>BTHU01000011.1:53090554-53798054 GCA_036184795.1 Tokudaia tokunoshimensis | reverse complement strand
TTGACCAGGAGCAGGACAGAGTATAGTGTCAAGCCCTGTTAGAAATCTGCTTTGATACCTAGCAGATAGATGGGGAAGGCTGGACCAAGAGCAGCATAGGCTAAAGGGAGAGAGAACTTCAGAAGCCTGTTTCACATAAAGTTGTCAGACCCCAATGACTCACTCTTGGGTGGCCAGAGACGAAATAAGAGGTCTATAGATCAAGCTGAACTCCAACTCACAGAGATGTGGCCTGCCTCTGACTCCCAAGTGTTCAATCTTACACCAGTCAGAATGACTAAGATCAAAAACTACACATGCTGGCAAGGATGTGGAGGAAGGGGAACTCTCCTCTATTGATGGTGGGAATACAAACTCGTACAACTACTTTGGAAGTTAATCTGATGGTTTCTCAGAAAATTGAGAATAGTTCTACCTCAAGATCCAGCTATACCACTCCTGGCATATACCCAAAAGATACTCCACCATACCCCAAGGACATGTGATCCACTATGTTCATAATAGCGAGAAACTAGAAACAACACATATGTCCCTCATCCAAAGCATGAATAAAGAAAATGTGGTACATTTCCACAATAGAATACTAGTCATCTATTTTTTAAAAAAGGACATCAAGGAATTTGCAGGCAAATGGATGAAACTAGAAAATATCATGCTCAGTGAGGTAACCCAGACCCTGAAAGGCACATATGGTTTATACTCACTTATAAGTGAACGTTAGCCATGAAATACAGGATAACCACGCTATAATCCACAGACCCCAAAAAGCTGAGTAACAAGGAGGGCCCAAAGGAGGATACTTGAATCTCATTCAGAAGCAGAAATAGAATAGACATCTGAAGTAGATGGATAGATGAAACTGGGTAGGAAAGAGGGAAGGGAGGGAAACAGGGGTGAGGTGTGGGGAGAGTGGAGATGGGGAGTGAGGGCTGAAAGAGAGAAGGGAAATCAGTGGGGCAGGGCATCTCTGGGACAAGCCAGAGACCTGGGACTGGGGAGGCCGCTGGGGAGATATAGAGGTAACCCTAGCTAAGACTCCTAGCAGCAGGGGATATGGAGCCTAAAGTGGCCATCTCCTATAGCCAGGCAGAAATTCCAGTATAAAGAAGAGGACACCAATCCACCCACAAAATCTCAGACCCAAAATTTTCCCCGCTTACAAGATGTACAGAGATAAAGATAAGCAGAGATTGAGAGAATCGTCAACCAATGACAGGACCAACTTGAGACCCAACCCATGGAAGAGTCAACCCCTGACACTACTAATGATACTCGGCTATACTTGCAAACAAGAGTCTAGTGTAACCGTCATCTGAGAGGCTTCATCCAGAAGCTCATGGAAACAGAAGCAAGGATACACAGATAAACATCAGGCAGAGCTCAGGGAGTCTTGTGGAAGAGTCGGAGAAGGACTGAGGGAATCTGTGGGGTCAAGCACAGCACATGAAGACCTACAGAGTAAACTAACCTGGGCCCATGGGGGCTCACAGAAACGGAACCACCAACCCAAGAGGATGCATGGCCTGGACCTAGGTCCCTGAACATATGTAGCAGATATACATCTTTCTCTTCATGTGGGTCCCCTAACAACTGGAGTGGGGACCATCTCTAACTCAGACTCTGTTACCTGCCTTTGGACTCACTTTCCCCTACCTGGGCTGCCTTGTCTGGCCTCAGTGGGAAAGGATGCACTTAGACCTGATGTAACTTGAGGTGCCAGGGTGGGTTGATACCTATGAAGGGTAGCTCCCCTTCTCTGAGAAGGAGAGGGGGGAATGGAAAAAGAGGGATGTTAGGGTGGGGCTGGAAGGAAAGGAAGGAGGAAGAGGGCTGAAATTGGGATGCAAAGTGAATAAATCTGGAGGTTTTCTGTTAAAGAACAAACATGTCTATCTGGAGTTTTCTGTTCCCTCCCTCATGAGACTATTCAAATGGGCCTGTCAATCACTAGGACAGGAAATTCAGGAAACTTCCCAGAAATCTTAAGGACTGTATAAAGCCCCAGTAAACACATAAACCAGTATATCAGTTCCTTTTTGACTCACAAGAGTATTTTCTCTGCAACAGTCTCTTCAGCCACTATTCTCATTCTTATAAGTGCCTCGTACTTTTCTGTAATAAACTCAGTCTGGCTTCAAAAAAATAAATTATTTTTTAAAAGGAAAAAAGAAGAGTCATGCCCATGTCCCACACCCAAGTAGCTGAGTTGGTGTTGTGGCCTTCCATCAGAAGAACATAGAGTAAGAAGACAAGAGTTTGAGTAATGACAAACTGAACATGTTTTATGTGTGTAGTGTGTTGGCCTGGTACTGCTTGTGTTCTAGTCCTAAACATTGGTTCCGCAAGATGTGGTTACCCCTGATGAGCAGACCATCATATACTTGAATGATGCCATATAAACTGTCTCCCCAATTTAACTAGTCAATAAAAGGCTAGAGCCTGTGATTGGGCAGTAGAGAGAGAAAGGTGGGACTGGAGGGTGTTGAAGGGCAGGGAGAGAGAGAAAGAAAGAGAGAGAGAGAGAGAGACAGAGAGACAGAGAGACAGAGAGAGACAGAGACAGAGAGATAGACAGAGAGAGACAAAGACAGAGAAGGAGGAGGAAGAAGAGGAAGATGGAGGAGGAGGAAGAAGTGATGGACCAGAACTGCATTGCCAGGAGAAACAGCAAGCAACAATGGGCTTTAGAGCTGAGAAATAAGTTAGTATAGCCCTAGATGTACCCAATATAGGCATATGGCTTATAAAGAAAATATCTGGATTGTGTTTCTTTTATACAGGCTTATTAGGATTGTAAATTCCAACAGTATTCGTGGGCTGTGCAAGACCATGTTTTTAACATGGTTTATTTAGGACATTTTTTTTATTTGGGTGATAATGGGCTATTGGTTGTGTTATGTGGGAGCTCAAGAGAAGTCTAGAAAAAGTTAAAATGATGGAGAAAAGAAATTTCTTAGGAAAAAAGCCATCCCATCTCTCAATGTCTCTCTCCCTTTCTTCTCTCTTCTCTCTCTCTCTCTCTCTCTCTCTCTCTCTCTCTCTCTCTCTCTCTCTCTCTCTCTCTCTCTCTCTCTCTCTCTACCTGTCTGTACTTTCCATGTGTGTGCAGATGTACCCAGGAACCAGAAGAGGACATAAGAGCCTCTGGAGTTACAGGTGGGTCTGATGTAGTTACAGGTGGGTCTGATGTGCCTTGTGTGTGCTGAGAACTGAACCTTGGTCCTCTAGAACATCAGCCAGTGTTCTTAACCTCAAAACCAGTGCACTATAACTACAGCCCAGACAGCACTGTTTTATATAGAATAAGGAAGGGGAGAATTATAAGGTATGAGATATATTAGAGGTGAGAAGAAGAGCCTCTTGCTGTTATAGATGTTCTGATCTATGGGCCAAACTGGGGAATCAAGTAAGATGAAAAAGAAGATAATTTGACAGTTGAGGAGGAGACCAAGGGTGTCTTTTTAGGCTTTCTTCAGAGGACAGTAACCCATGTCTAAGTAAAGGGATAAAAATCATGCTGAACCCAGGACTGAACAGGAGGAAAGGAAGCTCTGGGTGGTGGTGGAGGAATCCACTTAGTAGGCTGAGAAATAGAGCTTATTGGCCTGTGACTCATTGTAAAGAATTGTGACTCAAGATTAGAGTATCAGTCCCTGAACTGAAATCAAGAAATTACCAGCATAGACATTGAAACCATTCAGGACTTCTCAACAGGTGTCACTACCCTTGGAGAATATGAACGATTAAATGCAAGGGCTGATGGAATGTGGTAATGAGAAAAAAATCATGACAGATGGCAGAGAAAAGCAGGCATCTCCAGAGACAAATCTAGCAGATGGGTGCAAGGGTGAAGCTTGACAACTGATCGGAAGGTCAGGGAGATGCTTCCTTTATTGTGTCTGAGATAGGAAGCACAAGGACAATTGTCTCATCCAGAAGAAAAACTGATTTTATTTTTGGAGACATTGAAAATGTTTCAAAATTTACGTATAATGGAGCAGAGATCCAAAAGGTACCTCAGGAACTGTTTAGATAGGGGTCAGAATTCAAAAAGAAGTGAATTGAAAAGGAGGAAGCATTCAGCAGCAGAGAGGGGGGAAAAAAAGAAATGTTATCCTAGCCAGAGCAAAGAGGGAGGGGAGAAGGTCAGGATAGAATAAGGGAATAAATAGAAATAGCTTCCATTCACACATCCAAATGGGAATCTGCCATAAATTGTTTTATTGCTCAGAACTTATGAACTGTCCAAATGTGTAGTTGGTGGCTTCATTTCTGTGTTTCCTCTTTCTCAGCCTGTACATCTTTCAGCCAGAGGAGCAATTCACACATTTGTTAAGTGTTTGTCCTTGCACAAGGAGCCTGTGTTCGATCATCAGCACAACACAGTCTTTTGGATGCAATTCACGAATCTATATGGATGTAGCTTTGCACATCTCAGACTTGTGTTCGCCTCCATACACACGTGCTTCTCTATATTCAGTCTTACCCAGATGTGAGTTTTCAGTGACAATTTGAATTCCAAAATCACTATAAAAATCATAGATGAGATGCACACAGCTTCAAGATTTTTGGCCAACAAATGCAACTGAAACCATATTATCCCTTCTCTCTGTTTAACCAAAATGAAAAGTATTTTGACAATTCAGTGAGCTACTATCATTTTTCAAAAACTTTAACTGAGTGTTCTTTCTTACTGTGTCAACACTGGGTAACTTCCATTTCTCTTTCTGATTTCATTAGCTGCCAAGCACAAAGGGGAAAAAATTTTTTTCACTTTCTCCACCAGTCACACACCTGCTATCTTTTACGCTGCCGCAATCCACACACGATCACCCCCTCAACATGGTTATCTCAGTGTGGAATACGGAGAGGAGTTTAGAACTCCACTGCCCAAAGGGATAGTCAAAGCAAAGAACTACACAATGAGTTCCTGCGTCTTCACAGAAGAAGGCTTTACCCAGTACTCTACTGCCTAGAAGCCCTATCAGTGTAGCCAAAGAAGGTCCATTCTGGAATTTACTTGTGATGTCCTGGAAGAAACAGCATGTAGAGAGCAAGGAAGAGTGGTTAAGTAGGGTCTCATTACTGTCATCATTTGCAAGCTTGGCCTGCTTCATCCTTCCCTAATGAAGTATGAAATGGGAGATACTCCATCCACAACTAATCAGCACAGCAGTTGCCCTCAGTAGCATCTTACTCAGTACCCAGGACTTGCATTTCATACCAGTAAGTTAGCTCAGTTGATAGAGCTGGAATTTAAAGAGGCACTAGATGAGAAAGAGAGGCCCTCTATGGCTCACCACCTAGATCTATCCTATATTCCTTTGTTTTTACCTTGGAGACAGGCACCATCACATTGTGAAGGGTCTTCAGCCCTATTGAGGCTGTCATGATGCCAGAAATTATCACAGTAAAGGCGCTGCAGTCCCCTAGCATACAAGTCAATAAGTTATCCTTATAACTTTAGAAGGATGACAAGAGCTTCAAGTTGGGTAGAATTTTATTTTTGAGATGAAAGAGATACAGGCTAGGAGGCCAGACAAGGCCTTGGATAGCACTCTGTTGTGTAAGGCAGACTCATGATGAAAGAACACAGGAGTGAGTCTAGGTCAGAAATGCCCACTTCCTAGTTATGAGGTTTTAGGCTGACTATTTAACCTTTGTTATCTTATTTGGTAACAGAAAGAAGACTATATAACCCATGATATTTTTAAACATTAAATTATATACAAAGCAATATACACAAAGCACTCATAAAACTTGTATTTTTGTTCAGTGTCTCTGTTCATTTGTTTATCTCTTACTCTCTAAAAAGGCTATGAAGGAAGGAAACATAAAGAGTAGTTTTTGAAAGAAAATGAGATATAGACACTGAGATATGAACCAAGGAATATCTTAAGAGTCCAAAAGAAATCATTTCAGGATGGGAACTAGCTATTGCACAAAAGTGGTGGAGATGGAAGGGAAGTATAAAAAAAATAGTTTCAGAACTCAGAGTTATAGGGAAAATCAATTAGTGCATGAGTTCTAACTTGGCTACATTGTAGCTAAGTAGCCTAGGTCAGTTCTCTGGACCCTGGAGAACTCTGCCTTATTGCTCACCCATCAAGGGGAAATATTATGATAAGAGCACTCACTCCATAGGTGGGATGGCCAAATACTTTCATCCTTTGAAAAGGTGTTCAAACAAGAACACTTTTGAAAATGCAAGTGGGCACTAGTGATAATTATATTGTTACAATAGAAGTGAACAAGGACTCTCTTAGGCAAAGCCAAATGCCCTGTTTGCAGGATGGGCATTTACAGTGTGGTTTGAATAATGCTTGCTAGGCTGCAAGCACTCAACAAATATTGTGACTATTGTTTCCATTGATTTTTCCTTGGCCAGTTTAGTCTTCTCATTGTAAAATGGGGGCAATAGTAGTAGCTGTTAGGTGGGGTTATTATAAAGACTCAAGATAGTGATACTTCAGAAGTACCTTCTGTGGGGCCTGATTTGTAGGAAATGCTTAATAACATTACTTATGACTGGGCCTATGGCTGGGTATGAGATGAAAGAAAGAAATGACTTTAAAATTTCTAAAACTACTCCTTCATGCTCATTATTAAGCTAATAAGACACATATTTGCTAATTGTTTTCCATGTCACTAAAAGAAGCATACAGATCCAGGCATGTGGGAAGCAGGCTTATAACCTCGGCTATGAAGGAGACTCAGGCAAGGGAATCAAAGGTCCAAGGCCTACATGGACTAGTGAGTGAATTCAAGGCCAACGGAAGTAACTTAGTCAGAGCCTTATGAAAATAAGAAGTGAATAGAGAGGCTGGAATATGATTCAGTCAAAGAAATCTTGCCAATCATGTTCAAGACTCTACGTTTAATCTCCAGTAAGCGGGAAAAAAAAATTGTAAGCTTCAAGGCGAGTTTAGATAGAGTGGGCCTTTACTGTGGCTGATGGTGTTATATACAATGTAATAAAAGAAGCACTTATTTGGAAATTTTAAAATCTAAACTCATTGTTTCAGACCCCAATTCACAGTTGTTAGCTGTGTTGCCCTGAGAGAATCATCTTGAGGGTATAATTTAATCTATGTACCCCTTCTTATCTGTGAAACGAGGTCTTCCATTCTCTCTGGGTTACTCTGTGTACTATGAGATAACAGCCACAAGAAAACTGCAGAGTGTGTGGCAATTTGAGAGGCTATACTTGGTAATGACACCTTTTATTTGGTTCTATACTGGCTAGCGAAGCATTCCCCAATCTTGTGTTGGGCCTTCTGAAAGCAAATATGCAATAAGGAAAAACTGTTATCTTCTCCACCCAGTCTGGAAGGATGCTCCTGCCTCTTCCGTTCTCCTTCAGCTTGGTCCCTTATCCAGTTACTGTGTTCCCCTCAGAGGGGGCGGCACCCCAGTCTACAAAGAATCTCCCTGTTCTTGTGTCTATTTACTCAAACAGTGCATTTCCTCTATATCCCTATTTCATTTGGCTCACAAGACTAGAGCACCACCTTTACCATAGACTTATTTTCATTTTTAGGAGGGCCAATTAAATGACTTCCTTTTTGGCACAAATATTGGCATATTTAAAATTCACATTTCAATTATGATTGGGTCTGGGTTAAGTTTGCTCTAGGTGCTGGAAACACCATTTCCCAGTTCACACCATTAGTTGGGCCATTTCTTCATATTTCCTTGAATAAATGTCCGATAAATAAACACAAAAAATACACACACACACACACATACACACACACACACACTTATGCTCCTGTGTGTAGAAGTCTCAGGAAGAAAAACATCAGCTGGGTGATAAGAGGTTTCTATAAATAGCTTATTAGTAATAGAGCATTTCATTAGGTAAATGAAATAAATATATTCCAAACTTTGTTCTATATCTTTTTCCACACCATTCTCTTCCCTTACGTTGTCCTCTCAAGTTTTGTCCACAACAGATCAGTGACAGGCCAACCAGAAAAAAGAACTTTGCTAAGATACTGAATGAATGCAGTCCTGTATGGTCCTGGCATTCTCAGCTATGGAGGTAGATCTTAAGGTTACAATTTTTAGTAGTTTATCAGGATGAGATGAGATAAATAGGTGTATACATGTTTTATTCAATTCACAGTTTTTCTTGAAAGCTGTCAATATCCTTTTATATCATGATATTAGAGTTGAGGTGTCTACCTTCGGTACTTGTGTATCAGGATACCCAGAAACAGAAGCAAATCCTTTGAAATGCCTAGCCTGGGTTGTAAGGTTTCTAATCAGATTGGTGTTCTGCTGGTGATGTTACACAACTCCCAAGATTTACAACTATTAGAGTATATTTTTGCTCAACTAAAATTCAGTCTACGGCTGGCAAAAACCATGGGATCAGTTTTATGTGGTTCAAATCCATACAAAAAGTTGTGTGCAACATCTGCATCTCTATCATAGGGAGCCCAGAGACAGGTATATACACAGAGCTTACTAGCCAGCTGACCTGGTCAGTTGATGAGCAGGGTTTAGTGAGAGATAATTTTAAAAGATACCATGGAGAATGTTCAAAGAAGATATCAGTGTCATCACCCAGGTCTCCACAAGTGCACATATACATACATGCATATGTATATATATATATATATATATATATATATACACAAATACAGTTCACACAAAAAACATAACAATTGTTTAAAATAATATCATTGAGACTAAAAAAGATGGAGATAAAGAATATCTAAATAAGAAAGGACCTTATAAAGTTTAGTATATGGAATAAAGAACCAGGTGAAATTGTTGATAAATGTATATAAATTATGAAATAATGAAAATAAAATTTAACAACAAAATTATCAGAAGATATTTTTGCCTATACATTTTTGTCTTTATTACTCATTAGAACATTCAATAATTCTTTAGATAAAAATTAAATATTATAAGAAAGCCCAAACAAAAATTAGAATGTCTTCAAATATGACCATATTAGGAAGATTGGTTTTAAGATTTCATGTACCCACTTCCTTGCATACAGAGGTCTGAATACACATATACATGGATATATACATATTACAAAACTGAGCTTACTGTTTATAAAACAATTACATTTATTGAAGCTATCAATGATAGTTCTAACAGCATATGAAAAATATAAATTTGATACTGATAATTCAAGTACAAAGTGTAATGGAAAAACAAATTTAAAAGGCATTAAGAACCTGGGAGGTGGCTCTGTGGGTAAAAGCACTTGCCATGCAAACCAGGTAACCTTAGTTAATCCCCAGGACACATGGAGAAAGGAGAAGGAGAGACTGGCTCCACAAAATTGTCCTCTGACCTCCATGTATGCACTGTAGCAACCATGCCCCCTCTCCCCCACACACATCAAGCACACAGAGACATCATGAACACACAATAATGAACAAATGAATAGATGAATTTTATAAAAGGAAATAAAATGTTCTAACTTCTAAAGCAAGATAAAGAATCAAGTTATATATTTATTTTTATCCTGACAACTTTTCATCTGGAAGAGAGAAGACCAAAGACATCAGTGTTTTCAGCTTATAAGCCACTATTTAAACTGCTTTTATTTGAATGTCATAAGTAACCAGTAGCTAAAAGAAATCCAGCTTGTAAGGTTGTACATCAGCATTTTTCTGAAAATAGAAGGAATAGAAAGTATTAGTTGCATCATATATAGTTCACAGTAAGAGTAATTTGATTTTCTGTAACATTTTCATTATATACATGTAGACACACACAAAGCAATAAGCACACATATGTATATACTGGTTCACAACTTGAAGGTTTCTGTATCAGAAGAATAGAAACAAAAAAATGAAAACACAACTTAACTGAAGGTGATAAAGAAAGAACAAAGAAAAATTTGCCTTTGCAATTCGCCATGTTTCTGATCAGGGTGTAACATTCACATTCCTCAGAACTCATTCTGGGTTCTCTTTATTTTTCCCACTCAATGTTTTCCTCTTAGGCAATCTCAGAGTTTTGATGTTGACCTGGTTTGGTTGCGGTTTATCCAACAAAAGTCCTTGTTCTTCAAGTCAGGTGAACATTGTGTCAATGTTGATGGGTCTTTTAAGAGATGAAGGCTAACAGGAGGTAACTACATCATTGGACGGTTCCTTGCTGGGAAAAAAACAGCATAGATCCTGCAGGATGCTATTTAGTTTCTAAGTGAGTGAATTGTCATAAAGAGTGAGCCTGACCCCTGGATCTTTCTCTCATTTCTCTGTTTGTCATGTAATTTCCTTTCACACTTGTTCACATGATGAAGTCTTCTGCCTTGTCTTGGCATGACCAAAGGGTCCCTCACCAAAAGCAAAACCAAAGGGATCTCAATCTTATAGTTTTACTCTCTGAAGCATGATTCTTTATAGTTATCTAGCCTCAGGATTTTGTCATAGTAACACAAAACAATCAATTCAAATAGCACGTAGTCACATGTTGTGATGATACTCAGACTTTTCTCCCCATATTCACAGCTTCCTCCCAGATCTTCCACCTGTTCCTTGAGGATAAAAACAAACATCTCCAGTTCCATATGCTTCAACACTCAGTGTTCTGCATCTCCAGCATGCCTTACCCCAAAAGAAACCCAGGAATCATATGGCACCCATTACTTCTTCCTTAGTCCTGTCTGAAGCTGAAGTACCTAACAATGGAGCCTGTAGTGGAAGTTCTGCAAAATGCTGTTGGGAAAAGAGAAGAGAAGCAGAAAGTGTGGAAAGGAAGGGAATGAGCAAAGGTGCAGCCTGAGCTGGAGAACAGCTTCACTCCTGTCCCACATGGACCTTGGACTATAGACAGCTAAGTTATGCCAAACCCTCCTGGGAGCCAGGAAGTCATCATTTGTACTTCTATGCCAGCCAGGCTCCAGTAGGGAAGGGAAGGTAGTCTTCCAGAGAGGAGGTCACCATGAGAACTTGGCAACCTACACTCCTATCATCAGGAAGTGGATGCACCTGCCAACTTGGGGGAATCTGGGCAAAGGATCAAGAAACAGCACAATGCTGTCTAATTCATCTTCAAAAGCTGATGATTAGCCTGCTAAACATGAGCTTAATGTGTTCACTAGTTTCCATCTCCAGCAGCCTTCTCCTGGTCCATATGCTCACCAGCTCTCATCATCTCTTAAATAAAGCCCCTCCTTCCCTGATGTTGGTTCAACCTCTACATGTTCCATGTTTTATTTATAGACTCGTGTTTAGCCAGCACCTTCTAAACCTCTCCTGAGCCCTGCTGTACACGCCGCTTCCTCCTACTTTGTTCTATGAAACACTTTCACCAAACTCTTCAGCTTGCCTGCATTCTTCTGGAATGATTTTCTCCCCACTCTGAATGGTTACATGTCATTCAATTCCAAGTTGCAATGTCCTCTGCTCTTCATACTTTATTTTTATTCAATTCTCCTTCCAACAAAATAGTCATTCATCTATTCATAGTTACATGTTTATTGTATTTTATCATACATTAATTATATAGAACAATGAGTTTCATTGGAACATTAGTACTTTTGTGTAGAAGAAGTTAGATTCAGTCATCAATAACTACAGCACGGGACATGATTTCCTTTTCTGGTACTGGTACATCTTCTTACATCAAAGCTTGTGTCTCATAAGTTTCTGTATCTGTTGTTGGACCAGAACAGGTGCTCTATAAATGAATGAACATAACTCAACTGTTTAGAATAATAAATAAATATCAAATCTGAACTTGAAATATTTTTAGATGAAAACCCTGAACTGTGTAAAGAAATTTAGGAACTAGCACATCTCCTTTCCTCGTGCTCTGTCCAAATGCTGACCATTAAGTGCTCTGTGCAAATGCTGTCCATCAAATGCTCTGTGCAAATGCTGTCCATCAAATGGAAGTCTGGCTTAGTCTATGCTCTATGTATTCCATTTCTCATTCATCTCTCTTTCTGATTTTTAGAAAGTTCTATGTTGATAACTAATTCATTTTTCATAAATCATACATGCTAGTAGTAACATCTATTTAATTTATATGTGGTTCTATGAAAGTCACAGTTTTGCCTGGTAAACTTGTACAGTGCACTGCACACAGTGGTAAGCCCCAGGCAAGAGCTGAAGAAATTCTTTCTGCTGTCATGAAAATGCAGGCATGGAGGTTCTAGCACCTGCAAGAAGCATTTAAACCAGAAGACAATTTGCAGACGTTATGTTATTGGCATCAATTACACCCCCCGCCTGGTGACATGACTGTATTCGACCCAGTTGACTACAGGCTCCCTATGCTATCTAATCAAGGAGGGAAGATGGAGCTGGCTTCCTTGTTGAGTGACATGGCTGCCAACCTCATAAGTGTTGCTGTGACCACATGACCCTTATTCAAAATAAAGACACCAGGCAGTTCTTCCATAGTTTAAAGGGAGGTGGGTAAGATAATCCGGTAAACTTGGAAACAGCCCTGCACCCAGGGATGTGAATTGATTTCTTCTCTTTCTCATCTGAGTCTGAATGCTGCAGGGCCAGCATGCAGCCCAGAATCAATAAGACACGAGTCCTCTATTACAGACAACATAAAACATATTTTTGAGTCAGGGTGGGAGACTGAGAGTCTGGTATTCACAGGATGGAAAGATTGATGGGTCCTGTAGTGGGAGAGCAGCTCTGTTTTTGGAAGGCCCATACCTTCGCTCTGTGTCATGAGATCTTACTGCCCACTGTCTGAGGGCAAAACCTTAACTGCCCTAGTTAATAAGGAAGGGATACGGTTCAGCTTTGCTTTCTTAAGTACCCACACTGCTTCTGGGATTCCAGCTTCCACAACTGTCTAGCAGGAATAGTATTATTGACTTCCAGAGAGCACGTACAAGGAGTGGTTCATGAGCCCAATGTTAAACCCACTCAATCCCCAGTAGATATCTAACAATGCTTGAATACGTTAGCTTGGGATCCTTCACCTCCCTTATCCTGAGATACATGGGACCTGGACTGTTTCAGCCTATTTTGGCTTTGCCTTCATTAGAATTGTTTAGTACCTAGAGTTACAAAGACTTCTCAGCATGCGATGATGGATTCTGGTTTAATCTCCTCTTGTAATTTCAAGCATGTGATTTTAACCTCCCTGGCTGTAATCAAAAGGAACTCTGAATTACAGATATAGATGACAAGAGGACCTCAGTTCAATGACCATATGAAAAAGGTCCATCTGGTATCCCAACCCTGAGTGCTATGCTATGCTCAGGGTTGTTGAATGGATGAAGGTTGAGGATGAATGTGTGTGGTGGTTGAATGCGTGGGTGAAGTTTTGATTATCAAAAGAAATCCATTACTGATTTTAGTGGGATTGCTTCAAATTTCTCTCCATTTAGTTTGATTTTGGCTACTGGTTTGATGTATATTGCTTTTACTATGTTTAGGAACATGCCTTGAATTCCTGATCTTTCTAAGACTTTTATCATGAAGGGGTGTAGCACAGGGTCCCCAGTGGAGGAGCTAGAGAAAGAACCCAAGGAGCTGAAGGGGTCTACAGTACTATAGGAGAAACAGTTTGAACCACCCAGTACTCCCAGAACTCCCAGGGACTAAACCACCAACCAAAGAGTACACATGGAGGGACTTGTGGCTCCAGCTGCATATGAAACAGAGGATGGCCTTGTCGGATATCAATGAGAGGAGAGGCCCTTGATCCTGTGAAGACTTGATGCACCAGTGTAGGGGAATGCCAGGACAGGGAAGCAGGAGTGGGTGGGTTGATGAGCAGGGGATAGGGGGGTTTTGGAGGTCAAATGAGGAAAGGATAACATTTGAAATGTAAATAAAGAAAATATCTAATTAAAAAAAAAGAACTCTGGGAGGGAGACTGGGAAGGGGGCAACCTTTGGAATGCAAATAAGTAAGTAAACAAAAAAAAGAAATCCATTACTGGGCTGGTAAGATAGCTCAGTCATTAAAGTACTTACTGCATAAGCCAGAAGACCTGACTTCCATCCCAAGAACCCATGTAACAAAAGTTAGGCAGAGTGATATGTGCTAGAAATTTCCTTCTGGGGAGACAGAAAAAGGTGGATTCTAGGCTTTACTGGCCAGCAAACTTAGTGTATTTGATGAGCCCCAAGCCAGTAACAGACCTTGTCTTACAAAAGCAAGGTAGATAGATCCTAAGGAATAATATTCAAAACTATTCTCTGGCTATCACATGTTTATGTAAATACACATCATATACATATATGATACTCACAAGTACACACACACATTTTAAGTGTTCTATCTCCATAAGAAAAGATGAGATCATGGTACAAAGTATGGCATTAATAACCCCGTACAGTACCAAATCACTGGGCTTGCCGGAGCTAAATTCAACCTCAGTTACATTTTCCAGTCTTTTCTGTTCTGTTTCTACACCACATAAATTGAGAGTACTCCTAGATACTACAGGTTCCTCTAGAGTAAAGCTTTCATTTTATAGATGGGACAAGGGAAAACAGACATAAAAAAATTACTTAATATCACACCGTTCACTGATAAAAGTAGGGACCCATCTCTACAATTCCAAGCAAATGCTCTTTTAAGCATACATTAGAAAAGTCTGTTCACTATAAGTCTGCAAAAGAGTTCTCACCATACTGAGAAACACAAATTTGGGTGTGTTGATTTTTTTTTCAATTGTATGTAGCTATAACCATGGTTACATTCTAAGCCTTATAAAGACTAGGAGAAAATAGCACAAAAATAGAAAAAAGTAGAGAGAGAGAGACCATTCATTACACAAGCACCTAAATCTAATCACTATTAACAAAGTGATACAGCCCCTTCCATCTAGGCTATAATATGTATATTTTATACAGACATATACGTATGAGATATGCCATTATACACCTGGATTATTGTAGAATAAATTATGGTACCCCTTTTTTTATATGTACATTTTCATGCAGCAGTCTTCTGCAGCATCATTTGGCTTGCTACATAACTTGTTCCTTGTTCAGTGGGTTAACCAAGCTGTACAAACAGGCTTCACTTGGTGGACATTTAAGTTGTTTACAGCTATTTTGATGTGTGTGTCTATATATACACAGCATATATATATATATATATATATATATATATACATACATATATATGTGTGTGTATATACATATATATATATATATGAATTTGTGGTGCATAGGCTATTCCTTTGTATATTCTAAGAAACAGTATCCTTAGCATGAAGAGTAACAATGATCATTTTAAGGTTCTTAATAGTCAGTAAAATTACTTTCGGAGAAACCTCACACCAATTTCCAACACCACCCTACGATATATTGGAGTGAAGCAGTCTATCTTCAAAAAGAATTACTTATATCCAATATAGTACAAAGAGCTGTGTGTCTATAATGAAAACATGCACAAGATCTTTTCAAGTGGAGGGAATGGGGGATGACCAGAGCCAGGAAACAATTGCTGATGACATGTTTCTGGGACCGCAGAGTGAAATGGATAAGCAACAGTACCGAGAAACATTTTACAAGCACAATCAGAAAGGCTCTTCATACATTGCTTTTTCTATAGATGGAAATTTATGAAGTTATTGAACTTTTTTAAAGATTTTTTTCATCTCTTCAGTCACAAAACAAATGGATTGAAGAGGCACTTAGATAAAGTATCAGTGAAGACAAAACAGTAGTGATTTGTCAGGCGGTGTGTAATTTGTGAGGGATTGGAGAGGGAAAGAGGGCCCTAGGTATCCACATGTGATGGATACCCAGGGCACCTTCTCTAAACCCTTGTGACCCCTCCCCTACTCCACCTCACATTTAGGAAAGTTCTGCCAGAAACAGCTGGGACCAACCAGCAAGCAAACTCCTCCCCGCTCCCTCTTCCCCACAGCTGTGTAGCTCATCACTTCCCTGGAGCTCTCAACTCTCCCTGACCTCTCTGAACTTCACTTCCTGAAGCTCTCCCATGGATTCATTAGCAGCATGGAGCCCTAGGAAATGAGGCCCTAGAGAAAGACATCTATCCACCTACAGTGCTGTATGGGCAGATGAACTAGCCCACCTGAGAAGCTGAGAGCAGAAGATGGGGTGGAGGGGTGGAAGGGTGGAGGGGTGGAGGGGTGGGAGGATGGAAGGGTGGAGGGGTGGAGGGTGGAGGGATGGAGGGGTTGTACCTACTTCTGAACATTTAGATTGGATATGGATTTTACCTATAAACATCACTAAGGTAGCTCACTTCTTATATATATTCTATCATTCTATGTAAACAAAACATCTTGATGCAGCCCAAGCATAATATGTGTGTTTCTTTCTCTTTTTTGGGGGGGATGGGGAGAGGATTTTTTTTTAGTAAATATAAATCATGTAGAATATTTATCATTGTTATATTACAGTTTTAGCCAAAAGTTGGTGTGAGCCACTAGTGTTTCCAAAGCCTAACAAAGGAAGGGACTGCAGAATAATATATATAGTGGGGATGTTTATGTCAACAGAGCTGTCACTTTATGTCCGGATTCAAGATCTATACAGTGGGAATACATGGAGTCCCTAGCTCTGCAGGAAGCATGATGAGAGTGCAAAACTAGCCTCAGTGCTGACCCTTCATCCAAAGAACTCTGTCATGTCAATCGTGTGTGACAGGGGAGAATGTGCCAGCTCTCAAAAGAGCCAGATGCAAGATTTTCTCAAGCCACCATGTGGTATTCATCTCACTCCAAGTTGCCCAATTGACCCTGTACTCAGCTCAAAGTACACAATCCCCAGTGATCTGCTTGACTCTCTCCTGACTCCGAGGGGACTTGTCAATGGCACCCGAGAGTCGACATCTGATGAGGTGGGAGCTGTGCATGGAAATCTCACTTTTCCTAAGAAATTGCTTCCGCACATTTTTCCTAGAAAGTTGTGTCGTCTCAACTAACACTCAAGGAATTTTCAGAGTAGCCTGGTGTGGCACCAACTTGAAGATTGTCTTCTTGTGCAATCTGTTTTTCAGGTCGGCTCAGGTTCTGATTTGTCCTAACTTGTCTACATGTCTGGCTATTCTCTGCTAGCATCAGAGCTGCATTCAAAAGGAGAAGAAAATCTTGCAGACCTTTGAAACCATTAAAGGAAACAGGAAATCAAAGGGCTCACATCTGAATTCGTGCTTAGGGCCAAGTACTCCAGTGATCCGTCTTACTGAAGAAGGTCAAGACTACAATCATGCTGAAGAGAGAGGACTTTGGGGAGATCCTCCCTAGATACCAAACCTAAAGCATGCCCTATAAAGGAGAAAGAACGTTTAAGAGGAAAAAAAAACTAAGGGCAACAACTCATATACAAAAGGAGGGAATGCTCGTGCATAACAAAGCATTGTTTATATTCTGTTCACTCATAGTCATGTGCTTGAGGGGTTTGCCTACCTCATCTTATTAGACAGATCAATGGAGGTGCAGACAAGATCTTAAGATGCTTCTAGAGTTACTGATTCCAAGGATCATCTTCTTTCCTGAATGTCTAGGACTCTGGCATGAAATATATTAAAGTATACTTGACTGAAGGACAATGACCAGTGGCAGGATTATCTATACTTAAAGCTTCAGGAAAAACAACAGGCATTGCTCTTTTAAGGCACCAGTCATCACCCTAGTAGATAACATAGACTCTAAGTCTAAATAGCCACACTTGGTGAGTCATAGAAACCTATGACTGTGCTTTAACTCAATTATTCATCAAAGATTACAGAGCTTACAAGATTAAGATTGGAAATTGCTTAGTCTCAGTAATTGTTAAACCCATGTGGTGGTCTGAATAAAATAGTTCCCATAGGCCCATAGGGAACTATTTGGAGGTGTAGCCTTGTTGGAGCAGGTGAAGGCCTTGTTGGAGGAAGTGTGTCACAGTGGGGATGGCTTTGAAGTCTCATATGATCAAGCTATGCCCAGTCTCCTGCTGCCTGTTGATAAAGATGTAGAACTCTCAGCTCCTTCTCAAGCATCATGTCTGCCTATATGCTACCATACTTCCCACTATGATGATAATGGACTAAACTTCTGAAGCTGTAAGCCAGCCCTAATTAAATGTTTTCCTTTATAAGAGTTGCCATGGTCACAGTGTTTCTTCACAGCAATAAAATCTTAACTAAGACACACCAGGTTTTCTCTTATTTTTATGATTCCACTACAGTGCTTTTCCAGGGTGGAACAGTATTCTATTTCCCTTGTCCTACCAAAGACCATACCTATTTTCTGTGAATGTAACACTCATCCCAATCTGGTGGCCCTGGTTCTTCCTAAAGGCTACTTCTCATGCCTGGTCCAAATGGTCACAGTATTTCATCAGCTCTCAGATCCCCAAGCAGGAATCGCTCTCACTTAGAACTACAGTCAAACTCCCGTTCTCTCGCTTGCCTCTGGGTTTGGACCTGTTATCACAGCACAGCATCGAAAAATGCAAAACGAATGCCTTAAACTTCTCCCTCCTGGTCCACATCTTACAGCTCTTGTGAGTCGAGAACCTACAGTTATAACTATGGAAAGAATATGAAAAGGTGAGCTCTAACATGTAAGCACATTCAAGCAGCTACATATATGCTTGGTGAAATCATTGGTAGACAAGAGCACTGAATTTATCTTGTGTCTGCCATGAATGAGGGCCATCCCTTGGCTCATAACTAGCATGTCACTACCAGCCTCCTGTGATTCTGAGAAAGAGATTCTGTACTAATCAATAAACAGAGGCAATCTACTTACTAGCACCCAGCTCGCTCGCTCGCTCTCTCTCTCTCTCTCTCTCTCTCTCTCTCTCTCTCATACACACACACACACACACACACACACACACACACACACACACACACATCACTTAGCACTAGAATTGATGCATTATGAGAAATGTGTCCTTAGGTATTTTTTTGAACATCAGATTGTAGTACTTACTTATGCAAGCGAAGACAGCCACAGTGTCACAGGGTGACCATTGCATACTTAGTCTGAAACATTTTTTTGGAGCTTGTGCTATAACCTTCAGTGCTCCTTCAACAGACTTAAACAGCCATGGGCTAAACATATTTGGAAGGAAACTGCACCTCTAATAAACATGTAGACTCCCTTAGAGTAATTATTTCATAAACATTGAAATAATTGTTTGTACAATGTTTACATTGTATTAGGAATTATAAATAATTTAGAGATGATTTAAAGGCTATGGAAAGGTGTGTGTAGACTAGACAGTTCCATCAAGGAAATAGAACATTTGCAGATTTTCTTATGTACCAGTGTTCTTAAAACCTTTCTTTCATGTACACTAAGGGTGTACTCTCCCCCACTCTTATATGTGTATATGTATGTGCATGGATGTGCACATGCTTTAAATGGGCATGAAATACCAGAGAAGTCAAAACTATAGAAATGAAAACCAGGACTCTGTAAACATCCTGTCTGAACTCTGGATTCTTTGTATACACTGCAGGGCCATGCCAAGCTCTCTCTATCTCTGAGGGTAGTACTGTCTAAATAGATCTTTTTCATTTAACTCTGACTCTCTAAATTATGTCTTGAGTATAATAACATGCTAAGCCCATACTTGCCCTGGAGTAGATACCACATATATATTTTTTAATTGAATAGAATCCTGAGTCTTAAGAAATATCAAAAAGGGCAAAGGAATCCAAACCAGACTCCGCACAACCACAGCAGGCCCTGATAGAGATCTCATTAATACACTTTCTGCTAATCCTCAGGAATTAGCAAATACAACTCTATCCTGCTATGAAATCCCCCCTCCTCCAGGGCTCAACTAAAAAGTCAGAAAGAGAATGAAAGAAGCCAAGTTAAATGTAGCTTTGAATCCAAGCATTGGGGAGCGTCTCTAATAAGCCCTCTCAGGCTTAATGGGGCTTTCTGAAGATTCCCCATTCCAAACTCCCTTATATGCCTTGCCGCCATTTACTTCTTATAATTCCCCCTGGTACATAATCAGGGTATCACATTCAAAGTCACTTGAATCAAAATAGCTTTTCTAGTTTCCTCTGTGTTCTTAAATGTCTCATACCTGCTATACCTGTGTTGCTCTGAGACAGCATTGATTGGCAAAGACTCATCCTAAGAGGCTCCATTTGGAAAGACTCTTTGGAAGAAAATTCAAACACAGTCCCTAGGAGCACTGAAACACCAAGCTAGTCCCCTCTGCCTTTTTATTATCACAATCCTAGGACTCCTGAGGAACTAGACATGGTGGGGGACCAGAGGTCAGTGCCAGTGTCTTCATGATGAAACTCTGATATTCTTTGCACCCCTTCCTGGCCCAGCCCCTAGGTCTTCAGGTCAAGTCAGCCCTGAGCTATGCTTGAGGAACATGCATTCAAATTCCTTTCTTCTGTCTCTACTGTCTGCTCACCTACTAGCCCAGATTATCTATTTCTGCTTCTTTCTCCTTCAGGCCACCTTGCAGCAATTTTCTTATCTTTGCTTCTGTTCTTCCATTTCCTTCCCAGCCCTTAGGCTATATTCCTTTCATTGACTCTCATGGTCCCAAAATGCCTTTGGCTGTGCCCATCTCTCATCCCTCAAAACAGCATTTTATATTTCTAATCATCAGGGACAAGGCCAATTCACTGAGGACATTTGACCTTTAAAATCACTTCAGAGGGAAGTTAAAGTTGCTGCCTTTTTTTTTTCTTCTTTCACTTTCTCTCACAAAAGCTTAATGATGTATGGTTCACAGGTTTTTTCACTATTCCTTCCAGTCCATTCTCCTATAAGACCCAGTAATGGGAAATTTCAAGAATTAATTTTTTAAACGATCTGCATCTCCAAG
The DNA here is from genome assembly GCA_036184795.1 of Tokudaia tokunoshimensis. NCBI lineage: Eukaryota > Metazoa > Chordata > Mammalia > Rodentia > Muridae > Tokudaia > Tokudaia tokunoshimensis. The sequence goes on along the minus strand of BTHU01000011.1, from coordinate 53,777,311 downwards.
TCCCAGCCATGCACCTCAGGGATCTGCCCTAAATTGCTGGGCCGGCCATGGAGCAAGCCCCATGTAAGGTGAGAGGTCCAAGAATCTCATCAAGGACCGGAGTGCAGCTGCAGAATCACATAACAGCCTCCAGCTCTGCTAAGTCAAGGTATCCCTTCTGAGCCTCGTCCTCAAGTGTTTCATGGTCCAGAGCAAAGTAGCTATACTGCTAAGCCTAGAGCATTTGAAGAGCCTAAGGTCTTTCCCACGAAAAGAGGAAAAGTTGAACAGCTACAAGGAGGCTGTAACTGCTATTCTTTCTTGAAGGTGTTCCACCAGGGATGGGCTAATTATTCTATTACTGTAACTTGATCAAGTTATGACCAAGTCCCAGGATGTCAGAATGTGAAACGTTCCCTACAGGTTCATATGTCTCAGTTATTGGTATTGTTTAAAAGGGATCAGTTCAAATTGGAAAAAAAGAATAAACTCCTCCTGCCTTAAGTTGTCAGATATTTGGTCACAGCAAAAACAAAAACAAATCATATACATCTATGCCATTAGCAGCTGCAAAAGTCTTAGACAACATTAGCTAGAGCTGATTTTTGAAGAAGAGATGTAAGCTATTGCCTTCACACTTTTAAATACAGCCAGGGCCATGCATACTTGTTGTAGATACCAACTTTGAATCCACAGTTCTATTGTCAGAAATCTTGGGTCCTCACACACATACCACAGAGGTATTAGTTCATGCAAAGAGTCCTGCTGAAAGATGAGCATGCAAGCTATCTCTCTGCTTAGACATGATTACAAGTGAGAAAAGGCACCACTACCTATAACAGGTGTAGGGACAACAAAAATTCAGTAGATGGCAAAGGTCCCAAACAATTGAAGAAGAAAGTGGGAGAAACTCAGAAGACCCAGATCTTGGGGCACCTTGTCTATGTTCCATCCCTTTGAATTAGGGGTAGAACTTGTGGGTAGGAAGCCCTAACAGGTACAGCAACAAACCATCAGTTTTGCAGGTTCAGAAAATCTAGAGGAAGGCACTCAGAAAGGAGCAATAGCAAGAACATCACATGAGCCTGGTGGCAGTGGAAACTGGGGCTTTGGGAAGTCAGCACTCAGAACCATGATGCTCAAAAAGTATCTGAGCTTCAGAAATTAAGCTCTGAGAAAGAAGTCCTCAATAATATAGAAGGAAAATTAAGTGGATTATGGGAGGAAAATTCTAGAAGGAAGAAAAGCAGATTCATCAGTGAAGCAGGCACATGTGAAAAGCAGTGCAAGATAGTAGTGAAAAATGTGAACTGCGGTTTTTCTGGGTCAGAATCATATTGAATCTTAAGAAAGAGACCCCTAGAGGAATGTGTTTGAGTGCTTTTTCTTAGTTGTATAACGGAAAAGTTGTATATTTTCTTTTTTTTAATTATTTTTTATTGGATATTTTATTTATTTACATTTCAAAGGTTATCCCCTTTCCTGATTTTCCCCCAGAAACACTGTATCTCATCCCCCCTCCTCCTGCTCCTATGAGGGTGTGCCTCCACCCATGCACATACTCCTGCCTCCCCACCCTCATGTTCCTCTACACTGGGGCATCAAGCCTTCACAGGACCAAGGGCCTCTTCTCACATTGATGCCAAACAAGGCCATCCTCTGCTACATATGCATCTGGCACCACGGGTCCCTCCACGTGGGTCCCTCCATGTGGGTCCCTCCACGTGGGCCCCTCCATGTACACTCCTTGGTTGGTGGTTTAGACCATGGGAGCTCTGGTTGGTTAATATTGTTGTTCTTCCTATGGGATTGCAAGCCCCTTCAGCTCCTTCAGTCCTTTCTCTTACTCCTCTACTGCGGACCCAGTGATCAGTTCAATGGTTGGCTGTGAGCATCCACCTCTGTATATGTCAGGCTCTGGCAGAACCTCTCAGAAAACGGCTATATCAGGCTCCTGTCAGCATGCACTTCTTGGCATCCACAATAGAGTCTGAGTTTGGTTGCTGTATATGGGATGGATCCCCAGGTGGGACAGTCTCTGGATGGCCTTTCCTTCAGTCTCTGCTCCAACTTCGTCTTTGTATTTGCTCCCATGAGTATTTTGTTCCCCCTTCTAAAAAGGACCAAAACACCCACACTTTGGTCCTCCTTCTTCTTGAGCTTCATGTGGTCTGTGAATTACATTTCAAGTGTTCTGAGCTTTTGGGCTAATAGCCATTTATCAGTGAGTGCATACCATGTGTGTTCTTTTGTGTTTGGGATACCTCACTCAGTATGATATTTTCTAGTTCCATCCATTTGCCTGCGAATTTCATGAAGTCATTGTTTTTAGTAGCTGGGTTAAGTATATTTTCTTAAAGGGCTGCTATGACAGCTACATGATTAATATATGCAATGCACTTGAAATTGTTAATGGTAACTGAGTAGTCATTAAATAGGAAGGCAAGCAGCAGAAAGAAAGCATCCAAGGAAGACCATTGGTGTCGCATATTCAGAATGAGTAGAGGAACAGGTAGAAAGAAAAGCAACTGTCATTACTCTGCTGGGTAATATGTGCCTCACGCTAGCCATGACCAGTAGTAGATCTCACCATGGAAGTGAATGGAAGAACCAGAGTTGGTGTTCATAAGGGAGAAGTGGTTGAGTTGAATTATTTTCTTGAGACAGGTGTAGCTGTGACTGACCTAGAGCTCACTAATTAGACAAGGCTGGCCCCAAATTTTCAGAGAACTGTATGCCTCTTCCTCTGCTTCCCTAGATAGGATGGAGTTGTGTGTCACCACACCCCAGGCAGAGATGTATTCCATATCTTTGTGTTCAGAGTAACTCTTAAAAATTTGACCTTCTCAGAAAACAATGACCTTCTACAACCTTGCACTGAGACAATTAAAGAGTCTAGAAAAGAGGTAAAGAGCATGATAGAGTGAATGTAGGTATCCTTCCAAACTTCATAGGTTAGAATCCTAAGCCCTAATATGGCAGTATTAAGAAATGCAGCCCTTGGGGCATGATGGGGTCCTGAAGGTGAGACCCTCATCAATGGGGTTGCGGGCCTTATATAAGCGAGACTCGGAAGATCTCCCTGACCCTGCAACCATTCAAGGACCTAGAAAACTGAAACATCTGTGAAGCAGAGACCATATTCTCTCCAGACACAAAGACGGCTGCTTCCTTGATTGTGAACTTCTCAGTTCCCAGAACAAGTATCATATTTCTGCTGTCAATGGCTGGCCAATCCATAATAGTTCATTGCCCTGCCCTCACCTGACTCAGAGGCATGACTGAGTATTTTAGAATATAAGGGAGAACTGAGTGAGTTGTTGGATTGTAGGTTGAATCCCAAAATTTTGTCTCTTGGAATGTTGCCAGCCTGACCCAGCACCTGTATCTCTGGAGATCACTTTGAGCAGTGTTGTGGTTTGATTCTAAACTGTCCCCAGCAGGATCATGCTTTAAATGCTTGACCGCCCCCCCCCACCCCATACATGTGTGTGTGCACATGCGCACACACACTTGGTACAACTGTTTCAGGAATCTGTAGAACTAAGAAGAGAAGTCTAGCCTATAGAATTAGTTCAGTAAGGGAAGTATTTTCATGGTAATGCCTGGCCCCTGTTTTCTTCTTTCTGGTCTCCCATGACAGGAGAAGTCTCTGCTACACATTCCTACTTCCATGAACTAAGCTGCTAAATCATGCCTTCCTCTTCATGATGGACTGAATCCCTTCCAAACCATGAGCTCAAAATAAAATTTTCCTTCCTTAACACAAAAGATGAACACAATAGTAAGACTGGTGTGTGTGTGTGTGTGTGTGTGTGCGTGTGTGTGTGTGTGTGTGTGTATGTGAGCACCCACTTGTGCATGCACCTGTGCCTGTGCCTGTGCCTGTGCAGAAGTCAAAGGTTCATGCCAAATGTTTCCCTCTGCTGCTTTCCACCTTGTCTTTTGAGATTAGGTTTGGTGCTGTTGTGTACTCAAATGCTAAATTCTATACCCCAAGATCTGGTTGCCCTAAAAGGAACAAATTCTCATGTAGACCAGCTTCTGTTGCGCAAACCTTGCTCCCCAAGTTAAATGGTCAACAAAAGGCTAAAAGCCCATGATTGGGCAATAGAGAGAAATACTGGGATTTCCTTAGAGGGAGAAAGGAACTCTGGGAAGAAGAAAGAGGAAGCTTTTAAGCCAGGAGACCTAAGGAGAAACAGGAGTCTGGGACATATGTCTGGAAGGTATAGCCATCCACTTGGCTGGACGGGCTAGGTGATTGGGTTAACTTAGAATGAACTAGTTGAGAGTCTGCCCAGCTAAGGCCTAAGCTTTGAAATCCTAAAAGGTCTCTGTGTGATTATTTGGGGACCTAGCTGGTTAAGGAATAATTGCCCCTGCATTAATTTCTCGCATTAATTAATATATACAGAATATTAATAATTTTTTAACACCTACCTTTTTTAATTTTGGCTAGATTAACTGACCAGAAAACTTTTATCTCTGTTCCCCACGCCCCAGGCACCAAGGTTACAGACTGCACCAGAGCAGGCATTTTACAGAAGAGCTAGGGATGCAAACTCAGATCCTCAGCTCTCCCAGAGAGTTGTTTACCCACTGCGCCTCCTCCCCAGTCCCCACGCTCTGCTTCTCTAACATGTATCCATTTGTATACCTGTCAGGCTGACAAAGCAAGCTGGTGAGAAGATACAGGTGTTCTGAAATAGCCTCTATTCCCCTCCTCCTCCACGGGTCACGGCCCATTCATCATGAACAAAAGCGCTGTTTCCTGTTTCAACCATGATTTTAAACAGGATACAGTCTGCCTGCCAGGTTTCTCTCCTTCTTTCCTTCCACTCATATCTAGAAGACATAGCTTCTCTGCATTATCAATTCAAATATAACTCTTCCGGGGAGCTTCCCACAATGAACAGGGTATTCTTCAGTTGTTCTCACATCCCATCCATTTTCTATTCTGAACTGTGTCCTCCGGGTTGACTCCTATGATGATTTAGGCTACATAACTTTGACAGCTGGCTTTCATTTGGGTCTTACTCATAGATGGATCTATCAGGAGACTAGAATTTGGAAGTAAAAAATAATTGGAGCGTTTTTGCGTCTTCCTAGATACTCATCACAAGCAGCCATTCCTACTTGCTTCTGGGAAAACCATTTCCCTTCCTTGACCTTTGAGCTCTAGGGTGTAAGGCGCTTACCATGATGACTAAATGCTAGATGCCTCAGCGTTTCCTTTTGTCATTCCTAGCCATTGTCAGGCCTCCCTAAGTGTCAGGAGACTCACTCAGTTGAACCATGTGCAGTGAAACTGACCTTGGACACCCTTCTTGGGCACCATTTTTTTCTTTTAACTTTTTATTGCTTCATTGTGAGTTTTACATCATCTCCCTGTCCCCTTGTAACTAACCTCTCTCTTAGCAACTTCCCCACAAGCTAAAACACACACACACACACACACACACACACACACACACACACGGCATTGTGAGAAGTGGGCACAAACTCCCTAGAGTGCGGTAGCCAATGAGGGGAGGGGTCAGTTCTGCACAGTCCTTAGACATCTGCTCAGGCCCAGGCATCTGTTCAGACCAGGGTTGTCCCCATAGTCTCTAGTGGTAATATGAGCCATGGACATCAACATCTACCCCCCGCTGCTACATGGCCATGGATGCAGACATGGCCCCCAGCACAGGCTGGGACTTCACCATGGCCTCAGGTGGTGGTGTGGCTACTCACAATGAGATGTTCCTCTCCACCCTGTGTCTCTAATTCCATCTCTTTTCATAATGCTCAACCTATTTAGCTTCTCTTTGTCTTCCATTTGTGTACCACATACTTGCACATTGCAGTGACTGGTGGGCCTCTGGGTGACCTCCTCTATTCAACCAAATGGTGAGTTGGTAGAAGGCAGGCCTCTGGGCATCTTTTCCTGTTCACTCCATTTTCTTTTAAAGACAGGGTCATATTTACTTGACAGGGGTGATACCATGGTCATGAAGGTGGTTTTCTTTGGCCCTCTGGATGTGTCCTATGTGATTTCACCAAATGTGAAAAACTTCACTACATGATTTGTGGTAGTGGGGGACTTCATTCACATTCCCTTGCAAAAGAAGAGAAGAGAAGAGAAGAGAAGAGAAGAGAAGAGAAGAGAAGAGAAGAGAAGGATGAAAAGGGGAAAAGGGGAAAAGGACATGAGGTCTTTATATAGCCCTGATTGTCTTGGAACTCTCTATAGACCAGGCTGACCTCAAAGCCTCAGAAATGTTTGATTATCATTTTTATGTCCTTCCTTTTTTGTTCCTGTAACATCTTCTGCTTACCTTAATCACAATCATCATTACAGGCCATTCCAATTCTCTCTCTCTCTCTCTCTCTCTCTCTCTCTCTCTCTCTCTCTCTCTCTCTCTCTCTCTCTCCCTCTCTGGATTATTAAAGTCATGCTTCCCACTATTACACTTGTTGTGTGACATTCAACACATTCCTACATCTTCTTATTCTGTCTATGATCTTTGAATTGATACTGGCATGGCCTTTTCAAAATCATCTATGGGGTGAAGGAAGGGACACAGAGAAAGAACAGCACCCCATAAACAATGACAATGTGAACATGAAGATAGGTAATTTCTAGGCACTACAAAGTGATTGCCATTTATTTGCTTAATTATCACGACAGTTTCAGGAAAAATAAATCAGCTATAAATGACAGAGACAGTCCTTGGGGAGCCTTCAAGTCAATGGAGCCAATGGTCAAGCTGAGTTTATAGGCTTTCACTCCTTCACTCTTTTTTTTTCTAGTTCTAGAACATAGCACATCTCTTCACCTCTCTGCCTTAAGCTTTTATCTATGAAGTCATAATGGCCCCTGCATCATAATGCCTGCTAAATCACTGACATGTAAGCAGAGGTCAGGCATATACCGAATGTCCTAGAGACTGAAAAGTTTCATTTGTGATAAAATTCTAATCTCCTGAATGTCTAAGAAAATACTAGTGAGCTTTAGAGCACAATTTCTTTCCCTGGAATAAACGTTTCTGCATCTCACAAAGAAAAGTAAAGGCTAATCCCTCATCAAAAAGGCTGAGTTAAAAGTCTTACAAAACTCCCTCTTCTTCAGGGCCCACACTTTTTGTTTTCTTCACATTGATCTCATTATCATCAAAGCATTCATTTGAGCATTTATGAAGCACCGCTATGTGACAAGGTCTCTAGGATGTGTGCTGTCTCCTCAATCACACAAGACAGGAAAATTCATATGAAACCTTTAATTCTAATTCTGAACATACCAAAGTGGGCTTGAATATAGCAGGCAAACACTCTTACATTTTATTCATCTGTAAAGACTTAACAGCAAAGCCTGTTTTTGTTTTTTTGTTTGTTTGTTTGTTTTGGTTTTTTTGAAGGGCAAAGAGTTTGAAGTGAAAATTTTCAATTAGATGCTACATAGTAGCAATCCATAAACATCTTGGATCCTTTTCCTTGTAATACAGAGAATCAAATGAAGGAAAGAGTCAGAGGTCATATAGAGGTTATCTCTCCCTTGCTCTGTCTCATACTGCCAACACATGTACCAAAACATTCCTGCAATCAAGTTCTTACCACTACACTGGACTCACAGAGAGAAGTTAACAAATCCAGGTAAACACTGATCACTTTAACCCTCAGCAGACCCAGTCACTTGTCTTCTTAAACACTCCAATCTGACAGCAGAATAAAATAAATAGAAAGAAATGGCCTGGTGTAGGATTTGTAAGTTTGAGAATTTTGAGAACAAATTCATTTATGGAGATGATCCAGGTTGGCTATCTAGGCCAAACAGAAAACAGAAGGAATCTACATGGTGAGTAGACACTAAGTAGACTCAGGTAGGTCCACATGTGGGGGCAGCTAAAGCAAGATGTTGAACTTGAGTCTGCTGACAGAGCATAAATGGAGAAGCATGACTCAACGTGAGATATTGGAATAAGATAAAGAGATAGATAGATAGATAGATAGAGAGAGAGAGAGAGAGAGAGTACTGGCTGGTTTTGTGTGTCAACTTGACACAGGCTGGAGTTATCACAGAGAAAGGAGCTTCAGTTGGGGAAGTGCTTCCATGAGATCCAGCTGTGGGGCATTTTCTCAATTAGTGATCAAGGTGGGAGAGACCCTTTTGGGTGGTACCATCTCTGGGCTGGTAGTTTTGGGTTCTATAAGAGAGCAAGCTGAGCAAGCCAGGGGAAGCAAGCCAGTAAGAAACATCCCTCCATGGCCTCTGCATCAGCTCCTGCTTCCTGACCTGCTTAAGTTCCAGTCCTGACCTCCTTTAGTGATGAACAGCAGTGTGGAAGTGTAAGCTGAATCAACCCTTTCCTCCCCAACTTGCTTCTTGGTCATGATGTTTGTGCAGGAATATAAACCCTGACTCAGACAGACAGACAGACAGACAGACAGACAGACAGACAGACAGACAGACAGGCAGGCAGGCAGGCAGGCAGGCAGGCAGGCAGGCAGACAGACAGATGATAGATAGATACATACATATATAGATACACACAGATAGAGTGAGATAGTCATAAGTTTGGGAAGGAGGAACAGTTATATACAAGAAGGAGTGAAGACAAACACATGTATTAGGAGAAGCAGAAGTCAAGTTCTTCACTAAAATGAGAAAGAAGTCACACTATGCTAAAAAGAAAAAAAAGAGTAGACCATGAGGTGTTATGATTCATTGAACTATAGTTGATCAGATGTTTTAAAAAATAATTAGATAAATATAGTTAACAACAAATAATTGGATATTTCAAAATAGCTAGAGGAAAGTTTGCATGTTCTCAGCACAACAAAATGATGTGTTCAGTACACAGTACTCTGAGTACTGCATACTGTATATGCATATTGAAATGTCATTCTTTACCTCCCAAATATTTACAACTACAGTGTGCCAAACAAAAACATGAATAAAGAGTATATGTCTGCTGAGATGACTCCTGGATAACATACCTGCTGCACAAGCATGAAGACTGAGTTTGGATCTCCCACACACATGCAAAAGCTGAGTGTAGTGGCCCAAACACCATAGCAGCAGGGTGGGGGTGGAGAGTGATGAGACAGGTGGATTCCCACCACTAACTGACCAGCTGGTTTAGTCAAAATGGCAAGTCCAAGATCAGCAAGTGATCTTGCCTCAAAGAAATAAGGTAGAGCACAATACACAAAGACACCTAAAGGCAATCTCTGGCCTCTACACACAAACACAGTGGTGAGCTCACCTGAAAACGTGTGCACACACATCACACATATTTTTGCACATCAAATCTGATCATGACAATATATGATAAAAAAAACATATTGATCTATACATATACACAAAGGAAGAAAAAAGGAAGGAAGGAAGGAAGGAAGGAAGGAAGGAAGGAAGGAAGGAAGGAAATATAACATATGGTATTGACTTGGGATTTAGCTATAAGTGTGAATTTCAGCCTTTGGCATCTGTAAATACAGATATTGATGTGTATTTGTGTGTGTGTGTGTGTGTATGTGTATGTGTGTGTGTGTGTGTGTGTGTGTGTGTGTGTGTGTGTGTGAGAGAGAGAGAGAGAGAGAGAGAGAAGTCCTGTTCTCTGAGAGGTTTCAGAGTCATCAGCATCTCTGAGGAAGTATGTAATGCTAGTATTCATTTCTTGACTTCCAAATATCATTTTTCACTAAAATAAGCTAGGATTCCCTGAAGAATGGCTGAATGCAAGTGTAAGGTGAGAGAATAAAAAACAAGTTTGTGGTATATAGTTGTGTCACAAAGCAAGGAGTTTTGCTCATCATCAAGGAGTGTCATCATCACTCAATGATGGTAACACTGTGTGAGGACTCATGGCATGAGCCAACTTAAATGTGTTCCCACTGGCCAGACATGATTTGTGCATGTAATCTGTGCATCAAAAATGAATGATAAAGTTGGTTATGTTGGTTTGAACGAGAAATTCCCCCAGGGACTTGTGTATTTGAGTAAATGGTCCTTAGTTAGTGGCATTATTTGGGAGAGTCATGAAATGTTTGGAGCTTGCTGAAGGAAATCCATCTCTAGGGCAGGTTTGAGAGTTTACAGCTTAGTTCCACTTCCAGTTTCTCTCTGTTCTAGCCACCTGTTGCCATGCCTCCAGGCCATTGCAGACTCTCCCTCTGAAAGCATAGGTCAAAACAAACTCTTTTGTAAGTTACCTTCAGTCACAGTGTTTTATCACAGCAATAAGTAAATAATAACACAGTGGTAGAGTATAACCTACTTAATAAAGGAGAAAACCATAATTCTGTGCCTATAGAAATATATAGATGAATAAAGACTGCATTCAACAAAAAACCAGATACCAAATTATTTTTAAAACAGTTCTCCCAAAAATTCTCCTTACTTAGAACAAGAGAAAATGTAGCTCTACCAGAAAAATATCTGTGGAATAAAAACACATGGCAATAATCAAATGATTATCAAGAAGGAGACAAGCACATGCGTCACATGATGGGACATATTAAGAAGACATAAGCTGCACTGCAGTGACTCTACATCTAAATTTGCAGAAACTTTAGACAAACACGAGACTAAGAGTGTGCTACGAGCTAACCTGACTATAACTTTTAAGGAAAATCATGAAAGATGGAGAACTACTTAGAAAGAAAGAGAATAAAGAAACAAGTATAAACACGACCCTGAGATCTGTGCTGGATCCGCTTGTTGGAGGGTATAAGTAACTGCAAAAAATTACTTCAGTATATCTGAGCACTAAACTTGATGTCAGCTCTCTGACATTGATGGTTGTGAAAAATAATGTCTTTAGGGCTAAGAGATGATTCCGTGGTCAGGAGCACTTGCTGCTCTTGCAATGGACCCAGGTTCAGTTCCTAGCACCCACATGGAAACTCACAATCCTCTATAACCCCAGTTCTAGGGAATTCAATACGTTCATCTGACATCTCTGGACACAACACACACACACGGTTCATATCCATTCATACAGGAAAATATTCATGCTCCACATAAAAATAAATATACCTTTTTAAAGTACCAAATAATATATAAGAAAAATAAAACTGGAAAAGTGGCAGAACATAAGATCAGCAACTTCCCCTTAAGCATTTCAACTAAAATTAATTTTTTTATTGCGCTTGCAAATTTTCTGTACATTTGAGATAATTTCAATGGTTAAAACATTTATACACTTTTTAAATGTATAATGATAAATACAAAACCTACCATGGAAAGAGTGGGGATTCCTTAGTTTGCATTCCACTCCATTTTCTAGGGTTTATTCCCCTTTTATTCCACTGTGCCAGGATTACCTGGTGTTCTGTGTTTAATTTTATACTGTCTTGAGAATGTTCTAAATCAGAGAAGAAGGCCAAGAGTAGGAGTGAAATAACATACTCCGGTGATTTTTATGGATTCCCAGGACCCTGAAAATGCAAACACTTATTATTGTTGACCTCCCCAACTTTGCCCATAACTGCAGTTACCATGGCTTCTTTAGAAGCTGGCTCAGTAATTGCTACCATAAACTATGTGCTGCAGCCCTCACCAGGACATGCTTGGCTGAGACTGCTTAGTGAGACTGACTCCATCAGCAGGGTGGGCTCCTGATGACGCCCCTCCGCAGGGCAGAAACCTCAATCCACATTCACATCCTCTGAATGCAAGTCCTAAACTACTGTGCTTGAATCCATAACCCTCTGAGGAACTGGAAGGATCACAGGAATATGTGTCACAGACAAGGAAAAGACAGGATTTAAGTTGTGATGAAAACCCAAACATCACAATCCTCCTTGGCTATAATCCATTCATGTGCACTTAAGAAAGTGTTACATACAGGGCGACTTGTGAATACACAGAGTGGTTATTCATGTCTCTGGAGACTGGAAGTATATGGTCAAGGTTGGTGTTTCTGTATCTGCTGAGGGGGGATCTGTTCCTTCAGTCAGTATTCTGGCTGTGTCTTCACACTGTGAAAAGGGTGAGGAGTTCCTTCCTGGGTCTCTTTTATGAGGACAGGAATGCCATTTGTGAGGATTCTTTCTTGATGACCTCATTACCCCTGAATGACTTCGCTTCCATGTACCTTGTGAGTTATGATTTCCTCGTGTACATGTGAAGGTGCACAGACATTCTGATCTGACATCCTCTACACACGGCTGATTTCGATCCATTGACTCTGGAGCCCTGTCTCCGTTCCTTCCAGGCCATCAGTTTAAGTTTAATGAATGTACTGGGCTTGCATCATATTACCATCCGAACGTAATAGTTTCAGTTTTCAAAAAATGAACTGAGGAGGACAGACTTGGAGCATTTTAAAAAAATAAATTTAAGTTTCTTCAGCATATAACCTGGGCTTGTTATATAAATCAAACTATTCTAGTTTTAGTGAAAAAAGAAAGTTTTGAGTTTCTGCTCTGGACAATGTTGTCCTTTTAAGTAACTGAGATTTTCAGATATGGGAGGAGAGTCTATAGAGTACACGGTCATCACTATAGACTCAGACAGGAATGCGCTCTGATCACAGGAAACAATTATTTTAATTGTCCTAAGGATACATTTTCTTAACCTTGAGATGAGAATTTCACTAATACTACCTAGTGTGTAGAATTTGGGGAGGTATTTTAAGATATTAAGCAAATAAAATGCTTGACAGAAAACCTGACTCATAACATGGTCAGCAATATGAACTATTTTTAAATATGTATGTATATATGTAAGTATGTATGTATGTATTTAAAGTGTATGTGTAAGTACCTGTGTACCACTTGCAGAACCGGCGCCCACAGAAGCCAAAAGAGGGCATCAGGTTCTTTGGAATAAGAATTATAAAAGGTTGAAAACCACCATGTGGGTGCTGAGAATGGAATCCAGGTCTCTCTCCTAATAGAGCAACAAGTACATTTAATTATGAGCTGTCTCTCCATCTCCATGCAACATATGACATTAACTTCTTGGCTATATTGGTTTATTAGGCAGGATATATTAGACTACACTGAAGTAACAAATAAACCCTGAACTCTCAAGGTCTCATCATAATAAAAGCTTTATTTCTCAGTTTTCCTTAGTATCTTAGTTTCTTTTCCTATTTCTGTGATAAAAAGTACCCTGAAAAAAAAAACCCTTAAAGGAAAGGGAGTTATTTTGGCTCACTGTTCCAGGTTATATATAGTCCAACATTTCAGGGAAGCGACAGTGGCAAGAGTTTGAGACAGCAGCCATAGTCAAGAAGGAGTGATGAGCGCCTGCCTCTGTTGAGTTAGGGAAGCATGACCTTCACGTGGGTGGATGTCCCTACCTCAACTAATGCTATCAGGAAGATTCCCCACAGACATGCTAAGAGGTCCCTCTCCCAGGGATTCTGTCAAGTTAACAATTCCATTGTACCAAGTTTAGGCAGTGTCAGGTAAACTTCCTCTACCACACAGCTGAGCTACCTGAAACATTTTCCAATGTTTTAGCGACAGTGCAAGGGTCTTACACATACCTAGCTCTGGCTTGCATCCCTTGGATGCAGCACTTAAGAAGTGACCCAAAGCAGGTTGTGCCCATTCAGGCCCAAAAGAAAAAAAAAAAGCACATGGGCCAACAACAAGATCTCTTCCAAAAAGAGCAGGAAGTTGGCACTCAACCCATGAGCAAATAGGCTCATTTGCCAGGTTCTAAGAACCTTCATTACCATACGGAGATAGGTTTGAAAATGGCCACTGGCCATGGGTTAAGTCTCCACCGATAGATCAGCATAGCTCTCTGTAAGCTGCTGACAGTGCCTAACAGAGAAACAGCTGGTCAACATGCAGACAATAAGTGCCTATGGAACTCTCAGCTGTAAGTGGGATATCCACACCCATTTACAGCTGAGAGTTCCATATCCTTGAGTCTCCTCAAAAGGCTCAAGGAACGTCAAAAAAGAAGGGGCAGAAAGACTATAAGAGTCAAAGGGTGGGGACAACTGTCATGAAACAAGATCTCAATGTGACAGGCTAGATGCATGCAGAAACTCAAGTCGCCTGTGGTTTCCTAGTCAAAGGCAGCATGAGATTAAGCCAGGCACCATCCAATATGGACAGGGAACAGGCTCACAAGCTCCCAACTAAGAAGCTATTGACAGTTGGCAGCTGGTATGGAAAGGAAAGTCAGTTTTCTCCAGGGATGTGGAGCCTGGCCCATCAACCCTGCTCCAGTGAATGGCCCCACATTCATGCATATACAGACAGCGAAAACTGGGCTCAGTTAATTATTATTTTCTTCTTTATAAAGGGATATGAAGTCGGAGGGCTTGAGGTTTTAAAGGGGGCAGATTCAGGAAGAGTTATGGGTACAGGTGAGAATGAATATAATCAAAGTACATTGTGTGCACATATGAATGAATTCTTGGAGAACTGACAAAAATATTACTCTACAGAAACCGAAGAGCCACTAGTGTCGGTTCAAAAAGAAAGGCATCTCTTTCCAGAGGAAGCAAAGAAAGGGTTCACGGTGAGTAAGTCATCTGAATTAGACCCTGGATAATATACGGGATTAGAACAGAGGGACCTAGGGACAGGGAGGTGTTCAACAATGTGTAATTTATGTGGACATACCACATCCAGTTGCACGACTCATCGTGTTTCTAAATGGAACCTAATTTTCTGAGTGAATTCAGAATGTCCACACAATTTCACTCAATACTGCCAAGAGACAAAGGAAACTGAAATGATGCTGCAGAATCTGACAACGGGTTAAGAGGCGTGTGAGCCACTGGGAACCACCGATGCTCTCCTGTTGATACGGGCTTCTTATGAGCTTATCATAAAATAAGGAATGCTACCTTGAATGGAGTGCTTAGCTTAGTCTCTGCATCATGGCTGCCTCGGAGCAGTGCTGCTTTACCTGAAGGGCCCAGACCTGAGATCAAGTGTTCTTGGCCTTTCCTGACATAATCTTCAATGTTATACAATGCTAATTCCCCCTTATTCTGTTTGTCAAAACAAACCACAGGGTTTGGCCCAGATTCAATGGGATGGGACTTAGACGTTCTGCCTTTTTGGAAGGTGTATTAAAAGTATGCAGCCACCTTCCATGAACCACATTGGGTTCTGAAATGTTTAAGACATAAATAACTTATTAGCCGCTCAATCCTCCTTGTTTATGAAACATGGTATTAGGAAACATACCTGGTGGCAGGCAGGAGGTAGAAACCAGTCAGCCAGGCATGTGGGTCCATGTTGGTTGCAAACAGGAGGAAAGACCCAACCAAGTCCTTCACTTGCCATATATCAGTGTCTACACGTCTAACACAGTCGTGGCCAGCCCTGCCCTGGAAAGACTTATTTAATGGAAGATGAATGAAATGGGTGGAAAAGGCTTTGGGAACTGTGGACTCGTGAATCCTGGCACCTTTTCAGAATCCAGTCCCGAGTCCTTGGAGAATGGATAGTATGGTAAGGAAAGTAAAACGTCACATTCATGTACAAGGAAAACTATAAGAACACAAGACAGCATGAAGCTCTGATTCTAAGCACAGCAGGCAGAAGAGCAAGACCTTCAGCTCATGAGCTGTTTAGGAGGGGAGAGGGTATCGGTGTATCAGGTTCCCATTGAAGAGAGATGAAGGATTAGTGGCTCCACAGAAACACTGGGAAATAACTTTCCTGATGTGTTTACCCACACCACAGGGCTGTTCTCTTTCAGGATGATGCTTTGTTTGTCCCCACCTTTGCCTGCTAGGAGGCTACCTGGTCTCCTCTGCCCCCCACCTCTGAAATCAGCCCTTCCAGCCTCTTTATCAAAGGTGCATAGCAATCATTCATGTGTTAACGCTAAGGCTGAGAGCTGACAGCAGGGCAGCCTGCTTCTGTAGACTGCATGCTTCCCTGTCCCTTGGCTTCACTGTGCTTGTAGGAGGCTGACTCCAACAAGCCCTGGAGTCTCTCCTCAGGCCTCCTCTTTGATCTCCCCTAGCTGCTTCTGAGTGACAGCTTCAGGTGGCAGCATCACCTTTGTCTTGAAGAGGGGAAGCCTGGTGTTTGGAGAGGAGCTGCTGAAGGAGGCCTGCTGCTGCTGGCACTTAGCCAACCCCCTGAGAGGACTCTGCTGTGGATGAGAGTCCCTGGTCTCTGTTCTCAGTGGGTAGCAGAAGAAAGCCAATGGTTGTCTTCCCCAGGCACCTTCTCAGTTCTGAGCCCCCTGAGGCATTTTAGGTCCCATCAGATTCGGGGGAGGCTGAAGTTTTCCTAGTACAGGAGACTAGGACCCCCCTCCCCCAACACACACACACCAAAGCAACCCTAAGTCCTGTGCTGCACCAACCCAGAGTTGCAGCAATTCCACTTTGGTGTTTTACATTGAGAGCCCAGTCCACAGCATCAGGAGTGGCTCAGAGACCATTTCCAAAAGGAGGACTGAAGATATCGAACCAGGCAAAAACTTCCCATTTGTTGTCACAGGTGAGGTACAAAGGCAGGGGGTTTACAGTGTATGAAGTTGCAGAACTGGGAAAAGGAAGAAATCAGATCCCAAAAGCCTTTGTAGCCACACTATGCAAGCGCATCCCAGCTTGGATTAGTGGCACCTCCCAAACACCTGGCAAGAAGCAAGCATGGAGAGGAAGGTTTGTTTATTTTCCCTCACAGTTTAAGGGATACAGACCACGTGGCAGGGAAAGCATGGTGGTTGGCAGCTGTCTCCAAGGTCTCAGTCACATCTCTCCTGATGTGCCCTCAAAGGCTAGCTCCCAACTAACCACTTCCGCTAGCTAGTGAGCCCCACTTTTTAAGTTTCAAGATCTACCCAAATAGCACCATCAAGTGGAAACCCAGTTTTCTTTTCTTTTTTAAAATGGAATCAAAAGTCAACTTTATTAATTTATGAAATTAAATGTCTCAGACATGTTTAGTGATACATAAAGAACTTCAACCTCACTATTTTACTTTATTTTGGTTGAATGTAGTGATAAGTATATTTCTGAAGGTTGTGCCCATCACTACTACTTTTTTTTTTTAATTAAGTTTTTTAAATTTGTTCACTTGACATCCTGCTCACTGCCCCCTCCCGGTCACCCCCCCCTCCACAATCCTTTCCCCATTCCCCTTCCCCTTCTCCTCTCCCACCCAGCTCCCTACATCTACCTTCCATGACCATTTCATTCCCACTTCCATTCAAGGTTCAAGCATCCTTGTTTGTGCCCTTCTTCCTGTCCAGCCTCCATTGTGGAGTGTAGCATGAAACCCAGTTTTCTAATATACGATCCTGTGCTGACACTTCACATGCAACTATGACATGGCTGATACCTGATAGGGTTTGAAGTCTGCTTGGTTCCCTCTTATCCCAAGCTCCCATTTTCTGTACCACATACCTGGGTTTTTTTTTGGTCTCAACTATTTTCAATCTGTCAGCCCCATGCTGGCCATAGTCTTTTGTAAAATTGCACTGTAATTTCTCTACTAAGATTTCCTTCCTTCTGAAAAAAAAATGGAGACACTGGATGATCAGATATTAGTGAGTGTGCTTTTGTTATTGCTGTGCCTAATACTTGACAACGAACAAACTGAAAGCAGGAAGGGTTTATTTGGGATCACAGTTTGGAGGGATACGATCCACCACGGAATCAAAGGCATGGTGGCCGGAAGCTCCATGGTGATGAGCTTGAATTGTGTCTGAGGTCAGGAAGGTGAGACCTCTATCCTCAGGAGGACAGAGATGAGACCAAGGGATGCAGAGATGGCTCAGTGGTTAGAAACAGTTGCTATTCTTGCAAAGGACATGGGTTTGATTATTTGATTACCAAAACTTGAATGTTGGCAAACAACCATTTGTTCCTCCAGTTCTAGAGGATCTGAAACCCTCTTCTGGCCTCCATGGGCACTGCACACATGTGGTGCATAAACTTACATACAGATAAAACACCAAGACACATTAAATCATATATATATATATATATATATATATATATATATATATATATACTAAGGAGTCCAGGCTATCTCCTATCTATCCCCAAGGAAGGCACCACTGATCAACTTATTCCACTGAGGCTCTACCTCTAAGTGTAACCTCCTCAAACAGTACCACCATCTGGGGGACATTGCACATTCAGAATATGTGTGTGTGTGTGTGTGTGTGTGTGTGTGTGTGAGAGAGAGAGAGAGAGAGAGAGAGAGAGAGAGAGAGAGAGAGAAATCATAGAAACTTATTCTGTGATAAACCTAAAAGTTCTCAGAATATTTTTTTTATTCTTTCCCAGAGCTTCATAGGACTTTTTACATATATGAGTAATGAGTTAGCCATTGAATAGGGGTATGGGAAGCCTGGCAAGCCCTTTGAAGTTCTCTCATTATTATTATACCGGTTTTTTTTTCCATTTTGTGTGCATTTGGGTACACTGGTTTGGGACACTGGACAACTTAACCTCTCTTTTCTGGGAGGAGGCTAGAGATTCCCTCGCCAGCTGAATATCAGCTACTCATAGTAGCTTCTGAGAACCACACATGAGGCATCTCTATTTTCTTCTGGTACCATCTACTTTTAACTCTTGCCTGTCTGAACATCACCATGGCATCTCTTGGTAGCTCTTTGACACAGATCACAGGTAGGTGAGACCAGTATATGAAATTTGACTTTCTGCTTTCAGATTTTCTAGATGGCTGGTTGCTATGTCTAGCTAGCTTGAAGTTGTTGAAATGAATACTTCCTAAAACAGAGTCACCTCCCCTCCCCTGTCAACTCTCACAAGACAATATGGGAACTGCAAAGGTAAGCCCCATCCTAAATGGTGAGGTGTCCATGTCTGCTACATCTTAGGTTGAGCTTGTCTCTTTAAGCAGCAAGGTTCAAAGTCAAAGCCAAGCCTCTTCTAGAGCCCAGGGCCACATGGAGATGCTATAAGTGTTAACATTTTGTTTAGGCTCCGCCCCACAGTTACCTGGCAACAGCCAGGTGTGCCTGACTCACTATAAAAAGGGCTGCTTTTCCCCCTCTTCTCTCTCTTGCCTTCTTGCTCTCCATCTGTCCTCTTGCCCAGCTCTCCCTCTCTCCCCATTCCCCTCCATGTGCTCTCTCTCCATGTGCTCATAGCCCTCCCTCCATGTCCCCTCTCTCCATGTGCTCATAGCCACCTCTCTCTCTCTCTCTCTCTTTCTCTCTCTCCCTCCCTCCCTCCTTCCCTCTCTCTCTCTCTGCCTTTCTCTGTCTCTACTACCCTCTCAACTCCCCTCCCCATGTCCTGAATAAACTCTATTCTATTCTCTACCAGTGTGGCTGGTCCCCCAGGGGGAAGGCATACCTCAGAATAGGCCTCCTTCCTCCACACTAACGACACATCCACCAAACATATCCCTTCTCTCTTTATTTTTATAAAACACAACAATATATACTAAAAGGAGCCCAAGGCCAGCCATCCCTAATAAGACCATAGCATCTCAGGGACGCAAGAGGGTTAAGGATGTCCAGCTTTGCTCTTCATTCCTCTCTCCTCCGAGGCTCTGTCCTTACAGGAAAGTGGAGCCTTCGCTATGTGCATCTAATTACCCATCCTCTGTTCAGCTGAGTAAATTCGAATCGCCTGACCTCCCTGCGTCAGTTTCAGGGCTTTAAAGGATTGACAGCTCCAATTAGCTGCAATTAAAAAGGATTAAAACCATCCTGTCAGGCAAGTGTTATAGACACAGCCTGATTCTTGTTTCTTCTCTGAGACAGGGGGCAGTAGCCAGGAGGGAACCCTCAACACGGAAACTCTGGAGCTCAGGTTTTCCCTTTGTCTCTAAAAGAAATCCAAGAGAACCAGAGAGGGGAGGTGATGGGGGAAGTGCATCTTGCTCACTTTGGCCCCCTGTGGCTCTGCCATGGTGCCTTGGTTTCTTTTGCCTCCTCCAGGTAGTTTTTGAAAGCTGATAGTGCAAAGAATGCTGAATCTTGAGGGGTGGAGGGAGAGGGAGAGGGAGAGAGAGGGAGAGGGAGAGAGAGAGAGAGAGAGAGAGAGAGAGAGAGAGAGAGAGAGAGAGAGAGAGAGAGAGAGAGAGAGATGTGCAGGGAGACAATTAAAAAAAAGCAAAAAGACTAGATCTTAAAAGGGAAAAATTCACAGGCAGCTTAATCCCTGCTGCGGAGCTCAGGAGGTATACAGGTGTAATGAATCTGGCTCCTGTGTGAGTCTGCTTTTGTTTACCTAAGTCTGACAAAGCAGATTTATGTAAATCTTGACGGTGGGCTGCTGTTGGCTGTTCATTAATTTGCATCTGATTCCTCTTGTGTTAGCCAGGTTTCCAGAATTCTGTTAATTTGATAAGCAGTTGATTACCCTTTTCAACGCATTTGCATGTGGGCTTCTGTCCAAATTATACTTGAGTGTCTGTGCCTGAAAGGTAGGCTTTCCCTGTGGAATTAAGGCTAGGAAGGACATGGAGCCAGGGTGCAAGCCTTCAGGGAGAACTGAAGGGTGCATTGGAGGAGATTGAACTCAGGCCAGGCCTTGTGTGTAGTGTCTGAAGATATCACTATTCAATAGCTATATTTTATCCCCACAATGGAATGATTCATAACGAAACATAGATTCTTACATGTTTTCATCTCCAAGATCACTGTTTTTGCAACATCATTCCATTTTTAGTCCATCTTATGGATGGGCAAACTGTTAGGATTCTGTCTAAGCTCCATCCCACAGTTACCTGGCAACAGCCAGGTATGCCCCTCCCCACAGTTACCTGGCCTGGCCCACTATAAGAGGGGCTGCTTTCCCCTGCTCTCTCTCTTCTGTTTCCTGTTTGCTTCACTCTTGCCCTCTTGTGCTCTTCTCCCTTCCTCCCTCTCTCCTCGTGGTCATGGCTGGCCTCTACTTCTCTACTCTCCCCTTCTCTCTGCCTCTACTACCCTCCTAACTCCCCTCCACATGCCCTAAACAAACTCTATTCTATGCTATACTATTGTGTGGCTGTTCCCTCAGGGGGAAGGGATGCCTTGGCATGGGTCCAATGAGGCATCCCCTTCCCCCACACCTCACCACACCCCCATAGAACAAATATTAATACTGCTTTATCTTTTGATAATCACAACACAAACCACGGTTGAAGGAAAGCTGGCTACAAAGAGCAGAGCTAAATTTCTCAGCATTGCTCAGTGTCTGAGAGCCCAACAGCATCCCTGCTCAGAGAAGCAAAAAGGTGAAGTAGGGCTCCATCTTTAAGAAACTAGCAAGGATCCTGGAGGAGACTGACATCACACTTTGTCCCAGAAAAGGAGCAAATAAAAGCAGGCAGTGAGAGAAGGCTTGGCCCAACCTGAGAAGAGAAGGCACCACAAGACAGAGCTATCCCCAGAAGGCTGAGGGTTGGTTTGTTGGGTTTTAGCCTATGATTCTGGAAGCTGAAGCCATGGCCTGAGAGCCAGAGGTTTCCCAGCAGCTGTTCTAGGGCAGCCCCAGCAGGTCTCCTCTGGAGTGACCATTTGACCCAACCCAAATGCACGCCTGAGCTCTAGTTTCTTGTCACACTTGGCCCCCATCTTCATGTTACATTATTGGGTTTTGGTGTGTTTTAGTATGTTTGCCCTGGCTTTGTGTGATTGTATCTGTTCATCACATGCACACACACACACACACACACACACACAAACAAACAAGTACATGCACACACACTAACATATACAAGGAGATGAGTGTGTGCAGGTACACACCATTAACACATACACATAAGTGAGGGCACACACATACACACAGCTTCCCTACAGCCCAACCCCTGCCAGGGGACAGTGTTGGGTAAGCGCAGTCACTTCCCATGTCCCAGCTCCCCAAGCAGTCATGCCCTGTGATGGAGCAGACGTGGGACCCCAAAACCCTATACACACATACTAACACACACAGGCGAGATCACATGCCACATATACACACACAAGTGACTAGTGCGCGCGCGCACACCCACCCACACACACACACACATACACACACACACTTGCAGCCTTCCTGCCAACCTTTCTCCCACTCTGCCATACTGAGAAGAGCAACCTGGTGCAGCCTTACGGCTGACTGCCCCTCTGAGCCCAGACCACCTCCTCTGGCCCTGCTCCAAGACTGGTTTTATTAAGACATCCATCCAGAGAGTTTCCCACAGAAATAACTCTGGGATGCAGCTTCTTTTAGCGACATCTGAGAGGCAAAGGAGGGAAACACAGAGAATCTATTCCTTCAGAATCTGCAGGAGTCTCCCTGGGCTAGGCTGGAGACACAGGGAATACCCTGACTGAGCTAGGGACCTTCTCATCAGAAGGGTGCTACATTCTGCTTAGATACATTCTGACTTAGGGGGGGCTGCAGTCCCCCTTTGGAGTGATAATGGGCTTTTGGCAGTGATAGAATGCAAACTGACAACTCTTGTTGCATGGAAAAAGACACATTCTCCGCTCAAAAGCCCTGAAAATTGCTAGCCTGTGTGGATGCAGATGCCTCCTCTTCTCCTGGTCCCTATTGTCCTTGATTCCTTTTGCAGAGGGAAGCAGAAAAGAGCAAGGGCAGGTTACATCCAGCCCCACTGCAGGCCACACCCACCTCTGCACTCACAGACCCAAGCCAATCCAATCAGCACCTTGCTCAGAGACCCTGGGGTGGAGCTGCCCATCAGTAGCAGACTGTTTCTCTGTGCCCTCATCCTCCTGGAATCTAAGCCTTTGCTTTCCTGGGAGAGGTGAATGCCTCCACTGGTCAAATCACAGGATAGAAAACTGAGATTAACCCCTTGCATTCCAAAGCTGTAACACACACACACACACACACACACACACACACACACACACCCCTCACCAAGTTTCTCTCTCTCTCTCTCTCTCTCTCTCTCTCTCTCTCTCTCTCTCTCTCTCTCTCTGTAAGTGCCTACCTATTTCTGCCCTCTCCCCTCCAGCAGGCCCCCATACACCCCAAGCCCTGATGCTTATCAGTAACACACATCTCTTATTAGGCCCCTTCTGTGTGCAGGACCGTGAAGTTTCTGTGCTCTGGACAATTTGGCTGGGATTTGAAACAAAAACAACAACAACAAAACAAAACAAAACAACAACAACAAAAACAGCCTGCAGCACAGCCTGCTCTGAAGATGTTTATAACCAAGATAAAATGATGAGCTCCATCCGCGTGGAAAACCAGGCTGGGAATTGCTGTTCTGCCCCTAGCCATGTAACTTGGGGCGAAATGTCAACTAAATATGAGCGAAGCACAGCAATATATATGTATGAAGCTGTTGTAACAAATACTGATCTTCTAAGCTTGCCCAGCATGTAGGTTCGGAGCTGGGACTAGCCACGCCCATGCACTCTGCCCTTCAGGTAACATGAGAAGAATCCCTGGGAAAGAATCACCTCCCCTGACCCCAGCTCTTAATCATAGGCACCCCCTTAAATTTATCCCGCACTGTGAATTGAAACCGATTTGGGTAACTTCTCTTCTATCTCTCACATCAATCTTGCTTATCCCAGAGTGCTGCTGTCTGTGACAGCTGGGTTTCTGCCAACCTGCTAGGTTGCAAGGCCTTCCTAACTACATTCCCCTCCGTTGTGTCAAGGCTGTGGTTTTCTTGGCATCTCACCATTAGTGTTTTCAAGAGTGCCTTAGGATGTGAGTTTCCATGCAGGACACAAGTGCCAATGGCCCACTGGGTTCTCTGTTCTCTGAACTGCACAGAAGCCCCCAGGCTTTGACAATGTAAGACGGATGGCACTCCTTCCCAATAGATGAAATGCAGCACTTGAAAGAGACTCCCAGCCCTGTGCTGGCTTTGCTGCAGCTGAAACAAGGCCTCAAGCTATTTGCAAGGCTCTGCAACTCCACAGACAAGACATATTCGTGGCCTTGAAATCCATATAGAGTAGAGATGGGAGCTAGCACCACACTGGGAAGCTCTGCTGCCTAGCCACCTGCTCTCTGCCTCTTCCT
The DNA here is from genome assembly GCA_036184795.1 of Tokudaia tokunoshimensis. NCBI lineage: Eukaryota > Metazoa > Chordata > Mammalia > Rodentia > Muridae > Tokudaia > Tokudaia tokunoshimensis. The sequence goes on along the minus strand of BTHU01000011.1, from coordinate 53,753,444 downwards.
GGAAGCCTGTGGTGAGGAGTTAAGCCCTTCTGCCCTGACTTAAACCCTCCCTGCCTTGATTCATGCAGTTTGTCTTTTTTCTTTCTTTTTTTTTTTCTTCAAAAATCAAGGCTACCAATTGTAACAAAATTAACTTCCTATCCTATTGAGCTTCTGTCCCCCAAGCCACTCTTTGCAAGCTCTTGCCCTGCCCTGCCAGGTACAGTGTCAGGGAGCAGATGCTGCTTGGGAGAAGACTGGAGGAATTTCAGTGGTCCTATCATCACAGGAAAACCTCAGATTCTGCTGAGGCTTCTGACCCTGCCAGGAAAGCTCTCTGCCTTAGAACCTTTCAGAGATGTAGATCATTGCTTTCACTGCTTTACTGTGTCAAAGTGCTCTCTGATATGTGGAGGGAGAGAAGAGGAGGATAGGAGAGAGTGGAAGGGGAGGAAAGGGAAGAGAGGGGGAGGAGAAGGGAGGGAAGGAAAAGAGAGGAGAGGGAGGGAGGAAAGGAGTGGAGAGAAGAGACAGACAGAGACAGAGAGACAGAGAAGTCAGAGGTATAAGAACATATTAATTACAACAAAACTCTAAGGCAGTCATGGGGGCCACCCATGGAACCAACAACTCTGGAAATGAAAATGTCCATCTGTCTCACAGGTCTCTGATTCAAGGCTTTCACCTTTTGTTCCTATAAGAACATGAGGTCATGAGGGGTTGGTATTGTTCAGAGCAGGTGGTTGGAGTTTACACCTGGTCAGGCACAGGGATTCCACCTTTGGGGACTGTGAAAGAAGAAGGGTAAGGATTTATGATGCTTGAGACCCAGTGAACCTAAATGGTCAAAGAAGAGAAATGACCCCTGATGCCCTTTGACCCTGTTCTGACCATGTGATGTGACCAAGAACCTTGCAAGTTCAACCAAGGCTAAGTGCAACAGTGACAGAGAAGACCATCCGTGGACTCAGAGATCTGCCTGAGGCATAGAGAGCAGGCTAGCCTACTATCTCTGTGATCCAATTCCCTCCTCCTTGATTTACAAACTTGGCTCAGCGGGTAAAAGCCTTTACCACGCAAGCACAAGGGCTTGAGGTTGAATGCCAGGAATGCCTGATGCATAACATGAACGTGTATAATCCCTGCATTTCTACAGAGAAAGGGGAGACTGAGGCAGGAGAATCCCTGGAAAGCTCTTATGATGCTCGCAGCAGAGAAGAATAAACATCCCAGTTGCGTATAATATAGAAGGTGAACACTTACATCTAAGTTGGCTATCTAGCCTCAACATGCACACATGCCCAAAGCCACAATCACACATCCAAATTTGTGCATGTATGCACAAACACAATCATACAAAAAGAAAAAAAATCCTCCCTAAATTAATTCATTGTCTTCCAGAGTTTTGGTTCAAAGAAAACAGACACATTTGCACACAAACACACATACCCAGACAAATGCAAATGCAAGTATGCGTATACTCAGATACACATGCATGCCTGTAAGTGCAGAAGCACACATGCAGACATATATATGTGTGTGTGTGTGTATATACATATATATGCATGCATGCAAACATGCACAGACACAAATGCACACTTCACACATATGCATATATATACATACAGAAACATGTAAACATTCATATATGCACATGCAACAGCTGTACATGCATGCACTCATATGTTCTTGCACATATTTGAATCAGAAACTTTAGTTCTGTTTCCAGGTTGAAGAGGTTGTGGTTTGACAGATCTGAAAATGACGTCTTGGCAGAGCGTGTTTTCCAAATGATGCTCAACAGAATACCATTCTCTGGAGCCAATCAAATCCCAGCAGGCAAGAAGACCACCTTGTGATACACTGTGCCCCACAATAACCCCTCTGACCTTGTTCAGTCCTAGCAGAGAACCTGGACTTGTGCTTCCCTCCAAGTCTATCACCCCCAGCATGTCACCCTTATCTCAAGAACTCCATCTCCATCTACTCCTGTCTCTCTCTGCCCTGGAACAAGACACATTCACACTAGAGATTTCTCTTTCTCCCAGTGCTTTCTAGACCCCACCCCCTACTCCCTCCAGATGCCCTAATGTCAGTCAATCTACAGCCTCTTACCCACTTTAACACAACCAACCTGGCCTAATCTTCCTCATTAATAAAGGTGATGATACCATTTACATCTTTCCAGCACTGTAGCTTTCTTTTCATGGTCCAGCATCCCTCTAAAGTGGTTCTTTCAATTCTCACTTCCCAATCATGCCTTAGTTCACTCCACTCTGCTCCTCAGTCACCACCTAAATGACCTTCACTCCAGTCTCCAGTGGCCTCCATATTGTTGGGCCCACTGGGCACATCTCTAATTTTATTTTATTTTTTTGTCATTTGACGTTAGTTTATTAGTGACCACTCTCTTACTCTCTCTCTTTGTGTGTGTGTGTGTGTGTGTGTGTGTGTGTGTGTGTGTGTTTGCTTAGTTTCTGGCAGTACTAGGATTTGAGCCCAGGGCCTTGCACATGCTAGACAAGTACTTTAGCACTCAGCTATGTCCTGGCTGTGTTTTTTGTTTGTTAGCTTGTTTTATGAGACAAGGTCTCACTCTTTAGTCCAAGCTGGCTGGCACCAGTTACCTAACAAGACTGTCTTAAAACTCTTGAGGATCCTCTTGTCTCAGCCTCTGAAGCTCAGCCTTGCCCACTTGTCCACTGCTAGCCTTGGCCTCCTTATTTTGTGTATGTGGAAGTGGAGGCTGTGGAAGTGAACGTGCATGTAGGTGTTTGTGCACATATGCATCCACACATACAAATGTGTACACGCTGTTGGTAATCAGGCAACCTCTACTCTCCATAATTCCAATACACACACACACACACACACACACACACACACGTGTGTGCACACATGACTTTGGAGGCAGGAAGACAACTTGGGAGTCTCTCCAGAAGCTGTCCAGTCTTATTTATTTATTTATTTATTTATTTATTTGCTTATTTATTTTAGACAGAGTCTCTCATTAGCCTAAAGCTAGCCAAGAGGCTAGGCTGACTTGCCAACAAGCCCCAGGGATCCTCCTGTCTCCACCTCCTCTGGACTGGGATTGCACAACCAGGATGGATCCCCATGCCTCTTTTAATGTCGTCACGCTTGAGGGCACGTGCTTTACTGACTGAGCTATTTTTCTGGCACCTTTCCTTCCTTCTCATAGTATCCTTGTCACTATACTAAGTCCTGCAGGTTGTCTTTCTGTCACATGGCCTTCAATCATCACAGCCACCTTCCAGCATCCTCCTCTAGCCAGGCTTCTGTGGGCTTTCCTGGCCTCTTCGAGCTCATTATTCCTCTATTATGGCTTAGATATGAAGTATTCCCCCATAAAGCTTGTGTGTTGAAGGCTTGGTCCTCAGGTGGTGGACCCAATTTTTGAGGTCTCTTACCTAATCGATGGCTAAGTCCCTTGATAGATTCATGGTATGAATTTATCATACCATGGGGCCTGATGGGCGCTTCATCAAGTTCCTGGGCTACCCCCCCCTCCCTCCTGGGCACCATGAACTAAACGATGCACTTAGCTCTACCCTGGTTTCATAACATTTGTACTTTGCCCTGATGCAAAATAAATCTTTCCTTAACTGTAAGGTTTGTTTTAGGCATTTGTCAAAGTCACAACAACAAAAAAAAATGTAACATACTTCCAATGTAAGACTAAGCTTAGCTTCAGTCGCCAATCTGTCAGTGTGTATCTCCAAGCTTCAGAGCATATATAACACAGATCCAAGGCTAACTCATTCCCCCCTACCCCATCATCACCAAGTCTCTGCTCAACACAGACCTCAAGAATGGCAACCTGCTCCCGCACACTCCCATAAGGCATCCCTTCTTTGTCCTCTCAGTAAATCATGAATTAGAATCAGTGACTGTGGGGAAATAGACTTTAGCCCAATATTATGGGAGAAACTTAGCAATAAGCAGATCTGTCTAAAAATAAAATGTACTGCGTAAGGTGGCTGCTCTTAAATGAAGACCAAAAAAAAAAAACCCAAACAAACAACAACAACAACAAAAAAATCATCTGGCCGCTTGTAGAAGAGAGACAGAGTGAGCGAGCCTGTGGCTGGGGACAGCTGATGCCTATTATAATTGACGGTCTGTATAGCCTGCATCCTCCATGTTACATCTTCCCATTCATCGTGCAGAGCAATGATAAATACCTCCAGCACCGTGACCATGAATCTCAATGACCAATGAAAAGATGTCATTAATCTACTATTAATAAGACAGTTTCCTCAAATTCTTTCTTAGAATTAAACAGGGTTTGAAATTTTTAAATAATTAATTAACCGTGGAGATAGGTAAGTGGGTTCATTTTAGAACAATCTGCAAGAGAGTAAAGGTCTGCCAGTAAACTCATATCTCCAATCAGAAATTCAATTAACTAGGACAAATATTTCCCGGGCCCTCCAGTGACTGCCTTCTCACAAGGAGGCCGACTGCTTTCCCTTCTCTAGTCAGCCTCTTTGTCTGAGGTGGTTAAATTCTGTACCCATTTACATGTTTGTTTACAAAATACTCCACAGACTGGGGAAAGAGAACCCGGCTAGTCTAGCCTGTTGTTCCCTGCTTCTCAAGTAATTCTGGGGGCGGGAAGAGGGTGTGAAGGGAAAGAAAACGAAATAAGAAAGAAAGTAACAAAAAAAGCTGAAGGGGCTGGTGGGAGAGGCCTAAACACTGCAATTTTCCAACCGTTTTCATCCAAATTGTCGGCAATTTCCCCGTGGCCCAGACTCCAAATTGCGAGTGAATGCTGCAGCAGAAATCCCGGCTGCTGCCCAAGCGCTGTCCCTGTAATAACAGGCAGACTCACAACAGAGCATGCAGACTCAGGCCCTGCGGAGGTAGAGTCCTTGTTTATAAAGTGGGGAAGGCTGGGGAAATTGCAGCCACATCCCTCACCCTGCTCTCTCGCTGCCTCTAGAAACAGTACTCATCTGACGCACAGCCTTCAACTTGTTCTCCAACAAGTGAGAGAAACTAAATCATTTCGGGATTTCCTGCTAGAATGGTTTCTTCCTCTGTTGACCTCTGACCAGGCTGGGCAAGATCTCGAGAGAAGAACCCCTCTCTTTATCCAGACTCCGCAAATGTCCACAAGGAATCAGAGGAAGGAAACAGAAACAGCGTCTAGAACACATCATGATTTTTACCTGTAAAAGTCAGCTTCAAGACCAGAGAGAATAAAAGCTATCGGTAAATGAGTAATAATAATAATAATAACAACAACAATACATTCCTAATGAGACATGAATACCCCACAGCTTCATTGAAATTCATAATGAACCAAATAATTAAACACATAAATACATGGCACGGCAGGCATTAAATCTAATTATTGCACCTCTGAAAATCAATTTGTGTGGATGTGGTTTATACGCGGTTGTCATTAATTAGTAATGACAAGATCAATATGGGGCTAGTTCTCGGATGACCTTCCACCCTATCGGAGGAATGGGTCTGTACTAACATCTTGGTAATATTGTGTTTCCTGGAGAAACTGGTACAGTTTCATCAAAAACGTTTCCAACCTGGGTCTGGTGGTGCATGCCTGTAATCCCAGTACTTGGAGGACTGCATATTCAAGGTCAGTTTGGGTAAGTAAGCTCTAGACCAGCGTAGGCAATTTAATAAGACCTTATCTCAAAGGACAGATACAAAAAGCGTCAAGGCTATAGCCCAGAAGTAGGGCACTTACCTAGCCTGCGCACAGATGTAGATACAGTAGCCAGGGCCAGAAAACAAAACTGAATTCACTACAGAGAGTACTAAGGTGTTGGGGGGTTTTGTTTGTTGGTTGGTTGGTTGTTTTGTTTTTCAAGACAGAGTTTCCTTGTATAGCCATGGCTGTTAATGAACTAGTTCTCTAGACCAAACTGCTGGCCTAGAACTCATAGAGATCCACCTGCCTCTGCCTCCCAAAGGCTGGGATTAGAGGCATGTGTCACCACCACTAGGGCTTTTAAATGTGTAGCTCAGGCTGGCCTTGAACTCCTGATCTTCCTGCCTCTGCCTCCTACCCACTTAAGCCAACATAACTTGCTTTTAAGTTACTTGATATATAGGCGGGATATGTGTGTGTGTGTGGTGAGGGGCATCTGGCCTTACTGCTGTGCTCTAGACCGTCTGGGTCAGGAGTAAACTGGACTTGGAGTCTATACTCTGCTGCCTCTTCCAGGCAAGAGGTCTCAGGAGTCCTTTAATCCTAGATGTGTCTTCATGCAAGACAAGAGGGGATTGATGAAGGCACCAGACAGCAACCAGAGCACAGCCAGGCATAGGACAGACATTATTACTATTTACTGTGTTTTATCAGCCTGTTTCTATGGAAAGGTGAAGTTTCATTCATAATCATAACAAAAAAAAATACTGCATACACTCAATAGATGTTATTATTATTATCCTTGTCGTGCTGAGTGACCTCTCAAGGTTGCTGAGTGGATGGAGAATCAACAAAAATGAAAAAGAAATCATATATTTTAAAAGTGTTTTGCAAAGTGAAAAGCAAGCTAGCATCTTAAGATGAATGTTCCTCCTGATAGAGAGATCAGAGGTGTATCTCGGCTGTCCAGCTCATGATGACCATTTTTACTTGCTCAAGGGCACCCCCTGAGGCCTGGGGAGGTATGCCCTCCTGGGAGAGCGTCTCGAACTCACCACATTCCAAGCCCAAATCCTGGATGAAGTGGGTGGTTCCCTGTGTTAAAACACTTTAGAGTAACTTTATTTTATTTATTTATTCTATTTATTTATTTATTTATTTGGCTTTTTTCTAGGGTTTCTCTGTATAGCCCTGGCTGTCCTGGAACTCACTCTGTAGACCAGGCTGGCCTCAAACTCAGAAATATGCCTGCCTCTGCCTCCCAAGTGCTGGGATTAAAGGCATGCACTGCCACTGCCCATTTTTTTGTTTGTTTCTTTTCTTTTCTTTTCTTTTCTTTTTTGCTCTTAAAATGCATTTGATGTATTTTGTGGCAGAGAAAATTCCACTCTGCAGAAAGCAGAACCCAGACACACACCCACACCCACATGTCAACCTCTGCTTCCACATCTTGGAGACTAAAGAAGAGAAAAGCCCAGGCAAACCCCTACTGGACTCCAGTTTTACCAGGGTGACTGTTCACCGCTGTCTCTTTGCCCCATTCAAAGCCCAACCCCTGGAAGTCTGTGAGGAGATCAGGAGCCACACCCTCCCACTCCCAGCCTTTCCTCCCTATTCAGGCTTCCCAGCAAGCCATTTCCAGAGGGCGCACATCCAAGCTAACAAACAACATCGCCCTCAGAGAGGTTGCTGTTGCACAAAGATCAAATTGGCTTTCCTGAAGAACCTAGAGATTAATGACGCCTCCCACTACCACCCAGTCACCCCCTGCCTGAGAAAAGTCTGCCTTGATTGTTCACTTCAGGAGAGGAAAATGAGACAGACCTAACATCACACGGAGCTAAAGCACTCCTCATAAATCAACCCTTCCGGATGTGGCTCGCTGGGGCTGTGCACACTCCACCCGCCAGAGGATGGAGGAGACCTGACTGACACATTTCTGCATGCGCTCACACAAGAACCCTTCACTGAACAGCTCCGGCTCTCACCAGAATCTTCCCAACTGCGGCTTTCTTTGAGAGTAATATATTGCTAGTGCGCTGAGCCTTGCTGTTGGTGGTATGCTCGCTCCCTCCCAACAAAAGAATGTGAGAAAATTCTTGCAATGTGCTCTGCACTGTGAACACACTGCAGCGCTCTCTCTCTCTCTCTCTCTCTCTCTCTCTCTCTCTCTCTCTCTCTTTCTCTCTCTTTCTCTCCCTCCCTCCCTCCCTCCATTTCTCTCTCTCTCCCCCCTCATCTGTACCTCTCCATGGCTTGTTGCTATTTAAGTATCAAAAGTGTTTCCCTTTTAATTGATTGGGTCGTGTTCTGTCCTGATTTTGAAAAGAGACTCAGGCCTGCTATTGTTCAATAAAGTGCAGAATAGATGGTTGGGTTGGGATGTGGCTAATTACCTCTGGCTCAAGAAAGAGGGCAAGCAAAGGCTCTTCTTCATCAGACTTCATCAGAGACCTTTGCAGATTGCTAAATTAAAAGTATGTCTTGCCTGGATAAACAGGTTGGGAGCAAGCAGTGGAGCATGGCTTCTGGCAGTCAAGGATGCATCTGGGGAGGTCTCTACCTCCAGTCTTGAGGTTCTAGAGGTGAGAGGAGGGGAAAAAGGAGAAAGGGAAGGGGGGACTGCCCTAAGACCTCCCTGCCCACATCTCTATAGACACAGACTTCAAAGTGCATCCACAAGGACATTCAGTGCAATAGATTCAGCCATTCACTGGATATGTAACTGCCCACAGTTACATGGAATGGGTTACCTGGAAGGGAAGCTGGGGATGGATGGGAAGGTGGCGAGAAGGGAAGAAACCAGGACAACAGATTGCTGATCGAGGTCCAAATTTTAATGGGTGAAATCCCCCCAAAGTTCGAGAGTCTGCTCAGTGAGTGTTGGCTCCAGTGCTCTCACTGGGTCGCCTGCTTAATTTAGGAAACTGTAGATCTGGAAGAACAATGGACTTCACCTTGGTCCAAGGGCTCTACCCTAGGTGGGGAAGATTGTGGCTAGCACTGACGTCTGGAAATTCCCCTATTAGAAGGCTGATGGGGGAGGGCACACGGACAGATACTGCAGAATTTCACCCAGATGAGGTACCTAAAATAGACTCACAGAAACAGAGCAGAATGATGGTTGCCAGGGGCTCTGGGAAGGAGTGCACAAAGTTGCTATTCAACCACATAAATGCTCGATAATTTGAGCCAGATGCAATGATGCATGCTTGTAGCCCTAACTGCTTGAGAGGCTGAAACAGGGCAATCACTTGAGGTAATGAGTTCAAGACCAACCCAGACAATATTGCAAGTCCCTGTCTCAGAAATTAACTATATCAGTAATAGAAGATGGTTAAATTCTGAAAAGTCTCAAGAATAGTACTATGCCTATATTTAACCACATATGTGATATTTTGTTACAAAGGTAGTTTTTGTTTTATATCATTGCAATAAATACAAAAGGATCTTTTTTGAGGAAAAATGAAAGTAAATTATTGAATATATAAAAAACCTGGCCCACAACACACATCTTACATGCTTTTAATGGTAGCATCTTAGCTACTATTTTATTGCTGTGAAGAAACACCATGACTGGGACAACTTCGAGAAGAAAGTATTTAATTGGGGCCCAAGGTTCCATGGGGTTAGAGTCCATATCCATCATAACATGGTGGCAGGTTTGCAGGCATGGGGCTGGAACAGAAGCTTAGAGTTCAACTCTGATCCACAGGGGGCAGGGGATAAGGGAGGGAGAGGGAGAAGGAGAAGGAGAGAGAGACAGAGACAGAGACAGAGAGAGAGAGAGAGAGAGAGAGAGAGAGAGAGAGAGAGAGAGAGAGAGAGAAAGAGAACTAACTGGAAATAACAAGAGCTTTTGAACTTCAAAGCCCACCCCCAGTGACACATCTACCCAACAATGCCATGCCTCCTCCTCCTTCCCAAACAGTCCTACCAACCGGGGTCAGGTATTCAGGCAGGTACAGTGAGCCTATAGGGCCATTCTCATTCAAACCACTTCAGAGGAAGAAGAGTGAACGGTGAATATAATGTTTCATGGCATACAAGAATTATAGAAAATTCAAATTTCAGTGTGATGTGTAAAGTTTTATGGAGAACCGAGTGAAATACCCCAAGAGATTGTATAGCCCTTGGAGCCTAAAACTCTTCCAGTCTATGGTGTGCTGACCCTGTTTGTTGAGGAGTGGGTGGAAGCTAAGGTACAGCGAGTACTTGGACCTGGAGGGAGGAGATGACCGGAGTCTAAGCAGCCTCCACTGGGAAAAGGAAGTAGCAAGATTTGTTTGTGAATATGGTTCTGAAATTAAATGAGATACAGCTTGGCACAATGCTCAAGAAGTTATAGATAACCGGTAAACAAAACAGAAAAAATCAAAGAAAAAAAAGTCACATGCAGCCTTTATCAAAAGAGAGCATATCTTTAAAGATTCAGTGCTGATTCTCTTTCTTCAAGATGGTTCCATGTCTTCCCAGCCAAGCTTACCCAGATGACTCTCCCCTCTTCTGAGTGCCTTCCATGTTTGCCAGACTGCCTGATGGAATTCTCTACAGGTGCTGGTTCATCTCCCTTCCAGACCATTAGGTCACATGACACATGCTCCTGCTGTTCAGAGTCTGGTTGATACGATGCATGTCTGCGGGTCATGCATGAGGAGCCTGGCTAAAGGTCTAGAGAAGAGGTGTTCCTGTGTGGGTTCGAATTCTACCCTGCTGCAGGGCACAGCTGCTTGGGAGGCAAAAAGTGGTGAGTTTGACTGGGTTTATCCCAACGTGGCCACTGGGCGGGTGCTGGGCTTAAGGGAAGCTCTGAGACACAGCTCCAGGGGTGGGAACACAGTGTGAGATATGGGAAGGCCGAAGCTGGGGTTCCCAGACCCCTGGGAACCCAGTTATCCATGGGGTGCCGCTCAGAGGAGTTAGCAACAAAGTGATGGGGGTCCACAGGCTGACGATGAGGCTGGGACTGTTTGAGGCCTGAAGACTGAGGACGGAGTCTAGCCCAGGGCCGAGGCTGGGGGAGCTCTGGCTTAGTTCAGTGGTGATTGTCCTTAGTGTGGCGACAGTTATGGCAGGGAGCACAGATGGGAGATTTAGACGGCCGCTCTGTAGGTGAAGGCCTGCTCTATGCTCCCATGGCGGTTCTTGATGAGAGAGACAGTGCTAGGTTTCAAACTGTTTATTAGTTGTTCATCGTGGAAAATGGAGGCATATCTGCTGGGGACAGCATACAATGACGAGGACTGTCTGTAGTAGGCCGGGATGGAGGTAACTCAGAAGCAAGGGGCAGCTCTTTATGGATCCAAGATTAAATACCTTTTGCAGGGAGGAATGTCCAGGAAGGAGAGCCTATTGGCTAAACCCTCAAGGCCTCTAGGTATCTCATTAGCATGTTAAGGGGCTATAGGACCACAGGTCATGTTTCCTTTTATGGGAAGTATAGCACTTGTTTCAGGCCAGGAATCTGGCAAGGAGCAGGTGTGTTCCCACTGAGTTTCCGGGGTCTCAACACACTCTACCAACCAAGCTTCCACATGGTGGAATGGTTTCCACATTCCTGGACTTAAGATTGAACCTTCATAACTTTGCTTACAGAGTGGAATGGCACAGAGCATCCTACTCTGCAAGGATTGTGCATGACGCAAGGTGAGGAGACAGGTTTGGGAATGAAGATGTTAACCAGGGCTGAAAGATCGGAACTAGGGGCCAGGGAGTTAAGATGTTTAGAGGCTGCAAATAACAGAAAGCAAGCTCAAATTAGATAAAGACCTAAGAAAATAGTCTACATTTCCTAGACACCTAGATGCCTTGAAACAGGGCTCCAGTCATAGCAGGATGCAGGTTCAGTCTCTCTGAAAGTCTCTTTACCTCTACCTATCTCTGAGTAGAGCTTTGCTGCTACATGGATTTTCCATAAATCAAGATGGCTGCCTGCATCCCTCCTAACAGATTCCTTTATTCTCATCTTGAGGAGTAAGAGTTGAAATGAGACCTCCCTGCTACCAGAGAGAGAAACCGCTTTCCTTCACTGTGATTAGAGTAACAAAGATCGCAAGATCACATATACCCTGCCATCTTAAACCTGGCTCTAGCAAGAACCCATAATGAAATAGCTAATGGCTGACTTGGTGACAAAGATGCAGCCTAGAGTCTGGCTTCCTCCAATTTCACATGCTGTGTGAAGAGGTAGACTCCTAAATAAAGTCAGAGCATGGATGACAATATATGCCAGGACCCAAACTTCAGGTGGTATACTGAGGTGAAGAAGCGGGTCCCTGAAGTTGTCCCCTGCCACAGCCTGCCTGTTCGTGCATTTGTGATGCACCCAGGCCAGGTTAAGGCAAAACATTTAGGAGGAGACAAAAATAAGCTGCTGTAACCCAGATTTCACTTAGACTGTGCATCATAGACAAAAAATAAATAAATAACTCTAAAGGGCCTCAGTCAGCAACCTTGCTGGCCCCAAAGGTAGCTTCCTTCTTTTAATTACTTCTGCCCCAGGAAATTGCTCTCTTCCTCCTCGGCTTCTCGCTATTGGGACTTACTGAGAATAGTACATTGTCTATATTTTTGTAGAAATGACAGAAATACTCCCTGTGCTTGGGTTAAGTAATTAAGCTTTGCTGCGGGAGCACCAAGGAACCCCATAAAATGGCTGTGTGCTTTGGAAAATGAATTACTTGGTGTTTAATTACTAAAAATTACTATCAATTACTAAATGTTACTGCAAATTACTTGCAGAATAGACACATTTGTTTGTGGCTATTAATGATTTCAATTACTCCTCATAGGTAATTGGTTTCTGCACACAGACAGGCACCAACTGTCGAATAAGACCTCGGAGGTACATGATGTTCCTCATCTCTTCGTCTTGTTTTGTTTTGTTTTGTTTTTTTAACCTCAAAGCTAAAGTTTCAAAACAAACACTGGAACCCCCTTTCCCCTAGGACTCTCTGACACTGATGCTACATTCTTGAACCCTGAAGGGTGAGAGACCTAGGAGACTCTTCCAGTGTATAGAAGAGAAAGTTGGACTCAAGAAGTTGATGGTTATACAAAATCAATTAACACTCTAGGGGGTGAAGAAATGACACAGTGGTTAGGAGCACCTGTTAGACTTGCAGAGACTCCTGGTTCAGTTCCCAGCACCCATGTGGTGTTCGGAACAATCTATGATTCCAGTTCCAGGGGACTTTACGTCTTTTCTAGCCTCCCAGGTACTAGGCACACACATGATTCATGTACATATATGTAGGCAAAACATTCATGTACATAACATAAAACTAAATGAAGATTAATTTCAAAAACCTCTAATATTACAGTGTGGATGAGTATCCTAAGCTGCTGTTAAACCAAAGAGGACAGTCATTTAGAAACAAAAAACGAAACACAGATGGTGTGATCCCATTTCTATGAAATGCCTAGAATTGAAAATTCCATAGAAATGGACAGTAAATTCATAACGATCCAAGGCTTAGGAGTGAGGAGCATCATGGCTGGGAAGAATGACTAGGGAGTAGGTAATGACTGCTGGATTTATTTTGCCCTAAAACTAGATTATAGTGTACAACTCCAGAAATATTTTTAAGTCCACTGACTTATACAGTTTAATTGGGCAAACTTTATGGTCTATAAATTATAACTCAATAAAGCTGTTAAACAAGTATTTCTAATCATGTGATTAGATGGTTAGAGGAGATAGACTAAGGAGTGCATGCACCTGCCTCCCACTTTACTGTTCTTTCCACTGAGCCATCCTCCTCCAACATATGCTAACCTGGTTGGGTTGCACAATTCATGGGAGAAGAAGCTGCTGAGAGACCCATCGTTGAATTTGTGGTCTTATTTATGAAAGGCTCATTTTCAGCTATTTGTATGTTATTAAGAGGGCATAAACTATATTCATTAAAGTGTCATAAAAAGCAACAGTAAAATTCACCAAACGAAATGATGGCTTCTCTGGGGTTCCCTTGGCAACACAAAATTTGTGGCAAGGATTTTTCCAGTAGGTCATTTCTTCTTATATTTTTGTGTGTAGACATGGCAGGAGCACACCTGTGAGTTCAGGTGCATACATGCACAGGGCACATGTGTGAAGGTCAGAGCACAACCCTAGGCATTCAACTTAGGTGCCTTCCACTTTATGTTTGAGACAGCGTCTCCGATTGACCTAAGACTGTGTCACATAGGCCAGGCTAGCTGGGAACCTGCCTGTCTCTTCTTCCCACCTCACCATCACTGAGATTACTAGACAGGGTCTCACTGAACAATCCTGGCTGACCTGACACTTACGTAAACCAGCCTGTTTATGAACGCAGAGATCTGCCTGCCTCTGCCTCTTATTGAAGTCATTTGACAGCATGCACAGCTTAAACTCAGCCTTTTACATGGGTTCAGGTCCCTGTGCCTGCAAGGCAAGCACTCTACTGAGCCCTCTCCCCAGCCTGGTAATTTACCTTAGGCAATGAATGTCCTAGCAGAAGGAATGAGAAGGGAGAAGAGGAAAAAGAGAGAGAAAGTCAGCCTGGGGCCTGCTGTAGAGTTGATTCAGTAAACTATTAGCTAAACTATCAGTACACTAGTAGCTGGAATAGAATCCCCAGAGGGAACTCTGAAGAAGGTATTCTGCTTCACCATTTTGCAAGATATAAAATGAAAATATGCATGCCCAAGTTCTGACCTATGGGTAACAGATCCCTGAGAATCAACCACTCCCACTGTTCTTCCTAATGAGTCAAGGAGGCACTATAGATAAGTAGGCCCTCATAGCTCCTTACAAGATGTAGATAAAGAAGACCAAGTGTAGACAGCAGGATGTAAAGCAGAGGCTAGGGAAGGTCCTGATCCAGTCACAAGTCACATGTCTGCAGAGACTGCCAGAACAAGAAGCTAGGACAAGAGAAATAAGAGGGTGTGTCAAAGATGCCCTGTATAACATCTTTTCATAGAAGCACACACTCTAGCCACAGTTTCACCTGAAATCAAAGTCAAAAGAACTAAGGAAAGGGGGAGAAAACCTTCAGATTATAACCAAACTCATGGCTGGCTTCAGGATTCCAGACTTCTTATAGAATTCTTATAGAATTCTAAAGCTTTAGCGCTCTTGGCAACTATGACATTGGATAAAGACTCTGCCTCTGCTTCTTCAGAAATAAGTGTTTCCATGCCTTTCCTGTTCCCCGGCTTCCTTTTGTATCCTTAGCCATTGCCTGGCCAATGATTTCATTTTCATATTTTTATTAGTATGTGTTCATTAGACAAAGCAAGTAAAGCAATGGGTTTTATGATACTGTACATCAATGACTCCCCACCCCCGGTGTGTGTCTGTGTGTGCACATATGTGCACGTGCGTGTGTGCTCCTGTGGGGCTCCTGTTGTCAGTCCTTACCTTCTACCTTGATTGAGTTCACCTATTGAACACCAGGCTAGCAGCTCTGCTAGTTTCTAAGGATTGTCCTACCTTGGCCTCCTATTGTTTCAGGAGAGCTGGGATTACAAATTCAAGCTACTGCATTCAGCTCTTCCCTTGGGAAGATTGTTTCTCCTGTTCCCAAAATTCCTTAGTTGTCTGTAATTTCTTTTCTAGGATTGGGGTTCTTTGAGGTTTCTCTTTCCCATGTTAGCATGTTGTCTGGTGTCATCCTTGTTCAGGTCTTATGTAGGCAGTCATGTTGATGAGACTTCATGGGTATAGCTTCTTATTCATGTGGCTATTAGAGTCTTTCTGCCTTCTCTTCAGCAATTTTCCCTGAACCTTGGGTGTACTTTGTATTTTAGATGAATCCATTGAGGCTGGGTGCCACACAACCAGCTGTCCTTTGGCCACACTTTCTTTTTGCATTCATCTGTTAGTTTAGACCAATTCATAATTTGGCTATTGTGAAAAAATGCTGACCATTCTTACTTTCTGGACATTTCTTGTTGGTTAGATCAACCGTATACCAGGTCAAATTTTAATTCACCTCTGACCTTCCTGCTGTCTGATGTGTGACTATATTTATGCTAGTGTTTCTTCCAAGACTGCCTGCTTCTGCCTCCCCATCTGTGTTCCTAGATAGAGCTGAGCAATTAGTGATCACATCTCTGAGGATGTACTCTGTTTCCCACCCTGTTATAAGGACTGCATGCCAGTCAAGAAGACACACTTGTTCATATTACAAGACCCGGAGACATCTAGAGCTGGGGTATGTCTTCCAAGGTCACATAGCTGCTTAAAAATTAAGTTGGGATTAGAATATCAAGAAACTACCATATTCCACTGAGTTACAGGTATTTGGAAGGAGCACATGAATGCTGGAGCAAAGATAAATATGAGGATTAGTTTACAAAGCTATGGCATGGTTACTTTAATTGAACAAAAGACTATAACATGAACCATGGTAACAGCCTTGGTTCTCATGCCTTGGCTTTCAGGGCAAAGGAAGGACAGTTCTGTGGGAAAAGCAGTAAGATCAAGCAGTCCTTGGGGGAAGATTAGTCTTGTATAGGATGTACATCTCTCTCATTGTCTGAGAGAGAGAGAGAGAGAGAGAGAGAGAGAGAGAGAGAGAGAGAGAGAGAAGAAGAAGAAGAAGAAGGAGGAGGAGGAGGAGGAGGAGGAAGAGAAGGAGAAGAAGGAGAAGGAGAAGAGAAGAGAAGAAATATTCTGACCTCACTCTCTGATATCCCATCAGTGCCACCCATTGGTTAAAGCAAGATGAAAGCCCAAGGGTCAGAATGCTTTGATTCACTCTCCTGGGGTCAATGCATGGCTGTAGATTGCCAGGAAGCAGCAGTTGTGGGAGGGTCTGAAAACAAATGAGGCAGCTGGAGTGTGAGCTGAGATTTAAACCATAGCTCAGGTTTCTAGTTCTCCTATGTGTTTTGCTTCTGGGAAGCACACAGCTGCTTCAAGCCTGAGCACAATGGGACAGTCCCCCCTGTCCTGTGTCCAACTAACAGAAACAAAACCTAAAATAGAAGCAGGTGCAGCATCTGTCCAGGCCACTGAGTGTCATCCAATATTCTCATCTCCAGCAGATCAGGCCAGCTTGGTAACAAGGTCCCAGTGGCTAGTCCTAGCACAGACATGCATGCCTTGGGAGGTTTGGCTCATCCTAGAGATCAGAGCCAAAGCTAGGAAACAATTTCATTTGAACCAGTAATTGTATATTGGGTGAATATAGCCGTTCTCAAAAATCTCTAACAAACACACGAGATTTCTAAATCTTCACTTATACTGGACTAATTTAAATACTGTCTGGTCAAGAAAAACAATTTGCAATAGATACTTCTATAATGCACCTTGGATTTATACTTTCATTATTCTAAAATAAATGAGCCAGAATATAAAGATAAAAAACCAACCTGACCAAACTAGGTTTTTCTGAGACCTAGAAACAATCAGCAGGTCAGATGCTGAGGGGGACCGGCTCCTGGTTTCCTATGCCTTGCCAGGTGATCCAGTTGATACCAGACACTGTGCTAAACATTCAAGAAGCAGTGACCACCTCAGGCATCCCACCAACCTTAGCATACACCCAGTGCTATTTAGACTACTATTTTCTTTCTTTCTTTTTTTATTTAAATCTTATTTACTACTTCTCTGCCTCTCTGTGTCTCTTTGCCTCTGTCTGTCTGTCTGTCTGTCTGTCTGTCTGTCCCTATCTCTGTGAATACACACACACACACACACACACACACACACACACATATATATATATATATATATATATATATATATATATATATATATGCATTCAGAGATCAGAGGACGACTTTCAGAAATCAGTTCTCTCTTTCATTGTGAGTTCCAGGAATGGAACTCAGGCTGTGAGACCTGTGTGGCAAATTGCCTTTATCCACTGAGCCAGTGATGGCCATAGACTTCCCTCTTATGAGCAAGAAAGATGAGGCTAGGTTGATCGCATGTACTGCTCACTGGACCAAGCACTGGATTTTTAGAAAGTAAGCACAAAGGAGATAAGGACACAGTGAATGTCATAGGCTCAGGGGAGAGCCGATGAGAAACTTTGTACAAAGCAGCCTTGAGCATGGAGGTTGCCTGGGACCTGCCAAGGAGTGATCAGGAAGGAAGTCGGGACATTTTGACTGAGGGTCGCAGAACTTGAGCTGTAGTCCAGAACAAAGCGACGAACAGGGTACTGTGGAGGTGCCAACCTGGAGACAGGTTGAGGGCTTGGGTGGGGAGTTTGAAGAGGGCGAGGAGGTGGCTGACAGATCAACAGGAGCTGGGCATCTGAAGAAGGCAGCAGAGACAAGCACCCTGGCTTCCCTTTCTGTCGTCTCCCAGTGGCCTGCAAGCCAACGTGCCTTCTTCTTTTTACTCAGCTCTGAGAAGCCCAGTGCACTTTCCTGCATCTCTGAGCCCTGACCAGCCCCCAAGGTCCACTCCCAGCAGATTCATTCTGTTCCAAGTAAACAGTCTGTTTGAAAAGTAATTGCATTTCGGGGGCTGGGACTTGCCACTTGTAATTGTTCCTTCTTTCCCCAGTCAGTTTCCTTCTTTTTGTTCCCTGAGTTTGTTTCCCAGGAAATGAACCCAGGAGCCTCTGGCAAGTGACTGGAGGAGATAATGAGGCCCACAGGGGCCATACAATTTAGCCAGATTTGGCCACTGTGCACAGCTACCTGCCTAGAACAACACTGTACAATTGAAAGAACTCATTGCGTCCTAGGAGACTCTGAGCACAGAGGGCTGTCTAGAAGGTAAGTACTCAGGCCTCTGACATGAGAATGCTCCTGTCTCAGAACTTGGGACAGCAGAAGCCAACTCTAGTGATATCTGTCTGCTATCTCTGGTAATCTCTAGCTTCTTTAGTTGTTCTGAAGTGAAATAATAAGAGCTTATTTGCTGACCCCATAGTATGTACAAGTTTGCTCTCGGTGATCATTTTGATATATCCTCCTCGAAATTACGAAGTCCAGAGGCTCACAGTACTCTACATCACCTCTGATGGCCTGGCCCCACACTGAAAGTGCTGAGCCATGGTGAAGTAATCCTTCTCGTAACTCTGCACCAAACTCCAACCCTAGGCAGCAGAACCTCTGACTGCTGGAGCTCACTTTAGCTAGAGGAATCAGAGAAGTTCTGTGCTGTTCAGGCAACCCTCACGGTGACTGGCATCAGCTGGTGGGCAAATGGCCCTGCTTCCTCGTCTCATAGGCATGTTAGATTGGAGAAATTTAATCCGTCTGGCTTCTAGACTTCCAAGATAACTCATGCAGAGAATATAGTCATTATAAAGTTTCGTCCTTTCTCTATCTGCTCCCCATTCTCTACCCAGAGCTGCTGGCCTCACCTTCAGATGGGATAAATAGTACACCTACATCCTGTCTTAAGGTCTAGTTCTTTTTCGGTGGTCTGCATTAAGGAAGCAGGATTAAAACAAGATTGGCAGAATGGAATCCTGAAATTATATCACTTTCTGGGCAGCTATCAGGGTTTCTGTGACTAGTAATGACTGAGATGACAGAAGAAGATGGAATCGGGGTTGTGTAAACACCTTCTGAAAGTGTTTAAAGATGCCCTTGCTGTTGAAAATTGTGTTTAGCACCGTTGCAGATATGGTGGATTCACTGTTCTCTTCACTTCTCTCAGCTAGAAGCAGAAGCATTTTCTGGCACCTGGAACGTGGTGTCTACACTTGAAAATCATCTGAATTAGGCCTGATGAGGGGAAAGTACCAAGTGTTGTGAGCACATTGTAAGGATTCATAGACTGGTGATGCGGAGGAAAATCTGCAAAGATGAGGAGCCTATTTCATCCGTGAGGACTTCAATGTGCTACTAAGTGGGTGGGGGTCAAGCCGGTGAGACCCCGTGAGATGGATGTAGTGGGTAAGGGTATTTGCTGCTAAGCATGTAACCTGAGTTTGGTCTCAGGAACCCACATGGGGAAATGAGAGAACTGACTCCTATAAGTTGTCCCCTGTCCTCTGCATAAGCTGAAGCACATGCTCACACATATCTATGTACGTACATACATACATACATGTAATTTATTTATTTCAAAATGTTAAAGGTCAACACTTGAACAGCAGTATATAGTCATCTTTGCATTTTTTGATGGAAGCTCATCACTCTTAGGCATGCTGTGTGTGTGTGTGTGTGTGTGTGTGTGTGTGTGTGTGTGTGTGTGATCATGTCATGGGATGACCAGAACAAGCAGGACATTGAATCAGGCTATGGTACAAGCGGTCCTGTGTTTGACACACATGATTCATTAGATTTCATGGTTTAGGGTGATACCTGTCACATGTAAGAGTGCTGTGACATTCATAGAAATAGCTTAGATACAGACTCCTGTGCTTCCAGAGAAAGATCCCATTATCTACAGACAAGCATCACTGACAATATTCAAAGTGTTGAACTGACCACTAAGTCACCCAAATGGAATGAGTCTTCCATAGTGACCATGGAATGTGTCCTGTGATGGCAAGGATGAGTTAAGTATTTCAGACCTCCAAAGTCACCAGGGAGAATAGGCACCCCCAACATTACAATGGAGGGCTCCCTGGGCACCCAGACCAGCTGGGCTCTCTATTGGATCTCTCTTTCAGCAGTTACTACAGTTCTATTCAGCTAATTGAGAAGTGTAGCACCCAGGCTTGGTTCATGGAGAGGTCAGCTTGCTATTTTTTTTTTGTGGGCATAAAATGGATCATTGCCATAAAACAGCCCCCTCAGGAATAGTTCTGTGGGATAGTACTAGAAGAAATCCCTCCATTGGTAGTAACCTTTTGAATGATGGGTAGAGTAGCCTGCATTAAGGAAGAGCCTACATGTGTACTGCTCAATAGTAACACATGGAATCAGTGAATGTTTAGCCTCCTTGGGGGAACCATTTTGAATGAGGAAAGATATAAACATCTGAGGGAAAGGCAGGTGGGCTACTGAGAGTCTGTGCTGACTAGAGTAGGCAAATGTGTGGAGATTCACTCAATAGGTAAGTTGACAAGAGTCCTCCCATCCATATTGATTATTATCCTGAGCCATGATATTGCTTGCACAATAGACCCATGGAACACTCCTGGAGCAGAAGGGAGGTTCTGTATGGGATCCTGATCACCAAACTTGACATGCACTACTCTAGTAAGTTTCTGATCTGTGATAACAGTGATGCTAAGCCCAAGATGTATATTCAACACCACCACACAAATACTTGGTGATTCAATGGGCCGGATTCTTGTGCTAGGTTTTGTCTCTATGGCAGAATGCCTGAGAAAAGAGGTGGGGTTTATTTGGGCTCACAGTCTCAAGAGACTTCAGTCATAGTACGCTTGTTCTAGGTCTCCAGGTATGTGAAAAGTTAGAATACTTTGGTAAAAGGGCATGGTGGAGGAAAACCCTTTACTCTTCAGCAATCAGGAAGCAGAACAGACTGCCAGTATGAGGAAGTAACCTTCTTTCTCCCTCTTTATGACATGCAGTTCCCAACCCATAGAGACAGTTCCGCCCACATTCAGGGTAGGGCTTCTCTCCTTGGATAATTCTTTCTGAAAATGTGTCTCTAAGCAATGTTCTAGACACATCACATAGGCTATCAAATTGACAATCAAGATTGCTTATCATAGCTGGAGTCTTTGTGTCCTGGAGGGCACAATGACTCCAGACAATGTACTTCATGTATTTGAGTAACACGTTTCTTTCCTACCTACTGAGTTGTCCACCCTACCATAGGATGCCTAGCAGCAAAGTCCTGTGACATTTACCTGGGGGAATCCACCTTAGAGAAGGAACTTTTAACTGTGTACACAAGACCCTGGGGCAAGTGACATTTAGACTCCTACAATGGGGTGCTGCCACTCTGGAATCTGAGCCCCTTATCTTCTGGCACTGCTAACAGTGACTAGTGGTCACTACTGCCACCACTGCCTGCCCACAAGCAGGGATGTGTCCACAACCACCAGAGAATAATTGTACCTGCTGCTTTGCCTCACCAGCTCCAGCGTAAAGCCTAGGTTATGTGTCTTTGACCTAATCCCTGCAAAGGAGGGCAGTGGTAAGGCACAATCCTGTCAGAATCCATGGCAGAAAAGGAGCTCTGAGAAATAGAAGTCCCAAGATATAGAAAGTATTAGATGCTAGACAGCCAAAATCAATGGCACATGTCTAGCACCTACTTTCCCTGAAATCAAAATTCATTACTTTAGTTGATGTAAATAACCCTTAGCCTCTTCCTTTATAAAATGGGGGTATATGACTGATACAAAGCCACATCAGAAAGTAGAGAACTTAATTCAATCCCTACAAACTAAATTATGTTGCATATAATTGAGGCATACAGTATATAGTATAATGTTTTAAGACATGTATTTAGCAAAATGGCAACAGTGGATGAATAATTACCATACCCATTATGTCTCATACTCGCCCATACTCTTCCATTCTCTCATCTGCCTGATAATCTATTCATTTAATAAAAGTCCTGAGTATAATACACTATTATTTTCCTATTGTGCTTAAATCTTTCAATTGCTCAGTCTAATCATTTGCTATTTGTATCCTCTGACCTGTGTCTCCCATTTCTTCCCCATCAGGCAAAACCCTTGTAACGAGCATTTTGCTCTCAATCTCTGTTTACTGATGTGTACAACCCAGCTGTCATCTTTCCTCTTGGTAAACCTTTAAAACAGAAAATAGCTGATTAATCACTCGTTGGAGGACATATCACCTTATTCTTTCTGTATTTGTCTTCTTTTGCTTAGCATGCTCTCTGTACCAATCAGTTGTTCAGTTGCAAGACCCTGCCTCTGTCTGAGGGCTCTGGGCTGCCTTTGCTTTGCTGTCGTCTCCTCTTTTGCCTTAAGGTTACACTCCAGGTTTGATCCCATCCCTGCTCTTCTGGAATGAGGAACACAAGAACTCCACAGGAAACTCTCATCTCCCCAAGGTCACAGAAAATCTCTTGGTCTCAAAGGGACTGAGGCCATACAGAGACCTTTGGACATCTTTATGGAGTACCGTTTCCTCTGATGCTTTGGGGGCTGTTTCCTGGCCACTCATTATGGCCTCTGCAGTATGTAAGTTCTGTGGCTAAGGTTCATATAACTGGGAGTGTATTTATGGCAGCCTATACTCTTTCCCAGGAAAATATTGATTTTTTTTAACAACAGAATGACTGTAGAACCATTAAATCAGACTAGTCTATCATAAACTTCAGTATTAACCAAAGAATACCTTTTACCCTTTCTTTTATTCTCTCATGAGCCGTGGGGGAATAGAAGTGTCCACACAGGCAGGATAGGGTCAGAGCTTGTGTTACTGTGCTTGAACAAAACCCTAAAACTCCCATCTATTACAAGAAAAGTAATTATATAATCTACTCTTGTTTTAAAGGTTGGCAGGGAGGAGTGAGGAGAGATGAGTTTTACAACAAAATGCAAACACTCATGGTGCAGAATGTGAGAGGAATGGGCAGTGGATTATACTGGCATTGGAGACCTGCCCTCTAGTCCTTGCCAAACCACAAGATGTGTGAACTCATTATCAACCCCTTAAAGTCTTAGGAAAGTAGTCTGAGAGGTAAGGATTTCTTTCTTTTTTTTTTCTTTCCCCCCTTTTTGGAAAGATCTCTATCTTTCTTCTTTATTGATTGCTTGCTTTTCATTTTATATCCTTTCTCCCTTGCTTGAAATGAGAAAAATGAGCCCTTGCCACAGGCTTTAAACTTTACACCCAGACAATATCTCCCCCTTATCTAACGCAGGGCCAGAAGCTTCAGCCCAGAGGACCCTGGGTAATGCTACAACAGATTATGTCATAAAATGAAGAGATAAGCAAAAGAACCAATCTACAAGACGCTGCAAAATTTACCTTTCCACCGCCCTCGCTCTCCTTTAAAAGAAGGCTTTAAATCAATCTGTCTCTGCCATAAATTCTCCTTCTAAAATTTGATAACAAGTGCAATATTTTCCTTGGAGATTGGGTTCTAACGAGATGGACATTGGAGAGTGGGGAGCAAACAGGGTTTAGCAAAGTAATAAAATGTCCTGATTGATCCTGGTTGGTGGGGTTGCTTGGAATTAGTACTATTTTGGGCAGGTAAGCATAATCCAGCCAAATCATAAATTTTGTTTCTTCCAGTAGACAGTCGAGTCGTATCGATCTCAATTTGTTGTTCTGTTCTCGTGTAATTGCTCCCTGTGATTAAGACTGCAGGTTAAGAAGGGATTCTGACTGCGCCAGGAGTATAAAGGGAATAGCCGCAGGGTCAGAATTGACTCCACCACTCCACAGCATATCCTGGGCTAGAGGAGGGGGAGTCGGAAGCACTCAGGTTCCAGAGTTCCTGAGGTCAGACTGACGGGCAATCCCCGACAGACTGTGACCTTAAGGTCCCTGGCAATTTCAGACAGTCCCTCTCCTGCAGATGCTATAGTCTCACTTGTACTTCCCCTGTAACATTGTTCACTTAGAACTGTACTTCTCCACCTTCCTAATACTGATGACCCTTTAATACAGTTTCTCATGTTGTGGTGGTCCATAACCATAAGATTATTTTGTTGCTACTTCATAACTGTAATTTTGCTACTGTGATGAATAGCAATGTAAAGATCTGATATGCAGGATATCTGATCTGATACCCCATGCAAAAGGGGTCGACCCCCAAAGGGCTCATAACTCATAGGTTGAGAACCACTGAATTAAAGTGAGATTCCCTTGAACACGCTCATGCTGTGGGCTTCCCCAAGCCTTTATACTCTCTGGGTAATATTTGCAATCCTTGACACAAATGGAACACTGAGACAGAGCATAGCTCTCAGCTATTTCAACGTCCTACACTAAGTGAAGAGAGTTCTACCTACTTCATCCAGAAACTGAGCCTTCCAGCCCATGCTAGAGCCTGACAACCAACTCTGGATGAAAATTAGGCTCTGAAACCCAGAATTTGAGTAGTCTACGTCGTCTAGCTTTGCAACCACACTGTTGGCCAGAATTCAAGCATGTCTGCCCATTTCCAGTCGCCAGATCAGTGGCTTTGAACAAGTAACCTCACCTTTCTTTGCCTCAGTCTCTTCTTTGCAAACTAGACACAGCAACATTACTACTTCCATATGGATTTCTGTAAAGATTTCAATGACATAACACATGAAAATACTTGACATACAATATTAATTATTGGCCTGGGCATGGTAACATACAACTATAATCCCAGAAGTTTGGAGGCAAAGATAGGGAAATCAGGAATTAAGGCTATCTTCAGTTTCATGCTGAGTTCAAAGTCATCCTGTTCTCCAGGAGACCCTGTCTCAAAGAAAACAACAAATAAGATGTTGTTGTTATTGTTGTTGTTGTATTATTATTGTTATTAACCTTGTAGTTCTAAATAGTTACAGAAGCCTGTGGGACACAAACAGTTTGAGTTTTCTAACTAAAATGGTTTTATGATGTAAGGAAATGAATATTTTATAGCCTGGACTATCTTACTCAAACCATGGGAAATTTACTCAAAATAAGGTTCTATACCTTTAAATAGGAACACAAATGATTCTTGGCACTGCACTGCCAAGCATCAGTTTGGCTTTATTCAGTTCCCAGCTTCTCAGAGATGGGAATGGGAACTCCTCACTCCATGAACTCTGTGTATTGCAGCTAAATCATTTAGATGTGCTCTGCCTGTCTGCTGGCGGGGCTATTCAACTACACGCTTTAAAGAAAGCATTTCTCAAACCTAGACTGATTTTTTTTCTCTCTCTTCCCTTTCTAGAACTTGGAGATTTGACTGGGGTGATGGGGAGGAAGGCAACTGCCAAGCTAGCCATGGCAACCCAGAACAGTCTTTTAGTTTATTCCTCCTTTCTCACTTCCATCCTTCTCAGCCCAAAGTAAGGACTCCGGGCTTCGGTTATAGGGCTGGACATCTAGGTCCAATCTTAAGGGAACACATGTGACTCTGAGTCTACCCCTTCTTAAACTGAACTTTCTGACCCACTACTCCAGAACCACTAAATGTCTCCCTGCTTAGGACAGGACTTGCCTTTAACTACACAATGGAATAGGGTGAACTAATGAATCCATAGCTTTTCTCATTGATATATAAAACATTTGAAAAATGCAACTTAAAGAAAAAAGGGTTTATACAGGCTTCTAGTTCAAGGGTGCAAACCGTTTACAGCACAGGACAGCTTGCAGTTTTGAATGTGCAGTCAAGATATTAAGGGAATAACTAATCACTTTCTGATGGAAATTAAGACTCACTCCACATGAGACTCATGCCTGGTACTGTAAACTTGCCAAAATCTGTGACTAGGAAAATCATAGCTAGGTTTTAGGAGAGAGCCCACTTTTTTTTTGAAGTAAATACAACATCAAACGGCCTTCTAAACACTTATCTTTCTACCCATAGATTAGTGCAGCTCTCAGTTCTCATCAGAGTAGCTGTATTTTGTAGGGACTCTAAACTGGTCAAAATGTGGAGAATACATATCTGTGGAGTCCTCAGTCATAAATGGAGCACCTATTTTATATGTTCTTTCCATCCAAGACTGAAAAACATCATAAAACAGACATAGGAAGAGTGTAAGAGACACAGGCCAGGAGGACTTCTATACCATGTGCCTTCTGAACAGACCCAATCACTCAAGAATGTACAGCACCTATAGTTGCCTACACAAAACTCACATGGGATCAAACCAGTCAGCAGAGATCCTCAAGGATTTGGCAACAGAGTCTCTTCATTCCTGAAAATCCACAACACTGCCTCATTTGTTGGTCAGCATCCTCAGTGAGGGGCATCAGAGGTACACAAATATGAGCCCAAGCTTGGACTGGGCATTGAGGTAAAAGCACAAAATAAGACATGTCCTAGACTTTGTCCATAATCAACTTGTCACAGGCAATTATCTCAGAAAAATAATCTTTGTTCACACAAATATCTGTACACAAACATTTGTAAGTGACTTTATTTGTAACAGTCAAAACCTGGAACCAAGTCAAATGTCTGTCAGTGGATAAATGGTTAAAATGGTGAGACGTCTGTGTCAGGAACTAGAACTTGGTGATTAGTAGGACTAAAGTGTTGATGTAGGCAACAACCAGCACTTTGGATTGATGTTGAAAAAATTACAAGTAAAAAGAAAACCAGTTCCCATAGTTACAAACTGTATTATTTCTTTTATACAGCATTTCTGATGTAGTAACACTATAGAAATGGAAAAAAAAAAAAAACAAGAGTGACAGCCAGGCACAGGGTCACCAGCAGAGGGAAAGTACGGTGACCATAAAAAAGATAATGTGCAATGATTCTCAGTTCAGTGGCACCATTCTGTGTCAGTCTGTGATGCCAGGTCACCTATACCTTCCATGCGATTAAGCCACCCATCCCTAAACACACACAGGTATGGGAAATGGTGAGGTATGGACATGGTTGACAGACTGAATCCATGTCAGTATTCTGGCTAGGAAATAGTGGTATAATGGTGTAAGTTGTGTGTAGAGCAAAGACGGACAAGATTAAAAGTGAGTCTAGCTGCTTTATCAGCTGGCAGTAGTGCTGAGTTGAGTTCATATGTTCCGAGGACGGTACTTGACTTGTTCATGTTTCAGTGTCTGTCTTCATGTTTTAATGTAGTCTCTATTGGCGTACACTTCTTTTGTTAGGCAATAGGGCTGTCCACCCTGGCTTCTCTCATATAGGGAATGATCACTTATCATTCTCTATCTAGATCACACTCACCGCAGCATTCTCAGGCTAAATTGAATTAAATGATACTCTCCTCTCTCCCAGGCCCATGGCAATACCATGGAGGTGCTCCTGTTTGCTGAGTAGATTGATGTCTGTAATGTATTCTGACCTTGGAACCAATGAGAGCACTGAGGCCACCAGGTGGTTATTAGTTATAAAGCAGAGAAATTTACTGAATCTTTTTTTTCTCTTCCTTTAAAGATGGCAATGGGGCTAATTACTCTGCATCGTTCATTCATTGTTCAGAGCTGCAGGGGACAGAGAAGGGTCTATAATGGTGGAAAGACAGAACAGGCACCAGGGAGGTCACCTCAGTTCACGTAAATCCCACCTCTGACAATCCTCACTACAGTCCCAAAGATGGGTCGGTGGCACCTTCCTTCCCAGTAGAAGCTACTTTCAAGCATTCAGAAAAGCCAGGCTTTAACAGCAAATAACATAGGTACAAATCCAGACCCCACCACTGACCAACCTAGTGACCCCCATGTCTACACATAGCCTCTCAGGACCTCAAAATACTCTGTAATGTAGATAAGCCATTTGACACTTGACACAACTTGCTCTGAAAGTGCTGACCCTCACTAAGGTCATATGTTCTCCTTTTCTGTAATGAACAACTGTTCCCTCACTATATATTTTTTTGATAAGTCCAGCAGCCCATTTTGTATTTCTAGTGTTCCTTATTCTGATCTTATATGTCATAAGTAAAGTTTGCAGTGCCGAGGCGCTCCCTGAAGATAAGCATTAGTTTACCTGTTGGAAACCAGTACTCCTGGCTCCTTAGCCCAACCCAGGTATCTGGGAGGAATGTCAGGTCAAGTGAGAATCAGAAAATATCACATGGTATTCTCAGAGGTCAAACTTGTCCACCTGTGAGGTAAGATTTAACAGGGCCAAAGGACCTTTCTTCTTGTTACTTACTGAAATCCCACCATCACAGAAGTTATCCTTTTAGGTCTCAGACCTAAGTTACTACTCAGGGCCCCAGTACAAATTACAGATCCCCAGAGATGATCCTTCTGTAGGAACTGTGACATAGCATGATGGATGGAACAGTGATGTTGAACATCATCAGTTTGACTGAGGATGCTGGTGTATGAGTTGGAAAGGAAGAAACAGCATGATGGCCACTTACCTACTTTGCATTTCTCCCAATAATAAGCCTGACAGATGGCATGGTTCCTATCGAGAACATAAGTAACCAAGACTGAACCACAATGGCTTTGCATTGTGAGGCAAAAATGAAAGTTGAAAAGAATAGAACTTTCCAAACCAATCATGGCTAAGTGCCTTTTGAGTTGGGAGTTGTGATGGTTAGTTTTAATCAGCACAATCTAGAATGATCTGGAAACAGAATCTTAATGAGGGAGTACCTAGTGGTAGTCTATGGGGATTAGGTTGATTATGTTAATTGAAGTTGGAAAGTGGTGTCTTCCCCAGAAAGACATTCTGAACTTTTTAAAAAGCTAAAAATCACAGGCCACAATGCTCTCTCTCTCTCTCTCTCTCTCTCTCTCTCTCTCTCTCTCTCTCTCTCCTCTCTCTCTTTCTCTCTCTCTCTCCTCTCTTTCTCTCTCTCTCTCCTCTCTCTCTCCTCTCTCTCTCTCTTTCTCTCTCTCTCTTTCCTCTCTCTCTCTCTCCTCTCTCTCTCTCTTTCTCTCTCTCTCTCCTCTCTCTCTCCTCTCTCTCTCTCTCTCTCTCTCTCTCTCTCTCTCTCTCTCTCTCTCTCTCTCTCTCTCCTCTCTCTCTCTCTCCTCTCTCTCTCTCTCATGTGAGCATGACTGGCAGTTTCATATTTCTGCTTCATTTGATGTTACTGCAGTAAGTTTTCAATTGAGGTTTCTTTTTTTTATCACTGCAACGGGTGATAAATTAATTCAGTAACTGGTATCACAGGTGGGGCTATTGCTGTGATAAACCTGATGTCATGGTACATAGGTCTTTGGAACTGTATTGAGGAATATGGAAGAGTTTGGGACTTTGGGCTAGAAAAGCCCATGAATTCTATAAACAGGGATTCATGGACTATTCTAGTAGGAATCTGGTGGACCAGAAAACCAGAAAATAGATGTAGACAATGTAGGTCCAAGGATTAACAGACCATTCTAGTGGGAACCTAGATTACCAGAAGACCGAGAAAAATACTGACAATGGAAGTCCAGTGTTTGAGATTGCAGAGGAGAACAGAGCTCTATGAAAAATGCAGCTAGGGAGCATAGATATTCGTGATGGTTTGAATAAGAATGGCTCCCACCAGCTCATATATTTGAATATTTGGTGGACTATTGGTGGAACTGTTTGGAAATGATTAAGGTTACAGCCTTAGGAGGTATGTTATCTGGAGTGGGCTTTGAGGTTTCAAAAGCCCACACTCTGCCCAGTCTTTTTCTTTATTCTGGGTGGCTGTGTCTCGAGATCTGAGCTCCTGGCTGCTGTTCCAATATCATAGCTGGCTCTCTGCTTACCTGCCTATCTGATGCCATGCTCCCCCACAATGATGATTATAGACGCGAACCTTCTGAAACTGTAAGAGCCACTCAATTATTTCTTCTTGGTCATGGTGTCTCATCAGAGAAATAGAAAAATAGTCAAGGTAAGATTTTATTCTGTATATTCTGGCAAAAATATAGCACCACTTCATTCATCTCCCAACAACATGGGTGAGACTAAATTTAAAAGTAATTTAAAACTAACTCATTTGATGAAAGAAGTTTCAAGACATAAAATTTTTGATTCTATGGCATGGTTGCTACTGATTATTCTTATGCCTGTCTACAAAGACAAAGAGTAACAAGAGGGACAGACAGAAATAAAACAAATATGAGCACTTTGAAAAGAAAAGGCACACTAGGAAGTTCAAGGCTGCAGTCAAAGCATGCACTGGAAAAAAGGGGTGTTCCAACTGTAAAGAGATTGGTCCCAGTAAGAGAAGACTCCTTTTCTTTTCTTTCTTTTTTTTTTTGTTTTTTGTTTTGTTTTGTTTTTTCAAGACAGTGTTTCTCTGTGTAGCCCTGGCTGTCCTGGAACTCTGTAGACCAGGCTGGCCTCAAACTCAGAAATCCTCCTGCCTCAGCCTCCCAAGAGCTGGGATTAAAGGTGCGCACCACCACTGCCCAGCTCCTTTTCTTTTCAAGAAGAGTTGGAATTTATAAAATGGAAGGAAATTGTGGCAAGATCCGCCCACCAAAAGCTCTAACTTGTGAAATGATAGAACCAAAGGAATTTGGTTCTACTACCTATGGAAGTTTTTCACCCCCTTCATCATACAGAAGCTGCTGCAACTGCGGTTCTCAGGAGCCAGCTTCCATCTCAAGCTGATGACAGAACTTGGCAGTGTCATTAAAGTGGTGCTGGCTTTGGCGGGATGAAAGATGCAACACTGCAGGAGTCATAGAATCTTCCTCCTTGGTTTTTGAGACCCACTGACGCCAGGTACAGTGTGGCAGGTTCAGTGTCAGCAAGTTGGTCTTGGAAGGCCATTGTGTGACATTGTAAAGGTGAAGCCTGAGTTATGGTGGAGACATAACCAAGATGTTTTAGATGCCAAAGCCGCGGCATGGAATATCTGGCAACAAGAGATGCAAACATGAAGTGGAAACAGCCCAAGAGGGAGATGTTGCAGCTACCAAACCTGGGAGCAGAGCCACATAAGCCATTTGAAACTGGAGCCCCAAATGCTGGACTTAGAACTATAGGATCTGATGCTAGCTGTCTTGCTTCAGCCCAGTTTTTCCTCACTATGCTCCCATTCCTTTCCTTTGGAATGGGAATGTACATTCTGTGCCATTGTATGTTGGAAATCTGTCATTGTTTTCTTTAACTGACCAGAGAATTAAGGTTAAGAGATTGCCTTTAGCATCCAAAAGAGACTTTGGACTTGTGAACAGTTTGGAGACTCTTAAGCACAATGGAGACTTCTAAAGGTGGACTGGACAGTTTCTGATGATGAAGATAACTAAGAACCTTCATGAGCATGGAATATTGTGGTTGGAATGTGAAATTCCCCCATAAGATCATGTGTTTGAACATTTGGTCCATAGCTGGTGACCCTGTTTGAAAAGTTGTAAAATTGTTAGGAGGTGGAGCACTACTAAGAGAATAAGTCATTGGAGACAAGCTTTAAAGTTTTATAGGCTGGCCATACCTCCTGTTCTCTTTCTGCTTTTAATTTGTCAATGCAATGTGATAGAGTGGCCCTATGGTTCTATGCCATGACTTACCTACTATGATGAAATGTATCCCCTCTGGAATAGTGAGCAAAAGTAACACCTTTTCCCCAGGTTATTCTCATCTGGGAATTTTATAAATAGAACAAGATTGGAGTCATAATCAGAACACAAGACTTTTCAGTGTGTGTGTGTGTGTGTGTGTGTGTGTGTGTGTGTTATTGTGAGCTTACACATGTATGAAAAGGTGTATGTCAATGTGTGTTTGTGTTTGCACACCAGAGATCAACTTCATATGTTGTTCCTTGGGTATTGCACACTTTTATTTTTGAGACAGGATCGCTCACTGGCCAAGGAATTGCCAAGTAAAATAGTCTGGTTGGCCAGGCAGTCACAGTAATCTCCCTTCTTCCATTTTCCCAGCTCTGAGATTACAACCTTTTGTTGTGGTTATGTGGAATCCGGAGCTTGAACTCAAGTGCTCACTTTTACACAGCAAGTTTGTAATGACTTGGCAATCTCTGGAGCCCCTCAAGTTTTTCTAAGTAGTTCTTATTTGAGATTTTATCTTAGAGCGGCTACCTTTGTTTTGTTTGAGAAATATCAAGAGAGGGAAAGGTTGGAGTTTGGGGCATTCCTGCTTATCCTATTCATCTCTCTTCCCCAAGACCAAATCCTATCTTCAGAGAGGAAGGCAGCAATCAGCTATTGAACTAGAAGCTGACCTTCTGCAGGAAGAAAGAGAGTAAAGCTAGCTGAGCTGCTAGGGGTGTCCCTGAGGAAGCATCAAACCCTCTGTTGCTCAGATTTCTTCTATAAAATGTAAGCTCTATCCGCAAGGGACCCTCAAGGGTTGGCCACAGATGAAGCACACATTTTCTTTGAGATCTACGAGTCAGCACATCTCTACTCTAGCCTGGCATCATGGCTGTTGGGTGAGAAGATGCTAGAACAATGTATGGATGGCTGGATGAGAGCCTGGGGCTTCCCTCTACATCATCTCAGCCAATCAAGCACTTAATGTTCTCTGTGTCTCAAGAACGTTGCACCTCAGTGCTGTCCATGTATCTTTCACGTATTATCTTCAATGTCTTATAAATCATCCATTAAATACCTCCCAACTAATATACACAGCTGTTGTTCTCAGCCCGAGCTGAAAAGTGCACAAATCAGTTTTACTGCATATTAGTCTTGCCCAGTAGGTTCTAAAACACTAATAATAAGAGAGAAACCAGAGAAAGGAAGTCAGCCCTGAACAGCCCCATCACAGCACAACCTTGGCCTGGAGATGCTCAATGAAGAGTGATCAAGAGAGATATTTGCACCAGCATCCCCTCTCCAGGATCCCTGCCTAATGTAAATGTCAGGGATGATGGCCTTGAAGTAGGTTGCTCTGTGGAGCAGCAAGCATGAAACCACAGACAAACCTCCTGAGTATTATTTTTGCCAAGTCAAGGAACAAGTATTTGTGCTGGTCGTGGAGAAGGCTATGGGTTTTCATGCCCACTGCAGCTGCAGATGCCTTGTCTGGATGCCTGCACTTCCAGTTACATCACTGATGTAGGAATCTTCAAATACTACTAATGCTATATTGCTTTAAATGGGGTGGTATGGAGGAAAATTCAGTATCATAACAAAGTAGGTGCTCAATAAAGAAAATTATGAAAGTGGCAATCCTCTTTTGCTATAAACAATCTAGAGACCCGTGCGAGCTTAGGGAGGCATCCTAAGCTTGCACTCCTGCTCCATCAGACTCCATAAGAGTCTCCATGACACCTAAGAGCTCACATTAGCTGATCTATGAATTAGTAACAACATTTCTTTTCTAGTCAGTTTGGAACAGGTTATTTCCTTCTAACTGGTGTTGGATGTGTCTAGATTTGAAGTAAAAGAGGACGGCCAGGTAGAGAGAGCTGTGAACACAAATTAAGTCTGGGTCCCAACCTGATCCCAATGTGGACTGGCTGTGTGATCATTGCCTGAGCTTTCATTTAAACAGCTTTACAAGGAGAGGCTATGAAGGTGGCTCAGTGGATAAAGTGCTTGCTGTGTAAGCTTGAGGACCTGAGTTTGGATCTATAGCATCCCATAAGAACCCAAACATAGCAGCAGGCACCAGTAAGCTCAGCAGTGGAGGAAGGGTACGGTTATGTAGATCTCAAGGTTCATTGGCCTCCCTGCCTGACCAAACTGTGAGTTCTATGTTCAGTGAGAGACCTTCTCTCTCTCTCTCTCTCTCTCTCTCTCTCTCTCTCTCTATATATATATATATATATATATATATATATATATATATATATATATATAGTAGAGAAGGAGTTGATGCCTCTTTTCTCCATATAGATCCACATAGGTGAGCACATGCATATACACACATATATAGACCACACAAACACATATATACACACAGGACTGATCATTTGATATGTAGTGATTTAAAGAAGGTATTTACCTCTGGAACACTTTCTACCAAATAAAATTCTATGCAAGCTAAGTACAGATAACAGCCACAACTTGATTGCTTTGGTTAATGCTGCTGGAGGGGTCTGAAACTCTGCAGTCCATTTCTTTTTCTGTCTTCATTTATAGTGATCCATGGGGGCTCCTCTGATGGTTCCCTAAGACACCTCAGAGGACAATTTGTAAATCAGTGGCCGAGAGAGAACCTAAATCCCCATCACCATGGCAATTGCTCAATGACTGTAAGGGTATCACAAAAAAGCTCCACAGCAGTAACAAGGCTGAATAAAGGGACATCCTAGGTGAGAGGATCTGTTGTGCAGACAGCACAGCAATAGGATCCTACATTAATATATATATATATATATATATATATATATATATATATATATTATTCTCTATAGATCCTATATATGTATGTATATATATATATATGATCCTCTCTCTCTCATATATATATATATATATATATGCATGCAGGAGTACAAGCTTAAGCTCGCATGGATCTCTAGATTGCTTATAGTGAAAGAGGATTGCCGCTTTCATAATTTTCTCTATTGAGCACCTACTTTGTTATAATACTGCATTTTCATCCGCACCACGTAAAGCAATATAGCATTAGTATTATTTGAAGATTCCTACATCAGTGATGTAACTGGAGGCGTAGGCATTCAGACCAGGCAACTGCAGCTGCAGTGGACATGAAGATACAGAGAGAGACAGAGAAAGACAGGGAGACAGAGAGACAGACATAGAGAGAGCATTCACTCACCTAATACACCATCTGTTACAAGATTAAGTACAGCTACAGTTTAGGCATAGGCATTATGCTACACACAGATCTTTAGAACAGAGCCATCTTATTCTGAGACTTTACATTGCTGAATATCAGTGTTGTTTCTGCCTCCCTCTACCCTGGACACCATAACTCTACTCTCTGATTCTGAGACAATTTGAGACCCCTCTGTATGCGATATCATGTAGTATCTGTCTGTTAAGTTTATGGTCACTGTCACATATGACAGGAGTTCTTTATTTTTTTAAAGTTGAATAATACTCTGCTGTGTGCATATGCAAACTTAATGTCCATTCATGTGATATTTTCCTTTTTATAAAACAAAATTCCTGCCTATGTTGTACAATTAAAAAGTAGAGGAGCAATAAGCTATCCACATTTATGATTCCATCTGGACAGAATGAACTCTCAGGCTCATTCCATTTCAACATCATTGCAGAAATCTGATACTGCTGTAGAAAGCCAACACCAGCATAGAAAATTCTGACTTGTTGCTATTTGGAATTACCAGGGCTCCTAGTCTAACAGTGAACGTTTCTCTCCCTGGGCTCAATGATTACAATGTGTCCAGTGGCCCTCAGATTGCAAACAGCTCCTCCAGCAACCTGACCCCTATGACCAGAATGCCCTCTGTTGAATTAAAAGATTATTTTCATTAAATTTCTGGAAAAACACACGTGGTGCATGAGAGGCTAAGAAAACGTAGATTGTCCTGAAACAGCCTAGATTGCCACATCACTCTACATCCCCCCCCCGACACCCCACGCACACAGGTTATATTTTCCAGACCACCAGCAAATACTTGAGTCAACACATTGTTTCCTGATATATATATATACCTACGATAACATTTAATTTATAAATTAAGCATGGAAAGCAATTAACCCCAACAAGTAATAAAAGAACAATGTTAATAATGCACAGTAATAAAGTTATTTAAAACTTACAAATTTTTATTTTCAGCATTTGCAACTCACAATGTTTGAATACCAGTTGACTGTAGGTAATTGAAGCCACAGATAGCAAAACCATGGATCAGGGAGACTGCAGCTCAGTAAAAGGGAATCAACAGAATTTAGATAGCAGTATATGCCTATAAAATTACACATGGCCCTAAAATCATATTCAGTCTGACAGAAGACAGAGCACTTACAGGAATTCAGGGAATTTTCAAGCTATTATTACACATGATCTGTTTGTGTCAAGGAAATGGAGGAGCTATATGCCTGGAAGGACTCATCTAGGACTTTGGAAAAACAGCCTTTGTGGTGTGTGTGTGTGTGTGTGTGTGTGTGTGTGTGTGTGTGTGTGTGTGTGTTCATGTGTGTGTACATGTGTATATTCATATGCGTGTATTCATGTGTGTACATGTGTGTATTCATGTGTGTATATTCATGTGTGTGTATTCATGTGTGTGTTCATGTGTGCATGTATTATGTGTGTGTGCATGTGCGTACGTGTGTGTATTCATGTGTGTACCTGCGTGTATATTCATGTGTGTATATTCATTTGTGTGTACATATGTATGTATTCATGTGTGTGTACCTTTATGTATATTCATATGTGTGTATACACGTGTGCATATTCATTTGTGTGTACATATGTATGTATTCATGTGTGTACCTGTGTGTATATTCATATGTGTGTATACACGTGTGTATATTCATTTGTGTGTACATATGTATGTATTCATGTGTGTATATTCATGAGTGTATATTCATGTCTGTGTATTTGTGTGTGCATCTATTCATGTGTGCATGTATCCACGTGTGTGTGTGTTTGTGTGTGTATGTGTGTGTACATAGGTGTATATTCATATGCATGTATTCATGTGTGTACATATGTGTGTATTCATGTGTGTGTATATTCATGTGTGTGTACCTGTGTGTATATTCATATGTGTGTATACACGTGTGTGTATTCATTTATGTGTATACACATGTGTATATTCATTTGTGTGTACATATGTATTCATGTGTGTGTACCTGTGTGTATATTCATTTGTGTGTGCATATGTATGTATTCATGTGTGTATATTCATGTGTCTGTGTATTCGTATGTGCATGTATTCATGTGTGTGTGTGTGTGTGTGTGTGCATGTGTGTGTGTGTGTGCTGTTGTCCCAGAAAGGACAGATGAAGCTATATAGAACATGAAAACTATATAGAATGTTGGGCTTCCAAAGAAGCGAGTTTTAAAAGGAGGAGGTACATTGACAATGGAAAGCACCGAGATGCACCTATACACAACCATGACAGGGTGGACTTAGGAAGAATTCTTCAGAGGCTGTAGCAGCATTCATTCAGCAGCTATTTATGTGTCAAGCCCCAAGCTACTCATTGTCATGTATGTTTTGTGCTTAAGCATCCTCATTTCAAAACACATGAAGAGCCTCTTAGAGTAGAACCATCTCAGGCATCTGTGAGGCTAGGTGCCTATTGACCTAGGAAAACTGTCAGGGATGTTCAACCTGGGATGAGTTTTGAGTCAAAAGATGGAATAAATGATCTTATAGTCACATAAAACAGCAAAGGAGTGATTCAGTAGTGAGAGTGCTGGAGGATGGCAGGATAACAGAAATAGAAATGTGTCTTTTACCAGGAAAAGAACCGCAGTGACAAGTAGTGTGGTTTCATAAGGCTGTGTGGTCTTTAGGGACTGAGACTGCTTTGTGCTGTCTGCTCACTGTCCTTACAGCTAGAGGGGCAGTAATGGCATGAGCCTCCTGTCACAAGTACCACAATGGAAAGAGCCTTCCAGAAGCCTCACTGTCACCTCTGTCTCCATCTATTTGGCCAGAATGAAGTCATGTGACCAAAAGTGGCTTCCTGCAAAAGTGAGAACTGCAATCTCTTGCTGGCTATTCCCACTGAAAATATAGCTAAATAAAAGCTAGAATCCTGTTGTTAGAGAATGAGAGGGAAATTAAACATTTGATGCATAAATACTAGACTCTTTCTCATCTAGTGATTAGGAGTCTAGAGAAATATTCTTGACATAGCACACAGGAGATAAACAAAAAGCTGTTCATTAGTGTGAACTGAAGTGAACTGTTAAGAGAAATAGAGGGGAGGACTGGAGACTTGGTTTAGTGGATACACTGTCATGTAAATATGAAAACTTAAATTCAAATTCCTAGAACCCACTAGCATTTGTTACTTTTCTATTACAATGATAAAACAGAGCAATCAAGGAAACTTACAGAAGAAAGAGTTTATTTGGCCTTTGGTTCCTGAGAGATAAGAGTTCCTGATGGCAGAGCAAAGGCATGGTACCTGGAGCAGGAAATTGAGAGCTTACATCTTGAACCACAAACAGGAAGCAGAGAGCAAACAGACTATAGCACGAGGCTTGGAAACCTCAAAGCAAGCTCCTGGGGATATGCTTTCTCCAGAAACTCCAAACCCATTCATACAACACCAAATAAGTCAAACATCTGAACCAACGAAAATGGTCTTATTCAAACCACCACACCATGGAAAGGCTAAGTGAAATAGTTGATGTGGCTAAAAGACCAGATCAAAAATCCCTGAAGCTTGTGCACCAGCTATCCTGATGTGCACAGAGACAGGAAAATAATAGGCCCTGCATATGGAAGAATGTGGAAGGTGAGGACCAACATCTAAGGCTATCCTCTCACCTCTACTGATATTTACGGACTCTTTCTCTCTCTTTCTCTTTCTGTCTCTCTCCCTCCTCCTCTCTCCATTTCCCTCCCCCCTCTCTAACACACACACACACACACACAGAGTTTAAAATAATAATGCAAAATAAAAGAAAAATTTTAGTAAATAAGGAGGAAAGGTTAATGATTCCAAGAGTTGCAAGTCTAAGTCCAGAGTCTTGCATCCTCAAGAAGTAACTCATTCAGAATTCAAAGAATCTGCAGCCTATCCAATTGCACTCTAACTGGCCCTGGTTTATGTCACACATTGCCCCATTGTCTGCTTGTGTTTACCAAAAGCTCCACAACTTCATGTGCAACTGCATGGCAGCCCCTTTATCCTTGATTGGGCCTTCCTTCCTTCCTTCCTTCCATCATCATTATCTGCAGTAGAAGTTGGAAACAGGGGAAGGGGAGGGATAATCCTGAGTTGTCCATGAGATGATGAAATCTCAGTATCACCCAAAAAGGCAGCAAGCCATATTCTTGTTTGGTAACTATGGAAGCTGAGCCTGGTGGAACAGGTATGTATACTGCCATCTGAGAAGCATGAGATGGGAAATTCAATGCAAGATCTACTACCAAGCACCTGAGTAGCCCTGCTTTTCCCCTTCCCCAGGACCTCAGTTTCTTAGTGATGGAATTAGAGATATTTCAGTCTCCTTTCAACAAAAAATGCCTTCTGTTGTTGAATTATATTACAAGTGGCTATGTCTCTTACAAAGAGACTTTGCCAAATCAAACTAGCTATTCTGCTCAGCACCTCCCCACCCCAGCCCCAGTGCATTCATTTGTTTTGCAACTCTAGATCTAGCTTCATGAAACACTTCTCTAGCCATCCCTTGTGAGATGAAAAACCTAGGCCGCGCTTACCCTCCAAGCTCCCCCAGCCAATCCAGCTCTCACCAGACTAATGTGTCTTCAGGTTTGTGTGTCTCAGTGCTGTCACTTTCTGGATGTTCATCTCTGGGCATTCCACGGGACAGTTGTGCTCTCTGGGACCAGCGATACATCTCAGAAAATGCCTTTGTTCATTATTTACACTATCATCCCCAGGACCCCATCTGTTACCCTGAACCTTCTTTCTGATGTAATTGAGATTTTTTTTAAGTTAGATGCATGAGAGCACCATGTACAATCATTCACCTTACATGCCCAGCTCTAGGCTCTGGGCCAAGGTTCCACAAAGATAATAAATACCAGGCACTAAAACTAGCTCGTCAGGCTAGTGCTTTGGGAACCAGATGAGCCTGAAGCTTATGCCTAGCATGTTTGTTCACTGCTCTTCTTGAAGCGGAAGTGAGGGGACTTTCAGTTCCTTAATCCTGCTGGTAAAACCACTGGAAAGCCACAGAGAGCTGTAGGTGACAGTCTTATGCATACCAATCTCAGTTACTATCATGCCCATCCACAATCACCTTTTACCCAGGAGGCCTAAGTATGGAAAAAAAATGTGGTTCCTGTAAGATAATAGGCACAGACATAATAAAAATCTCAAAAAAATAAATATCTAGAATTCAATAGAATAGTAGGAATCCTCAAAGTTCATGGAATGCAGATGCAAACCACCTCACAAGCCATTTTCCAAGTTCAATCAGCTTGATAGAACTCTGGTTGAGCTGAAACAAGATCTGTTGTCTCTTCAGGTTCTCTTTCAGTACCCAATAGAACCTTAGGTCAATAGTAGCAAGAACCGATATAGTAGAAGAGTGGGCATGGCAGTTGAGCAATGAAGCCTAGTAGTACATTCTATTCAGCAATTTGTTGTTCACTGCATTGAGTTTCTACATGTAAAACATATGTAAGATCTTATACACAAAGCTCTTGAGTATACTAATGAAAATCATACATGCAAAGCCCTTAGAATGAGACCCTTCACACAGTAAATGGTGACTGCGTTATCTATTTATCTATGTGTAACTAGATTTTGTTCTCTGTGATGTTAATGAGCCTGGTTATGCCTTTAGCCAAAAACAATATAGGCCAATAGCTCAAAGTCGTTTATCATTAAGAAAAAAGTAAGGGTTCTTGCTATCCAATAAGTAAATAGGACAGACTGTACACAGATTGACAATGTAACAGTTACCCAGACACTTCCAGTTCTTTCCTGCTAACGACCAAGCAATAGGGCAACCTTAGGTGCTAGGTCTGTGTCTATGAACTTGAACATTAACATTAATGGTGGAATCTATATTCATTCTTCATTGGTCTCTATTCACATTCTGGGAAACAGGAAAATGAACTGATTAATGAAGAGTTGCATGGCTATTGCCAGGCATGGTTACCAACAGTTCCCAATTAACCACCGAGCTCAATCCAATGACAAAACAACAAATTGAGTGAGACCAGTTAATAAAATGTTGGTCACACACATGTACATCCGCAGGTACACACCCACTCTCCCTCTCCCCTGTCACTGTGGAGGAGCCTCCGGGATTCCCACCTTTCTTTGTTGTCATCCAAACCCCATCCTTCCTTCTTACCTACTTGTGCTATGGATTTTAGGCAACACTCCTCTCTGATCTATTATCCTGGGTTATAAAAAAGCAGAGTGAAAATACACAGCTTCCCTCCCACTAAAACTGAAACTTACATGGGGAATAACGAAACCTTACATGGGGGGTGTTCTCCCCTAATTCTACTTACCCCTAACTTGTCCTTCTTCTCTCTCCTTTATCAAAACTCGGTGAAATCGTTCTCTGTATCCATAGCCCCCAGTTTCTCTCCCCAGCACTCTAATTAGTCTCTTACCACACGCGTACCATCAGACGTACTTGCCGGGGCTTGCCGTATCCATTCCTTCAGGGCTTAGCATTCATCTTACCAGATCCATAACCAGTGGCTACAATGTGCCACTTCTTCCCATGGCTTCCAGGGTTCCACAGGCAGGTGAGCTTCCTTAGACCCTTCTGGCAATTCTATCAATTCCTGTTCAAACTTATTAGCTAGAAACTCTACATCAATCATCCATGTTGATATTTAGATACATTCTATAGCATATCATGAATCAGCCAGTAAATGTGTCAGCATATAGCCCTCTCCCTTACCTTCAGGCTCATTTGTCTAACAGCTTTAGTATTTACTTTTATCATGTTTAAAAGATAATCTTAAATTTGTCCTGTGGATGAACCATTATTGACTCTAACTACCTTGAATCACGTATCATCTCACTAAGGAGAAAACCAGAGTACTTATGACAGATTTTTTTTTAAAAAAAAAAACCTACTTGAATAATTCTGTGAGCACTCAATAATAATATAGACTTCATGGCCAATATTTTCTAACCAAGAGTTCTTCTATATATCAACAATTAAAATTATACATTTTATAAAAATTAAGTACTATTTATAGTATCTTCAAGAATATAGCATATGCAGGGATAAGTTTAACAAAATATCTATAAATCATAATTAAATATTTGTAGATGTCCCACAATGGATGAATGAATACAGAAAATATGGTTCATTTACACAATGGAATACTATTCAGTTATGAGTTTTGCATACTATTCAGTCATGAGTTTTGTAGGCAAATGGATAGAACTAGAAAATATCATCCTGAGTGAGGTAACTTAGACCCAAAAGGACATGCATAGTATGTACTCACTAATAAGCAGATATTTGTGGGGAAAAAAGAAAAAGAAAGCAGACAGCGACACACTGGCGGGGAAAAAGGGGCGAGCGCGCCAGGCAGTGGCAGCAGCCTGTGGGTCTCGCTCCGGTAGAGGCGGGCACAACCCGCACATGATACAGGCGGGCGTTGAGCCCACGTGGGGTTTGGGGAAGCTGGCAGGAAGTGTGTGCCTCAGCACAATAATGAGCGAGCGATGGCACCATCAGTCCTTCGCCAACGGCTAGTGAGCGCGGGCAGAGAAATCTCTCTCAGAAGGCGATTCCATTCTGGCGTACATTTCCCGGTACCTGTTCCCATTGGGCGTTTGGCTGATTGAAATGCCTTGGCTTCGATGCTTTGAGTCCTTTCCCTGTGGCTGAGAACGCGCTGAGGCTAGCTCCGTGTGGTGAATTTAATAAGAGACGGCCCATAGCTTTGATACTTTATTGGTAAGAAAATAGGAAGAGAAAAAAGATAAAAGAGAAAGAGAAAGGAGAAAATAGATAAGAAAAGCCATGACCACGTGGAAAGGAGAGAAAGTAGAGACAGAGAGACAAGAGAAATAGATGAGAAAAGGGCCGAGAGAGAGCACGCATGCGCCGCTGAGTCCGGTTGCCAGGTAACCGAGAGGCGGGGAGAGCCTGGCTGCAGCCCGGTGACTGCAGAGGTGGAGTCAGGTTAGAACCTGGGACATGGCTACACGTGACAGATGGCTACAGGATTATGACCTCATCTCACACTGAAGTCCCATAGATATTAGTCAAAAATGTACAGAATACCCAGGATAAAATCCACAGAACTCAAAAAAGTTAACCAGCCGAAGAGCCCAAGTAAGGATATCTCAATCCCACTTGAGAGGAAGAAGAAAGCAATCACAGGAGAGGGGAGGGAGAGAAGGACATGGTTGGGAAAGGGGACAGGGAGGGGAAGAGGGGAACATGATCAGGTATTGGGTAGGGGGAACAGGAATGAAGCCCTTAGGGCCAACAGAATGAATGGAAACAGGCAATCTTGGAGATAGGAAGTGGGGGACCCTTTAGAATGTACCAGAGACCTAGGAGGTGAGGAACACTCAGGACTTAAAGAGAGGAGACCTTAGATAAAATGCCCAACAGTGGGGAAAGGGAACTTGTAGAGTCCATCTCCAGTAGAAAGACAGAACATCAAGTGGCAGGATGGAGTTGCCATCCCACAGTCAAAAACTCTGACCCAGAATTGTTCCTTTCTAAAAAAAAACAAAAAAAAAAAACAAAAAAACCAAAAAACTGCAGGGATAAAAATGGAGAAGAGATTGAAGGAAAGAAGGTCCAGTGACCAGCCCAACTTGGGATCCATCTCAAGGGGAGGCCCCAAGACCTGACACTATTACTGATGCTATGGTGTGCTTACAAGCAGGAGTCTGGCATGGCTGCCCTCTGAGAGGCCCAACAAGCAGCTGACCAAGACAGACACAGATACTTACACCCAACTAATGGACAGAAGCCGGGGACCCATGTGGTTGATTTAGGGAAAGGCTGGAAGAAGTTGTAGAGAAGGGTGACCCCATAGGAAAACCAGCAGCCTCAACTAACCTGGACCCCCAAGATCCTTCAGACATTGAGTCACCACCAGGCAGCATAAACTAGCTGGTACAAGGTCCCTGACACATATACAGAGGACTGCCTGGTCTTGCATCAGTGAGAGAAGATGTACCTAACCCTTGAGAGACTTAAGGTCCCAGGAAGTTAGGAGACCTGGCAGGGGGTGGGGGTAGAGGTGGGGGTTAGGGACATCCTCTTGGAGACAGGAGTGGAGGAACAGGATGAGGAACAGTCAGAGGGCAGACCAGAAAGGGGATAACGATTGGACTGTAAAAAAAGATCAAAGATAATTAAAAAAAATAAGCAGAGATTGTGTATGTGTTATATGTGTATGTGTGGGGGGGTGTTGGGGGGGTCTGTGTCTGTGGTGTGTGTGTGTGTGTGTGTGTGTGTATGTAGGCCAGACAACCTCAAGCATCATTCTTCAGGAATTATTACTATTTGTTTTGAGACAGGGTCTCA
The DNA here is from genome assembly GCA_036184795.1 of Tokudaia tokunoshimensis. Lineage (NCBI taxonomy): Eukaryota > Metazoa > Chordata > Mammalia > Rodentia > Muridae > Tokudaia > Tokudaia tokunoshimensis. Next base: position 53,709,390 of record BTHU01000011.1, on the reverse strand, counting down.
TGTATCCCAGGCTAACTTCAAATATACTATGAAGTCAAACAGGATCTTGAATATCTGATCCTCTTGCCTCTACTCTAGAATGATAGGGACTGGTTGTAAAAGATAGGTGTCAGCTAATGGAAGCATCCTATCTTTTGGTTGTTACCCTGAGCACTTAACAGCCATGGCTTCTTTCTAGCCCTTATTCCATCTTTACTGTATCTAGACGTGTATATAATTCTCAAAAATATATTAAGCAGATGCATTTTATTTTATAAAAAGTTGTGTCTTAAGAAAGCTAACTACAACAGCAAGTGTCAAGATCCTTGACATCCTGGTCAGTTTTCATTGTCAACTTGATGCAAACTAGAGTCAGCTGGGGAGGGGAATCAGCCCAAGCCTTAGCCTGTGGTAATCTGTGTGGGGACACTATCCCCTGCTCTCCTCTCCAGCTGCAGGGCCTTCTCATGTGTTCGTCCCTCTGGAATATTTTTTTTCTGTTGGTATTCACACAGTTGAATTCCTCAGAATATCCGGGTCTTTCCCTGATACTTTACTCTCTAAAAGAAGCATCACCTAGCACACTGATTTCCTGCCCTGGCTTCAAGTATTCTCTTCTTTGCCTCCATTTATTTTTTTCTTTAGTTCTTATAGTTTGTAGCCTACTCCTTTGTCCTGCCTTGAATTCTAGATAATTTAACATTTTTCATATGCAAGATGTTATGTTTCATGAAACCACATTCAGTTGCTTATTGTCCCCACTGTTCATTCCCTGGAACCTGTGGCAGAGATGACTGGTCACCTCCAAAGATCACTACAGAAACAGAGTGATATATTCAGCCAGAGACTGCACGTCCCAGCCTCTCTCCTCCAGGGTAATAATTAGCAGGAGATATCAATAGAAATGGTGTGCTGGACTTTTAAGTGGAAGTAGTTAAGAAGTGGTGTGTGTGTGTGTGTGTGTGTGTGTGTGTGTGTGTGTAAGTGTGTGCGCGCGCATGTTCACATGCATGCCCGCGCTATCATTAGCTGCTTTTGCCACAATCACCAGTTAGAAATGAAGTAAGCTGAGATGCTCATCAGTGGAAGAGTCAGAAGATAGAAGGAGCCTGAATCACCACCGCGTGGAGTACCATGTGCTAGACAGCAGTTAGATGTTACCATGCAGGAAAAAAAGAAAGAAGAAAAACTGACTTTTAAGATATAAAACTCAATTTCCATTGGTTGTATTTGCCCTTCTCCATTTGTACTTGGTGTGACTTGGCTTTCCTTTCCAGAATTTTTTTTTTTGTATCAATCCTAGTGATAACCTTTCAAGGTCAGATGTCCTCATGGACAGTTGGGCCATTAGCCATTCTTAAATGTACCCATTTGATATAGATGACACATTTTTTATTGTACAGCTGGATTGCTTTGTTGATCTTAGTGGTGTTTTCAGACAACCTGAACTTCCCCACCCTTTCAAGTGTGCATAGGCCAAACGCCACACTTCTGTCTCAGCTCTTTAGAAAGAGGGAAAGGCATGATCTCCCTCCAAACATTAGAAGGTATATTGAAATGCAGTTTATGGTTCTTGCTTTGATCAGAAGTCACAAAGGGATTAAGCTTCATTTTGGAGGCTGCGGCTTTAGTGATAGCCACAAAAGGGAAGAGGACAATAAATATCTTTGAATGAATAGATGTCATTGAAGGACAATGGCTAAAGTGTGCTTTCTCTCTATAATCTGACATTGCACTAGGTACTCACACATGCTGCACTGCAGGCCAATAATACAATACCAGCTGATGCTTGCACCTGCTAGTTCAATTAGCAATTTCATAAATTAGGCTGTTTGGTGAAAAATAATCATGCATGAGTTTAATTAAAACTTTGTGCCTCAATGACAATTGCTGCTAGTACATTAAAGTTTAGCCTAATACCAAGTTTCAGGATGAAAACAAAATGAAATAATGATAATTCTTTCAACTTTCACTATTCATAAATACTGTTGACACAAAACAAAGCAGAAATCCTGTTTAAAGCTGCAAAATTAGGTATCTGATAGAAATGTTTACAGAGTCCCCAATGCATACATACTGAACTGTTTGAGATGTAAGTTTTATAGGCTCAATTACCCTGCAGATACATTGTATTGGAATGCACACATTTTATAGGAACCCCCACATCCATCCCAACACACCAAGCTTAGGATTTACTTTAATTCCTTCAAGGTCATCAAGTGATGTATCAAGACTTTGTAATACGAAAATTAATAAAGCTGATTTTGCTGACCATTTATCCCTTTTGACATAAACTCACACATCCTCAAATAATTGGTATCAGTCTTTACTAAAATCAAGACTGCATTAAATCAGATCCTCTAAAGCTAAAGGATCCCAGAAAAAGTTTCTCACACCTCAAAATAAGTTTCCTTATGCAGGAGAGATCTATGGGGAAAGATGAATGACTGGAATATCACTCTTACCTCCTCTAGACAAAAAACACCCAAGCCAGAGGTAGTGGGCAACTTCCTTGTCTCCTATTTTCAGTTTGTGGGAACTATATTAATCTTGTAAAACAAAAAGCAATAGCCATTGAGATGTTAGGAAGCCTATAGAATCAAAATTCACCTTCCCCATCTGTCTATCACACACATTCCATTCTACATATATTTATTTAAAATACATATTAAATAATATTTATATTTAATATTTATATTAATGTTTAATGTGATATATTAAACATATAATACTTATATATCATACATTAGTCTTTCTTTCATATGTTTGGGTGTTTTGGCTCCATGAATGCCTGTGTACCACAAGTGTGCAAAGTGCCCACTAAGAATGGAAGAGGGAATTGCATCCCCTGGAACAGGCAGGAGTTACAGATAGTTATGAGCTGCCAAGTGTATGCTGGGATTGAACCTGGATCCTCTAGAAGAACACCTAGTGCTCTTAACCACTGAACCATTACATTAGTAAATTTTGAGCTCATGAAAAATAAATAGTTCATACTTTTAATATTCTCCTGTAGAGCTAAGATAATATTATATACAGTAAAGGTTTAGGTGCATGAATGCATATAGGCATGTTTATGTGTGTGTGTGTGTGTGTGTGTGTGTGTGTGTGTGTATTCACTCACATTATTCTAATGATTGCTGCCTAATAGACACAGTTAGGGAGAATTTACCAGTTTGCTGATAGTGCTTTGGTATGCATTCTCTTCTAATTATCCATGTGTTTTTGACTAAGACTTTGGGTTCTGTGAGAGATGTCACAGCACGAAAATATTCTCAGGGCTGCAGCTGGCATGATGCATAAGACTTGGATGCTTCAGAACTTGTGTGGAATATGGGCAACTTAAGCAAACTAGTATTATGACAAAAACAAACAAACAAACAAACAAAATCCTTCCTTAGTCAAGACTGCCCTTGGAAAGAAAAGAACAGTCAAAGTTGTTGCTCATGACTCCCTGGTCATTTTGCTGACTCTGTAGATCCTGTGTTATTCCAGTCTTACAGAAAAAAAAGCATAGTCCACAAAACCCAGTGTCTTGGAGGCCCTGTTCTTCAATCTTTACCTCTGGGAACTTTTAGAGCCGCTGCAGGAAGTCCTGGGGTTCCAAATGAAGACTTACTCATACCGCTTGCTCTCACACCAGTAACCACAGCATCATCTCCATGGTCTTGCTGACAATGTAAAGAAAAAGCCTCGAGCTTCTCTGCTGGCTCTTGTACCTTCCTGCTATAGGCTTTTCAGACATTGCTGAGTCAAAAGATGAAGGCAGCCTCCTCCTCCGGGTCACTCATTCCCGCTGGGCTCCAAATGCCCGGTCCTTCTGTTCTTTCCTAGTATGTGACCCTCTTTCATTCCCAGGAAAGATGCTGCCCCTACCCAGGTATTCCCTCCTTCTGTTCTGAGGCTTCTTTCCATGACTCTGCTTAAAATGGTTTCATTTTTTTTCGTTCCACTGGTTTCACAAGAACAGTTGGATTTTTTTTTCTTATTTACTAGAAACACTCAATAAATCCTCGGTGCTTCAAATAAAGACCAGCTGCTAAACACCCTTACAGCCAGGCTCTTATCACACTGCTGGACCTCCAGGGAGAACAGCGTGTTTGTTAGTCTCATCACTCTCCTTGGCTCTTCTCACCTCTCCGTTTCATCACCATGGCATCCATTAGATTTCAGCACCTGGAAAGTCTCCCTGCTGATACTTCTGTAAATTAAGAGGATGACTTTTAAAGGTGACCTTTGACCTAAAGTCCTAGCATTCCTCCAAGGCAGCTTCAGTATAATGCAAGAGCAGGAGCATGCAGATGAACAGGAAGGTAATGCCCATCGAAGCTCCTGAGGGGGACCCTTTCTCATCCCTGGCACTCACAGTCCACAGATATCAGCTCCTGATCTATAACAGAAACAAAGAGACCATAAAGAAAAGCTGCCCTCAGTTTTGGTATGAGTATTTCTTCTGCCCAGTGGCTCCATTCTCCAAAATTGTATTAGGAGGAAAACAAGTCATATTCAGAGTTTTTAAAATATCATTCACAAGTTTTCAATAAATGCACATTCTAATACTGAGCTTTAAAAAAAAGCTTGTATATGTAACTTTTATTTTACGTATATGTGTGTGCTTGTGTCTATGTATGTGCACAACACATACATATACAATAGCCTACAGAGGTGAAAAGAGGGCATTGAATTCTCTGTAACTGAAGTTACACATGGTTGTGAACTGCTGTGTTCTGGGAATAGAATCAGTGTCTCTGAAAGAACAGCAATCACTCTTGACCACTGATCCATCTCACCAGCCCCTGACCATGAGGTTTGTTTTTTTTTTTCCCATTCAGAAAACTAAGCAGCAGTAATAGCATTATCAGAGCCACACTTCTAACTCCAGATAGGCATGAGGGGACAGGGGACTATTATGACAGTCCCAGAGAGCAAATTCAAAACCTTATAGATGTGTGTACCATCATTAAGCCACACCACCAGTCATAACTCATGACAGTTACAAGAAAAGACTCCAGCCCTAGAAATGTAAGTGCCCAAAATTCCTAACCAAGTCTGAGGTTAAACATACCCAAAGTCAGGTCAGCTCTACCCCACTACAAAAACAAAAACAAAAACACAACAACAAAAACCCTACTTTAGCTGTTATAAAACAAGCTGAAACTGGCCACTGGTGTCAGCAATGGCTCAATTCAAGCAATACTGATTCCATGAGCAACCATGTGCACAAAGAAAAGAAGAAATTGAGAACTGCTATTTGCGTCACAAAAGGAATGTCTCCACCGAATAAAATGATCCACCGTAGAATTCTTTCAACCAACAAACACTTCCATTTCACTAACATATAATCCTACTTACCAAAATTCAAATTTTAGACAACTTCTTGGGAATATGTTATTACACAAGAAACTACAGGGCTTCCTAATAACAGTCAAGCAACAGCAGCCAGCTGAGTTCCGTAGCAGAACCAGACTGAATTTTCTTTGGGGCTGGTGAAAAATGCTCCCAAATACATTTCAGTACTATTAAACCGATCTGAATTGATGATTTGTTTTTTTTTTTTTAAGAAAATAGAAATCTCATTTATAAACAACTGAGATAAGCTGGCACATATTCCTCACATCTGGAATCAGAAGGCATGCTGTCCAAAACAGGGACAGGAGGAGTGAACTTGAGGAGTGTGCATGGAGACAGGAGTTGGCCCTGCCACCTGGATTCCCATCCCCAAATGAACTCTTATGTCAATCTTTCTCTTCCTACCAATTAAGAGAGCGCTTTGTCCAAACAAGGGATAGTCCCAGAAGGTCAGGATGGGCAGATGTGTGCCTTTCTCCTGAACACATGTATGTGCCATACAAATGTTCCTCTGCATTCTGACCCTGAGCGGAGGGCAGATGGTGGCCTACCAACCAAGGGGAAGCACTTGGAGTAATAATCTGGCTTTGAACTCTTTAAAGGTCTGGGGCTCTGATTCTGTGCATCTGAGACTTCAGCACACATGATGTCTAGGGCAGACACCAGAGGTACCAATCACTTTCTGTTTCTCTTTCTATTCGTGTCACTAAGTCAGTCTTCCTGCTAATATCCCTTTGGCCCCAGCATCCACCAGTTTGGGCTGGCCTAAAGGATTCTATATCTATCTGGACCACCTGTGCATCTCTTGGTGTGAGGGCTGATGGTACATCCTACCTTGGCCTCTCCTGGTGACTGCCCAGCCTCTGGCCAGGCATTGGTGAAACCTAATATTTAATTGTACTTTTTTTCCAGCCTCCTTTTGCTGGCACAGCCACTTCTTCACAGTCTTGGGCCAGAAGAAATCTTTTCATTATAGCTCACAGCTGTGATCCTCGGGTTAAAAGAAATTACTCATGAAAGGGCAGCCTGGGGTAGAAAGCACAGCATCAGAAAAGGCCCAGGCTTCCAAGGGAGAAGGAACTTCAAGGATTTATTGACATGGGGGAGATCACAGCTCTGGCTTCAGGCCCAGCTACTGACATTTGCGATAGATTTAGGCACCACAGTTTGACTTAGAATTATTTTTAATTCAAACTAAGGGGTCTGAGTGGGGGGTTTTGATCTGAGTGGGGGTGTAGATTTAAGTGGGGGGGGGTTGATCTGAGTGAGGAGTTTGGATCTGTGTGTTGGGGGTGTGTGTGTGGCAGTTGATCTGCTTGGGGTAGTGTTGCTTATGCCCAGGAAAAATAAAGACAGGAAATGAGAACAGCTTTCTTCCCCTCCTCCCAGGTCCTCCTTCCCCACCCCTCAAGCTTCCTTCGCCCTCATTTCAAAGCCATTCTGGTGGTTTCACTTCTTGTCTCTCTTCCACTTGTTCATCTTCCACAGAGATGGGAGGATCAGGGCCACTCACAGCTAATCTATCTATGACCAGCGGTTGTGCTTGGCTCAGGACCTGGACTACCTGCCAGTCTCAGTTATTTTTACCAGTACCTGGCAGGTAACTGAGCCACAAGGGACAAATGGAACCATGTTGTATCACATATAAGATTTCTCTTGGTATGTCCCGAGTCTTCCTTATAATTGCCTACAACTATGGCTTCACCAGCAGCCTGGGGCAACAGCCTGAAGCTGCTGACTTCTGTAGGAAATACTCTTGGCTCCAGCAACCAGGCCTAAACCTACAGGGGGAAGAACAAAGCCTGATATTGGGTCTGCTTCTATTTGCTAGAAAGATCTTTTGAGATAGCCAAGATGGTCTTATACTCTCACGTAGCACAGGATAACCTTGAACTTCCAATCCTCCTGCTTCTACTAATGACCCAAGTGCTGACATTATAGTGTGCATTGCCATGCAAGGTTTATGGAATGTTGAACAATCAAGTCCAGGGCTTCATGCATGTTAGCCAAGCACTCTGCCAACTAAGCTACATCTCCAACTTAAAGTTGGAAATTATATGAAGAGCAGTTCATGTACCATAAGCTCCTTTTTCTTTTTCCAGGTAAGGATGTAAAGACTCAGAAAGCAGCAGTGGCTTTACCAAAGCCACACACTGATGTCAAGATAAGGCTTGGCTGTAAATTAAATGTGCAATGCTACTTATACCAGAGCATAGATCACATATTAGTTTTCTATTTCTTTGGGAAGATGTGTGGGACTAGAGTCTTGATCAAGAATTTCAAAATACTTTGTAATTTAATGAGGTCCCATTTGTCTATTCTTGATCTTAGAGTATAAGCTATTGGAGTTCTGTTCAGGAAATTCTCCCCTGTGCCCATATGTTCAAGGTTCTTCCCTAGTTTCCCTTCTATTAGTTTCAGTGTGTCTGGTTTTATGTGGAGATCTTTGATCCACTTAGAATTGAGCTTAGTGCAAGGAGATAAGGATGGGTCAATTTGCATTCTTCTGCATGTTGACCTCCAGCTGAGCCAGCACCATTTGTTGAAAAGGCTATCTTTTTTCCACTGGATGGTTTTAGCTCCTTTGTCAAAGATCAAGTGACCATAGGAGTGTGGCTTCATTTCTGGGTCTTCAATTCTGTTCCATTGATCTACATGTCTGTTACTGTACCAATACCATGCAGTTTTTAACACTATTGCTCTGTAGTACAGCTTGAGGTCCGGGATACTGATTCCCCCAGAGGTTCTTTTACTCTTGAGAATAGTTTTAGCTATTCTGGGTTTTCTGTTATTCCAGATGAATTTTTGAATTGCTCTTTCTAACTCTATGAAGAATTGAGTTGGGATTTTGATGGGGATTGCATTGAATCTGTGTATTACTTTTGGTAAGATGCTCATTTTTACTATATTAATCCTGCCAATCCATGAGCATGGCAGATTTAAAAGACACCGTCAAAAAGACAAAGCGGCAACCAACTAACTGGGAAATGATCTTTACCAACCTTACATCCGACAGAGGGCTAATATCCAAGATATACAAAGAACTCAAGAAGTTAAACTCCAGAGAGGCAAGTAACCCTATTAAAAATGGGGTACAGAGCTCCACAAAGAGTTCTCACCTGAAGAATATCTAATGGCTGAGAAGCACCTAAAGAGATGTTCATCATCCTTAGTCATTAGGGAAATGCAAATCAAAACAACCCTGAGATTCCATCTCACACCAGTCAGGATGGCTAAGATCAAAAACACAGGAGACAGCAGTTGTTGGCGAGGATGTGGAGAAAGAGGAACACTCCTCCACTGCTGGTGGAATTGCAGGCTGGTACAACCACTCTGGAAAGCAGTCTGGCGGCTCCTCAGAAAACTGGGCATGACACTTCCGGAGGATCCGGCTATACCACTCCTGGGCATATACCCAGAGACTTTACCTGCATGCAATAAGGACACATGCTCCACTATATTCATAGCAGCCTTATTTATAATAGCCAGAAGCTGGAAAGAACCCAGATGTCCCTCAACGGAGGAATGGATTCAGAAGATGTGGTATATTTACACAATGGAATACTACTCTGCAATTAAAAACAATGAATTCACGAAATTCCTAGGCAAATGGTCAGAACTTGAAAATATCATCCTTAGTGAGCTAACCCAATCACAAAAGATCACACATGGTATGAAGTCACTGATAAGGGGATATTGACCCAGAATCTCAGAATACCCTAGACACAATCAGCATATCAATAGATTTCTAAAAAGATGGAAGGAGAGACCCCTGGTCCTGGAAAGACTGGATGTAGGGGAACGCCAGGACAGAGTAATGAGAGGGGGTTGAACGGAGAAAAGAGGGAGGGAAGGGGGCTTATGGGACTTTCGGGGAGGGAGGAAACGGGAAAGGGGAAGTGATTTGGAATGTAAATTAAAAAAAATAAAATTAAATTAAATTAAAAAAAAAAAAAGAATTTCAAAATAATTGTAATTGAGCAATTGCTAATGCCAGAAAACATTGGTTACGTGCAAGGAGATCAAATGTGCTGCCACTGTGCTGGAAGCTTAACATTTTCTTACCATTTTTAAGAGGTGAAGTTCAAAGCCATTAAGTGATTTATTCAAATTCTCAAAGCCAATGGATAGGAAGGCTGGAGTCAACTCCAGTTCAATGAAGAAGTGAACTTGCTAGTGAAAAAAAAAATCAAGCAGGCAAACTTCTGTTTTTCATGTCTTTTCCATAGGCTCCCAGCAGAAGACATTGCCCAGATGAAGGATGGATCTCCCCACATCAAAGACTGGGAGGCAAAAAGGGTCTTTGCACCTTGAATGATTTAACTAAAGAAAAAACAATCACTCACAGGTGTACCCAGTCACTTTGGTTTTAGTTCCAGATAGAGTCAAGTTGACAACCATGACCAGCCGTCACAATTCTGGTGGATGTTATTGTCAAGTTGCCACACAGTCATATCTCCATATGTTATGCCTAATTTTCAATTAAAAACAATAACCAGGTGTGATGGGTGTTCTTGGTTGTCAATTTGATGACATCTGGAATTAACTAAAAGCCAAATGGCTGGGCACACCTTTGAGGAATTTTTTCTTAAATAAATCATTAGTTGTGGGAAGACTCATCTCTAACCTGGATCTTTGAGGTGGGAGACCCACCTTCCATCTGGGCCACCCTTTCTGCTGGCAGCCTATAAAAAGGACATGGAAGCTCTCTCTCTCTCTCTCTCTCTCTCTCTCTCTCTCTCTCTCTCTCTCTCTCTCTCTCTCTCTCTCTCTCTCTTTGCCTGCTTGCTCTTTGTTAGCAAGTTCATTCCTTCACTGGTATTAAGGCCTACTTCTTTGGGTTTCCAGTGTATACTGAAGGCCAGTTGAGACATCCATTCTAGTGGACTGGACAACTACTGGATTCTTGGACCTTCAACTGGCAGAAACCCATTTTGGACTAGCCTGATCACAGCCTGTAAACCATTCTTATACCTCCTCTTTCATTCCAATTTCTGATCCTCTAGAGTACCCTGGCTAAAACACCAAGTGTGTGTGTGTGTGGAGGGGGGGAGGGTCTCTAAATTCTGTTTCTCTAGATAATCCTGATGAATAGAGGATGCAGTATTTGTTTTGTTTTGTTTAATTTTTTATTATTTTCATATACATTTCAAAATTTATCCCTTTTCCTGGTTTCCCCTCTGAAAACACCCTATTCCATCCCCCTGCTCACCAACTCACCCACTTCTGCTTCCCTGTCCTGGAATTCCCCTACACTGGGGTATCCAGCCTTCTCAGGACCAAGGGCTCCTTCTCCCTTTGATGTCCAAAAAGGCCATCCTCTGCTTCATATGCATCTGGAGCTATGGGTCCCTCCATGTGTACTCTTTGGTTGGTAGTTTAGTCCCTGGGAGCTGGGGGTACTGGTTGGTTCATATTGTTGTTCCTTCTATGGGGCTGCATAGCCTTTTCAACAAATGGTGCTGGTTCAACTGGCAGTTAACATGCAGAAGAATGCAAGTCAATCCATTCTTATCTCCTTGTACGAAGCTCAAGTTCAAGTGGATGAAGGACCTCCACATAAAACCAGACGCACTGAAACTAATAGAAAAGAAAGTGGGGAAAAGCCTCGAGCACATGGGCACAGGGGAAAATTTCATGAACAGAACACTGATAGCTTATGCTCTAAGATCAAGAATTGACAAATGGAACCTCATAAAATTACAAAGCTTCTGTAAGGCAAAGGACACTGTCAATAGGACAAAACAGCAACCAACAAATTGGGAAAAATCCTTACCAACTCTACATCCAACAGAGGGCTAATATCCAATATATACAAAGAACTCAAGAAGTTAGACCCCAGAGAACCAAATAACCCTATTAAAAATGGGGTACAGAGCTAAACAAAGAATTTTCACCTGAGGAATACTGAATGGCTGAGAAGCACCTAAAGAAATGTTCAACATCTTAGTCATCAGGGAAATGCAAATCAAAACAACCCTGAGATTCCACCTCACACCAGTCAGAATGGCTAAGATAAAAAAACTCATGGTGACGGCAGGTGCTGGCGAGGATGTGGAGAAAGCAACATGGGTTTTGATTCACTATTTTCTCTAGCTGAGGTAACTCTAAACCCTTCCATATAGCCTTTCTAACCAAAATAGTCCCTGCTCCACAGGTCAGGAAACCAATGTGAGAATTCTGCCAACTTCTAAGTATATTTACTCCAATTATACATTCTGAGACTGGAGAAATAACCACTGGATAAATTCAGGAACCCATTGGAACTATTGTGAGTTAGATTTCAGCCAAGATTCCATTAACTACCTGACCTCCATAAGCTCCTATGTTAACTGAGGGACCACAGTGTTTCTTGAGATCTCCAAAAATCAGCACCAACTCAGAACCAGTATCCAATAGACAGTGGGAAGTCCAATGATTGTGTCCTTTCCTCCACTGTAAGTTATCCTTGTAAAATCCCGTAAGTCCATCTGGGGAATGACTAGAGAAAGGCTAACAGTAAAACATCAAGGTCCCTTCTTTGTGCAAAACTGGCTGTCCTTTCTTTCAAGTGGTTCTGGGTCTACAAACTCTCTCATGTCTGAAAATTTGTTCATGGACCAAGAGTCCTTTTTGCCATGATCCAGTATGCCCTTTCTTTCATTTGAGGAATTTTTCTACTTATACAGATAAAACAAAAATACAGTAGACTTCTCACTTATATCATCCCTAGAAAGACCGTGTTAAATAACCTTACTAGTTATGCCACTATAAAGTTAACTTTGCCTGTGCTGACCATTAGGGGTCAGGCCATTATGGATATTGTTTTATCTATGTTTCCCACTTTGATAACTATGATCACCTTGCCTTTGAAGAGTCAGTGTTACTACCTGACCCCTGCTACTTCGGGGCACAACCAAATGCATTATGTTTAATTCATCCAACCGAGAAGCAGTGTCTCCAACCCTGAGATCTGGCACAAGGAAAAGGGTGACAACAAAGCTCTTCAAATGTGCTGGTACCCTTCTCACCATTTTGTGCCTTACAAGATTAATGAAAGACATGTCTTCTGGGCCTTCCCATTGTGGAAGATTAGATTTTACACAATTCACCTACTCTTGCATTACAACTTCTCTGAGCCATAAAAATCTTTTCATCAACACTAAGTCAAGGAATATCAGGCATCTTCAAGTTCTTTTCAGTAGACCATCTTTTATCAAATGTTTTCTCTAACCAATCAAACAAGTTTTTGACACCTTTTTTTTTTAACTGTATGAATTTCCATATTAAACCCAGACTCTCCACTCAGTGGGCCCATATCAATAACCTAGGTTATATGAGACCCTGTCTCAAAACAAAGAGATCAAATAATTTCTAGAACTGGAGATGCTATTGACAATCTAGGCCATTTCCCAATATAGAGAAGGAAGAGCCTATTCATGAGATGGATTTTATGTGACAGATGCTTTTCCTTCATTATCTCATTGTCCATGCAATAGATATCCCTATTATTGTTTTGCTTATAAGAAAGATAAAATCCAACATGCCTGCTGTCACTACAGTGAGCAAGTATGTGGTAGAGAGATAGGAGAGAAAGAGAAGCTGAGAGGTTTGTACACTATACAGAGAGGCAGAACTGGAGACATGATAATGATGTCTCTGCTGACACCTGAGGCCATGGTGATGTCTGGGTCCATGAGAACCCTGTTAGGGTCCCTGAAGCAGAGGTCTGTGCTGATGTCTGATGCGATGCCTGCATTACCTCCAAAGGCCATGCAGACTTCCATAATCTAGGCTGCAGCCTGATGCCATGTTGATGTCTAAGGATCAAGAAGAGCTGGCCCTGCCACTCACTGGCTGCTGCATTCAACAGACCAGTCCCTCCCCTTGCCTGGGTAGTGTGGGAGAACTGAACCTCCTGGAGGCCCAGAACCAGGATGCTGAGCTGGCCCACCCCAACATCTACCCCACTTCTGAGCTGCTGGAGCACATGAAGGGACTGGTCCTGGAGAACACAGGATCTCCATGACTCAGGGCAACAGCAGGGTATCTAAGAGGAGCCCTAGTGAGGGCCCAGTATTGATGGTGTAGCAGAAGCTTGAGGCCTCTTTCCAGAGCGATGACTCATTGCAATGAACATTTGCAAGTAAAGATAAGTAGACAAAAGGTGTGTGACACTTTGTGACATGCACAGTTTCCATGGTGAGATTTTGTTTGTTTGTTTATTTGTTTGTTTGTTTCTGGTTTTGGTAGTGGTGGTTTTGCTTTCTTTTTGATTTTTATTTTCATTTTTTGGGGACAGGGAGGTTACACAGATGAAAGACAGATATGGAAGGACTGGGAAATGAGTGGGATTGAAGTGCATGATGTAAAAATCACAAAGAATCAATAAAATTATATATATTATATAACTATATATAATTATATATATATATTTCAAGACACTTATCAAATGGCATAAAGTTAGCAGAGGACAACGCTGGGATCCAAACTGATCTGATTTTTAGTTAAAATGTTCTTTCTTAAATATCTGTTTTTATTTATATATTCAAAAATATTCCTGCATTAAAAATACAGCATTAAATATGATAAAGCTGTTGTTCCAATAGTGTATATCTATTCATGTGCTAGATCATAAAGAAGTAATAAAATAATGAAGATAATAACAATGTCTCTGAAGAAAAATAAAAGGTCAATATGTCAGGTCTTTATTGATGACATTTGGATTGGCATATTAATGGGAAGAGTGAACCCATTCCCAAGGACAGCCAGCACATATCAGAATCTGGGGTTCTCAATAACTGCCCTTTTCTTTTTTCTTCTCCATGGTCCTGTGTACGTTAGCCAAGTCCTCTGCTGCTCAGCTAGATTTTCACTTTTTATTTTGAGATGGTCTCGCTTAATTTTCCCAAGCAAGCCTTGAACTTACTCTCTAGCCCAGGTAGACCATGAACTTACCACATCAGCCTCTTGTAGCCAGTATGACCGTCCTGCACCACTAAACCTAGTTCAATAAGAGGGTCATGACCTCAAGGATTAACGTCAGGGAAAGAGAGTAATGAGCATCTGTCAACCAAGCACCTCCATCTTCTGGGCGTGCCCGGGAGCTTTCCTGTGTGATCATAGATTAAGTGATAAACTGTCTCTTCAGCTAGGTAGGGATGTCCCAGTCTCTGATGGTGGTCTGGGATACTATGATGATGCTAATGGGTATAGAAGGATGAACTTGATGGCTTTGTGCAGCAGCAGCAGCAGCAGCAACAGCAGCAGCAGCAGCAGCAGAAGCAGTAGAGTCAGTAGACTGCATTAGTCCCCCTCACTGTACTTGCAACAAATGCCAAGTCCTCTGAAAAGCCTGTTTGTACTGATGCTTGATAGTGAACCCTAAGGGCACTTGTTAGCATTTAAATATTACTGTGGGAGATGCTAATCACATCATGACTGCTTTAGAAAGGTGAGAGGCCAAATGTTCAAGGCAGTTTGCTGAAGGACAAGACTGCACAGGATCCCAGTCAATGTCTGCATATCTGTTCTAATCCAGACAGAGAGGGGAGAAAAACTGAGGTGGATGATAGACAGAAGCCACATATTTCTTGGTTTCTGTGCTATAAAACAAAATACTAAAATATTAGAGATAAATGATCCTGGAAATCATCCTGCCCAGTCTTTCTCCCAGATTCCCCCCCTCCAAAAAAAAACCACCACCCAACTGCACTCATACACCAGGAAGATGGGGAAAGAGAGGGGAGGGGAGGAGGGAGAAGACAAGAGAAAGGGAGACTAATTTAGCAAAACTATCCCCACTCTCCAGCTATAGATTCTCTTTGTATACTACCTTAGCATGTATTTGCTTGTCTCTCTGCTATAACAAAATGCCTGGTAACAGCCACTTAAGGCAGGAAGATTTTGTTTGGACTCACAGTTTGAGATTCCAGTCCATCATGGCAGAGAAGACAGGATGACTGGAGGATGAGGTGGTTGGTCTCAATGCATCTGCAGTCAGAAAGCAGAGAGCAAGGATGCTCACTCTCAGCATCTTCTCTCCATTTTTTGGCCGCCCAGGACCCCAGCCCATGGAATGGTGCCACACACAGTGGAGATGAGTGTTCTCACTAAATGTAGATGATTCTACTTAGATGTGCCCATGAGCTTGTCTCCTAGCTGATTCTAGATCCCACTAAAGCTCACATAGTAACATCACTAAGAAATGCTACAGTGAAGAAACGTGATCAACTTTATTGTAATGCAAATTCTCTAAGGGGAAAAATGCAGCTTGCCCAAGATCATAACACAAAACTTAAGAAAGAAAATCCATGTCTTTTGACTGCAGCTAAGAACTCTCTCTGCGCTTCAGGGAGAGCTGTTCTGCTTGGAAGGTTTTCCAAGTGACCCTACCACTGACAAGTAAAGGGCAAAGGTCAAGATTAACCCATCAGCTTTGAGCATCAAACTGTTCCAGATACTAGTGACACATGAGGAACTTAAAAGCAAAAGGAATGAAATATGAGGAGGTATATAGGAAAAAGTGTTCTTACTCTTCAGCCTGTAACTGCTTATTAATAGAAAAATAAATCTGTCTCTAAGGGCATCAACGGAAACTCCTTCACCAACAGGGAACCATCAGAAACAAGCTGGGAAGAGATGATGTGATAATGTTGTAAATTAGAGTTTTGCAAATCTGTGTTTAATTTAAAATTAATGGGATGTATTTTGTAAGTTAATTGAAAAAATGATTATTAAACACAAATTCACCGATGTTTGGCAAGTAGGTAGTAAATACCCATTTTGCACATGTCAGTTATTTCTCAATAAATATATTTCTTTCAATAACTGGCTGGTTTCAAGCCAACAAGTAGGTTGTTGTCTGGTGAAATGATGAAGACTCTGAAAGCTTCGTGGATTGCAGGACTCAGTACTTCTGGGAGTCTCCCTGGAGATCACAGACTTAGAGAAGAGAAGATGAAGGATAGCTGCCGAAGACAGAGCCCTTCCTCTCTGGCTTAAGTTCTCTCCAGCTAGCTGGGTCTTCAGCAGTCAAGGGTCAGATGTCAAGACAACTAGACTTGATGCATACTATGCCTTCTCTTAGAAACTCCCTTCCCTTGCTGGTGTTCTGCCTAATCTGTCAAGCATCATACCTCACCTCAATCATCCCTTCTTCAGTAATAAAACCTTCTGGGATACCTTCAAATCCAATTAATCTCTCCCCCTAAGAACTCCCATATCGCTTTCTTGCTAATATTAAAACATTGTATTTAAAGCTGGAAATTCCTAAAGAGCAGATTCCTGACATACAACTATAACAACTGTTTTGTTTTAAATCTATCAGAGAATGCTATTTCTCTTTACAAATCAATTTCTCCTTTAGTAGCAGTTAGTAGCAGAGCTTGGATTTTACTGATATAGCTATAGAAACATATTTCCCATGTTTCTTTGCAGCCATATGTGTCCATGTAGCTAAATTCTGGCCAATAGTGTAAGCACCATGTAGACTTGTAAGCTGAGTCCTTAAAGGGAACTGTTTCTGTCAATCAATCTGAAGCAAAAGCAGGGAGCTGACTCCAGTGGGAAAGTAGTCTCTTCTGTCTTCACAGCCTCTTCCCACAACCACTATATATTTTGGTTTGTGCTGGTCAGAATATGGACATGGGAATAAGATCACTAGATGTCACACTAGCTTATGATATGACCTTGAGCACAGTTATTACATGGTGTGAGATGTCAGTCCCCTACTGAGCCAGAGATATTGTCTTTTAAGCTTGTACTACTTGCCTTTAAACTGCCTATACAGAGAAAATGAACCACAAGGAATTTTTAAGCAACTATTATATATATGGTAGCATTGATATACTATATATTATATAGCATTGTAATATTATATCTACAAATAGAATTATATAATTTAGCTATACATAATTATATATTTATTTATATATTAAAACAGCTACATTTAATTCTAACACTATCAAAAAACACTTATGAATGTTTAAATGCCATGTATCTACATATTCACAAGCATTCCATTCTCACAAACATGACAGTTCAATGAAATCAGGATCTTTGTCACGCAGGTGAAGACACTAAGACCCCAAAGGTTAAGAAATGAGCCCATAAGCCGGGTGGTGGTGGCGCACGCCTTTAATCCCAGCACTTGGGAGGCAGAGGCAGGAGGATTTCTGACTTCGAGGCCAGCCTGGTCTACAAAGTGAGTTCCAGGACAGCCAAGGCTACACAGAGAAACCCTGTCTAGAAAAACCAAAAAAAAAAAAAAAAAAAAAAAAAGAAATGAGCCCATATGACCAATGAGTAATTGACAAGTTAAAGATTGCATTAAGTCTGTCTGATCCCACAGTAATAACTGCAAATGTAGCCTTCTGAAAAATGCTTTCTGGGACGAACCATTTAGTGCTATTTAGGGGACCAGCTGATTTGAGAATGTTATCTGGGCAAGATTAGCCTCTGATGCCTCTCTGGGACTCTGTTTCCTTACCAAGAAAATGAAAATAACAACTTCTTTGCTGAGCACCTTCTAAACTGATGCAAATATATAACAGGATTAATGTAGACAGGGCACACAACCATCCTATAGGGTTAATGCTCTTTATCAGTCTCAGTTTATAGATGCAGAAGGAAAGACCTAAGAAGTCAAGCCACATCACCAAGACATGATTTGCAGATGATGGTTAAAAGATATAACTCAGGTTCTCTGTCTATTCCTTGGATGTATCACTAAAATTCCTGGTAACCCCCAAGTACATCTGCTCCTCAACTTATGAAGAGGCTAACTTTCCAAAAGACAGTTTTAAGTAGAAAATATTATTTTTAAAAAAAAAACATGCCAGCGCCACCGAGAGAGTGCAGAGTGCCCTCCGACATCTTTGCTCCAGTGGCCAGGTAGTTGGGACTGCCAGGCTTGGAGACAGACAGGCATAATATCGCTTGGGTCTCGAGCGGCTTGTGTGTACGCTGCTCCCAAGAGCTGGGCAGATCTGTAGTAACCAGCGCGCAAGCTCTGCTGTGGGACTTCTGCCTTGCAGAGGAACGCCCCCTCCCCCCCACTCTGGGAGAGATCACACACCCCTGCACATGGAAGGAGCCTACCAGCCTCCCTTTGGTGACCTCTGCTCCGGGAATCCACTAGTCTGAGCCTTTGGATGTGCAGGGACTCCCCAATATAACATCACTTGGGGCAAGGCACATCAGGGCTCCAAAGTCACTCAGGAGCAGGGCAGGCCCCAGAAATTGGTGCCAGGGGAATCCTGGTAATCCAGGGGGGGCCAGAAATAGCTTTGCAGGCACACAGGAGGTCCAACCAACAGCCAGTGGCAGCAGGACCAACTAACATCAGAGGTAACCAGATGGCAAAAGGCAAATGTAGGAACATTACTAACAGAAATCAAAGTAATATGGCACCATCCGAACCCAACTCTCCAACAGCAGCAAGTTCTGGATACCCCACCACACCCGAAAGACAAGATCTGGATTTAAAATCATTTCTCATGATGCTATTAGAGGATCACAAGAAGGACACAAATAAATCTAATAAAGAATTACAGGAGACCATGAATCAACGGTGAGAAGCCCTTACAAAGGAAACACAAAAATCGCTTACAGAAATGCAGGAGAGATCTTTGCTCCAGTGACTGGGAGGTTGGGACAGCCAGGTTCTGAGACAGACAGGCATAAGGTCGCTTGGGTCTCGGGCGGCTTGTGTGTGTGCGGCTCCCAGGTGCGGGGCTGATCTGCAGTGACCAGCGTGCCAGCTCTGCTGTGGGACTTCTGCCTGGCAGAGGGACCCCGCACTGGGCGGGAGCCTACCAGCTTTCCTTCCGCGACCTCTGTTCCCGCAGACTGCGCTGAAGAGACAGGTACCCCAAGCTCCCTATCCCCAATATAACATCACTTGGGACACGGCCTGTTGGGGCTTCCGTCTGTGCCCGAGAACGGGTCAGCGCTGTGGTTGTCTGGGTGCCAGATTGGCGGGCCATCGCGTCTACAGGGTGAGCGGCGCCACGGAGAGTGCCCTCCGCCATCTTTGCTCCAGTGGCCAGGTAGTTGGGACCGCCAGGCTCAGAGACAGACAGGCATAATATCGCTTCGGTTTCAGGCAGCTTGTGTGTAACCTGCTCCCAGGTGCTGGGCTGATCTGCAGTAACCAGCGCGCCAGGTCTGCTGTGGGACTTCTGCCTGGCAGAGGGATGCCCCCTCCCCCCCCCAGGAGAGATCACACACCCCTGCACAGGGCAGGAGCCTACCAGCCTCCCTTTGGCGACCTCTGCTCCAGGAATCCACTAGGCTGAGCCTTTAGATGTGCAAGGCCTCCCCAATATAAGATTACTTGGGGCAAGGCACATTAGGGCTCCAAAGTCACTCAGGAGCAGGCAGGCACCAGAAATCGGTGCCAGGGGAATCCTGGTAATCCAGGGGGGGCAGAAATAGCTTTGCAGGCTCACAGGAGGTCCAACCAACAGCCAGTGGCAGCAGGACCAACTAACACCAGAGGTATCCAGATGGCAAAAGGCAAGCGTAGGAATGTTACTAACAGAAATCAAAGTAATGTGGGACCATCCGAACCCAACTCTCCAACAGCAGCAAGTCCTGGATACCCCACCACACCCGAAAGACAAGAACTGGATTTAAAATCACTTCTCATGATCCTATTAGAGGATCACAAGAAGGACACAAATAAATCTCATAAAGAGTTACAGGAGACCATGAATCAACGGTTAGAAGCCCTTACAAAGGAAACACAAAAATCGCTTAGAGAAATGCGGGAGAACATGGATCAAAAGATGGAGGCGCACAAGGAGACAACACAAAAATCGCTTAACGAGATGAATCAATGGGTAGATGCACTCACAAAGGAATCACAAAATTTGCATAAAGAAATTCAGAAGAATATAGGTCAACAGATGGATGCCCATAAGGAGGCAACACAAAAATTGCTTAAAGAAATGAATCAAAGGTTAGATGCCCTTACAAAGGAAACACGAGAACTGCTTAAAGAAATGCAGGAGACGATGGATCAACAGATGGAATCCCATGAGGAGGAAACACAAAAATCGCTCAGAGAAATGCAGGAGAACGTGGGTCATCAGGAAGAAATCCTGAAAGAGGTAATGCAAAAATACCTTAAAGAAATACAGGAAAATACAAACAAACAAGTGAAGGATCTCAGCAAATCCATCCAGGAACTAAAAAAGGAAGTAGAAACAACTAAGAAATCACAAAGGGAGACAACTTTGGAGATAGAAAACCTTGGGAAGAAATCAGGAGTCATAGATGCAAACATCAACAATAGAATACAAGAGATGGAAGAAAGAATCTCAGGTGCTGAAGATTCAATAGAAAGCATCGACTCAACAGTCAAAGAAAATGCAAAATGCAAAAAACGTGTAACCCAAAACATCCAGGAAATCCAGGACACAATGAGAAGACCAAACCTAATGATTATAGGTATAGATGAGAGTGAAGATTTGCAACTTAAAGGGCCAGTAAACATCTTCAACAAAATTATGGAGGAAAACTTCCCTAACTTAAAGAGAGAGATGCCGATGAACGTACAAGAAGCCTACAGAACTCCAAACAGACTGGACCAGAACAGAAATACCTCCCGTCACATAATAATCAAAACACCGAATGTTCTAAAGAAAAAAAGAATACTAAAAGCAGTAAGAGAAAAGGGCCAAGTAACATACAAAGGAAGACCTATCCGAATCACATCAGACTTCTCACCAGAGACTATGAAAGCCAGAAGATCCTGGGCAGATCTCATGCAGACACTAAGACAGCACAAATGCCAGCCTAGACTACTATACCCAGCAAAACTCTCAATCACCATAGATGGAGAGACCAAGATATTCCATGATAAAACCAAATTTTCACAATATCTTTCCACAAATCCAGCCCTGCAATGGATAATAGGTGGAAACCGCCAATACAGGGAGAGAAACAACACCCTGGAAAAAATGAGATAATAACCTTCTTGAATCAAACCCAAAAGTAAATAACCACTCAAACATAAAGATAGCGTCAAGAATGGCAGATGGCAATAATCACTATGCCTTAATCTCTCTTAATATCAATGGTCTCAATTCCCCAATTAAAAGACATAGACTAGCAGACTGGATACGTAAACAGGACCCAGCATTTTGCTGCATGCAGGAAACGCACCTCAGTGTCAAAGACAAACACTACCTCAGAGTAAAAGGCTGGAAAACAATTTTACAAGCAAATGGCCCCAAGAAACGAGGTGGAGTAGCCATCCTAATATCGGATAAAATTGATTTTCAACCTAAAGTCATCAAAAAAGACACAGAAGGACACTACATACTGATCAAGGGAAAAATCCACCATCAAGAACTTTCAATTCTGAATATCTATGCTCCAAATGCAAGGGCACCCTCATTCGTAAAAGAAACTTTACTAAAACTCAAAGCACACATCGCACCTCACACAATAATAGTGGGTGACTTCAACACCCCGCTCTCTGAAATGGATCGTTCAGGAAAGCAGAAACTAAACAGGGACACAGTGAATCTAATTGAAGCCTTGGACCAAATGGAACTAACAGATATATATAGAATATTTCATCCTAGAGCTAAAGAATACACCTTCTTCTCAGCTCCTCATGGTACCTTCTCCAAAATTGACCATATAATTGGTCACAAATCAGACCTCAACAGATACAAGAAGATAGAAATAATCCCATGCCTCCTATCAGATCACTATGGAATAAGGGTAGTCTTCAATGGCAACAAAAACAAAAGAAAACCCACGTACACATGGAGGCTGAACAATGCTCTACTCAATGATAACTTGGTCAAGGTGGAAATAAAGAAAGAAATCAAAGACTTTTTGAAAGTTAATGAAAATGAAGGCACAACATACCCTAATTTATGGGACACAATGAAAGCAGTGCTAAGAGGAAAATTCATAGCCCTGAGTGCCGCCAAAAAGAAACGGGAGACAGCATACACTAACAGCTTAATGGCACACCTGAAAGCCCTGGACAAACAGAAGCAAATACACCAAAGAGGAGTAGAAGGCAGGAAATCATCAAACTCAGGGCTGAAATCAATCAAGTAGAAACAAATAAAACCATACAAAGAATCAACAAAACGAGGAGTTGGTTCTTTGAGAAAATTAACAAGATAGATAAGCCCTTAGCCAGACTAACCAGAGAGCACAGAGATAGTATCCAAATTAATAAAATCAGAAACGAAAAGGGAGAGATAACAACAGAAACTGAGGAAATTCAAAAAATCATCAGATCCTACTACAAAAACCTGTATTCAACACAACTAGAAAATCTTGAGGAAATGGACAATTTCCTTGACAGATACCAAGTACCAAAATTAAATCAGGATCAAATAGACCATCTAAACCGTCCTATAAGCCCTGAAGAAATAGAAGTTGTCATTGGAAGTCTTCCAACCAAAAAAAGCACAGGTCCAGATGGTTTTAGTGCAGAATTCTATCAGACCTTCAAAAAAGACCTAACACCAATACTCTTCAAACTGTTCCACAAAACAGAAACAGAAGGAACACTACCCAACTCATTCTATGAAGCCACAATTACACTAATACCAAAAGCACACAAAGATCTGACAAAGAAAGAGAATCTCAGGCCAATCTCTCTTATGAATATCAATGCAAAAATACTCAATAAAATTCTTGCCAACCGAATCCAAGAACACATCAAAACGATCATTCACCACGATCAAGTAGGCTTCATCCCAGGGATGCAGGGATGGTTCAATATAAGGAAATTCATCAACGTAATCCACTACATAAACAATCTCAAAGAAAAAAACCACATGGTCATCTCATTTGATGCTGAGAAAGCATTTGACAAAATTCAGCATCCTTTCATGCTAAAGGTCTTGGAAAGATCAGGAATTCAAGGCCCATATCTAAACATAGTAAAAGCAATTTACAGCATACCGGTAGCCAGCATCAATCTAAATGGAGAGAAACTTGAAGCAATCCCACTAAAATCAGGGACTAGACAAGGCTGCCCTCTCTCTCCATATCTTTTCAATATAGTATTTGAAGTTCTAGCTAGAGCAATTAGACAACAAAAAGAGGTCAAAGGGATACAAATTGGAAAGGAAGAAGTCAAACTATCACTATTTGCAGACAATATGATAGCATACATAAGCGACCCAAAGAACTCCACCAGAGAACTCCTACAGCTGATAAACGACTTCAGCAAAGTGGCCGGATATAAAATCAACTCAAGCAAGTCAGAAGCCTTCCTATACTCAAAGGATAAGCAGGCTGAGAAAGAAGTAAGAGAAATAATACCCTTCACAAAAGCCACAAACCATATTAAGTATCTTGGCGTGACTCTAACCAAACAAGTGAAAGATCTGTATGACAAGAACTTCAAGTCTCTGAAGAAAGAAATTGAAGAAGACCTCAGAAGATGGAAAAATCTGCCATGCCCATGGATTGGCAGGATTAATATAGTAAAAATGAGCATCTTACCAAAAGTAATACACAGATTCAATGCAATCCCCATCAAAATCCCAACTCAATTCTTCATAGAGTTAGAAAGAGCAATTCAAAAATTCATCTGGAATAACAGAAAACCCAGAATTGCTAAAACTATTCTCAAGAGTAAAAGAACCACTGGGGGAATCAGTATCCCGGACCTCAAGCTGTACTACAGAGCAATAGTGTTAAAAACTGCATGGTATTGGTACAGTAACAGACATGTAGATCAATGGAACAGAATTGAAGACCCAGAAATGAAGCCACACTCCTATGGTCACTTGATCTTTGACAAAGGAGCTAAAACCATCCAGTGGAAAAAAGATAGCCTTTTCAACAAATGGTGCTGGCTCAACTGGAGGTCAACATGCAGAAGAATGCAAATTGACCCATTCTTATCTCCTTGCACTAAGCTCAATTCTAAGTGGATCAAAGATCTCCACATAAAACCAGACACACTGAAACTAATAGAAGGGAAACTAGGGAAGAACCTTGAACATATGGGCACAGGGGAGAATTTCCTGAACAGAACTCCAATAGCTTATGCTCTAAGATCAAGTATAGACAAATGGGACCTCATTAAATTACAAAGTTTTTGCAAGGCAAAAGACACTGTCAAAAAGACAAAGCGGCAACCAACTAACTGGGAAATGATCTTTACCAACCTTACATCCGACAGAGGGCTAATATCCAAGATATACAAAGAACTCAAGAAGTTAAACTCCAGAGAGGCAAGTAACCCTATTAAAAAATGGGGTACAGAGCTACACAAAGAGTTCTCACCTGAAGAATATCTAATGGCTGAGAAGCACCTAAAGAGATGTTCATCATCCTTAGTCATTAGGGAAATGCAAATCAAAACAACCCTGAGATTCCATCTCACACCAATCAGGATGGCTAAGATCAAAAACACAGGAGATAGCAGTTGTTGGCGAGGATGTGCAGAAAGAGGAACACTCCTCCACTGCTGGTGGAATTGCAGGCTGGTACAACCACTCTGGAAAGCAGTCTGGCGGTTCCTCAGAAAACTGGGCATGACACTCCCGGAGGATCCGGCTATACCAATCCTGGGCATATACCCAGAGACTTTACCCGCATGCAATAAGGACACATGCTCCACTATGTTCATAGCAGCCTTATTTATAATAGCCAGAAGCTGGAAAGAACCCAGATGTCCCTCAACGGAGGAATGGATTCAGAAGATGTGGTATATCTACACAATGGAATACTACTCTGCAATTAAAAACAATGAATTCACGAAATTCCTAGGCAAATGGTCAGATCCTGAAAATATCATCCTTAGTGAGGTAACCCAATCACAAAAGAACACACATGGTATGCAGTCACTGATAAGGGAATATTGACCCAGAATCTCGGAATACCCTAGACACAATCCGCATATCAATAGATTTCTAAAAAGATGGAAGGAGAGACCCCTGGTCCAGGAAAGACTGAATGTAGGGGAACGCCAGGACAGAGAAACGAGAGGGGGTTGAATGGAGAAAAGAGGGAGGGAAGGGGGCTTATGGGACTTTCGGGGAGGGAGGAAATGGGAAAGGGGAAGTGAATTGGAATGTAAGATAAAAAAATAAAATAAAAAAAAAGAAATGCAGGAGAACATGGATCAAAAAATGGAGGCGCACAAGGAGACTACACAAAAATCGCTTAAAGAAATGAATCAATGGGTAGATGCACTTTCAAAGGAATCACAAAAATCGCATAAAGAACTGCAGAAGAATATGGGTCAACAGACGGATGCCCATAGGGAGGCAACACAAAAAGTGCTTAAAGAAATGAATCAATGGATAGATGCCCTTACAAAGGAAACATGAGAACTGCTTAAAGAAATGCAGGAGACGATGGATCAACAGATGGAATCCCATGAGAAGGAAACACAAAAATCGCTCAGAGAAATGCAGGAGAACTAGGGTCAACAGGCAGAAATCCTGAAAGAGGAAATGCAAAAATACCTTAAAGAAAATACAAACAAACAAGTGAAGGATCTCAGCAAATCCATCCAGGATCTAAAAAAGGAAGTAGAAACAACTAAGAAATCACAAAGGGAGACAATTTTGGAGATAGAAAACCTTGGGAAGAAATCAGGAGTCATAGATGCAAACATCAACAATAGAATACAAGAGATGGAAGAAAGAATCTCAGGTGCTGAAGATACCATAGAAAGCATCGACTCAACAGTCAAAGAAAATGCAAAATGCAAAAAACGTGTAACCCAAAACATCCAGGAAATCCAGGACACGATGAGAAGACCAAACCTAGGGAATATAGGTATAGATGAGAGTGAAGATTTGCAACTTAAAGGGCCAGTAAACATCTTCAACAAAATTATGGAGGAAAACTTCCCTAACCTAAAGAGAGAGATGCCGATGAACGTACAAGAAGCCTACAGAACTCCAAACAGACTGGACCAGAACAGAAATACCTCCCGTCACATAATAATCAAAACACCAAATGTACTAAACAAAGAAAGAATATTAAAAGCAATAAGAGAAAAGGGCCAAGTAAAATACAAAGGAAGACCTATCCGAATCACATCAGACTTCTCACCAGAGACTATGAAAGCCAGAAGATCCTGGGCAGATCTCATGCAGACACTAAGACAGCACAAATGCCAGCCTAGACTACTATAACCAGCAAAACTCTCAATCACCATAGATGGAGAGACCAAGATATTCCATGATAAAACCAAAATTTCACAATATCTTTCCACAAATCCAGCCCTGCAAAGGATAATAGGTGGAAACCGCCAATACAGGGAGAGAAACAACACCCTGGAAAAAACGAGATAGTAACCTACTTGCTTCAAACCCAAAAGTAGATAACCACTCAAACATAAAGATAGCATCAAGAATGGCAGGTGGCAATAATCACTATGCCTTAATCTCTCTTAATATCAATGGTCTCAATTCCCCAAAAAAGACATAGACTAGCAGACTGGATATGTAAACAGGACCCAGCATTTTGCTGCATGCAGGAAATGCACTTCAGTGTCAAAGACAAACACTACCTCAGAGTAAAAGGCTGGAAAACAATTTTACAAGCAAATGGCCCCAAGAAACGAGCCAGAGTAGCCATCCTAATATCAGATAAAATTGACTTTCAACCTAAAGTCATCAAAAAAGACACAGAAGGACACTACATACTGATCAAGGGAAAAATCCACCAAGAAGAATTCTCAATTCTGAATATCTATGCTCGAAATGCAAGGGCACCCTCATTCGTAAAAGAAACTTTACTAAAGCTCAAAGCACACATTGCACCTCACACAATAATAGTAGGTGACTTCAACACCCCACTCTCTGAAATGGATCGTTCAGGAAAGCAGAAATTAAACAGGGACACAGTGAATCTAATTGAAGCCTTGGACCAAATGGAACTAACAGATATATAAAGAACATTTCATCCTAGAGCTAAAGAATACACCTTCTTCTCAGCTCCTCATGGTACCTTCTCAAAAATCGACCATATAATTGGTCACAATTCAGACCTCAACAGATATAAGAAGATAGAACTAATCCCATGCCTCCTATCAGATCACTATGGAATAAGGGTGGTCTTCAATGGCCACAAAAACAAAAGAAAACCCACATACACATGGAGGCTGAACAATGCTCTACTCAATGATAACTTGGTCAAGGTGGAAATAAAGAAAGAAATCAAAGACTTCTTGAAATTTAATGAAAATGAAGGCACAACATACCCTAATCTATGGGATACAATGAAAGCAGTGCTAAGAGAAAAATTCATAGCCCTGAGTGCCGCCAAAAAGAAACAGGAGACAGCATGCACTAGCAGCTTAATGGCATACCTGAAAGCCCTGGAACAAAAAGAAGCAAATACACCCAAGAGGAGTAGAAGGCAGGAAATCATCAAACTCAGGCCTGAAATCAATCAAGTAGAAACAAATAAAACCGTACAAAGAATCAACAAAACGAGGAGTTGGTTCTTTGAGAAAATTAACAAGATAGATAAGCCCTTAGCCAGACTAACCAGAGGGCACAGAGACAGTATCCAAATTAATAAAATCAGAAAAGAAAAGGGAGAGATAACAACAGAAACTGAGGAAATTCAAAAAATCATCAGATCCTACTACAAAAACCTGTATTCAACACAACTAGAAAATCTTAAGGAAATAGACAATTTCCTTGACAGATACCAAGTACCAAAATTAAATCAGGATCAAATAGACCATCTAAACCGTCCTATAAGCCCTGAAGAAATAGAAGTTGTCATTGGAAGTCTTCCAACCAAAAAAAGCACAGGTCCAGATGGTTTTAGTGCAGAATTCTATCAGACCTTCAAAGAAGACCTAACACCAATACTCTTCAAACTGTTCCACAAAATAGAAACAGAAGGAACACTACCCAACTCGTTCTATGAAGCCACAATTACACTAATACCAAAAGCACACAAAGATCCGACAAAGAAAGAGAATCTCAGGCCAATCTCTCTTATGAATATCGATGCAAAAATACTCAATAAAATTCTTGCCAACCGAATCCAAGAACACATCAAAACGATCATTCACTACGGTCAAGTAGGCTTCATCCCAGGGATGCAGGGATGGTTCAATATAAGGAAGTCCATCAATGTAATCCACTACATAAACAATCTCAAAGAAAAAAACCACATGGTCATCTCATTAGATGCTGAGAAAGCATTTGACAAAATTCAGCATCCTTTCATGCTAAAGGTCTTGGAAAGATCAGGAATTCGAGGCCCATATCTAAACATAGTAAAAGCAATTTACAGCATACCGGTAGCCAGCATCAATCTAAATGGAGAGAAACTTGAAGCAATCCCACTAAAATCAGGGACTAGACAAGGCTGCCCTCTCTCTCCATATCTTTTCAATATAGTACTTGAAGTTCTAGCTAGAGCAATTAGACAACAAAAAGAGGTCAAAGGGATACAAATTGGAAAGGAAGAATTCAAACTATCACTATTTGCAGACGATATGATAGTATACTTAAGCGACCCAAAGAACTCCACCAGAGAACTCCTACAGCTGATAAACGACTTCAGCAAAGTGGCCGGATATAAAATCAACTCAAGCAAGTCAGAAGCCTTCCTATACTCAAAGGATAAGCAGGCTGAGAAAGAAGTAAGAGAAATAATACCCTTCACAAAAGCCACAAACCATATTAAGTATCTTGGCGTGACTCTAACCAAACAAGTGAAAGATCTGTATGACAAGAACTTCAAGTCTCTGAAGAAAGAAATTGAAGAAGACCTCAGAAGATGGAAAAATCTGCCATGCTCATGGACTGGCAGGATTAATATAGTAAAAATGACCATCTTACCAAAAGTAATATACAGATTCAATGCAATCCCCATCAAAATCCCAACTCAATTCTTCATAGAGTTAGAAAGAGCAATTCAAAAATTCATCTGGAATAACAGAAAACCCAGAATTGCTAAAACTATTCTCAAGAGTAAAAGAACCTCTGGGGGAATCAGTATCCCGGACCTCAAGCTGTACTACAGAGCAATAGTGTTAAAAACCGCATGGTATTGGTACAGTGACAGGCATGTAGATCAATGGAACAGAATTGAAGACCCAGAAATGAATCCACACTCCTATGGTCACTTGATCTTTGACAAAGGAACTAAAACCATCCAGTGGAAAAAAGATAGCCTTTTCAACAAATGGTGCTGGCTCAGCTGGAGGTCAACATGCAGAAGAATGCAAATTGACCCATTCTTATCTCCTTGCACTAAGCTCAATTCCAAGTGGATCAAGGTCCTCCACATAAAACCAGACACACTGAAACTAATAGAAAGGAAACTAGGGAAGAACCTTGAACATATGGGCACGGGGAGAATTTCTTGATCAGAACTCCAATAGCTTATGCTCTAAGATCAAGAATAGACAAATGGGACCTCATTAAATTACAAAGTTTTGCAAGGCAAAAGACACTGTCAAAAAGAGAAAGCGACAACCAACTAACTGGGAAATGATCTTTACCAACCCTACATCTGACAGAGGGCTAATATCCAAGATGTACAAAGAACTCAAGAAGTTAAACTCCAGAGAGGCAAGTAACCCTATTAAAAAATGGGGTACAGAGCTAAACAAAGAGTTCTCACCTGAAGAATATCTAATGGCTGAGAAGCACCTAAAGAGATGTTCATCATCCTTAGTCATTAGGGAAATGCAAATCAAAACAACCCTGAGATTCCATCTCACACCAGTCAGAATGGCTAAGATCAAAAACACAGGAGACAGCAGTTGTTGGTGAGGATGTGGAGAAAGAGGAACACTCCTCCACTGCTGGTGGGATTGCAAGCTGGTACAACCACTCTGGAAAACAGTCTGGCGGTTCCTCAGAAAACTGGGCATGACACTCCCGGAGGATCCGGCTATACCACTCCTTGGCATATACCCAGAGGCTTTACCTGCATGCAATAAGGACACATGCTCCACTATGTTCATAGAAGCCTTATTTATAATAGCCAGAAGCTGGAAAGAACCCAGATGTCCCTCAACGGAGGAATGGATTCAGAAGATGTGGTATGTTTACACAATGGAGTACTACTCTGCAGTTAAAAACAATGAATTCACGAAATTCCTAGGCAAATTGTCAGAACTTGAAAATATCATCCTTAGTGAGGTAACCCAATCACAAAAGAACACACATGGTATGCAGTAACTGATAAGGGGATATTAACCCTAAATCTCGGAATACCCTAGACACAATTCACATATCAATAGATTTCTAAGAAGATGGAAGGAGAGACCCCTGGTCCTGGAAAGACTAGATGTAGGGGAACGCCAGGACAGAGAAACGAGAGGGGGTAGAATGGGGAAAAGAGGGAAGGAAGGGGGCTTATGGGACTTTCGGGGAGGGAGGAAACAGGAAAGGGGAAATGCTTTGGAATGTAAATAAAAAGAAACAGAAAATAAAATTAAAAAACAAAAACACAAAAACACACAAAAAAAAAAAACCCATGCATTTGTTTCTTCCCCAGCGTTCAGACATCTAACCTACTGGAGCATCATAGATAAACTATACTGCACAGTGTAGCGCAATGGTTTTGCCTCTTGTGACCATGTGGATGACACATAGCACAGCTCCACAACATTACAAAAGATGATCATATTATACATTCAGCTTTGAGAGTCATGCGCAGAAGGATTCCAATGTAAAAGCTAGCCTGAACTACCAAGTGAGACATTTTCTCACACAAAAGAAGTTAGTGGAAATTATATCACTGATCACTAACTTACAAAAAACAAAAAAAGTCTAAATTCAGAATTCCAAGTTTCTACTAACTAGAATCCACATTCACATCACCTTAAAGTTGACAATAATAGTTAGTCTTTGCAGGTCAGGGACCACCTATAGCCCCCTTATACATGTGAGGAAGTAAAAATTTCATTGCTTAAGTGATGAAGCAAGGGTTTAAAACTAGACCTAAATAACACCAAAGCCAAGTGCTTGCTACAGTACATGGGTAGAGGGGTAGAGTGGAGAAGTCCACAGCTCTAGTTCAGAGCCTCCTGGGGCAGGAGAGACAGACATAATCAGCTATAAATTGACAGTCAAGAAGATTGAGGTAAGAATACAGGAAGCAGCAGCTTTCTTACCACTAATGGCTGGACACTATGAACACTCTTCAGAAAAATCCAGAAGCTTCCTAATTCCAGTCCCACTAAATTTCCAGCACAGGAGCTCAACAAGTCCTTTATGACTGCATTTTATTTCCTACAGATGTTACAAACAGATACTACCATTCCAGGGGCTCAAGATAACAAGTGTTTATTCTCTTCTAGCTATGGAGCAGAATTCAAAATGTCAGCAGGCACTTGCTCCCTCTACAGGCTCTGGGGAGAATCCTTCATTGTCCGGCTTCTGATGGTGCTGGAATTCCTTGGCATCAGTCCAATCTCATTCTTCATTGTCCTGATGTTTTTTCTAGTGCTTCTGTCTCCTATTCCTATGAGGACATCAGCCATTGGATTAGGGTTTACCTAACCCGAGGATGACCGCATCTTATCTTGACTACATCTTCAAAGAATCTATTTCAAATGAGGTCAGTGTGCAGGTACTAGGACTAAGCCTTGAACATTGCATTTTAGAAAGCACAGTTTGACCTCCTACAGGAACTATTTGCTGAAGATGTTGATGCTCTGCAAAGGAATTGTGTTCTTTCAATCATAAATAGGGTCTGTTCTTACTGCAGAAATATGAAAAGTATCTATCTATTAATCGATCAATCACTCAATAGGTCTGTCTCTGTCTCTCTGTCTGTCTGTCTCTCTACCCCCCCCTCTGTGTGTGTGTGTGTGTGTGTGTGTGTGTGTGTGTGTGTGTGTGTGTGTGTGCATTTGCTCATGTATATGGTTTTGTTATGTATTTCTTTTGGTCATTCATAATGATAATGTTAAACTTTCTCTTTACAGATTAAGTCCTTGAGGAACTCAACAGGCTAATAATTAAATTAACTGTTTAGTTGGCTTAAATTCTTCAAGGTATACTTTTGAGGCAAAGCACCATGTGAGGACGGCCACTGTGGTGGAAAACACAGATGTATGCTGGCTCACAGAGTGCTGCTCTGGGGTGAAATCCAGATGGATGTGTAATGGGTACTTAGGAGTTAGTGGGAGTGCCAGGAAGAAGCCTTGGGGTCTAAGAAGGAAGGAAGAGGCTCATTTCCAAGTGAGTGGCTGGGCTCAGTGATTTTGAAAGGTTTAAATTCCTCTGAAACTCAAGGCCTTTTAACCTTGGTTCTCTCAAAATATGACTGATGAGGGCAGAAACTTGAGGTTCATGGTCCTGCCTCACTTCCTGTTTTTACTGTCTCCTGATCTACTGCGATGTCAAGGGAAAAGAAGTCTCAGCCTTGCAATGTACCATGGAGCCACCTGTTGACAGATTTCTCTACTGCTATGGATTGTATGCCTTCAAACTCTGTGACAACATACATCCTTTTTCCTTTATGTTGCTTTACAGATATCATCTTAATGAGAAGAAAACACAAATATGTGTCATAAGCTGATGTCAACACAGGTAACAGAGATGTTGGAAGAGAAACAATGGCAAAGTGTAGGTTATGGTCCCTGTAATTGGAGATCCTACAGTGTTCATGCCTATAGGCCTGTTCCATTGTTACAAGAGAACCCCAGGTCTAAAAAGCAGACCTTAGTATCTCTACACCCTTTCTCCTGCAGCCATATGGTACTGAGTAGCCGCAAATCACTTAGGAACAAGGCTCTGATGTAGCAGCTTCTCTGAGATAGGTGGAGAGGCAAGGTGAAGAGAAAAATAAAAAGGAGAACAGAAGGAAACCCCTATTTGCCTCAAGATGCAGAAAGAGTAGAGCAATAAAGGAGCTTCCATTGGGAGAATGGCTTTTGGCAGGCAGGGAAGAAGTTGTCTAAATTAACCCTGATAGAAAACTTAGCTCACCACACTGTACATGTCCAGGTTGGAAACTATTTGGAAATTCTCTCCCACTGAATCAAACAGTTCATTTTCCATTAACAGCACATACAGTAGATATTCTTGGCCTATGCTATTATGCCTCTGGGTTATTGTTTTAAATATAAGTGATTACATAAAATTACTGCGCTTAGCCCTTCTGGAAGAGCTCCGAGGATGTATTGTCACTCAGATGTCCTTTTCTCTCACTTCTCTTATGAAATTGTACCTGACCGAACTAAGGAAGTGATTCCTGACCAGATGTTGTGTGCATTGGCTTCCTCATTAGTTCTTGTGGAAACTGAGGCAGCCCTTTGGGACACAAGACAGTGAAATCCCAAATCATCAAAATGCTGAACACTTGTGGAGGTGGTTCTGATGCTAAGGTCCTGTTCCCCAACTGGTTCTTAATATCAGTAAAGATGCCATAGGTCAGCTCCTGGATGGAAGGAAAGAATAGGTAGGACTTCCAGGCCCCCAGGCAAGCTAGCAGACACAACAAGAGGAAAGAACGAGTTTCACCATGCTTGAGAGGGAAAGCCAACCAGCCATGCAAGATCTCAGGCAGATCGGCCACAGGCCACTTCTCCAGGCAGGAGCTTGGGGATGTTGAGCTGGAACTGAGTGGCAGAGCAACTGAAACTGAGTGCGGATTTAGGGTGCTGAGCTGAGAGTCCTTGGAAGGACACACTAACCAAGGTATTTTGGAGGCGCCCAGCACTTGAGCCAATTAGGCAAGTTGAAATTGAACAATTGTGAGTGTCTGTGTTTTTCATCTGCAGATCCAATATTCTCTGGGTTAGGGCTGGTAGCACAGTCTGTTCCCAGAACTTAGGTAGGGTAGCAAAAGCTACATGCAACAGACATTGAACCAGAATTAGGAGCCACCACAAGATATGTTGCAAAGAAAATTTAAAATTTAGCAGGGGAGGTAGTATTGATGTAGGGGTGCTCTGGCTTCAAGTTTAGGAGGCCTCAGTCTACCATATGAGGATGTGGAGAAGGTGGAAAGGAGAAGGCAAGCCACTATGCTAAGATTCAACCTTAAACCCATGTTGCATGGGTGCTGGTAAGTGAGCTCTCACCTGAACCATTGGGTCATTACTTGTCATTTGGGGACATTCATCATTACAGTGTACAGGCATGCAGGTAAAGCCCCTTTGGAGGTACCAGCAGTAGAATACATACTCAGTACCATTCTCCCCGCCCCCAAAGACCAAACTCTCAGGTCTCTTTGTGCCATGAGATACTACGAAGGCAATTTCCCATCCACTGGGGAATCATTACAGATTCATTAGTTTCTGAATTGGCTCTGCACACATGTACATTCAGTTAACCAATATATTTCATTTTTGTTGCTGTGATCAAACACAAAGCAAAAACAATTTAAAGAAAGAAGGAAAAGGTTATTACGGCTCACAGCTTGAGGGTACACTCCATAATAGCCAGGAACTCTTGGCAGCACAGTGTGTGACAGCTTGTTACACTGCATCCACAGACAGGGAGCAGAGAATGATAAATGCTTGTGATCAGCCCACTTTCCTTTTTGTATTCAGTCTAGGACCTCAGCACATGGAATGGTGTCACCCACAATTAAGGCAGGCCTCCTCACCTCAATCATTCTACTTAAATCTAGCACTATAAGGTTAAACCAGAACCTGGTGGAGTATGGTTGGCCAATACAGAACCACTGGTCTACACATTCAATTCCTTCATCTCTCTTCTCTTTCTTTACATTTTTAGATTGATGCAATTGTCTCAATACTTTGCAATGAGTAGTCCATGGAAATCTGTTCCAGCAACATTAGGCTCTCATGCCACGACCTCAAACAGAATCCTTGTCTTTGACGAAGAATGTGGGGTGTTTGGGCTAAATCCAGTCCTGATCTGTTCTCTCTGTAACATCCAAGATGTAAGTGTCATCATTCTCAATGAGCCTCGAAGCAGATGGTGCTTTCCAGGGCTTCTTCAAGTCATCGATTCTCAACCAATGTCCTGCAGAGCAGCTTTCCACAAGCACATTGCTGAGTGTGTAGTAAGAAACATGCTACTATTAAAAATAACTTTGGATAATGCAGAACAAAAAAAGACAACTCAATTAACTACCAAACTCTTAAGAGTCCTTACTCAATGGACAGGTACCCCTGCACTCTTAGAAAGAACCAGAAGAGTAGTGTCATCCAAGCTTTTATGACCCTATCTTTAGAAATCATTCTTTTAGTATCCCCTTGGATATAAAAGTATAGGAAACTGTAAATATCTTATGCCCACCACAATGTCAGCTTACTTCCCTCCCTCTTCTTCCAGGAAACACTGGTCCAAGAAACTGCACAAGGTCCTATCAACTAAACAACCAGAAGAATAGGTCTAAGTTGCATAGACTAAGAAAGAAGGTTCTCCATGTATGGCAGATCCTAGTGTTTACTACTAGAAAAACACAAATAAACCCAACAAAATGAACACATATTACTCTACTAGTCAAGCCCACTAAATACATATTCATAGATGTTATAGCTTCATTCCCCCTTAATCAGTGTAGGAATTGGGGGGGGGGTAACATGAAGCTGTGGACAAACTACTCTGATTGTACATCACACACATTATAGAAAACATGCACAGGTAGCTTTCAGAGTGCATGAAGCATCCCATAGAGAGGCAATAACATCCTTAAACAAGGCAGGTGACCACCTTAGAGCTGTCTGAAAACTAGAGCAATTTGATGTCTGGGAGAAAAAGATGGCTCTTAGTCACAGAAACATGCATATGGATATTGAGTCATTCACTTTAAAACACCTGCTTTTAACACCCCTCTTGGGGGAGAGCTTCTATCTATATTGGAATTCATGAAACAAAAACATTCAGAATGTGCTATTAAAATGTTAACTTCACAAACAAGTATGAAAAGCCAGAGAGACTCAAGATACCCAAAGAGGCTTGGAGGAGGGAAATCCCCAAGCAATTACAATTTTTGGGAAGCTTTTATTTTATGTATAAGAATACAGTGATGCTTGTGAGATCATAGATACACAGTCTCAGGCTGTTGAGAATTATCAGCCTGAGAAAAGAAGAAGGCAGGAAAGAAATCAGCATGAGCTAAGAGAGATTCCCAGAACAGGTGCCAGGCATCTGGAGGGAGTGGTATGATATCATCCAACTGCAGTCCTGCAAGGCAGGTGGACCAGCTTCCAGTCTCTCCATGGGAAAGCCAAGTCTTAAAACTGCCTACCTCCATAATAAGTTGCTAATACCAACAGAAATATGTTTTCTTTGTCTCCCATTGACATCTAGTGAGAAGCGCCCATCTCCTGTCCAGCCAGGGGTTCCTGACTGGGATCTGTCTAATTACCCACTTGAGGTATAAAAGGTTCTTGAATGGGAATCTGTGTCTTAACCGAACACTGAGGCTCTGTTTCCCTAATATGATAAGTCAAAATAGAAGATGAAGGAAATTATAATCAACCCACCTCCCCATTAAACTACAATAATACAGGCTTCTGGCCATACTTGGTGAGATGAGTTCAAGTAGAGTATTTAGCTTCTTGGTGCCTCAGTTTCTACATGTGTAAAAAGAGTGGGTGATTAAGTCTAGTGGTCATGGGAGCTGTCATTAATTTAACAATCATTATATGTCAGTTTCCTTCCTGTGCCCTTAAGCTTATGCAAACACATTTAATTTCCAGCAATAAATCCATGGTGAATAGTCTTTCTCATTTTACAGATTGATGAAGGGTTGTTAGGCAACTTTCCCAAAGTCATCAAACTACTCAGTATAGGAGAGGGGATTTAAATCTACCCAGAGCCTGGGCTCTAAACTGAAATAGTTCCATGGCTGTACCTGATCTGGAAGGACACTTACACTTTATTTTAATCGTTTTACTTAAAAATCACCTATTTGTGTCTTGAGTATCTAGGCTAGTAGTAAACTTCAATCCATGCAAACCTACATGAAGCATTTGCAATAAGAAAAACAGCCTGAAAATTATATGATGATGATGTTAGAATCTGCTCACAGGTGTTGTGTGTGCTTGAGAGGCATGCAAGGCCTTACTCACAAGACAATGAGAAGGTATGACTCAGTCCATTTCCTATACTCACCAGTTAGGGAAACAAAGGTCTGTAGAGACCAAACGCCTCACTCATCTCCATACAACTTCTTTCAAAGGGAAGGGGGAGAAAAGCCCTGGCCAGATGGGCATGTTTCCATGATGATCCTGTACGGTAGGAAGCAAGTGTTGAAGAGGGATGTAGGAGGCAGAGCATCTCTGAAGTTCTGTAGGTACACTAATGGCCATGGGGCTAAACTGCCGAAGTGTCCAGTGAGTAGCATAGAGTAGGAAGAGAAGACAGTGAGAAATGGAATACTAAAATTCAGAAACTCAAGCCTGAGATATGAAGGACAGCTTCTACCAACAGATTAAACAAGGTGGCTGATGTCTGGATTCCAGACACCTGTCAATTATGTCCCTGTTGTAAGTCTCAGCCCTTTAGCAGAGCCCTATGTACAAGCTGCTCTGCCTGAACCCAGAGGGCTGCAAGGTACATTTTGAACTTTAAGAGTTGTTGTGGAATAGTCCTACTCGACTGCATTTTGTTCCGATAGACATAAGGTCAATTAGTAAAGTCAAAACCTCAAATATCATTGAGTCCATGAAACCTGTAATACACCACATGCACAGTCATCTTTCATTTGCAGTGAATGTAGAAGATTACAGCTGCATGCAGGGGTGGAAGGAGGAAAGAGGGGTAAACAGAGGTCAGTCACAAAACAGGCTTTGGCTTTTATAACGAGCAAAATAGGATAATTAATAGCACAGCCAATGGCTTCAGCAGATAAGAATTTTGTATTTTAGTTTAATAAAAACATGATCATTTAGAGGAAAAATGTGTTAATGAGATACTAATGTCCATATAAATTGAAAAATAACAGACCAAGCCAAGTAGTTAAACCCACTGCACACTATCTTCTGGCCTCATTTTCATCAGCCTTATCTTGCTTTAATGAATCTCACATGGCTTGTCAACTCCTGTCACTTCAAGTTCTCATGTTAGCCCTATCCTTTCTATCTTTCAGGAACAGGATAGCTCAGTGGTAAAGCACTTGCCTATCAGGCACAAGGCCCTAGCGTTCTACCCCACATACAAAAACCCTTCTAAAAATGAGTGCAATTGGTAACATTAAAATCAAAGGTGTTGTGGCTAATGTTCTTTCCTGTTCATAGACTCAACAGGGACAATAAGAATCTGAGAGACGCGTGACTCCCTTAAGATCTTACAGCTAGTGGCAGATCTAGGTTGGAACCTTTCCCCAAAGTGCCTTTTGTATTTTCTCAAGTTCTTATTGCTGTATATTTCTGTATGTGTGCATGTTCCCCTCCCCCTACCTTAATCCTGACATTCAAATATAATTCCATTGGATAGGTTCCCAATGACAACCTGAGCTGGTCAGCCCCAGTAATTCATGTATCTACAACCCGCAAATGCACATAGCAGATCTGTGTTGAAGGGCCCCCGATTTTTAATTATATCTTATTTCACAGCTGCAGTCAATTCCTGCTACAGCTTAATAACCAGGTTGTAGGAGCTGTGAACACTCTTTGTTGTTAATTTTGCTCAGGAAAATTGAGTTTTTACTAGCATTTTGGCAGAAATGCTTATCATAACAATTATGATAAAGTGATGAGGATTGGAAACATCTGCAGGAATGAACTTGAAGATACAAGGATGTCAATCTGACAGTGCAAGAAAATCTGCTATAGGAGGTCTGGGTTATCCCTCATTCACCAGCTGGGGAAAGTGGAGGGTGAACAGGGGTGGGGCTCGGGCAGATATGCTCTAAGAAGTTGGTTAGGCCTCAGTGATATAGACTGACTCCATTTTCATATGTACCCTTGATAACTGCTGAGGGGAAATTTGAAATATGGAGACAAAATATTGGCCTGGGTTAGGACAAAGAGTGAGAGAGTCCTAGGGAACATCTCACTTCATAGAGGAAAAGATGGACAGCAGGGAAGGGAGGAGTGGCAACTCCAAAATCATACAGGACATAAATGACACCTGAGCCTTCAAGTTCCTATAGAAGAATGTCCTTTATTGTGCCTCACTCAAATCTCATTGAGGGTTAAGCAAAGAAATGAGTAGGGTAGCCTGCCATCCCTAGGAGGAAAGAAAGCTCAGTCTTTAGATCAGAGCCAGGAAAATCACGCCGAGTGCAACTTCATTCATAGCAGTTTTGAAAGTCATGTTATTTTTGGTTGTGAGCCTAACCTTTAATGGCTGAGACATCTCTCCAGCCCATAGGAGGAACAACAACATGAGCTACCCAGTACCCCCAGAGCTCCCAGGGACAAAACCATCAACCAAAGACTACGCATGGAGTTACCCATGGCTCCAGACGCATAGTCAGCAGAG
Organism: Tokudaia tokunoshimensis; assembly: GCA_036184795.1. Classification (NCBI taxonomy): domain Eukaryota; kingdom Metazoa; phylum Chordata; class Mammalia; order Rodentia; family Muridae; genus Tokudaia; species Tokudaia tokunoshimensis. The sequence continues at coordinate 53,669,734 of BTHU01000011.1, read as the reverse complement.
GATGGCCTTGTTGGACATCAAAGGGAGGAGAGGCCCTTGGTCCTGGAAAGGTTCACTGCTGCAGCGTAGGGGAATACGGGGACAGGGAAGTGGGAGAGGGTTGATTGGGGAACAGGGGGAGGAGAGATGGCTTATGGGATTTTCGGGGGGGGGGAACCAGGAAGGGGACAACATTTGAAATGTAAATAAAGAATATATCTAATAATAAAAAGAGAAAGTCATGTTATAAACAGGGCCAGCCAAGGTTCCATGTAGAGAACCATGACATGGAGCAACTAAGAGGAGGGAAGGAAATGCAACTGTGTCACATCCTAAAGTCTCTAACAGTAGCTTCATCCCAAGCAAGACCTGAACATATATGCATCTTACCCAGGTGCTGTTTGAGAAGTTCTTTAAAACAGAACATTCTCTTCCCAACTTGTAAGTCATTCTCAATGTTTTCATTAGAATTTATGTCTTACCACATCAGTCACGTTTAAAACTCAACTACCAGCTTGCCTCAGTTCTTAGACGTCACAGTTGGTACATTGTAATACTAATTTAATAATAGCTTTTAAAGGGAGATAACCATGGCACTAAGAATTGGCATCCATCATGAGACAGTCCTATGAGAGAAGTGTAAAAATTAGAAATATTCAGTAACTGAATCAGGGATGTAGATGATGCAGAGGACAAGATTGCCAAGGAGTGGGGGGAGGGGGAGGGGGGTGTGAAAGAAAAAAGAACCTCAGAATACAGCAATGGTACCAACAAGGAGAGGTATTTGTGACAATTCATTTGATAGTCCCAGAAACAAAAATAGTAATCAAATGGTGTATTGATTTTCTATTGCCACATAATAAATTTCTACAAAATAAGCATTTATTATCCAACCATTTACCATCTTGTGGTTCTTGAAATCAAAGGTCTGTAGAGACTTTAATTGGTCTCTGATTGGGCTCAAAAAGCTGAAATCAAAGCACTGGCCTAAGTTGCAAACTTATCTGAGAGTATAGGTCATCTTCTGTGCTTTGTGTTCCCTTCTGTGAGGCTGTATAACTCACAGAGGCTGCATCTGTAAGGCCACCACAAGAGACCCATCCCAGGTTTCTATGGTGTTGTATTATACAAGCTAACCTGATCACAGTAATGGCTGGCTCAGTGTAACTACCATTCCCAAACTTGTTCAAGATGAGCAGATCATGCTTCAGAGTGTGAGCATAGTGGGACCCATCTCATGACTGACTCATAACTCTCTCACAAGGAATCGAGAACAATCAAAACCTCACCAGTTCCATGTGAGGCATACAAATGGCTATGATCATTAGAATAGCTTATAGCCATACATGGACTTCAATAATTTGAAACAATTTCACACTTGTGACATGCATGATCTTTTTTGATCATTGACACAATCCTATGTAACCAATAGATCAGATACTATTATTTCTCACTCATAGCTGGGAAAAACGAAAGTCCAGATGTATTAAATCATCCACCTTAAGTCGCACGCTGAATTACTGGCTAAGTCATAGCCAGAATTGTGAAGTTGTTTTCCTACCAAGAAGTAAGAGCCTGTGCCGTCTTGTACTATGGCTAGTGATTTTACTGAGAAATCCACAAAGCCTTTCAGTGACTTTTGGGAAATCCAGTCCAAAACTTAAAATGTAGAACAGAGCCCTCTGACTTTCTGAAGCAGATGAGAAGATTCAGATTCTTCCAGAGGGCTCTGGCTCTAACTTCCTCGCAGCTGACATGTCAGTCATTATGGAAGGCAGAGCTTCCTCCCTGAACTAGGAATGCTGCCTGGTAGACACAAAGCAAAAACTTATCTCCAAGTTCCAGCTTCAGAAAGCAAGTTAAAGAGCATGACTTGACTCAAAAAAGATGATATGGCCATAATGATGAGGCCACACTTATGGTAGAGGCTCATAGTAGATGATCTATGATCCAGCAATTTCCTTAAGCTTCCTAAGTTGTACAGGACAAAGACACTAGCAGAAATCCAGCAAAAGGCAACAACAACAAAATAATGCTCCTATTCCTTGCCCAAACACACAACCACATGCATGTGTGCGTTCATGCAGACATGAACACAATACACAAGTAGCAGGTCCAGCATCACTGCTCCATGCTAAGTTACCGGAGGAAGCGTTCCCTTCCTGTCTTCTTTGACCACTCAATTACAAACCGAAACAACTTTGTAACTTATTAAAACGGTGATCCTATCACAAAGGGGATTCACAAAATGTCAACAGCGGTGCCTCCCTGGAAGGCAGCAAGATACATCATTAAAGAAGGGACAGATGAAAGGTTAAAGATGAAAGCGTTTCATCTTTTCCCTTTTTTTTTACTTCCTGCTGTCTTGTCTTGACTTGAGCATGAGTTCAAGACATTTGGTTTTCTATGTCTGAGATTTGTTCACCTGTAAGACAGGAGGCTGTGATGGGATGGAGCTACTTTCTCAAAATGAGTTTTGAAATTATCTTGATTTATTATACTTTGTATTAATGACATGACTTCATGAAAATTATTCAATCTTTTAGAACCTGTTTTTCCCAGGTTCTATATATAAAAGCTTAACTCATGCTTATAAAAGGTATATGTGTGTGTGTGTGTGTGTGTGTGTGTGTGTGTGTGTGTGTGTGTGTGTGATGGAGTTTCTCTGTACATAGATTTCAGTCTCTCCTTTCTACTCTCAGGGCCGTTTCTAGTCCCCCTCCTGCATCTCTTTCCTAAAGATTCTATAATCATCAGCCTTTCTTCCAACAAAGAAATCATGTGAAGTGTTAAACGCCATGAAAAAGCTCTACCTGAGCTTGTCTGACAGCCTATGTATGGCACCTGACATTTCCCTTCTTTCCGCCCCCTCTCTGGAAATTATCTAAGAAAAAGGCATAAATGCACATACACTTATTTATCCACATCCACATCAGAAGCTTCTTCGGAGAAGTCTTTTCTCTTTCTGGTAAAGCCCTCAGACATCCCTCCCACTGGTGTCAGGCTTCAGCAGCAATAAGCATCATGCTGTCATGTAAAACTGAGGCAGCAGCTTTAATGAGGATGCACATTTACCAACCTCAATACACAAGTACAACCTGGCACAGGCTATGATCTACTCTGAGGTATTTTGCCATGACAGAATCAAATCCTACATGCCAGCTGATAGGTGGGAATAAAGAACAGAAATACATAGGGCCAATGGTTCTGGGAAGGGATTAGATTAAAGAAAACACAGCATCACTAGGCTGTGGTCCCTGTCCCAAAGGAAAAAAAAGTGAAGTAGAGGAGGCTTATGGGATGCTGTAGGGGCATCAGTGGGGTTGTTTTCAGTAACTCCAAGAACTCTTTCAAATTCCTTGGGACATTCAAGACATAGAAGGACATTATCTCAGTGAGGTTTCTGTTTTCCATTGCCTTTCAGTTTAAAGATCTCTGTAATTTTATTTACCCAGAATAAGGGCCATGAGTAGGAAGTCTTCTTGCTAGAACTGGACAGAGAGGGAACCATGAGCTAAATGCCTGAGACTCAACAGCCATGCACTGCTGCGTTCCTGGTGTTTCTTTGTGTTGTAAGAGCAATTTGTTGTAAGTTAATAATAGCCATTACAGACTTAAAATGATTTTTTTTCATCTTGTTACATGCCACTGTTACATGCCACCAGATTGTTCTTTCTAGGAAATGGCAGGGTCCTGGAAATCTGTGGACAAAAGGATGTGCCAGGATTAACAGTTTCTGGAGATCAGAGATAGCTGAAAACTCAGCACCGAATTCAACAAGAGTGATGATCTTAGTCCTGAGATACACATCCTCTAAGAACATAGTGCCACATCACCTAAAGAACAAAGCCCCAGACATCAACAATAGCAAAGAATCACAATCTTAATTTTTGAAATTCTGAAGCCAAGATTCTGAAAACAGCAACTCTCCCAGTATAAAAGACTATCTATGAGGCATAGAAAACTAGATTTTAGGAACAAGGTTAGTGCATTTTTGGTCAAAATGATATTAGGCAGAACAACTATCTATAAACCTAGTAAAGCATTAAGTCAAATGTGCCTGAGAGAGCACTGCCATACTGAGCCAAGATCAGCAGGTGAGTGTCAGGCTTGTAGAGCTTGCTAGAGTCCTAGTTCTCTTGCTGCAGTCTTTGAAGGCTTGACTCTGAAAATGCATTTACACACTATTGACTGTATGTACAAGCATTGTGCTCAGATACTCATTTCCTCAGGAAGTGGGAGATTCCATTTGCATATGCAAGCACCTATGGAAGTTAAACTTCCTCAAGGTCTCAGACCTTTGCATGGCCCTATATGTCATCATAGCCCATCAGAGTTTTTTATTGGTCTCCTCCAAAAACTTCCATTGTCCACCATGCTATTCAGATGGCTGTGGCTATAAAACCAAGTGCACATCATCACCAACAGCAGTGATTTCACATTTTCCTCTGCCATATATTTTTATGAGGATTCATATGCTTATAATTGCTATGTGAGTGTTGGTCAATACCTAAGTATTTGTGCTTACAAAAATATATGTGATTATTATTGTGCAAAGTGGCCTACGAAGTATTCTGTCGTGTTTACATACATTTATCAATAAATCTCCCTTTAAATATCAATAAATGCTCTCTCTATCCATGTTTTTCTTAGGAAAGTTTGGGGTCATTTAGATTGTCAACTTTAAGAAGTTAAACTTAGAGCAATGTTTCTCAACATTCCTAATGTTCCTACTCTTTAATACAGTTCCTCATATTGTAGTAATCCCCAACCACAAAATTATTTTGTTTGTTACAAAATGCAATTTTTCTACCATTATGGACCCTAATGTAAATACCAGTGGTTTCTAATGGTCTTAGGTAACTTCTGTGAATGGGTCTTTTTGCCCCTCCAAAGTGGTCTCCACCCACTGGTTGAGAACTGCTGATTTAGACCGTCAGAAAACACAGATAGTTACAGTGCAATTCATAAAAATAGCAAAATCACAGTTATGAAGTAGCAACAAAACTAAATTCGTGGTTGTGGGAAGTCATTACAGCATGAGGGTCACAGCATTAGGAAGGTTGAGAACCACTGATCTAGGGCATTTGATCTTTTTCTTCTCTCTTTTTACCTTAGCTGTTGCATGGTTACTGCTAATATTGCATGACTTACTCATAAGATTAGTGATGCTGGATTCTACATTGTCAGCTCACTGACGAATGAATAAATACACTAAATCCAAAAACTTTGGTCTGTGTTTTGTGAACACTTCTGTCATAACATCAGGGTTCATATTCAGCAACTCTGCATTTCTTTCATCTCCTTATTCATCATTTCAAGCCTGCATTTAATGGTGATTAAGCAAACTGCAGGGAAAGGAGTGTGTGGGACCTGCTTCAGGCTGCATCGGAGAACCATGAAGTGGTATCAGCATCATTTAGAATCTTGCCTTCTTCCATAAGCACTTGAAAAGGGCTTGGAAGTCAATGTGGTACCAAAAATATTACATAGTATTGGATAGTTTAAAAATCATGTTAGATGTAAATTTTAGCTAGCATGGGCGCGCATACGCGCGTGCACACACACACACACACAGAGGGGAAAACAATATACAAAATTGAAAACGAAAGACAAATTGGGAAGTACAATTGAATTACATGTACACAAGAATATATTTAAAGTATAATATCAAAAAGGATAAGGTTCTGAGTCTGGAGACATGGCTACACAGTTAAGAGCATATACCACTCTTCCGAAGGACCCGAGTCCAATTTCTAGTTCCAGGTCAGGCCGCTCATAACTATTTGACACATTTGGCCTCCTAGGCATCTCCACTCATTTGAACAAACACACATACAGGCCACACTCATACACATAATGAATAAAAATAAATTTTATAAAAGGATAATGTACACAGATCCATTTCCCAAATAGATAGTAGGAGAGTCCCCATCATAATAGGAGAAATATATGCTTAAATTATACTGGCATGCCATTTTTATTTATGAGATTGGTGAAAATTTAGAAGCTCTATAGACCATTAGAATAAATTGGATTCAGGGGAAAAAATATCTCATGATGCACTAGAGGCAGGTAAGTTACATGTTTTATGGAGGGCAATTTGTTGACCTTACAGATGCACAAAATCTTTGACCCAGAAATCCCACTCTAGTTTCACACATGTGAAACTTACATGTCTGTGATTATTCAATGTAGCACTTTCACTGGAGGAAAGAGATTAGAGAATAAAAATCAATGTACGCTGTAGAACATTATACTAGCATAAAGATAAAGGAATCTTTGTGTACTGATAGGTGATAATTTCTAAAAATAGATTTTAAATGAAGTAGATATGAATTATTAAATAGCATAGGAAGGATATATATGAGTCAAGAAAATTATTTTTGTGTATCTGACTATATATTTGTACAAAGATTAGATGTCGATAACATGGGTAATCTCCTGGAGTTGGAGCAGCAGGGGAGGGGGAACTGGTGAACTAGAGTTCAAGATGCAGGGAAAACTTCTAACAGTTTTTAAATTTGGGGCATGTGAATATATTGCCTATTAAAACTTTTTTAAGTCGAAGGAGGACAATTCCTTATAATTTAGGCATTGACCTCCCCTTCAACTGATAGTTCTTACTTTCAGAACTTGTGCTTTCCTTGTGCTTCTGTCTCAGTAACACATTTTTCTACTCTTTGCTACAGCATCTCGTTTAAACTTACATAATATCAATAAACAGTACTTCAAATTTTCATGCCGTGATGATTCCATTTTTTTTCACATGAGTACATCTTGTTCTCTCTTTGGGGCTCTTTTAAGCTTTCTTCCTGAGTAGTACATGTGAAAAGGAAAGCGATATTGTCACTGTGTTGAGAACCTTTCCCATGCCCAGGGCAGTTATGATGTCTAATTTAATTTCATAACAATCCTGGAGCTGAACAGCATTTCTCTTATTATACAGGTGACACATTTGTAGTACAGCTAACACGTGGCTAAGCTCCCCACCTGTGAGCATCTTTCTGGGTCCGCTCAACACTGCCTTCTTGTGTAATAAAACAGAAATAGTCTTGGTAGGCTGTCAGTCTTGAATCCTCAACTATCAGCTTTCATGTTAGCAAAGCTGAGTTTGATCCCTATTTTGGAGCTGGAGCTGGATTGAGAATTAACATAAACCTACATAACACTGTTCCCAGCTGGGGAAAGCATGCTGTTCCCTGGCTTTTCCACTCCTCTTTTATACTTGCTCCTAGAATAGGATAACTTTGTGTCCTGAATCAAAGAAGTGGGAATAATAGCTGTATAGTAAGGGAGCATCCCAGGAGAGGCAGGCCAAAAGTAATCTGATGATGTGTGCTGTCAGAGTCTCCTGGGACAGAAAGGGTAAGTTTGTTACACTCCAAAACGCCCTGATCTCCTCCTAGTTTATGAGCTGAAAAGAACCCTTTAAACGATCCATTGAGACTGTCTTTATAGTTTCATCAAGGTTGGGATTCAGCCAGTTCATTAAGCCATTAAACTGCTTCCATCTAGAAATGGGCAGAAGTCAAGTAACGTTTGAAATATAAATCAACTCCCGCCTACTGCTTCAAAAACCAAGGCAAAATGGGTGACAGAGGGCACCTACAAAGCACCTGTAATTTCGGATTATTGGCTAAAGGACTCCATTGTTCCCCAATGGGAATGACACATCATTAATGAGTAGTAAAACGGGGGTGGTGAGTGGTGAGAGACCCAGAGCAGAAGACAGTCTAAGGCTTTCTAGGGAGGCTGGCACTCTGAAACTCAGCTGTGATATGCAATTGGCTAATTTCACCAAGGTATTGGGTGAATGAGGGATGGGAATAGTTAACTGACATCATGACAACAATAACGAAAAGGGTCCCCACCAGCAGAATATCTCTGCTCCCACCTCCCATTGAAATGACTTCTCATGCCAGTGAATGCTTGTCAAGACTGCCTGTTAGCTATTCCCTGACGGCTCAAGATGAGATACTCTTACTGCGGAAGGCAGGCTATCCACCACCCAGTACCCGGTGCTCCCCTTCTCTTGATTAGTGTGATTTACCTGGGAAAGCGTGAAGCTAGAGGAAATTGAGCTACAAGCAAAATTGTACTTAAGAGCAGAGCTGCAATTTCGACTCAGTTTGACGCTTTTCAACATGTCTAAGTGGCTGGCGGTCTTCAGTGTTTTAGGTACAGTGCAATGTCAGAACAGACAGCCTTTTTATTTAATTGACTGTTGTTATAGTGTTATGTTTATGCCTTGGGAAGGTCAGATGAAATATGTAAGGGCCCTGTAAGGCTTTCCATAAGCCAAAAAAAAAAAAAGGTGGAGTTGGGGTGGGGAGGGAATAATCCGTGGATCAGTACCGTGGTCTAGGGTGGAGGGGAGATCAGGCAGCTGTGCTGGGATTTCTGAGCTTTAGAGACCAATTAGTCTGAAGGTGAGTGATTTTCCTAACGATTTGAAAAGCAAGCCAAGAAGACGGCATGAAATGCACACTTGCTATGACCTTGGAATCAGTTTAAACATCTTTCAATTTGATACTAGGTCTATTAAGCCAAGATAATAGTAGTTAACTTCATTACCATTCCAATTTAGTTATTTCTCTCAAATATGCAATAGTCCCATGTTTTGACCTCAGTAGTAGCTCTGAGCCCACACACACAAAATTTAATGTTGCCATAGCACAAAATTATACTGAGTAAAGCATCCATATATCATCAAAGAAAGGTGGAAGTGAAAGTTTGTGAGAAAGATTAAAGGTACACATTAAACCTTTTTAGGCACGAGTAACTAAAGAGGCATTTAAATAAAAGGGGGAAATGACCAACTGGATTAATAATGACAGATACATCCATCCGAGGGCCCAGAAATTTAATGTTGCCTTACGTTGGGGTGGAAAAGAAGTGTACGAGGTGAAGATTCTGATTCTAGAGAGTACATCATGCCAGCTGCGATAGCATCTGTAAGCCTGGCTTCCCCACAGTGAGAGGAAAGGTGGAGACATGAGCATCTCCAGATGGTTATGGGCCATCTAGCCTGGCTTATGCAGCGATGAGCAAGAGACTTTCTCTCAAACAAAGTTGAAAGTAAGAACCAACACACTAGGTTGTCTTCTGATGTTCACACACAGGATGTGGCACTTAAATCCATAAATATGCACAACACACGTGCACACACACACACACACACACACACACACACGCATGCACGCATCCACACAAGATAAAAATAAATAAGAGCAGATTAAGACTCATAAGCTTCCTGTAAAGACAAAGTGGACGTCACAAATACACAGTTCATGGAGCATAAAAAGGCATCAATGATGGCATAACCAATGATCTTATTATCTGTATAAGCTTTCTAGTCTCCTTCCCGCTCTTCTTCTTCTGCCTTGCATGTCAAAACCCCTCCAGTTTCTTGAAGGCTCTACTTCCCTCACCCCCCTCCCCATCTCCTCCCCATCTCCTCCCCAGACTCCTAATCTCTCCTGCCAGGACCGCAGAGCCTTCTGCCCCACCTCTCCTAGGTACTTATCTCCCACTATTGTTTCCCCTCAATACACATATTAGCATAAATGTTATTATCTCTCAAATCCAATTAATTTCAATTAAGGTGGCCCAGGAAAGATTGCTAGTACTTTCAATTCATGGAAGATTCTGAAGAAGTTGGGGTTGCCTCTGACTTTTTCATTTTTCACATGGTTATGAGGACCAGAAATGACAGAAAAATGGCTGTACATAGATTGCAGAAAACCTGTTTGCCCTGTTGTCTTAATTTTGAAGATAAGGATTTTTCTAGAATGAAGGTTTTTTTTCCAACCTTGCCCAGTTGTAAATGATGCCTTGTTCTGTTCAAACATGGCTATGGCTTGCAGAGATGCCAAGTGGGTAAAGAGGAGGGGCAGTGACACAGGTGCTGGGTGATGTTGCTGTGGGAGCCAAAGATGACGTAATTCAGCATTCATCATTCTGGCACATGCCTTTAACTTGTTGAAATTATAGTTTTTGCCATTTTATACATTGGCATTGAACACCCTCTATTTAAAACCCTACTGGTGTATAATTATCATGAGATAGGTACTCAGTGGCCCTGGATCCAGGAAACAGAAAATACTTGTCAAGTGTATTTAGTAGAGGATATGAGTGGTCATGAGGTTGCTTAACTAAAGATATCAATATTTCTGATTCTTTTCACTCATGTGGATAATTGAGACAGCAAAATCGAATGAGAATCTTTAGTTCCTACTGATGATTCCATGTCAGAGAGAGAGGGGGGTGAAGGAGAGAGGGAGAGAGAGAGAGGAAAAGGGAGAGGGAGAGAAAATGAATGAATTTTGTCTCTTCTTACAAAGGTCCTGATACATCGTGACTTTCCTCCTCATTACCTAATGACCCTTAAGAATCCCATCTCTTCATGTTATCACATCAGAGGTTAGTCCTCTGGCATATGAATGGGGTGGGGACACACAGGTCTGAATCATGCCTAATTTCCCTGTGTGATCCTTTATTTTTGTTTTCTTTCAAGAAGCATATTACAGATCTCACATCAGAGACAGTACATGCATGTTAGAGACAGGACACACAGTTAAGCCTAAAATTAGATGGTACTACCCTCATTTCACAGAAGAGCAAATACCCAGTGGGATGGGAGTTTGTGAGCAACAAAGCATACACGCAGACCATTGCCAGAGACTTTAGTGTGTACCCCTAAGAAAACAGGATAGGCAGTACACAGAAGGCACAGAGGCTATAGTAAGTCCTATATCAATATCACAGATGATGGTTGGCCCTTCAACTGGCCAGATTTTTAAATATGTTCAGTTAACATTCTGGCCTCTCCTCTCCATGTGTGGTTGTCAGAGGTTCACCTCTTGTAAAAGAAACCAAGGTTTGTTAAAGCCTTGTAACTTTAAATATTTTAAACTAGGCTGGCAATATAGCCTAGTAGTAGTATTGCTTAGTATATATAAAACCCTGAAGGACACACAAATCCCATGCATAGTAAGATAGGCTATAGCCTATGTAATCCATAGAGGATCAGATGTTCCTGTTCATCTATGGCTATATAGTGAATGCAAGGAAAGCCTGGGCTAAACCATGAGAATCTTGAAATAAAAAAAAAAGCTTCAGACTCTAAAACAGTTGAATGGATGAAGACGATTACCTTCATGTTGAGTGGACACTATAACCCCGGAGTTAGTGTTGTGCAGTTTGCTGTTCTAGGGTAACACTGTTTGACAAAATGGGCAGGTCTAGGAATGACTCTAGACCCTAGGACTAAGTTGAGAGAAGACCATCTGACGTGAGCCCACAGAGCGAAGTGAATAGCAGCCCAAAGTTCCAGTCACTCAATTCTCCTCTCCACCCTCTGCTCAAGGAGCCCTGTACATGGCTATCTTGGGAAAACAAAACCCAGAAGATTCTGTTTCAATTATGGGTTACTTCAAGGTCAGCTACTTCCTTATTCATTGATTATTCCATTTCGAATGTTTGGTCTCTGACCCAGTTCTCTTTCTGTTTCTGTGATGAACACGATGACAAAAGCAACTTGAGGGAACAAAGAGATTTGTTTCAGCTTTCACTTCCAGGTCACAATCCTTCAATGAGGCAAGCAGGAACAAGAGCTCAAACAGAAGCCTTGGAGAAACACAGTTTACTGACTTTCTCAATGTCTTATGCCCAACTAGGTTTCTTAAACATAAAGGCTTACCTGCCTGGAGATTGTACTGCCCACCATACAGTAGATTGGACCCTCCCAGATCAATCAAAAGTTTCTCTCAAACACAGGCATAGTCTGATCTGGGCATTTCCACAGTTGAGACTCCCTCAGATGATCCTGGGTTGTGTCAAATCTACAGGAGAAGCTGACGTGGACAATACCTAAAAGATACAACCATGAATTCCATTTATGAGAAAGATAATGGTTTCAATACTGGGATCTGATATGCCAAACACATGCATAGTGGTATACTGTGGTGATGTAAAATGGCTCAAGGAGTCTTCCTTTTGCAAGAAAAGATCTGTGTGGTGCGGGCTCTGGATAAGAAACGTTTCTCTGTCAAAGCTGCCAGGATTTGGGAGGTGAAAACAAGAGCAAGCTTGTCTGGCTAGAGGTTTCTCCACAGACTTCTGGAAACAAAGATCCAGCCACCAAGAAGTCTCCTTTCCTGGCTTGAATGAATCAGAGTAAGGAAAGAAAACTCTTCCTTCCCATCTCCTCCCCTCTCCCTGTGCCAACTCATCAGCATATATAGTAATTCTGTTAGAACCCCTGCAATGCTTGCTCCTCGGGAAAGGTTTTAATACCTTTCTGAGTGACATTTAATATGATAACAGTGTGGGAATTTGACAGGAAGCTGTTTTCCAAGAGTTAAAGTCCTAACAGCCCCACAGGTCGTACTCACAATGACTTTCCTGATCATTATTAAATTCCCTGTGATTAGAAAATGGGCTAGAGCTATTGATTTAAGCTCTTGGAGTTAAGCTAAGCTTCTGAGGCCTTTCACAGAGCACAAAAAGAGCATTTAATATTGTGTTTTAACTTCCCGATGTATGTATCCATCACAGTACAAATAGCAGCCAGGGGGAAGTGAGGCTGAGAATTCAGGAAGAATGGAATGGAAAGTGGTCCAGAATATCCAGAAGGCAAGATACATCATTTTAGGTGGGCTGGTGAGATGCTGGGCACAAAGTACAGTTCCCATAGGCAGAGGCTTTCTGCTATGAAAGACACTGAGATGCTTTGACTCCAACTTCCCAGATCCTATAGACCAAGAAGGTTCAGATCCCAGAGTTTCATGTCTGTTATAAAGATTTTTTGTTCTGTGGTCCCCTCAGTAATTGTCAAGCTGTGTGTGCAAATTTGGCATTTAGGGAATTATCATCAAATCTCCAAAGGTTGAAGAGTCTGTTTATATTCCCAGGTTAATAACAGGCATAGGCAGAAGGACATGGTGTTTCTGTTACAATCTAAAGCTCTGGAGAAAAAAAGCAAGGGTCCCTGGAGAGAAGTCTCAAGCAATTGAAAGGAATTACCTTCTTTGTCTCTCTCTCCAGAGGATAGGCACTTGGGGTTTGTAGATACACTTTCAGAGCTTACTCAATGCCCATACAGTAAGCAGTGCTCAGCATCCTGACTGTTTCCCCTCACCTGTTTGTCTGCTTTAACCCCTACTGAACTCAGGAAAGCTTTGTGGAAGCCTGTTACCTCCCCCTCAAGCTTCCAGTCATCCACAATAGTTCTGCCATGCACATTTTGTTGCTTTTGTTCTTTTTCTCTCTGTGATGCTCAGTGGAGATGTCCTTGTGAAACCCATTACACTGCATAATTAATATGCATTAATAAGAAATATAATTTAAAACTATATTGCCATTCATATCATGCATTCCAAATGGAAGTCAAGGCTAGGAAGATGTCTCAGCTGCTAAACAGACTTGACACATGAGTTTGAGGATCTGAGTTCAGATTCTCAGTTCTTGTAAAAGCCAGACACAACAGGCCAACAACCTGCCATCCCGAAACACTTATAGAAAGTGGGTAGCAGAGACAAAAATCTCTAGAAACTCACTGGATAGCTATCCTGCCTCACAGTGTAGAAGAGGCTCTATCTCAAACAAAATGGAAAGCCAAAGACTTACAGCCACGGTTGTCTTTTGATCTTCTCACACAGTTTGACACACATCTATCCATACTCACACATGAACAAACACACAGAAACACACACACACATACACACACACACACACACACACACACACATACACACACACACGCACACACACACACACACTAAAAGTGAAACCACTTATCAGTCAATAATGCACATGCATAGTAGATGCACTTTTATGTTATATCTCCCAAAATCAATGCTGCGGCTTTCACAGGTATCTGCTGTGAGGGGAAAGTAGAATCTGAGAGTTTCTCTTCTCAAGTACCTTATAATGCATTGGGAAAAACACAAAAGATACACTGAAGGGTATGATGTCCATGCCAAGATTAGTGTCCTGATAGCACACAGCTCTGTGCTAAGATGTGTGAGGAGAAAGAGTTGAGGAGACAGTGTATATAGAGGATCTGTTAGAGGAAATTATTGGAGAGTGGTTACCATGGGGGAAGGGGAGCATGAATTTAACTCCTTCATTTCCCTGTCTCTCACAGGATCTTTCCATTGTTGGCCCTTAGAACATTATTCTAACAATGTGCAGAATGACTGGATCATATTAGAACTATTCCAAAATCCAATAGTTACTGTTTATTGAGTAAACTAAAGTTTGTGTCATGTGCACAAACATTTTTCCTAGTCATTACAGTTAACCCTTGTGACAAGATAGTAAATTAGAAGCTATTGGTGGAACTGATCTCAGTGCATTCAATTGCTTACCCAAGGCAACACAGTTTATATAGATGGAGAGGCTAACAAACCACTTGAATTCAGATGAATGCTTCTCTTACTCCTTCAAAAGACATAATTGTGGATGGCTTTGTGAGGACAGTTTCAGGAAGAAAATGGTATATGCAAGGTACATGGTGCTTTTGAGAAACAATTTAGGAAATTAGCAAGATGAAAGAGGAAGTTTCATTTTGAGAGAAAATGTATTCAACGGCTAGGATAGAGCATGATGGGAAGGGATGTGTCAACAGAAAGTAAGTCTGAGGCACTGAAACATGCAGTACCAATACTCATGCTAACACCAACAGCATTGGAAATATTTGCAATATGCTAGGCACCTTTCTAAAGACATTAGTAGTTACTAACTTCATTCTGTAGATAAAGAAATACAGGCACAAAAAGGAAGAACAACTTATGTAATATCGAACAAAATAATGTTTAATAATAGTCAAAATATGTGAAATTGATGCTGTTACTCCATATCATGGTTTAAATATGCTTGGCCCAGGAAGTGGTACTATTTGGAGGTATGACCTTGTTGGAATGGGTGTGTCATAGTGGGCATGAGCTTTAAGACTAGATGCCTGGAAGTCAGTTTTCTACTAGCAGTCTTCAGATAAAAATGTAGAGCTCTCAGCTCCTCCTGCACCATGCCTGCCTGGATGCTGCCATGCTCCCACCTTGATGATAATGGACTGAACCTCTGAACCTGTGAGCCAGAACCAATTAAATGTTGTCTTTTATAAGACTTACCTTGGTAATGGTGTCTGCTCACAGCAATAAAACCCTAACTAAGACACTCCAAATGCATTGTCCTTGCTCTTTAAAATGTCCTATGGTTTGTCACTTGTGGCTTTGTAGAAACCATGAGCTTGGGGTACCTATAGTGGCACCAATGGTGGACATTTGGGTATCCCATGAGATCAGCCCAAGCTGCTACATGTATTGTCTGCTAACAATTCAAATGATCCAGATGTGTTTCCCTAAACCACAAAGATTTTTCCCTGTTACATATTATCCATACCCGAAGAGAACCCCTATGAGCAGTGATGGGCTGATGCGAATACAGAACTTCAAGCTGTCCTCAATTGGAAACAGCTCTAAAAGACCATCCTAGCTCTATGTCCCTCATAGAACTGGCTAGACCTTTAGAGGAAAACACATCTTCAGTTAGTGTCCTCCTTTTCTTTTTTCTCCCTCCTCTTCTTTCTCTTCCTCAATTCTGTCTCTGTTGCTTTTTGTTGCTTCTCAAGAACCCTACCCAATAAACATCTGATGACAATTTTCACTTTAGGAAACCTAATATAACCCAATTAGTATCTGTCACCACTCTGGAAGATGGATTTTTGAGAAATTTGAATTTTTGAGGTGGACTAATCCCTGGCCAGTGTAGTGGAATCCATTAGTAGGTATAATGTGAATAGTCTCTGGTTGTTGTGGCATTGTGATTCCTAGCTGGACTAACATCTCTGGCCAGGGAGAGACATAAAGAACAAACCCATAGAATTGGTTGTTGTGACTGGGCATGTGGATTCACTTATCATAGAGAAATTATATGAGAAAATAAAAGGAAAATCATAGAATACCCTTTTTATATTTAAAGAAAATCCTAAGCTTTTATAGCAGAGGGTCATGAGCACAGTGATCAAATCCAAGGTATAAAAGACTCTAAAGAAGGAAAGTTAGGCTTCTTACCATGTTAAGAGACATGACTCAGAATTTTAAACTCCCACCTTTTCCAAAATCTTCTAGATAGGAGTAGATTATCCTCTTAGAAAACAGTGTCCCATTTCTTCTTCACTTGAATGTCATGCTGTGGTGGTTTGAATAAAAATGCCTCCCCCCCCATATGCTCATAGGGAATGGTGGTTTTAGGAAATGTGTCCTTCTTGGAGTAAGTATGGTCTTGTTGGAGAAGGTGTTGTCACTGGGGGTAGGCTTTGAAGTCTCAGAAATTCAAGCCATATTTAGTGGTTCATTGTTCTGCTGTCTGCTAATCTGGATGTAGAACTCTTAGCTCCTTCTCCAGCACCATGTCTGCCTGCATGCCACCATGCTTTCTGTCATACTGATAATGAATTAAACCTCTGAAACTGGAAGCCAGCCCCAGGCCATGGCCATGGTGTCTCCTCATAGCAATAGAAACCCTAACTAAGGCACATGCAGAAGTCACATGGAAGTGAGATGCCTTAAGAGATCTTAATTGTTCTTTTGTTTATTTGCTTGCTTCCTTGCTTATTTTTTGTTTTTTGTCAAGAGTCTCACTCCACTGTCCTATTATGTCAATCAGAGCAATTAAAGATGTCAAATGTAGACACACCATGAAGTTCAACCAATGGAAGAGAAAGAGCTTACAGTGGGAAGTACTGAGAGTATGTAAACTGTATTAGATCCTTAGGATAATAATCACATGAGTTAAATAAAGTTGGATAAAGGACATTTTATCAACATGTCGTGTTTAAAATCTTCAAAAACCTTTGCAAAGATCCTGGGAGACATTACTGATAAACTGCCAGGTTGTATCTTAGATGTGTGGCAAAATCAAAGGTTTAAACTAATTGGACACCCCAGAACTTTCTTGTCAGATAGTGGAAGAAAAACCCAAAAGGAAAAGAAAGTGGGCACAGTGGAATGGATATAGGGAGAATATCTACCTTCAGGCTGTTGTGGAGGCTGGGAGGGATGCTCCAATTCCTGAAGCGAAGGGGAATGCACTGATGAGCAGGAGAACATCATTAAGATTCCCAATGGTATCTGTCTTTTAAGCTGGAACCAGAAACAAGGGATGTTGTCATAAAGCCATTGCCTTGTACAGGAAAGGAAACCATCATGGATGAGAAATGGATGACTACCAATTTCATAAGAAGCCCATTGCAACCCACTTTGCTGGATGTGGTACCTTTGTTAGCACAGATGACACAGGTTCTGGCACATGATGCACATGAGCACTCCAGCAAGCATATTGTCTTTGCCTTTGTCCCAGGAGGAGCAAAAATGGTGCATGGCCTTGCCAAAGGCATGGTCAATTCACCTTCCCTATTGTAACACAGTTCAAAGAGACCTTTTAATAGTCCATCCTTCTGGGAGAAGTATTATCCATCCTTGAAGGGTACCTCCGTTCAAATACTTGTGGATATATTGTGTTTTTTCAAAGCTTATGAAATGGTAAGTTTTCATATATCCTTGGTTCTTCCCCCTTCTTTCTCCTTCCTCTTCCACATCCTCCCACCTGTGTTCCTGTTTAGACCTTTCTACCTTCAGTATTCCACTTCTCCAGTTTTATGACTGATGTGTTCTACTATTTCCCCTCTATCCACATTATGTCCCCATTCTATCACTCTGGATTTTATTAGCACACAATATTAAGCACACTACTCAAAAAGTATGTATCTAGGATATTTATATAGGCAAGAACATGTAAAGTTTTTGTATTACCACATTTCCATTCTTTAATCATCAGTTGATGAACATCAAGGCTGGCTCCAAAACTCACAGTGGTAGGTGTGAGACACCTCTGTATGAGTTAGGGTACAGAGAGGTTTTATAATTGGTAATTTCCATTGCTCTTCATTTCACACCAGAACTTAATGATAAGATCCTATTGCTCAATGTACTACACACTTTAATCACAGATCATAGGGAAATCACACTGGAACTGAGGTGGAAGCTTCCTCTGTATGAGCTACCATTTGAGGTTCAAGAATGCAGGCTGTTGGAGAGAAAGGTCACCAACATTGTTACTCAGCTATGAACACTGTGAGCTACAATAATGACTTGTCAGGCCCCACTGCAATAGTGGCATATCTGTTGTAAAGGTAACCAACCACTTTCCAGATGGATTGATGGTCCAAGTCACAGGAGGAAACTTATACCTGGTTCTGTAGTCTTATCATAAGTCTTTGCTAGGGAAGTCATAGGCCCTAGGAAGGAACTTACTATTGTTGTTGCTTTGAAAAATGGTTATGTTGTTAAGCTACCTTATAAGTATTTACCTTTATGAACATCAATTAGGACTGCTTCTAGTCTTCATCAGAGATATTCTTTGTGGTAGCAGACAATAGTAATGTAGAAATTGATAAATGCCCAAAGTGCCAGCAAAAGGTTTTGGCGACGTGCTTGGCCCTGAATGAAATAGTTGTCACACACACCCCGCAAGTTTCAGGTAATTTTTTTGGAAAGGAGAACTAAAAGGATGTGAGATCTGAAGATGGGAAGATATGCAATAAAAAGTTGTATTATGGGAATGGCATAGTATCTTAAGATTTCTATTGCTGTGAAGAGACACCATTACCATTACAACTCTTTTTTTTTGTTTGTTTGTTTTTGTTTTTTTTATTATTTATTTTATTTTATTTTTTTAATTTACATTCCAAATCACTTCCCCTTTCCCGTTTCCTCCCTCCCCGAAAGTCCCATAAGCCCCCTTCCCTCCCTCTTTTCTCCATTCAACCCCCTCTCGTTACTCTGTCCTGGCATTCCCCTACATCCAGTCTTTCCAGGACCAGGGGTCTCTCCTTCCATCTTCTTAGAAATCTATTGATATGCGAATTGTGTCTAGGGTATTCTGAGATTCCGGGTTAATATCCCCTTATCAGTGACTGCATACCATGTGTGTTCTTTTGTGATTGGGTTACCTCACTAAGGATGATATTTTCAAGATCTGACCATTTGCCTAGGAATTTCGTGAATTCATTGTTTTTAATTGCAGAGTAGTATTCCATTGTGTAAATATACCACATCTTCTGAATCCATTCCTCCGTTGAGGGACATCTGGGTTCTTTCCAGCTTCTGGCTATTATAAATAAGGCTGCTATGAACATAGTGGAGCATGTGTCCTTATTGCATGCAGGTAAAGTCTCTGGGTATATGCCCAGGAGTGGTATAGCCGGATCCTCCGGGAGTGTCATGCCCAGTTTTCTGAGGGACCGCCAGACTGCTTTCCAGAGTGGTTGTACCAGCTTGCAATTCCACCAGCAGTGGAGGAGTGTTCCTCTTTCTCCACATCCTCGCCAACAACTGCTGTCTCCTGTGTTTTTGATCTTAACCATCCTGACTGGTGTGAGATGGAATCTCAGGGTTGTTTTGATTTGCATTTCCCTAATGACTAAGGATGATGAACATCTCTTTAGGTGCTTCTCAGCCATTAGATATTCTTCAGGTGAGAACTCTTTGTTTAGCTCTGTACCCCATTTTTTAATAGGGTTACTTGCCTCTCTGGAGTTTAACTTCTTGAGTTATTTGTATATCTTGGATATTAGCCCTTTGTCGGATGTAAGGTTGGTAAAGATCATTTCCCAGTTAGTTGGTTGCCGCTTTGTCTTTTTGATGGTGTCTTTTGCCTTGCAAAAACTTTGTAATTTAATGAGGTCCCATTTGTCTATTCTTGATCTTAGAGCATAAGCTATTGGAGTTCTGTTCAGGAAATTCTCCCCTGTGCCCATATGTTCAAGGTTCTTCCCTAGTTTCCCTTCTATTAGTTTCAGTGTGTCTGGTTTTATGTGGAGATCTTTGATCCACTTAGAATTGAGCTTAGTGCAAGGAGATAAGGATGGGTCAATTTGCATTCTTCTGCATGTTGACCTCCAGCTGAGGCAGCACCATTTGTTGAAAAGGCTATCTTTTTTCCACTGGATGGTTTTAGCTCCTTTGTCAAAGATCAAGTGACCATAGGAGTGTGGATTCATTTCTGGGTCTTCAATTCTGTTCCATTGATCTACATGTCTGTTACTGTACCAATACCATGCAGTTTTTAACACTATTGCTCTGTAGTACAGCTTGAGGTCCGGGATACTGATTCCCCCAGAGTACAACTCTTATAAAGGAAAATATTTCATTGGGTCTAGTTCAGAGATTTATTTCATTATTGTCATGGTGGGAAGGTTGGTAGCATGCAGGCAGACATGGTACTGAAGAGGTGGCTGATAGCACTATATCAGGATTGGCAGGCAACAGGAAGAGAATGTTGCATTGGGCATGGCTTGAACATCTGAGACATTAAAGCCCACCTCTAATTCCTCTGACAACACTGCATTTACCCCAACCTTGTGAGCCTATGAAGGGCATTTTTATTCAAATCATCATGCATGGCCATCACTTTCATGATCTTGCTGCTGCCTTGGTTATCTGTACAAGACTCACATAAGATTAGGCTAGTCAACATTTTATCACAAATGATGAACTTTTAGCACCTAACACTTGTTGGGTGGCAAATGGCACCCTCTTTAATCATACACAGCCACAGATAAGTATCCCTTGTTTCACTGAATTATTTTCTCCCCACACATGGGCATATAACTCTAATTAACTCCATGGAAAAAGAGACACAAAAATAGGTGGTCACTTGCTGAGAAGGGTACCAGTATTAGAGGGAAAGTAAGGGAGAGAAATAAGAGAGGGTGTGAAAATTCATAATGTAAATGTACAAAAGTATAAAACAACTTTTAAAAATTGGCAGGGGAAGCTGGGCGATGGTGGCGCACGCCTTTAATCCCAGCACTTGGGAGGCAGAGGCAGGAGGATTTCTGAATTCGAGGCCAACCTGGTCTACAGAGTGAGTTCCAGGCCAGCCAGGGCTACACAGAGAAACCCTGTCTCGAAAAAAAAAACCGAAAAAAAAAAACCTAAAAAAAAATTGGCAGGGGAAAGACCTAAATCTCATGTAGCTACAGGTGTTCATATGAACTACTATTTTAGAGATGTCAAGCTAATTAGACCACACAAGCAAGAACGAGTGGTAAACTATCAGCATATATATCTGGAGGGTAGGCGATGCTCCTGGGAAAACTCAAGGGCTTTCCATATCTGTGAAATTGTTAGGATCCAATGATCTGACCATAATAAAGCATCTCCCTCCCCACAAAATAGATGATAGATCAACACATTTCACAACTCCCACAACAAGGAAAAAAATCTCTAAGCTCTAGGCTCTAGGCTCTAGAAGCACCATATTCTATGCTTAGAAAAGGTTCTCTGACTCATGTGACCAGGTGACGTGAAAGGTTGCCAACTTCCTATGAAAAACCTCTATGAAAAGTTTGAGCTGAAACAAAAGTAGACTTCTTACATGACCACACAACCTGGCAGACCTTATGGTATTAGAGGTTTCTGGGTTGGGAAAAGACATCAAGTACAGTGGATACACAGTCACAATGCCAGCCATTAGAGTTTTGGAGGAAGGCCATGCCATCTGCTACAGGAGTATGCTCCATTTCAAAGGCAAGACTTGGTTGGACACGAGGCTATAGTAAATATAAACCATCTGAACAAGGCATCAAGTGGCAGCCAGAGATATCCATCAATAGCTGAATTCTGTCACCCTCGCCAATTCATAAAGCCAGGCTGAACCAGCACATATTCCTTGTAAACTGTATGTGGCATGTCTGAGACTGGACATGATCAGGAGCAGAGACACAGGTAAATTACGTGAATATGTTGTCTCACACCCATGTTGCCTAACATTGTTGCTTCTCTGTCTCCTCTCATAGCTCACACCCATTGTTTTTTAACACCAATTAAATCAATGAACAGTTTGAGTTTGGTCTGTGGACTGGTCCCTTTGGTGTGTTGTCATGAATTAAAAATGAGTGGGTGTTTCACTACTGCTCCCTATTAGAAATCCCTGAATTGTCCCAATTGACAGCACTTGTCTGATGAATCAGGTCTTCTACCTTGGAAAGAGAAATAGCCCAGAGTACAATAATTCCTGTACTTAGGGTAAATTTAAGTAGAGCTAACTGATCCTTAAACGAAGACAGATTTAAATATTGGTTCAAGGAAGACTTAGCAGAATGGATCTATGGGAATAGATATGGAGTGTGGTGATCTTGCACCATAGTATGGCCACTAAATAACAACTCTAAGCCAATAAGATAGGTGGAATGATTTTGTCACCAGCCAGTATTTGTTGTGAACAAAAGTAGTTTTGACACTATAAAGGACATACAAAGGGGCTGGCATGAAAGAATATGGGCCCATCAGGGTGGACTTCCACTAGCTGAGGCTAATCTTGGTACAGCTGCTATTGTATATTCACCTGGCCAACAACAGTACTAAAACTGAGCTCCATATTTGACTTTTGCCAATATGAACTAAGTGCTTGATAACAAGTTGACTGCTCTGGGCACCTTTCACCCAGAAGGTGCAACGATTCCATTTGACAAATATCAATACATATGGCAAGTACAAACTTGCTGTTTCTATCTCTAGGGTCTTGTTCAATGCAATTGTCTATAGACTTCAGGAGGAAATAAAATTGTAAGAGACATTGCATTAGGCCAAAGGACCCAAATAATGGGGACGGGGGAAATGGTGTACTGGTAATAGAATCCTCTGGTCCTGTCACCTGCCATGTCTTTAGGAATCACAGCCCTTCAGAGTGATAAGATGGCCTCTGGAAGAAGAAAGGAATGGGAGTATATGCCTTTAATTGCCTCACTTGGGAGACAGATGAAGGCAGAACTCATAGAGTCCAGGGTGAGCCAGGTTGCACAGTAAAATTCTATCTCAAAAAATAATTTAAATAAGTGAAGTGACAACTTGAAAATGTCACTATTTTCTGTACACAGGACAGATCCTGAAAGAATGAGCATTATATGGTTCTATGCCCCCTATAGATACAAAGTAATAAGTAAGGAAACTATACTAAATAACTATAATCAAACATGCTACCAAATCTATAATCCTAGGCTGTCTGTTTTTTATATTCTGTGTCTCAGATGGGGGAAATTCCTCATTAAGTCTAATTGAGATTATGTTGATTATTGAGCTGCTATATATTTAAAGGTACTTCTGGCTAATCACGGAATGCCAGAAGAATGGGGAAAGAATCATTCCAATGTATGTTAGATCAGCTACTGCTGGACATCAGGGCAGGGAAGAATGTTTCTGTAAATGCACTCATCCTCTGAGGCATCTCTTTTGCTCACATGCCCAGTTTTAGTGGTAAATTCACATCCAAAGTATAGAATGGTAATTAGGGTCTCCGGTGCCTTGAGGATCAAACTCTGGTCTCCAAACAGCAAGCCACCCTAATACAACTTATATTGTCTAAACAAGACAACAGGAAACTAGAATGGGAGACAAAGTACAGCGATAGAACACATCAATTATGACTTCCAGGTCAACTGTAGAACAGGAACTGTGGTCTGTCCTTTGCCTGGAAGTACCCTAGAAAAGCAGAGCAAATTGAATCCCGGAGGACCTGTTTCCAGGTGAGGAATCCAAACAGAGCACACAACAGGAGACTGTTGTGGGCTTTTCCACCTACAACCTTCATTCTCTTCCCTTTTATTGTTTGTTTGTTTAACATTTATTGATTCTCTGTAGGGAGGAGAGATATAGGTAGGTGCATGCCACAGTGAGCTTGTGAAGGTCTTCAGGAGTTGATTCTCCCATTCCGATGTGTGAGACCCAGTAATCAAGCTTAGGATATCAGACTTGATAGACAGTACTGTGTTTTCACATACACCCCCCAGGTCAACTGGTCTTTCCTCTTAACATCTGTTCCTCTGCTCCTGGGAGCATTGCTGCTCATAGTACCATCACTAGGAATCACCCTTGGCTTCAGAGAACTGATTTATCAACTGCCACTCCCTCTTCTAGAAGATCTAGATAACAGTGACTGGCTGAAACAAGAACACAGTCACCTTACTCTTATGTCACTTTGGAACTCTGAAGGTATATCACCTCCCAGGGCTGGGGCTTTCCATTATGGACTGGTTTCTTCTACTATCTAATCCATTCTTCCTCCTTTTCTTATTTATTTTATTTTGTTTTGTTTTTTATTAAATTATTTTATTTATTTATATTCCAAATGTTGCCCCACATCCAGGTCCCCCCTCCCAGAGTTCTTCACCCCCTCCCCTTTGCCTCTCTGAGAGAGTGCTCACACACACACACACACACCCTCACACATTCACCTACTCCCACCTCACCCTCCCTAGCATCTTCCTTCCCTAGGGCATCAAGTCTCTACAGGATTAGGCACATCTCCTCCCACTAAGGCCAGACAAGACAGTCTTCAGCTACATATGTGCTGAGGGCTACAGATCAGCCCAATGTATGAACTTTGTTTGATTGGTGGCTTTGTCTCTGGGAGCTCTGAGGGGTCCAGATCAGTCAATGCTTCTGTTTTTCCTGTGGGGTTGCCACCCCCTTCAGTTACTTCAGTCCTTACCCCAACTCTTCCATAGGGGTCCCTGGTTCAGTCCAATGGTTGGCTGTAAGTATCTTCATCTGTCCCAGTCAGCTGCTGGTGGAGCCTCTCAGAGGACAGCCATGCTAGGCTCCTGTCTGCAAGTACAACATGGCATCAGTAATACCAATAGCAATAGTAATAGTAATAGCTATAGTAATAGTTACAGTTATAGTAATAGTTTGGTTCCTGTGCATGAAATGGATCAATTACTATACAGCTTTTCCTTAGTCTCTGCTCTATTTTTGTCCCTGTATTTCCTTTAGACACAAAAAAATTCTGGGTCAAAAACTTTGAAGATGAGTGGGTGGCCCCATCTCTTCATGTTGGGCCATGTCTGTCTATTGGAGGTGATCTCTTCCAGTTCCACTTCCCCACTGTTGGGCATTTTGGCTAAGGCCATTGCTATTGAATCCTGGGAACCTCTCACATCCCACTCAGTGGGAATGACCTTATTTCCTCCTTTTCTTAAGAGCAATCTCTTCAAGAACCCTTCCACTTGTATTTCTCTTCTTGGAGTGTTTCCTGTTCACTTAACATGTACCTGCCATTCCTTTGTCTTGACGGTTACCTGCAATGTGTTTTCTGCTACAATATGAAACTACTCCCCCCTAACAGCCAATCCATATCCCTCCTCCAGAGTTGGCATTGAGCTGGATCCACACAAAGACTTATGGGGACTTTAAGAAAAAGATCTGTGGGATCACAAAGATGTCAGACTCCTATTGTACTAAAAATGCTTCTATCCCAGGGCTGCCAGACACATCCGCTCCCACCCAAGCAGATGGAAGACTATAGACTTAAGAGACAGAGGGCAAGCAAAACAAGTCTTCCATAGGGAGAAAATAAAATGTCTCCGCCTACATCACTGCCTCAAGCAGCTGAAAGAAGGTGTTGGAGTCCCCATTCCACAAATCCACCCACAAGCATCCTTGATAGCCTTTCTAAATGGGAATGAGTCTCTTGTGTCTGCGAATGTAGTCTAAGAAGGAAGATGCTCTAAATTACCTCAGTGGTCTTAAATTGACCAGATATTCACATCTACTCAATCTATGATTTCTGCCTCTCCAAATCCTATAATGCTGAACAGACTGTTTAATGTCAGCACATATCATGCTATTCCATAGTGACTTTTCTAGGAGTATTTTTCTAACACAATGGGGATGCTCAGTGGAAACCAGATATTGTTTGCCTCTGTGTCCCAAAAGCCTTGTGGAAAGAATGTAGCCCTCAGGTCTAGAACCTGGGAGGTGTAACCTATGCCACATTCTCTGCAGCATTCACCAAATAAGAAGCATCAAGCCGACTGAATAGGCTATTTCATCACATGTGCAAAATGTGAGACATTAAATATATTTCTAAATATAGAAAAATATTATTTTTTCCTAGAGGATTCTTTGTTTTCCTGTTTCTTCTGTATAAAGACCAAAGGTACTACCATGGTTAAGTTACAAAGAAATAAAAGAAAGGAAGGAGCAAGGGAGGGGTGGGTGGTGTATGCTGTTTTAAAAACAGGCTAGCTTTAAATTTGCCTTGTAATGGTTCATCACATCTGCCTATAGCTTGTGGTCCAGATTCCCTTCAGGTTGAAATGTGTGTGTGTGTGTGTGTGTGTGTGTGTGTGTGTGTGTGTGTGTGTGTGTGTGTGTGTGTGTGTGTACATATGTGTGTGTATATATATGCTGTATAAGAGTTCCTGACTCTTTCTTGTATCTGTTAAGGCTAGTCCTCTGCATGCAATCACCCAACCTCCCAGAAAATCTTTCTTTAAGAAGCAAACAGGAGAAGAGGTAAGGGCAGGGCAAGCAATAGAGCGGGGTAGAGGGCAGGGAGAGCATAAAACAAAGCTCTCTGCTTCCACTCTGACAAAGCAGGCAAGAGGACAGCCCCTTTCATTCCCACCTGTCTTCCCAGCCTCAGACGGGAGAGCAGCAGCCTTTCGTGACATTGTTTTTCCTCCAAGGCTACCTTTGATCTTCACCTAGGTGACATCTACTTACAGTGAGCATCAAAGGCAGCAGAGAGGCAGAGATGACTTGTCAGGAGCCTACCCTCACTAGGGACAGCTGAAATAAGATTGTCCCAATTGTGTGAGAGACAAGGCCAAGACCCCAAGGGATTCTTCGTGGGATGGCTGCTTCCTGCTTGAGCTGCCTCTGCTTTGCCAGGAAATAAGACTTTCTTCTTTTCTTCTCACCAACAGCAGCTCCCATCTCAGAAGGAGAAAGTGATGCCCCAGTCTCCCCTGTGCTGGATCTGGTTAGCAAGAGCTTAGTGCAGGAGCACACGTGCACATTAATTTATGCTGCCTGTCGCCTTTGTGTTTTGGAACAAGTCAGACTCCTTTGTGTAATTGCTTGATGAAACATCCCCGTCCAGTCTGTCAACACAAATTGCACAGCTAAATAATGAGAGCTGCCCCCGCCCCCTCTGATATACAAACACAAGAGGGATCCAACTAGCCCTGAGGATTTGGGCTTCCCACCTGACCTATGATCTCTGGACCTTCTTCTCACCTGCCAAGGATAGTTGCTAGGAGACGGAAGATAAAACTAGTCTTCTCTATCACCTGTCCACCTCAGAGTGAGGGAACAGAATGGGAGGGGGGGACAGAACACAGACAGTGAGCAGGATATTAGAGGGCTTCTCTGCATGAGGCTCACTCCACAGAGGTGGGGTCTGTCACCCTTGGAGAGGGTTTCAAACTGTGATGCTGTGGCTCTGAGTGTTTACCTAAAGCGATAGGATATACCCACAAATGCAATATATACCCCTACAAACATTACATAAATACACACATCTAAATGTGCATACATACTTGACACAGACACACTACACAATATACATACATGCACATTTGTGCATAATTACATACATACATCAATGTGTATATATATATATGCATATACATATCCCTGTACATATATTCACATCTACATCTACATACATATTTATATGTACATATACTTCTACATATGTATGAATAGTAACACACCTCTGTACACATATCTACATATACATACATAAACATACATATACCCATATGTGCACATGCCTGTATATACATGTCAATATACACCTGTACATTCCTAGATCCACTTGTACACATGCATACACACATGCACAGTTCTATTATTCATATATATACTCTTGCACATATCTATAAACAGAGGCTATGAATACAGAGGATGTGTAAAAAGATGCTATACAGTGTGACCAGGACTGGGCAGCAGATGAGGGAAACAGTCTGACAATTAGCCAGGGCTCTGTCAGCATTTCAGGGCATACATTATGACTTTTTTAGGAATCCTCTGAAAGGGCCATACATAACTAAACATACAAATCGCTCCGTATTAACAATTGTTAAGGCAAAGAACATTTATATGCTGCTGGGCCAAGGAGGCTGCATTAGTTAGCTTCAGCTGTCATAATTTCAAAAAGGTATGAACCTGGTTTTTCATCCAACAGAGATGTGTGATCTCAGGGTCCTGCGAAGGGCTACGAAGGGCTCCCCATTTGACTTGCAAAAAGTTACCAATTCCCATTGTCTTGTGTGGCCTTTGTGTGTGTGTTTGTGTGTATGTGTGTATGTGTGTGTGTGTGTGTGTGTGTCTGTCTGTCTGTTAGCCATGCCAGTCCCATTATTCTACGGCCTCATTAATGAGCTTGTTTGACCTCAAGCCACCTACAAGTTGTGTCTCCAGACCCTGTCATATTGAGAGTTTAGCTTCTATGTATGAATTGGAAGATGAGATGGGAAATGGGGGTGGGCAAGGGACATGTTTCAGCCCCTGACAGGAAAAAGCTTTCTCCCAGAAAGATCCCCTCTGGACAAATGAAGAGTCCATTGTAATTTAGGTACCAGGGCCATCTGCTGCAAATTCCAATTGGCAGCATCACGGATTCTTTCTAAGTGGGAGTGTGAACATGGTCTTATTTTCATCATATAACCTGGAAACACAAAGCAGGAAGAAACAGGCATTCCAGGGCCAGCCCTTCACTGGTGACTCCACGGATGCCACCAACCCCTCTAGCTATACCCATCAGTGCTTAGGATGGGTGGTTCAATGGTGTCTCCTCCACACTGTGCAGTTTTGTGAGCAGGGAGCACATCTTAGCCACCTCTCTAATGCAGGCCTGACACAGCACACAAAAATATATGAAATTGTGCCGTGTGGTATGATTTCTCCCTACCCCCGACCTGTGCTTCTTGCCACGTTTTCTCTCAGTGCTGAAGCCAGCCTGTAGCATCTGAATAACCAGTCTTGCCTGTAACTGCAGCTTTCCTCTGGGTCCTGATCTTAGCTTTTTGCCTTGTTGCTGGGATAAAACACTCTTGACTAAAGCAACGTAAGGGGCTTAGCATTTGTTTTAGTTCACAGTTCCAGGTTGCAGACCATCATGGTGGGGACAGCCAGGCATCTGGACCTTGAAGAAGCTGGTCACATTATGTCCACAGTCAGAATAGAATGAATGCATGCATGCTGGTGCTCAACTAACTCTCTCTTTTGTGGAGTCCAGGATTCCTTACCTATACCTATGGACCTACCCACAGTTAGAGTGGGTCTTCTCCCACATCAATTAATGTAATCAAGATAACCTCTCACAGACAAATCCAGAAACCCATCCCCAACTTATTCCAGGCTCTGTCAAGTTGACAATGAATTCTAAACATAACTGCGTCAAAACCCTCCCCAGAGGCAGTTTCTCCTGTGAAGCTGGCAGGAAATGTACATAGAGAAGAGGAAGAGGAAGGCTCTAATGTGGTTAGTCACTCCACAGGGTCACCCCAATATCTCTTCCTTGATTTGTAACCTTTCTCTCCATACATATTTCTCTGGGCTGTGGCTTTTTCTTGTGAATCAGGATAATAAAGCATTCTTCATGGAGTCATGATGAGGATTCAGCAAAGTAATGAACTTAGGAAATTAGCCCACACTCCAGTAAGCAAAACCCCCACTAAATGTCATGCTCCTGGAATACAAAGAGAACACCCCCAACAGCCCACTGACAGAGTGATAAATGTAAAAGCACACATACTAGTTACCCCAGTATGGTGGTTATAAAAGGCATGTGTGTATCAAGCCACACACTGCATCTGATGAATATGAGAAATTGTGTGTCAGTTTTTAAAAAAGAAACAAAGATGAAGTCGGTCACAGGGTGTTTCCGCTGAGAAATGTGACCTAGTGCCGAGCTATTACAGTATTGAAAGGAGTGGGAAGAAACTCATGAGAGCACACAGCCTTTGAGCACACAGGAATGGGGACAGGAACAACCAGGGGAGGCAAGATAGCTGTCATCTATCTAACTGGGAATGGAGCTGAGTTCCAGCTTAGACAAGGCAGTTTGATCTCTGCATAGCTGCTCTTTCAAAACCCAGAAGGAAACCAGTACCAGAGCATGTGGCTTAAACCGTGGTCCAGGTGCTCTTCACAATGAGTCACTACAGTGTCCCTAACATCCTGACATTTGGGTCCCCTAACAAGATGTGTAACATCTTAGAATTGTGTCATATTACTACACAAAGGGTTTTTCTTGCTTCCAAATTTGGTATTTCTTGGAAGACCATCAAAAGGGGGCATAATCTTGGCACATGTGTCATTGATTTTATTAAGGATTGATCGTGCATAACAATAGTCAGACCATGGGCATGCATTTCAGCGTAGCCATGCTATCAGGGGAGACTGTCTAGAAGTATCGCCTTTCCAGCTTCTCCTATACAGACCTCATGACCATGGAATCTCTTCCTGGGTGTATACTGTCCTATTTTTTTTCTTTTTTTTTATCCCTTTAAATTTACAAGATCAGTATCTGTACTATAAGCATTAAATCTCGTGAGAGACTGTTTGCCTGCATTTTCCACTCATATTTCTCAAGACTTGGAATCCAAGGAATATAAATTTTCCTGAGAAATGTATGAAGAATTTCCAACATGGGAAAGAATAAGGAACAAGAGTGGCCCCCTTCTTGCCTACAAACCTATCTGCTTGGGGGGGGCAGTTTCTGGCTAGATGCAGGGGCTCTGTAACCCACACTGGGCACAGGAGATAGAAGTAGCTGTGGCCTCATTCATTCAGTTCTGCATAATGCTGGACCCCAGATGCTTGGGGTTCTATTTGAGTCTCCTCTAACTACTCTAACAAAGTACCCGAAGCAGAGTGGCTTTAAAACACAGGAAAGCACTCCCTCAGTTTGGGAGCACAGAATCCTCCGAGGGAGAACTTTTCTCATGTTTGGTCTGCTAATACAAGGAGCTTTCCCTGTTTCTTCCTCCCCAGCATATTGTTTTAAAAACATAATTCAATCTACAAAAAGGCTCCCACCCTGCTAAAGTTTGAATGTAGTTTGTGTCCATGAAAAGTCAAGTTGCAGTGTTATCCTCACTGTGCTGCTGCCAAGAGCTGGTGGGACTGTAAAGGGTGTTTGGCTCAGGAGGAGTCTGCCTTCATATGTGAGCTGTGGTCTCCAGGGATTGGGTTACCTACCAAGGCTCGCTCTCTCTCTCTCTCTCTCTCTCTCTCTCTCTCTCTCTCTCTCTCTCTCTCTCTCTCTCTGCTATACTTAACCTATGAGATGAACATTAGAAACCTATCAGCTAAGGGCAGTCAATCTTTCCAGACTCCAAACTCATGAGCCAAAATAAAACTTTATATTTTTTTTTTTTTGTAAATTATTCAGACTTGAGATCTCTGCTAAACAGATTGAGTGTCTCTTTTATGGCATACTTGGAAGTATGGTGTTTTAGTTTTTAGGTTTTTCTGTGCTTTGAAATATTTGCATGTACATTGAGTTTATTACTCAAAATTCATTCATGATTTATATCATTTTTACATACAAAACTGAGTTTCATAATATAGATTTCAATTGTAGTTTCATATAGGTTATCCAATATCCCATAATGAGAAGCATTTGGTATTTTCAGATTAGGCATATTCAACCTGAAGTAACAGAAAACACATAAACACAATCATACAAAAAGTCAACATGGCGATAGACAATGCTCAGTTTTCTCAATAAATGAACAGGTCCACACAGGTGACAAGAGCAGAGCATCCATGTTAGTGAGACTTTTCATTCCTATGACAAGACACCTGTTAAGACAATTCGTGGGAAGAAACATTTCTTTGGGTTCATAGCTTCAAAGACTCTGATCCATGGTTGCTTCCCTGAATGACCCTAGATCATGGTGGTAGGAGTATGATGCACAGCCTTTTCACCCCACAGCAGCCAGGGCTCAGAGAGTTGGGAAGAGACCACGAACAAGATGTCCCTAAGGGTATCCTCTGACTCAGTAACCTGGCTCTAGCTAGGCCTACCTCTTGAAGATTCCTCCCCACTATGAGTTTGCCAACCAAATCTAGCCACATTGGAGAAGTGTTTTATGTCCAGATTAGTAATGTACCATTATATCTTTGGACGCCAAAAGGTTCCTGTTCACTTCATAATGCAAAATGCATTCAATCCACTCATTCCAAAGAGTTCACAAATTCTTAACTACTCCTACCTGTGCAACATTCCTAGCTTAAAGTTTCTTCTAAGATTCAATATACTATGCAATAAAAATGATCAGTATTCAAAAGACACTGAGAGGAAAAATAGTGGCTTAGAAAGGAGGATTAGGAAGAAAGCAGGATGGAAAGCAGGAATAGCCCTCAATCCTGTAGCTTGGTGGCCAGCATTGGCTACGGTGCCAAGATTTAAAGAGCTGGGGAAACCCTGCTCCTATGGTCTTCCTGACTGTGACTTACAGAGTCTCTTTCTTAGGTTGTCCCTGTTCACTGTCAGTTACTTCCAGAAGCTTTTTCGTGCAAATGTTCCACATTCTGAACATCTCTAACTTCCATGTGTCTTTGACTTCATTCACATATTGTTGGGTCGCCTACACTGATCCTAACATGTTGGCTGATCTTCTGAATCCTTCCTTTGAGAGCCACAGTCCATGCTCCCATACATCTTAGATTCTCCATATTTGCAGAATGATTAGCATGTGGATGATGCCAGAATCTGTCACTAGAGCAATAGCGGTGACACTTCAAGGAATCCTATTCAAGAAAACTGGAGATTTACACCTAGCAAAAGCACGACCCTCAATCATTCAGAAAATAGTGGGCAAGTGAGTACATGAAGCCTTGTGCAAAAAATTCTTATGCAGTTTGATATAAAAATCAAGCAGGTACAGAATCCCATTTCCTTAGCAACTGCTTTCCTAATTTTCTTTTTTCATATATAAATGTATTTATTTAATTGACATCTCAATATCAGGCCCCCCTCCTCCCAGTTCGCCTTCTCACAGACCTTCCCCCATACCCCCTTCTCCTCTGAGAAGTGGAAGCCTCCCTGGGTATCACCTCGACTCCTCCACCCTACCCCCATCCCCACCATATACATCAGTCACTGAAGGATGGATTGCATTCTCTCTCACAAGGTGGCCCAGTTAAAGGAATGGGATCCACAAGCAGGCAACAAATTCAGGGACAGCCCCAACTCCAGTCGTTGGGGGACCTGCATGAAGACCAAGCTGCACATTTGCTACATATGGGGAGGGGGTGGCTAGGTCTAATCTATGCTTGCTATTTGGTTGGTGGTTCAATCTTTGTGAGCCCCCAAGGGTCCAGGTTAGTTGACTCTGTTGATCTTCCTGTGGAGTCCCTATCCTTGTCAAGTTCCTCAATCCTTCTGCTGACTCCTCCACAAGACAATCCTAGCTCTATCCAATGTTAGGCTCTGCGACTCTGATTCTGTTTCTGCAGATGTTGGGTGGAGCTTCTCAGAGGATAGTTATACCAGGATCCTGTCTGAAGCGTAACAGTGTATCATTAATAGTGCCAAGGAATGGTTTTTGCCAGTGGGATGGGTCTCAATTTTGGCCAGTCATTGGTTGGCCATTTCCTCCATCTCAGCTTTATCTTTGGGCTTGCACATCTTGTAGACAGGACAAATTCTAGGTTGAAGGTTTTGTGGGTGAGTTGTTCTTATCCCTCCACTAAGAGTCCTGCCTGGCTACAGGAAGTGGCCACTTCAGGATCTATATCAACTACTGCTAGGAATTTCAGCTAGAGTCACTCCATAGCCCCTCTGGCATCTCCCCTCTTCCCAGGTCTCTGGCACTTGCTAGAGATGCACCCCCTGTGCCCACTGTCAATTTCTCTATACCTGACACCCTACTCCCTTCCCCATCCCCTCTCCTACCCTGTTCCCTCTCTGATCCAGCTTCTTCATCTATTTTATTTCCCCTTCAGAGAAAGATTCAGCCAGCTTCCCTTGGGCCCTCCTTGTTATCTGGGTTCTTTGAGTCCATAGATTGTAACATGATTATCCTGTACTTTATGGCTAATATCCATTTATAAGCAAGTGCAAACTGTGCATGTCTTTCTGGGTTACCTCACCCAGGATGATATTTTCTAGTTCTATCTATTTGCCTGCAAAATTCATAATGTCCTTGGTTTTAATAGCTGAGTAGTATTCCATTGTGTAAATGAACCACATTTTCATTGTCCATTCTAGGTTGTTTCCTGTTTCTGGCTACTATGAACATAGTTGAACAAGTGTCCTTGTGGGATGGTGGAACATCTTCTGGTATATGCTTAGGAATGGTATAGCTGGGTCTTCAGGCAGAACTATTCCCAACTTTCTGAGAAACCACCAAATTGATTTCCAGAGGGGTGTACAAGTTTGCAGCCCTACTGGCAATGTAAGAGTGCTCCCCTTGAGCCACATCCTTGCCAGCACATGCTGTCCCTTGAATTTTGGATCTTAGCCTTTCTAATGGGTGTGAGGTGGAGTCTCAGAATTGTTTTGATTTTCATTTCCCTGATGACTAAGGACATTGAACATTTAAGTGTTTCTCGGTCATTAGAAATTTCTCTGTTGAGGATTCTCTGTTAAGCTCTGTACTCCATTTTTAGTTGTGTTATTTGGCTTGTTGGTGTCTAATTTCTTGAGTTCTTTATATATTTTGGATATTAGCCCTCTGTGAGATGCAGGGTTGTTGAAGATCTTTTCCATTCTGTAGGCTGCTGTTTTGTCCTATTGATGGTGTCCTTTGCCTTATATAAGTTTTTCTGTTTCATGAGGCCTCATTTACTAATTGTTAATCTTAGTTTCTGAGCCTTTGCTGTTCTGTTCAGAAAGTTGTTGTCTGTATCAATGAGTTCAAGTCTACCATCTTCTGTTCTATTAGATTTTATGTATCTGGTTTTACACTGAGGTCTTTGATCTACCTACTTGGACTTGAGTTTTGTACAGGGTGATAAATATGGATTTATTTGCAATCCTCTACATGCAGACATTCAGTCAGACCAGCACCATTTATTAAAGATGTTCTTCCTTTTTTGTTGTATGGTTTTGACTTTTTTGTCAAATATTAAGTGTCTGTAGGAACTTCCACTCAATTCCATTGATTATCCTGTCTGCTTCTGTACTGACACCATGCATTTTTATTACTATTACTCTCTTGTACAACTTGAAGTCAGGGATGGTGATCCCACAGGATCTGTTGTTATGTCTTCCTTTACATTTCTTATTTTGTTAATTTGGATATTGGCTCTCTGCTTTTTAGTTAGTTTGGCTATGGGTTTATCTATCTTGTTGATCTTCTCAAAGAACCAGTTCTTGTTTTTGTGAATTCTTTGTATTATCTTCTTTGTTCTTAATTGATTGATTTTAGCCATGAGTTTGATTATTTCATGCTATTTACTCCACCTGGATGCTTTTTCTTCCTCTTCTTCTTCTTCTTCTTTCCTTTTTTTTTCTAGAACTTTCAGATGTGCTGTTAAGTTGATTGTATGAGAACTCTCCACTTTCTTTATGAAGGCGCTTAGTGCTATGAACTTAGCACTGCTTTCATTGTGTCCCATAATTTTGGGTATGTTGTCCCTTCATTTTCACTGATTTCTAGAAAGTTTTTAATTTCTTTCTTTATTTCTTCCCTGACTAAGTGATGATTGAGTAGAGATGAGTAGAGAGTTGTTCAGTTTCCAGGAGTATGTAGGCTTTCTGCTGTTTCTGTTGAAGTCCAGTTTTAATCCATTGTGATCTGATAGGATATGCATTAGTTAGGGTTTCCATTGCTGTAAAAAGATACCATGACCATGACAACTCTTATAAAGAACAACATTTAATTGGGGCTGTCTTCCACTTTCAGAAGTTCAGTCCAATATCATCATGGCATAAAGCATGGCAATGTGCAGGAAGACTTGGTGCTGGAGGAGTTGAGAGTTCTACATCTTCATCCAAAGGAAGCCAGGAGCAGATTGTCTTCCAGAGAGATAAAAGGATGGTCTGAAGGGCCACTCCCATCATGATAAACTTCATCCAACAAAGCCATACCTACTCCAATAAGGCTACTCCCTGGGCCAAGTATATTCAAACCACTACAGCATACAAGGGATATTTTAATTTTCTTGTGTCAGTTGAGGCTTGATTTGTGACCAAGTATTTGATCAGTTTTGGAGAGGATTACATGAGGTGCCCAGGATTAGGTATAATCTTTCGTATTTGGGTGAAATGTTCTATAGATATCTGTTAGCTCCATTTGATTCATAACCTCTGTTAGTTTCATTATTTCTCTTTATTTTCTGTCTTGATGACCTGTCAATTCATGAGAGATGTTGAAGTCTCCCACTACTAGTGTGGGATTTCAATGTATGATTTAAGATTTAATAATATTTCTTTTTCAGATATAGCTGCATTTTTATTTGAGGCATAGATTTTCCAAATTGAGACATTAAATTGGTGGATTTTTCCTTTGATGAATACGAAGTGTCCTTCTCTATCTCTTTTGATTACTATTGACAGAAAGTCTATTTTATTAGATATTAGAATGGTTACTCTAGCTTGTTTCTTTGGTCCATTTTCCTTGAAAACCTTTTTATAGCCCTTTACTCTGAGGTAATGTCTATCTTTGTTGCTGAGGTATATTTCTCGTATGCAGCAGAATGATGGATCTTGTATATACATCCACTCTGTTAGCCGGTGTCCTTTTATTAGGGAATTGAGACCATTGATGTTGAAAGATATTAATGACCAATGATTGCTAGTTGCTGCTATTTTGATGTTGGTGAAGGTACTCTGTGTGCGTGTATGTGTGTGTGTGTGTGTGTGTGTGTGTGTGTGTGTGTGTTTCTCTACTTTTGGATTTCCTGGTGTGGAATTATCTATTTGTGTTTTCTTGGGTGTGGTTAACTTCCTTGTATTAGAATTTTCCTTCTAGTATCTGCTGTAGGGCTAGAATAGTGGAAAGGTATTGTTTAAATTTGGTTTTATAGTGCACTATATTGTTTTCTCCCTCTATGGTGATTGAAATTTTTGATGAATATAGAAGTCAGGGCTGGCATCTGTGATCTCTTAGAGACTGTGAGACATCTGCCCAGGCCCTTCTGGCTTTTAAAGTCTCTTGAGATGCTGCCATAATTTTAATAGCTCTGCCTTTATATGTTACTTGGCCTTTATCTCTTAAGGTGTTTAATATTCTTTCTTTGTTCTGTACATTTAGTGTCTTAATTATTATGTGATGGGAAGATTTTCTTTTTTTGATCTACTCTATTCGGTGTTGTGTATGCTTCTTGTACATTTATAAGCATTTGTTTCTTTAGGTTAGGGAAATTTTCTTCTATGATTTTGTTGAAGATTTTTTTCTGGGTCTTTGGAATTGAGAGTCTTCTCCTTCTATTCCTATTATTCTTAGGTTTGATCTTTTTCATAGTGTTCCAAATTTCCTGCATGTTTTGTGTTAAAAACGTTTTAGCTTTGGCATTTTATTTGACTGATGTACCCATTTCTTCTATGATACTTTCTCCTATGACACCTGAGATTCTTTCCTCTATCTCTTGTATTCTGTTGATGATA
This sequence comes from Tokudaia tokunoshimensis, assembly GCA_036184795.1. Classification (NCBI taxonomy): domain Eukaryota; kingdom Metazoa; phylum Chordata; class Mammalia; order Rodentia; family Muridae; genus Tokudaia; species Tokudaia tokunoshimensis. The sequence continues at coordinate 53,632,330 of BTHU01000011.1, read as the reverse complement.
CTTATGTCCTTACTTCTTGTTCTCTTTCCTAGGTTTTCCAGCTCCAGGATTGCCTCAGGTTATGTTTTATTATTGCTTCTTTTCTATTTTCAGGTTGTGAACAGTTTTATTCATTTATTTCACCTGTTTGATTGTATTTTCTTGTATTTCTTTATATATATTTGTTTCCTCTTCAAGGGCCTCCTCTACCTGTTTGAATGTATTTTTCTGTATTTCTTTAAGGCCTTTATTCATCTACTCTTTAAAGGCCTCTATCATCTTCATAAGATTACATTTAAGGTCATTTTCTTGTGATTAAGGTGTCCTAGGTTATTCAGGGCTTTCTGTAGTAGGATAGTAGTATTCTGGTGGGGCTATATTGCTCTGGCTTTTGTTGATTGTGTCTTACCCTGGCCTTTAGCTTTCTGGTTGGCCTTAGTGTTGGCAGGCCTGGAAGTTCCTGATGGGAGTAGGCCTCTGGGATTGCAGATAGAGTTGGTTGCCTTTGATGGCTTCAGGCTGCTAGTTGTCCTTGGTGGCATCAGGCCTCCAGGAATGCAGGTAGACCTATGGTCCCTGACGGTTGCCAGTCTCTGTTTGTCCTGGGCAACAGCAGGCCTCCAGGGATGTAGGTGGAGTTGTAGCCCAGTAAATGTAGTGGAGAAGGGGCAGAGCAGAGCTTGCATCCGCTGACTTTGCCTAAAGGAGCCATCATGCAGAGGATTGGGGGTAGAGGTTCTCACCTGGTGGCTGCTGGTGACTGTGGGTGTCTGGGGTTATGGTTAGAGGTGTGGAACTAGAAGTTGGACAGAAAGGGGTAAAGTAGATCTTATGGCTACTGGGCTTGCCAGGAACCCAGGAGGTAGTTTGGAGCTTGTGGAACTCACTTGGTTGGCCCTGAAAGCAGCAGGCCTCCCTGGATGCAGGCAGAGGTGTGGCCAGGAAAATGGGCTCCCCTAATTTCATCCCAAAACTTTGGGGATCATTCCATTACTAAAACCCCCCAACACCTTTTCTTCCTTATAATAGGTTTTTTTTCCTATTGTTATCACAAAATACCTGACAAAATCAAGTCAACATGGGAGGGGTTTGTGTTACCTCACAGCTCAAAAGTATAGTCTATCATGATGCAGAAGGCATGGTGGCAGGACACAAGGCAGCTGGTCACCTTGCATTTGCAGTCAAGGAACAGAGAAAGATGAATTTTGGTGCCCAGCTCAATTTCTCCATTATTCTGTGTGGGACTCATGCTGATGGTGCCACCTATATTCGGATGAGTTTTCCCTCTTGGTTAACCCTTTGTAGAAATGCTCTCCTGAACGAACCAACAGATTTGTTTCCAGGGAAGTTCTATATTCAATCTAGATGTCAATAAAGACAAGGAAGATTCACCATCATGCTTCTCATCCATCCTCAGTTCTCAGAACTAAGAAGAGGAGCCTGTGTGCTCTGTGAAGGAGAATACTCTCCTCTCAAAGGGCTAAAAGGCAAAAGCATCTGGAACCAGCAGGTGGGAGTCCACACCTGCTACTTCAATCACTTGGAGCTGGCTTTATAGGCAACCTTCTCTCCTGCACCCACGATGCAGTGCCTCAGTGCTCCAGGCACTGCTCGGTTTGGGAGCTGGTGGGACTCATCTGAAAGCCCAGCTGCTCAGGCAGATTCAGAGACAGCCAGCAGTGCCCTGCCCTGCACTCCCCATGAGATCACAGATCACAGACACCTGCGAACTGCTCATTCCCCTTTGTGTCTCTGTGGAGAAAAGGCCTGTCAGACCCTGAAGCTCTCCCTTCTTACAGAAATAAAAGCAAATCTGACTTGGTCTGGTTTATTTTCAGTTTCCAACACACAAATAAAGCTGCCGCTGCCGCTGCTGCTGCTGCTACCTCACATTGCTGCTCTGTGGCCATTACCCCTTACTGCAGAGGATGTGCATCTGTTAGCTGTGGGCAGATGCCTTCTCTGCCATTTTAAACAGGCCAGGGATGGCTTCAATCATTCCAGCTGAGATGCCAAACTCATTCACTCCTGAAGCACAGAAAGTCTGTACTCAACACCCAGTTCTCTAAGAATGACAGGCACAATTGAGGCTGTGAAGACACTCACCCTCTCCTCTATTGTTGATGGGAGTGTAAATTGGCCTTAATCAGGGCAATCAGGAAGAATTCAGCCAAATACACACACACGCACACACACACACACACACACACACACACAAAGCTCCAACTCAGGCTGAGAATTTATCCTATAAAAACATGCACACAGCTAAAATTATATATTTCCACTTATGAGTTTTTCACTGCTGTTGTTTGACAAGTTTGGAAATAACCTAAATATCTATTAATAGGAGGCTCATTAAAATAAGCTATGCAATATAAAGCAAATGAATATATATATATATATATGATATTGAAAAGAAGTGTATATACACTTTATGCACTCATGTGAAGGACCGCCTCTTGATGTGCACTATGTTGGCTTAAAACGCTAAGTATTTACTGTCCCACTGTTTCCAAAAGGTAGGCTCAAGGAAATGACTTTACTAGATGATTCTTCATCAGGTTCTCCCAAAGAGTGGAGTAAAGACATATATAGGCTGTATCCCTTCTCACCTGCCAAGGGAAGGTCTAGGACCTGCCTTCTGTTTCTCATAACTCTATGGGCAGGTCCCAAAAACTCAGCTTATATACACACATAGTTAGGGGAAAGCCTCGGCCTCTCACAGAATGAGCTTCTCCCCAGCCTATGAAAACATCTAAGGTGGAATGTATCATATAATCCCAGAATGGCAGCCTATGGATTCTGTGATGCTGTGTTTGCTAAGATTAAGTCACTCATTGCAGCCCACAGTCAAAGAGTAGGGAACATATGTCCACCCCTTGAATGGAGAAGTATCAAAGATCTTTGTAGGCATATCTTTTAAAGTATCTTTCCAAGATTGCTAAGAGCAAAGAAAAAAAAAGAGAAATAAGTAATCCAGAAAGAGAGAACAAAACAGAGCCTTTGGATGGCAGGCTACTACATATGTAAGAAGAGGGAGAGAATAGTTGTATGCATTTGCTGGCAGATACATAAAAGATCTCTGGAAGGATTCACAATAAATTGAGAACATGAGGTGCCCCAAGGGAGACCAATCTGTATCAGAAAAACAGGGTGGGGAGGGAGACTTTGCAATGGGTATCTTTGTCAGTCTTTTGAATTTAGCATCAGCTAGATTACCTGTTATTTTTTATTAAAGGTGGGATGTGACCACTTTGCTATTCCATTAATGTTTACTGAGCATCATAAAGAAGGGCCAGGGAGTATCCATATCTTTATAGAATTCATAATACCCTTAGATAAACAAGACTTTGGCACATTTGAAGGTTTGACAAATAATTTCATATTGTACATACTGAGCGCCATCTGTATTCTCTGGATAAAGTTTCAATAATGATGGCCTGCAAGTCTCTGGGAGGGAGACAGCTTTAGAGCTCAGGTAATGTCAGGGTCATGAAAATGAGAGTAAGACTGAAGAATGGGATCAAGATAAAACCTTCCTCATTCCTTCCTCCCTCTTTCTCTCTTTCGATCCTGCCTCCCTTTGTCCCAAGCATGAAGGACTTTTATACTCACCTACATGGCTGTTTCAATTCCCCTCCAGATTCCCACCTCCCTTAGACTATTCATAAATTTTTCTCCTCTCTTGTTGTGACTTAACTCAAACCTTTCCCCCAGTTTCATACCCTAAATTTCTAGTACCCAGTACCTCAAAATGCAATTTAATTTGAAGTTAGGATTTCAGGTTAAGATGAGACCATTAGGTTAGTCTGGTGTCATTACAAGGGGCCTAAAATTTCTTCATGGGGGCCTGAATCTATTCAGGCAAGGAAACCCTCATAAAAACATGAAGTTGGGATTGAAATGATGCATCTATAATATAGTGAATACCAAGGTTGCCAGCCATAGAGGTATCGGGAGAGGCAGATGCTTCCCCTTGTCTCCCAGAAGAAGCAACCCTTCTGGAAACTCAACCTTTTACCTCCAGTCTCCAGAAATCATACAAGAAAAGCTTATTAGTTAAGCTCCTGGTTTGTTCATTACTGAGCAGGTCCAGGAAACTAGAACCCCATGCTGACTTGCTCCTGGCTTTGGTAAGGTGAGGCAGGTAGCTTCCCTAGAGCATAGCACAGACCAGACTCTCTGAGCTCACATCAATGCAAAAAGAAAATCTGATTTCCTACTATGGGTTGAATGTGCTCTGAGCCTTCTGAAACTCAGTTTGGAATTCCATTGCTCTGTGGTACTGTTGGAAGGGTGATATTGGAGTTTTCAAAGGGCAAAAATTCAATTAAGAATGGTTAATATCTTTCTTATTTCTCATAAGAGTGAGTTATTATAAAGTATTTAGCGTAAAGGGAGGGTACCCTATGGTTTGTCATTTCCACACATTTCTCCTTGACCATCCTGCTTTCCTGCCACATCAAGGTATGAGGAGAAGCCCTCAGCAAATTCAGCCTAATCTTGGAACCTCTGGGATCATGAACTTAATAAGTTTCTCTTCTTTAAAAGAAGACATTCTCTCCATCTTCAGGTGATCTGTTATGGTAACTAAAGATGAACTAAGGCACCAGTAAATGAATTCAAGCTCACCAGCTTACAGAGGAGCTGCTAGTGAACTTGTACTTCTGGCAGTGAGGGGAGTAAAGAGAGGTGACTTTTCTAAGCTTGTCATCTATGGCCAGGCTGCTACAGGGGGTGTAAGCAGTGAGGACGCTCATAAAAAATAGAGGGAGCATCCAAAACCATGTGTATGATGGTCTGTATACAACATCTTTTCTTTTCTAGATCCCTGGAATCCCAAGTGGCCTAAACCGAGATAGCCAGCAATAAAGTGGGTGCTTATGGGGTTCTCTTAGGGTTCCCCAGTCACTCTAGAAGTTTATGAAATCTTTCACAGGGTAGGTGCTAAAATACACAGTTGAAGGAGACACCATTTTAAAGTTCTCAGCCCGGTGAAGGCAAAGCTAATAGTGATGTCTGTGTACACAGCTGACACTTGTTTTGTGTGCATCAAGGCCTGGGCAGGCTGTATGCAATTGGATTTCTTTAATGGCTCAGTGGGGGTAGAGTTTGATATCTTTGTTCTATAGATGAGGAGTATAGTTTCCAGAGAGATGAAGGAACCTGCCTCAGGTCACACAGTTGGTAGGTGATAGATCTGGAGTGTGAACCATCCTGGCTGACTTCAGAGGTCCTCTGAGTGTCTACATGCATCTACACTGCACTCAGATGTATTGATGTATCAGCAACACTTGGTTCCATTGAAAGGCTACTCCAAAGACCACACAACGCTGGAAGGAACCTGGAAAGCTGTGCAAAACAAGTGCAGGGCAACTCATGGGCCAGGGCCTAAGAGAGATGAGAGAGCTGATGTTGACTGGGCAGACATCTATTTGCAGGGGATGCATGCTTGCAGAGCTGATGAGAGCCTGCCTGCTGCAGAGGTTATATTTAAGCATCATCTTGGCTTCTATCATCTGGGGTGGGGAGCATTTTAAAAAGGGGATTTTAGGCAGAAAGCTAGTCTGGAAGTAAGGGAATAGACAGTGAGAGAGAGGCCTTGAATATTGTACCAGTGAGCATGAAGTGAGGGAGCCTTATTTATTGTCACCCTGATGTCTTGATCTAAGGATATGTTAAAAAGATGTCTCTGGCAGCCCTACAAAGATGAGATAAAGAGAATATAGAAAGGGGAGGGAGGAGGACATCCTGGAAAGCATCCCAACAGAGGGAGTCTAAATAAAGGGTAGTGACACAGGATGGCAAGAAAAGAGACTCCAGGGAGGTGGAAAACAGACACTTTACATGGAAGACTTATGAGAAAAGCAGAAAGCCAGACTGTGCTCTGTGTTCTTTGTGTTCCTCCTGTGAGTGACAAACATGTAACTCTCATGCAAATGCTCCCAATGTCTCCCACTGTTTCTGATATTCTTTATTCCCCACTATCCCAGACTTGGCTGGCATATGAGCAGTGTGTCTGTGTATGAGAGCAAGCATGCCTACAGACACATCCACACACAAACTCACCCGTGACTTATTGTCATGTCTAATACCTTTAATTATTTTACTGGAACAATTTCTTTGACACAGAAAGAGATAATGGGAGCATCTTTTCAGGAAGACAAGGACTGTTTATATTCTTGACCTGATTCCAAACACCCAGCAAAATCCCTGGAGAGCAATTAATTAAGGGATATCTGTGTGCCTGGTTTAGAGATTTCTTCCATCTTTTCTCAGTCTTTGTCTCCAGTCCTTCCTAGAATCTCATCCACCCTCCCTTCCATACCTTGATCCCACTGGTTAAAAGCTAAATTTCATTTCCCTGGGTAGTAGAATATAGCTTTGTTTTTTAAAGACACTTAAAACCTAAGAGTTTTATTTTTCCCCCTTGTAACCATGTTGATGCTATATATAGTAATTTTATTAAGGAGATAATTTACGTAAATTCCATACCAGAGCCCTGCTGAGTAGAGAGAGCTAATTCTATTTTTCTTATTAGCAAAAACAGACAAACCAAATGAGATTTAAAGACCAGACAAACGAATTTGTGTCGTTGCCAAAGTGAAGTCTGGGACCTTGGTCTTATGTTCTAGGACCTGAGAAGCAGAACACTTGAGTTACCTATCCCAGCAAAGAAAAGTGATAGGGGGAGGGGTGATAAAGGGGTAATAACTTTTTATAAAGAGAGAAAATGTAGTATCAAGAATCTACCCCAAAACAAGTGGGACTCCCACAACCCCTAAGTGAAATTTTGCAAAAGCATCTGGTGATGGAAAAGGGCAATGACCCTCTCTCTTTTGCTGGACTTGGTGAGTCCTCAAGGTGCCAATGGGTTGGACTTCTCCAGTATTTTGGGGGCTGAGTTTGTTCTCTGATATCCTTCATCACCCTGCACCCCACATGCACATCCATAGAGAGAGCAGGTCTGTTTAGCTGACTTGTTCAATCTGTGTCTCTATTCCAAGAAGGTATATGTGGGCTTCTTAATGAATATACGGAAACCCCACTTTCAACAGAGCCTATAAGTGAAAAATCTGATTTGTACCAAAGACATCAAGGGGTGGTTATTAGCTTTACAAAAAGACAAACTGGAGAATTCTTTAAAATCCCTAGCTCCCTTGGTGCATTGGAAATGAGATTCAATTTAGGAAAAAAAAATTCAATTGATACACAACTTTTGAGAATGCTCTGCTGGAGAAAAGAAGGCACAGCAGGGACTAGGTATTGATGGTGATTAAGAAAAGGAAGAGGACATAATTTCCCTCCTTCCCAGTAGGTCTAATATTAAAATGTAGTGGTAGCCTCATAAATGCCAAATGCGTTCAAACACCTTCATCATGCCTGCCTCTCCTGGGAGCCCCAGGAGAAAGACTCTTCCTTTATAGTATAAAGAAGGATAGTGGGACTTAGAAAGGCTGAGAAGCTGCCTACATGCAGCTGGTGAGGTTCAGAACTTGGGTGTTTTTTGCTTTAGGGCATCTTTAGCAACCCTACAGTTCCTTCTTCCTTAGAGGATTGTTTTCCTGGGCCTCCAAAGCCGTTTTCCTTTTCCTGTAAAAATACTACTCTGGAGTATGATTGACAAACTCTCTTCAAAGATGATATACTCAAAACAAATGTGTCACATAGGAATCTCTCCTTACTGGGGCTATTAAGGATGGGGTTGGCCTCAGGAGGTAGAACGAGGAATATTGCTTCAGGTCTAAGACTGTCCTGCCCTCACAGCAAGATTCATGGCTGTAAAATGAGACCCTGTATTAAAACAATTTGGGGGGGGGATATAGAGATGGTAGAGATGTCTTTGGGTCCCTGAGGGGTGACACAGGACACCAGCACAGAGTACAGTGTCAACATCAGACTACAGACAGCAGAAGGGCTTCAGGAAGTTGACCCTTAGCAACAGAAGGGCACAAGGATGTGACCCCAAGTGATCTTAATCCTAGGTAGACTCAACCTACCTACAACCAGGGAAATATGGAAGCCCTTTGAAGTCAAGGTAGCCCATCTTCCATGAGACTGTCTTATTTTATAAACAAGAAAAACTAGGATTCATAGGAGCAAAGTGGCATCCAGGTCCCCCAGATACTGAAATTTAGACTTATTTCTCCGTATTCCAGTCCATTCTTCCCCCACCAGCTCTCAGGTGTGCTAGAATGAAATACTACAGGCCCCATTACACCCATAATCTCTCCTCTCCATGGAATGGGTCTCCTTTGGTTCAGACAAGAATGTATCATTCCACTCAATTCTCTCCACCCTACGATGTTATCCCTATGTAGTGAATGTTACCTCAGCAGAGCATGAAGCACCACAGAAACTAGGAGATAAATATACCTTCTCTTCCCCCACTTTCTTTTTAAAAAGTGCAAACTTAAAAAAGAACTTTATGCAGATCCCCCAACAACTGGAGCAGGAGCTGTCCCTGACTCTGTTGCCTGCCTGTGAATGCTGTTGCCCTAACTGGGCTGCCTTGTCTGGCCTGGTATGAGAGGATGTGCCTAGTCCTGTAGTGAATTGACTTGCCAAGGTGGGCTGGTACCCAGGGGTCCTCCCTTCTCAGAGGAGAAAGGAAGGAAGGTAGTGGGAGAAGCTATGGGATGGAGAGAGGGGCTGCGATCAGGATGTAAAGTGCATAAATAAGTTAGTGGAAAAAATGCTTATTTGTGTCTTTTGCTTGCACATCCTAAAAGTAAAGCCCCTTTATATTATCATAATGCTTGTCTTACTTCATCATAATCCTAGCTCAGATACCTGACTCTGAGAAACCTTGTATTTTTAGCTCAAAAAGTATCATTAAATGTTGTCCACCTCATATTTTCTAACTTTTCCAGAAAACTAAATACTTTCATCAAGGACAGTTTATTTGGTGACCAAAACCTTAATTGTGGCATTCACCACTGAGCCAAAATGGTAGCCCATCATGAAATTCACCCAAGACTCCTGCATCCTTCACTTACCTGAGAGAGAAGCAGATCTATCATGAAATAATGTTGTGATAGGTTTTTGATGGTCACTTTGACAAGATCTGTAATCGTGTAGAAGACACTGTTGTAAGGAATCAGCTAAGTTAGATTAGCTTCAGGATGTAAATTTGAGAGATTATCTAGATTGAGTTGTCCAAGATGGGAAGACCCACTTTACTGTGAGAGACACCATTCCATGGGATGGGGTCTTGAACTGAATAAGAAGGAAAAGACAAGCTGAGCAGGAGCACCCACTGCCCTCTGCTTTCTAACTGTGGATGCAATGTGACAAGCCACCGCAATCACCTGGCGCCATGCCTTCTCCACCATGAGGGACTGTACCCTCAAACTGCGAGCCAAGGTAAACCCTTTCCCCCTTATCAGATTATTTTGTCACAACAAGAAAATAACCAATAATACCAATGTGATCAAGGAGAGATTCAGGATGCACAGGACAAAACTAGGGGAGTGGGAAAGGCAGGTAGGAAATTCATCTCTGTGGAATTTAGGAGACATTGCCTCCTGACAGATATCAATCAGCTCCTAATCTCACCCTTGTAAACTACTCCAGCCTTGATGTAGTCCCCCAAGAAAGCAGTTATGAGACCAGAGAACAACTTGGCACCATCTGCCAGAGACTCTGTCTTTCTCCTATTTGCCATGTGGTGGTTTGAATAGGCTTAGCTCAGGAAGTGGCACTATTAGGGAGTATGGCCTTGTTGGAGTAGGTGTAGCTTTGTTGGAGGAAATGTCACTGTGGAGTTTGGCAATGAGACCCTTCTGACCATATGGGAGCCAGTCTTCTCCTAGTGGCCTTCAGATGGAGATGTAGAACTCTCAGCTCCTCCTGCACCATGCCTGCCTGGATGCTACCATGCTCTCACCTTGATAATGGACTGAACTCTGAACCTGTAAGTCAGCCCCAATTAAATGTTGTCCTTATAGGAGTTGCCTTGGTCATGGTGTTTATTCACTGAAGTAAAACCCTAACTAAGACACTCTACCTCAAGATACCATATTTTCCTGACCTCTCCTGTATTCTCCCATGGAAGCCCCATGCCAAGTTGGGGGAGGGGAGGTCTCCTAGCCTTGGTTGGGAGATGTTTGTGTTTTTTTTTTAATCACTGTTACTGAAAAACACTGTTGTTATCTTATTTCTCAGTCTATTTTAAAACTATTTCTGAAAGCTTTTAAGCTACCTGAAGCAGGGGAAAACAACAACTCAGAAGCAGCTAATCAACTTTTGTCCTAATTGGCTTTGTGCTTTTCTGTTCAGGCAACATTGTCTCTTGCTTTGTTTTGGTTTTAATTGAGCTATGAAGGAGAGAGAACATGGCTCAAAGAACAGAAGCAATGAACTAGCAACTGGAGACCCAAGGCTTGGGGATTCTAGTTGCAACTATCTGCTTGTACTGTTTGCAAGGCTTCAGAGTCTCTCTTTCTCTCTTTCTCTCTCTCTCTCAATCTCTCTCTCTCTCTCTCTCACACACACACACACACACACAAACACTCACACACAAACACACACAAACACACACAGACACACACTGTGTATGCTGAAGTTCCCGTTATGCTATACATAACAAACAGAACACTTTCTTCTGAACACCATCATAGTTTCCTCTACTACCCAGACTTTCTGGTTAATCTCACTTGAAGTTCCTGTAACACAAGATTATACCTCCTCTCTGATACCCAGGTACACCAGGAGATAAGTAGGTATAAAAGGAGCTCCTCCAAAATGGAAACAGGTCATAGTCTAGTTTTTGTACAGTCAATACATACACAGTGAAAAAATGTGGTGGACTCCATGAAAGACACGTGATTTCTAGGCATCAGGACATATCACAAGAGCCACAGGATCACTCCAAACCTTTCACCTCCACGTTCCTAAGTTGCTATGAGGTTATGATGCATAATGAAAGCCAGAGATACAAGATGGATTTGAAGAGTCCTTTGTAAATACTGTCTCTTCTAAGGAACAATAGGCAAACAGGTATATGTTTAAAATTCCACAAAGAGTATGGCCTTCGAGGTGACTTTGAGGAACAAGAAAGACATATGGATATGAAATAAGAATGGGTTGGTGGAGATGGGTGGAAGAAATGAGAGCTAAGGTTGTGACACTTCCAGAATCTTAGTCTAATCAACCACTATTTTAATCACCAATTTGCCCTGAGTAGCTTTGCCAACCATTGTCCTAAGGGCAGAGACAGTAGCATTAAGACAAGCAAGGTCAGGTCCCTGCCTTCAGAGGGCTCACATTTTAACTAAAAGGCAGTCGAATAAAATCCAAAATGATTTCTGACCATAGTAAGGTCATGATTAAATAACCCCACCAAGGTGTTTTAAAAATAGAGATTGTCATGAAGACATTCTGAGATGTGTAGAGAGGGCTAGGTTAAGGACAAGAAAGATGAAGGAAATCAGGTATGGCCCCGAAGCAGGCATAAGTGTGGTATGTTTTAGAAAACCAAACATCAATTGATAAATGGCCAGTGTAGCAAAAGCAAATTGACAAGGAGGAAGTAGGGTAGAACAAAGTCCACCAAGGCCATATCCAAGGTCATAAGTGGTTGATTTTAACTAAAGATGAAGTTTTAGGTGATGTCGCAAATTAACTAGGGATTAAAATTAGAAAATTTCAGATGCCAAATTAAGGAAGAGGCACTTAGATATTTGAGAAGAATTTTCTCATGACTGCATAACTCAGGTTTTCAGGCCAAGTTCTCAGGGTTACACACAGATAATATGAAATAGGGTGCCCTGAAACAGGTCCTAGGCACTTGACTAGAGCACAAAGCAGAGGGAGATATAGAGCATCAGGAGTATTTTTTACACAGTGTCTGAACAGAAAGTCATCTACTCACCTCCTTCATCATAAGAATGAAGGCAGAGAAGGAAACTGAGGCATGGGAGAGGGAATGTCAGAAGACATAGCCAGTCTTATAAATGCTTAATTCTCTTCAGCTGATCTGAACATAGAAATAACACTTGTGAACTCAGAATTGCTAAGCATTTAATTGCTGGGGTCCAGCTCTGATTCTGTCATGGCAATCATCTGTCACCCCAAAGGCACCAGTGCAGGATGTTCAACTGACAATCTCTCTGCAGTGAAATTTCCCTAGACAAGCACCCAAGTTCAGAGAAAGTTTTCAAAACATAAAAATAGACTCTAGTTGGGGTAGGGTAGAGTGAGGTATTCATTATATCAAGGTGATCTAGTCTAGATACATTCTCTCTCTCTCTCTCTCTCTCTCTCTCTCTCTCTCTCTCTCTCTCTCTCTCTCTCTCTCTCTCTCTCCCTCCCTCCCTCCCTCCCTTCCTCCCTCCCTCTCTCCCTTCCTCCCTTCCTCTCTCCCTTCCTCCTTCCCTCCCTCCCTCTCTTTCCCTCCTCCCTCTGTGTGTGTATCTGTGTCTCTGTGTATGTGTATATTTGTGTGCATGTCTGTCTTTTTGTCTATCTGTCTGTGTATTGGTGTATGTATATATGTATGTGTATGTGTATATGTATGTATATATATGTATATGCGTGTGTGTGTGTAGGGTATATACATGGCTCAACATAACTATTTCTGGGGTACATATCTGTCTAAGTGAGCTGCCACCTAGCTTCTGAGCATGAAGCTACAGTGTCACCGAATGCTGTTCTCAGCACTGCTATGACCATGCAGAGGGGCAATCTGGATCCAGAAAGGGTCATTGTCCCTCCTGGCGGCCTCGGAACCCCAAGAAGTCTTAAAACTGAATCCTTCCTCTACCTATTTCTCTCCTTCCTAGATAGACTCCATCATCTCTGAGAGTCAGGGGGCAAGCCATGGAAGCCTGCCCATGGGTAAAGACTGGAAGCAGCCCTACTCAAGACCCAAGAGTGTGTCAACAAAGGAGGCAAGTGCAAACTCCACATCTTCTTGCCAGCTCCAGTGTTCTTGAACTGGAACCAGATAGCCAAGGAAAAATAATTAAATGCTAAACTTTTCACTTCTCTGAAAGAATTTTTGGCCGCCCCCTACGCAATGCCAATAAGGAGAGAGGGAAAGAAATCATTCCATCAATAGCTACAGCCTCTTTGGGTACAAATCTAATTAAAATGAGACTGCCAGGGGCCTTATGGAGATGGTTAAAAATAAACTAAAGGAAGGACATTTTTAGACTGGGGAGAGAGAGGTTCAAGGGAGGGGCCACAGAATGGAGGCAGGTGGCCACCAGGCCCTTGCAGACATGGCTGCATGTGACTTTCAGTGAAGGCTAGAGCTGCCCCGAGCCTCCCCCTGCCTTGTCTATTTCTCTTTTCCTCCTCGTCTTCCTTTTTGAATAATGTGTTTTTGCTGCTACTTCAATCTCAGCCCCTGCTCTCCACATTAACATGTATATTGCTTGGTTAAGGGCTATCTGGCCGGCTGGTTCTAAATAACTGGAAAATGACAGGAAGGTGATGGGGGCAGGATGAATGAGGGTCTCCTCAAAAGCTCCTGGTCGCCTTTGTCATTTATAAACAAATGCTCAACTCAGTTCCACAATTCCATTTTCAAGTGCCCTCTCTTAAATAGGCAAGAACGGAGCCTGCCTGGCCTTGGCTGCTTGGGTCTCTGTTCCCTGATCCCAAGGCCCCTAGTACTCACATCTGGGTACTCATTCATTGTCATCAATTTGACTTAAATGAGGGCACCCATTGCACATTGAATGGCACAGTCACTGACTGAAAGTCTCCCGGGACAGATACTACTGATGCCTGGGGTTAGGTGTAATACTTGAGGAATATCTTGGACTTGGCACAGATGAGTGACACCCCACCCAGATTCCCTTCCAGGAATGCTTCTTAGAGAAACTAATGTCTTGCCTGGGTGTGGAAAGGAAGTGTGAGCTCAATGAATTAATGATCCACACTCTCTACTCCTGACCCTAAGGACCATGGCATGGTGCTATTAATTCACTCACATACCTGTGTCCTAATATACAAGTCTGTGGAAGCAAATATGCCTATATTTTAGTTATGTGTTCTTTTCCTACAGTGTATCTCTACCTGTTATGATGTAAACTCCAAAGGACCCAACACCTTCTCTCTTGCTTACTTCTCTGACTTCTGCAAGCTGCATCTTTATGCCTGCCACATAATAGAATGTTGTGCTGTTTGTGGAGCAAGAGAACACACAGGTCAGAGGGAATGGGGTTTGCAGAAAGTCGTGAGGCCTCATGGGGCTTCAGATCATTCTGAGTGTTTGCCGTATCTGGAGCATGGGTAACCTAATGGCAGTTGACCAGATCAGGCAGATCTAGGAAGAATTCAGGCATTAACTGCAGGGTAAATGGCGACCCATTGAAGGATACAGACAGGAGAGCAACAAGATCCCATTAATCTCTAGAAAGACCTCGCCAGTGAAAGCAGAGAAGAAGCTAGAGACTGAGTGTTTATGGAACCAGCAAAGAAGCTGTAACCCAGGAGAAAGGAAGTGCTAAAGTGGGGGATCATTCCCATTGCTCCTCTACTTGGAAGAATAATGTGGTACTTATAAGTGGCCAGGAACAACCCAGCATCAGCACCTAGACTCTACAGATCCTGCTCCTTCAAATATTCTGTTAGAAATCATGAGAGCACTGAAGAGAGAGCCCCCAAGACAAGAACATAAGAATTGGACACACTGGACCACTTTCTTTTACTTTGATCTGATTTTCACTTGTCTCATCTCCTATTGCCTTGGTGGGAATGACAGTAGAAAATGGCTGTGGAGCATCAGTCTCCAATAGATATATTTTCTAGGCATCCCTATTTCCTAACAGTCATAACACAATCTTGAAAACAATGACACCATACTCCATTTTCAATATACAGCAGCTGTATATCCATCCCTCAGTGTCCATGGGAGATTTGTTCTAGGATTATATCAACATTCGTAGATTCCCATGTCTCTCTTATGAAATAGCTTAGTATTTACATCTAGCCAGTGCCTATCTACCTGTATACTTTAAACCATCTCTAGAAGGTATAATGCTTGATATAGCATAAATGCTATATGATTGTTGGGTTTATTGTTTAGGGAATATGACAAGAAAAACAGTCTAGACCTGTTGATCCTGATAACAGGTCTGTAATAAGAATGCTGGATGTTATCATGCATCACCTCCATAACAACAACAACAACAAGAACTGAGAGGAAGTCTTCTCAAAAACACATGGGTAACAAGGTCCAGACTAAGTATAGCACCTAAGTAGCAAGAGTGAAATCTGGGCTTTTAAAACAGACCAGGAACTGTGCTATGTGCTTCTCATGGCTTCCCTCAGTTCTCCTCCGAGTATAAAATGAGTGATCCTATCCAGCCTCTGTTTTCAGATGGGAAAAATGGCAACAGAGAGGCTAAATTGAGCATCTAATCCCCCTGAGGGCAATTTGGCCAGGAGTTAAGTTCTTACACTATTGACCCAGGAAAGAAATAATGGGAAGCTCATGCCGACAATCCAACACTCATTGTGAATGTACTGTGAGAGAATCAAACCAATACTCAAGCACTTAAGGCGCATGCATGCCTCTAACCTAGCACTCATAGTACATGGTATGTTGCTGTAGTGGGCCCATAATCATAACACAAGGCTCATGATACATGTACAGCAGAAGGCAGACACCTATATCCAAGAGCACTCATGTTACATGTATTGTAGGAGACTAATGCCTGTAATCTAGCACTCATGGTGCATGTACTCTGGGGAGTTCATAAAGCAGCACTCAAGGTTTATGTACTGTTGGAAATACACACCTCTAACCCAGTACCCATGGCACATGCGGCTCATGCCTTATAACCCAGCACTCCTTGTGAAAGCACTTTGCCAGACTCAAACCAGAACCCCAGAGCTGATGGTACATATAATGCAGATATTCACTCTTACAACCTATTCATAGTGCATGTATAGTGGGAGGTTTATGATTACAACCCAGCACTCATAGTGCATTGTATTAGTAGGAGTTCTCTAGGAGAACAGAACTTAGAGAATGAATCTTCACTGTTGGAGGATCATGCCTATAACCTAGCATTGTGGTGCATATGCTTTGGAAAGCACATGCCTATAACTCAGCTTTCACTGCGAATATACTATCCAAAGCTCAACCCAGTAACCCAGGACTCATGCCGCATTTACTCTGAGAGGTTCAGGCCAATATTCTAGTACTCATGGTTTGTGTACTTTTGGAGAATTATACCACTAACCCAGAAGACATGGTGCATATGCTGTGGGAGGCTTATGCCTATAAGCGAACATTTATTATGAATGTACTGTGAGACTCTAAGCAGTGACCCATGACACACAAGCATAAGCTCACACCTATAATCCAGCCTTCATGTACTGTTGTGGAGCCATGGTTGTAACCCAGCACTCGTGATGCATGTCCTCTGAATGGCTAACCTCTGAGTCCCACAACTCATGGTGTATGTGCTGTTGGAGGCTCATGCCTATAACCAAGCTCATTGTCAATGTACTATATGGGACTCTAAACAGTAACTCTGACCTCAGGATGCATATACTGTGGAGAGCTCATGCTTGTGTGTGAAACTCTAAATCGTAACACAGAACTCATGGTGCATGTACTAGTTAGCATTTTACTGCTGTGAACAGACACCACAACCAAGGTAACTCTTATAGGACAACATTTAATTGGGGATGGCTTAGAGGTTTAGAGGTTGAGTCCATTATCAAG
Organism: Tokudaia tokunoshimensis; assembly: GCA_036184795.1. Classification (NCBI taxonomy): domain Eukaryota; kingdom Metazoa; phylum Chordata; class Mammalia; order Rodentia; family Muridae; genus Tokudaia; species Tokudaia tokunoshimensis. The sequence goes on along the minus strand of BTHU01000011.1, from coordinate 53,615,661 downwards.
GCGGGAATGTGTCAGCATCCAGGCAGGCATGGTGCAGGAGGAGCTGAGAGTTCTATATCTTCATCTGAAGGCTGCTAACAGAATACTCACTTCCAGGCAGCTAGGGTGAGGGTCTTAAGCCCATGTCCACAGTGACATACCTACTCCCAACAAGGCAACACCTCCTAATAGTACCACCCCCTGGGCCAAGCATATTCAAACCATCACAGTGCATGTACCATAGGAAGTTTACACCTATAACCCAGCAGCCATGGTACACTCACTGTGGGAGGCTGACATGTCTATCACAACACTCATGGTACAAGAACCAAGGGCAGCTGACATCTGTATTTCAGTACTCACAGTTCATGTATTGTGGGAGACTTGCAGATATACTCTTGGGTGTATATAGTCTGGGAGAATCAGGCCTGTAGCCAGCACTCATGGTTTATGTATTTTTGGAGACTGACCCACTAACACAGCATTGATGGTCTATGTGCTATGGGAGGCTCATGCCTATAACCCAACACTCATTGTGAATGTACTGTGCAAAACTCAAACCAGTAACTCAGAACTTGTGCTGCCTGTAATGTGGAGAATCACTCCTATAAGCCAGCACTCATGGTGCATGTACCATAGGAGGCTCACAGATATAATACAGTGCTTATGGTGCATTGTATTACTTGGGGTTCTCTGGGGGGAACAGAACTTATGGAATGAGTCTGCTCTGTGGGAGGTTGATGCCTATAAAGTAGCAATTACAGTGCCTATACTTTGGGAGGCCTGTGTCTATAACCCAGCTCTCATTGTGAATATATTACACAATACTCAAAATAGTAAGGCAGTACTAGCGGTGCACATACTGTGGCAGGCTGATGCCTCTAACGCTGCCCTCAGTGTGGATTACTGTGCAACTCAAAACAGTAAGAAAGTACTCATGGCATATGTACTGAGGGAGGGTTGTGCCCATGACCCAGGATTCGTGATGCATCCTCTACGGTGGGCTCATGGGTGTAAGCCAGCACTCATGGAACATGGACTCTGGAGATACACACCTGTAACATAGTACTCATGGTATATTACTATGGGAAACTCGTGCATATAACCCAGGACTCATTCTAAAATATTGTATAAGACTCAGAACAGTAAGCCAGCATTCGCTGTGTATATACTGTATGAAGCTCAAGTCTGGAACCCAGCACCCATGGTGCGTGTTTTCTGGAAGCAAACGACTATAAAGCAGTACTCGTGGTATTTGTCCTGTTAGAAACTCATGCCTATAACCTAGCACCCATTGTAAGTGTACTATACAATACTCTAAACACTAAGCCAGCTCTTGTGGTGCATGCATTGTGTGAGGCTCATGCCTATTACTCAGCACTTCATCATGAATGGACTACACACCATTTAAGAGCAAAGCAGCACTCATGATGAGATTCATGCCTAAAACTCATTATGAATGAAGGCAAAATTCAAAACAGTAAAGTACTAATCACAACACTCATTCCAATAACCCAGTACTCTTTGTGAAAGTCATTCATGAGACTTCAAAGAGTAGGCCTGCAGTCAAATAGCATGGACTGTGGGAGCCTCGCACTCATAACCTCACATTAGTGCATTGTACACTGAAGATGCTTGTATATGACACAACACTCATGGTGAGTGGATTGTGGGAGCATGACACATGTAATTCTAGCACACATGGCCTTTGTACTGCTTAGTGAGTGCATGCCCATTGCCCAGGACTTTTGAATGAACTGTGGAGGAGAAAAGGTAAGTATGTACTCAGAGTGTATGAGTGACTTTGGGAGGCTCATGCCTATAAACCTAGCCTTCGATAGGACTGTGTAGTAGGGGAATCAACGGTAGGCTAACATTTCTGGTACACATTTTTTGTAGGAAGCTCATGCCTATAATCCAGGATTCATAGTGCATATGTTATGGTAAGCTCACTGTTGGGAGCCAGCACTCATGGTGCATGTACTGTGGTAGGCTCATGCCAATTACCCAGCAGACCCTGGGAATGTACTGTGTGGGACTCAAAACAGTATACCAACTGTCATAGTTAGGGTTAATATTGCTGTAATGAAACACCATGTCAAAGAACAAGTTGGAGAGGAAAGGGTTTATTTTGGATTATGATTTCACATTATTGCTAATCACTGAAGAAAGTCAGGACAGAAACTCAGGATAGGAACCTGGAGGCAGGAGCTAGGCAGGGGCTATGGAGGGGTGCTGCTTACTGGCTTGCTCAGCCTGCTTTCTTACACAAACCGAAACTACAATGGTCTGGACTCTCCCTATGAGTCATTACTTAAGAAAATGCCCCACAGCTAGAGATTATGGAGGCACTTTCTCAATTGAAGTGCTCTCCTTCCAAATGACTCTAGCTTGTTTCAAATTGACATAAAACTAGCCAGGACAACTGACCCCTAGCCAATATGACACACAAACACATCAGTTAAGCCACGATCTTGCCTTTCCTGGTCATCCCCAAGACCACACATTAGCATCAACATAATAGTAGAAAACAAGTACAAACTTAAAAAGGTCCCACAGTTTTTACAAATTCAAACACTTTAAAGTTCAATCTCTTTAAAAATCCAAGCTGTCTGATGACCTTTGGGCTAGGCACCAATCCAAGAGTATAGCAGAATATCAAGAATTATTTTTATTAGTGGAATTAGGAATCCTTTTCTACCCTAGGTCTCCGGGCTGTCCAGCCTCTGGATCCTGGCCCTCTAGGTAGTGTCGGGGTGGGCTCCCACTCATGGCATGGATCTCAAGCTGGACCAGCCATTGGTTGGCCACTCTCATAAGTTCTATGACATCTTTACCCTAGCACATCTTGCAGGTAGGAAAAAAAATTAGGTCAAAGGTTTTGTGGTTTTGAGCCTGGATTGGTGCCCCAGTGTGATCTCTGGAAGTCTGGCCCTCTGCACATATGTTACAGTTGTGTAGCTTGGTTCTGCTGTGGAACTCTGAACAGCGGGAGCAGGAGCTGTTTCTGAATCTGTTGCCTGTCTTTAGAAGCCTTTCCTGCTATTGAGTTGCCTTGTCTAGCCTTAATTGGAGAGGAGGTACCTAATCTTACTAAAACTTGATATGCTACATTTTGTTGATATCCATTAGAGGCCTCCCATTTTCTGAAGAGAAATGGAGGAGGATATATTTGATTTCAAGCTCTCTTTTAAAATCTAAAATCCCCTTTAAAAATCAATCGCTCAACTGTGGGCTCTTGTATATAAATACTTTCTTACTTCAAGAGGGAAGAACCAGGACACAGTCCCAATCAACAATCAAAATCAAACTCTCAATACTGTAAATAACAGCATGTCTGGGATTCACTCATCATCTTCTGGACTCTTGCAAAGGGCTTAGGTTATTTCTCTGGTTCCATCCTCTGCAGCAGCACCCACAGCTTGTCTTCTAGACTCTAACTAGCTCAACTTCACCACCACTGCAGTTCTGTCCCACAGAACAGCATATCCAAAATGCTGGGGTCTTCTGCTGCAACTGGAATGCACTTTTACCAATAGTTTCTCCTGTGATCCCTTTAGGGAAGCCAGCCCTGTCAAAGAATGTCAAACCTCAACTGCTCTCCATGACAACTTCATGCCTTCAAAACTAGTACCAGTGGGTGACTGTTCCACTACCAAATTCAGTTGCCAGCATGAGAAACAACTGTGACTGACTCTGGAACACAGCTGACTCTGTGTGCTGGTTGTCAGGAAACACGTCTCAGAAGATTAAACCTCACTGATACTGGTCTCTTCTTAATCATTGCTAATTTCTCAGCTCTAGTTAAGGAGCATCAATTATCCCAGTAATGAAATATTTTGCTCCAATGGTGCTGATCTCTTGTTAATCATGGCCGACTCTTCAGGCTCAAATGACTAGAACCACAGAATCTTCACCCAAGTGGCCTGGTAGAGTCTTTGCTTCCCTCTGAAATTTCACAAGCCAGGTGTCCATTGTCTGTACTGTTTCCATTGTCTGTTCTATTGTCAACATTCTTATCTTCCAAGCTCCTACAATCAGCTCACTGAGCTCTTAACACTCACTGGCACTTCTAGTCCGAAGTTCCAAAGTTCTTCCATAGTCTTCTCCAAAACATGGTCAGATCTGTCACATCAATACCCCACTCCTGGTACCAATTTGTGTCCCAGTTAGGATTCTACACCATGACAAAAAACAATTTAGAGAGGAAAGGGTTTATTTGACCTACTTTCCACATCATAGTCTACCATTGAAAGAATTCAGAACAGGAACTAAAACAGGGCAGGAAGTTAGAAGCAGGAGTTGAAGCAGAGGTTACAGAGGAGTGCTGCTTACTTACCTTCTCAGCCTGCTTTCTTATGGAAGCCAGAATCACCAGCCCAGGAACAGCACCATCTCCAATGGCTAAGCCCTGACCTATAATTCACTAATTAAGGAAATATCCTACAGTGGGATCTTATGGAGGCATTTTCTCAGACGTTTCCTCCTTTCACATGGCTTGAGCTTATGTCAAGCTGACACAAAACTTGCCAGAACTCCAGCATTCATGGTACATGTTTTGTTGAAGGCTCAGGGCTATAATTCAGCACTGACTATGAATATACCTTGAGAGTCTCAAAACAATAAGTCAATACATATGAGCATATACTGTGTGATGCTCAAGTCTGCAATTCAGCACTCATTTCAAATGTACTGTACAGGGCCCAAAAGAGTGAACTGGCACTCATAGTACATGTACTGAGGGAGTCTCAGGCCTAAAATCCAGGATCCATGGTGCATGTTCTATGGTGGTCTCAAAGCTTAAGTCAGCATGCATGATGCAAATACAGTGTGAATCTCAAACCTGTAATCCAGCACTTATTGTACATCAACTCTGGAGGCACACTCATAACACAGCACCCATGGTGCATTCCTGACTACAACACAGCATACATTGTGAATGTATTGTGAAATACTCAAAACAGTAAGCCAGGGCTAATGGTGCATATACTCCAGCAAATATACACCAGTATCTATGGTGTATATTCTATGGTGGGCCCATAGTTGACACCAACATTCATGATGCATGTACATTGGGAAGAAGGCACCTCCTAGTACACATAGTGCACATACTATAGTAGGCTCCTTCAATTACCAGGTTCATGTGAATTTACAGTAAGCCAGTACTCATGGTACATTCTCTATGGGAAGCTCATACCTACAACACAGCTCTTATCAAGCAATGTACTCTGGGAGGCTAAGGCCTATAATCAAAAACCCATTGAGCTTATGCTCTGATGAAGAATGACTATAACCACACACCCCTAAATTATCAATCTTAAGGAAGGTCCAGAAAGAAGAAAATCACATTTCCTGTCGACTCAGCAAAAGGTTTGTGATTGACAGAAAGAAGACTGTACCTATATGAAGGTCATAATTGGTGTACTTGCAGGGTATATGGTTTGTCCACTTGTAAGACCTATGGCTCATAGAGCTATAATCTGTGCATATGCAGAACCTTGATTGGTGAAATTATAATCCATGCATAAACATGTCACACCCCTCTCTGTACTACTGAATCATATTCATTCACTATTCATCAATATTTTCAAGTTATTCTAGGGGGCTTTTGACTGTGCATTACCCTCAGCCAGTGTTATGAAGTTAGACCACAAGAACAGCTTTTCAAGAATGATCTACTGGCTATCTTTATCACAGGCTGAACGGACTGAGCTGGAGGCAGGAAGAAGAAACAGAAGCCCAGGGCTTCCCATGCCAGCAGCATGAGATACAATGAGGTAGTGATAAAGAGTACCAAAAAGGTACCAAATATAGTGTCATATGTTTTTAATTCCAGCATTTGGAAGGGAGAGGCAGGTGGATCTTTATGAGTTCAAGGACAACCTGGTCTATTTATTGAATTTCAGGACAGAACAGAGCTACACAGTGAGATCTTGTCAAAAAAAAAAAAGCAAAAAACCAAACAAAAAACAAAAACAAGAAAAACAAAAAATCAAAAACAAACAAACAAGCATCATCAACAACAACAAAGAGTACGAACACCCAAACTTGGGAATATAATAAGAAGCTGCTAAGAATTCCAGAGAGCAAGACTTGGGAAATTAGCTCAGTGCTTATTAGCAAGCCTAAAGCTTTATGTTTAAGTCTCCAACACATGCATGCATGTGCACATAGAGTATACACACACACACACACACACACACACACAGAGAGAGAGAGAGAGAGAGAGAGAGAGAGAGAGAGAGAGAGAGAGAGAGAGAGAGAGAGAGAAACTTTGAGAGAGTGACCAAGATTAGATTCTTAAGAAGCTATGACTATAAAAGATGATGGGGCTACTTTGAGAAGGTGAAAGTCACAGCTGGGACCATGACATATAAGCATTTGTAAGAGAACTGGAGGCAAGATTCAAAGCTGCAAAGTCTACAGGGCACTCAAACATGAAAGAGCCAAATGTCTTGGTTCATAAAACTCAGCAATTGGAAGTCTAGAACACCATATCTCTGCTTTGAATATCTAGCACAGTAAACCTTCAGCTTCAAAATCTCAGACCCACAAGCTTCTAGTTCTGCAGGCTAAGAATCACAAGAGTTTAAGTTTGGAAGCCCATCTTGTGAGCATCTGGAACTCAATGTGGGTGGTGCTTTGGGAGCTATCACTTGGATGCCTAGGATTTCCACCTGGGTAGAGCAAAATAGCTCTGAGCCAGGCATCTGTAATAAAAGGACCAACCCAACATCTCACAGCTAATATGGGGAAAAGTCAGACTTTAATCTCAAATTAAAATTATTCTGACCCCGGAGTTCCCATTCTTCCCTTCCATCACCCATGGGACTCTGAATTCTGACTCCTTGGATTCATCCTTTCCTTCTGTGAGTACTTGCTTCATCCTGACCATAGCCTGGAGCTAAAGTCTATACCTGGATGTTTTTGATTATCTGACCTGATTTGATACAAAATTGGCAGTTCCTGGTCATCCAATCCCGGAGACTGGGCTTAGCACGCTTTAATGACAATACCCTGTGAGTAGAGATGACCCAGGTCACTCTCTTCCAGATTTCCCCAAACAGCTGCTGCTGAGAGTTGTAAACATCTTCCCTCACAACCTCCAAGCTGTGGGTCAAATGCTGGTGTTAATTGTCTGTGTTCGTACATGTATCTCCAGCTGTCTGCAGCACCAGCCACAGGGGATACATGCATAGGATGCACACTCAGCCAGACTGCTGTGCCTGGGATCCAATTCTAACTCTGTCAGTCCTGAACTGGCCACCTCAATTCCCTGAACCTTGAAATCTTTCCTTGAATGACTACGAGCCTGAGACATCTTTTATTGGGTGGAGACCCACTGGTGTTTATTGAACTAAGCTGCAGAGCTTATGTACAAAGCTCCCTACCTGGAGAAATACCTAGCTTTGTTTAGATTTCATCCAGACATAGTGTGAGGAATGTCTCTGGGGTCCATCTGTGGTATCTGAAAAGCCAACAGTGCCTGACTGTTTTCAGGCATATAGCATATCTAATGCTCTAGACCCTGGCCATCCATGTACCCTTAAGACACCTGGACCCCCTCTCTTGAACAGCAGTCTTGTGCTGGGCCTCAGAGAATCTTCTAGTTCCTGTGCACTTGCTAAAGTTAGGAGAGGAGCTGGCTACACTAACCACTATGACCTTCATCTGTCATTTTCTCTGATCAAACAAATGCTCCTAGGAGCAGTGAGCTTCTTTCCCATTGATGTATGTTGTAATAGCTAGGTGGCAAGCCTACTCCGAGGGGTTGGGGGGAGGGTGTAAGAGGAGGAGAGAAAAGGGGGAAGGGAGAAGAGAAGGTAGATCTGAGGGAAAAATGATAGAGGAAAAGAGGGAGAAAGGGAGGAGGGAAGGAAGGAAGGGAGGGAGGGAGGGAGGGAGGGAGGGAGGGAGGGAGGGAGGGAGAAAAGGATAAAGAGACTGTGAACCATTGAACTGAATCAGAAGTGGTATGACTTAGCTCATTTTCACCACCTTCTGAGCATGCTCAAGGACTCTAGTATGTGTCCTTTCAAATCTCTGGTGAAACTTCTGAGCACAGGTGGCTTTGACAGCTGCAGGCAAAGCTCCTGTCCTCAAAAGAAGAGCAAGAGGGCATAATTTTATGAGGGGAAAAAAAGAAGAAGCTGTAAAGCCAGGTACCTTCAGGGTGAGCAATGAGAGCTCTAGAGGCAGAGGGTAGACTTGGAGCTATGATGTCTCTAGTGTGCTGGCCACTCCCTTGTTTGTTTTTCCATCTTTCTCCAAGCCTAAGGATGAGGAAGAGCTTCTCAGACTCACCTCACCTCTGACACTGCCCGCATCCTCCTCACAGAGCATAGTGAAAGTCAGATCCTCCCCTCTGATTCTAGAGCAGCTTCGTCATTTGCTGTATAGAGAAACCTCGGGTCCTCATCCATTTATATGCCCAGAAATCCTTCCTTGTTTGGCAGGAAGCCATCCACAAAAGAGCCTAGTATCTTGCTCTTGCCTCAGCTTGTGGAGAATCCGCAATGCCACAATTATCTCTGTTTACTTATTAGAATTTAGCTCTCCCTCAAGATGCAGGATTGATGGGGAGAGCACATACACACACACACACACACACACACACACACACACGTACACATGTGTGTTGAAGCTAGAGATGATAACTGGTGTCTTCTTCCATCTCTCTCCACCTTGCTTTTTGTGAATAGGTTCGGCTAGACTAACTGGACAGCAACCCTGAGGGGATCTTTTGCCTCCACTACCTCAGCACATCCATCTTTCTATGTGGGTGCTGGGAACCCAAACTCAGGTCCTCATGCTTGAGCAGTAAGTCTGTTCCCCACTAAACTGTCTCTCCAGCCCCTCAAGATGTAATTTACTCCTTCCCAGGCTGGAGACTTCCCTCGATCTTCTAGTCCAGAACAGATGGTTTGCTCTTACTCCTGTGTCTTCCTGTGTCCGTTCTCAAGCTTCCTCTTTTACCTTAACTGCTGTGCTAACTTGGTTTTGTTTTTCTTTTGTTGTTGTTGTTGTTTTTTTTTCGAGACCGGGTTTCTCTGTGTAGCCCTGGCTGTCCTGGAACTCACTTTGTAGATCAGGCTGGCCTCGAACTCAGAAATCCGCCTGCCTCTGCCTCCCAAGTGCTGGGATTAAAGGTATGCGCCACCACCGCCCTGTGCTAACTTGTTGATTGTCTGTTTGCCTCACTGGACTGAAAGCTCCTGGAGAGCCAAAGTCATGTGTTATCTGGATACACAAGCTGAATATGAAATCCACAAGGCAGGATCTGTGTGTCAGCAACAGAGGAAACCCTGGCGGGTGGGGAGGACTTGTCAGGAAGGCAAACCCTCAAGCTTTACTGGAAAGCCATGGAGACTAACCCTCAGTTTTAACAAGATCCCTAGACAGAGTAAAAACATTATAAAATGTGACAAACTCCATCTAAAGAACAGTGTGTGCGCCATGTCTTACACACCAGTCTTTCAGGAGAATGTCTGTTGAATAAACAGGTGACTGAATGTCTAGATGATTGCCAAACCTCAGCCAGTTTAACTGGTGAAACCAGAGCTCATTCTTAACTCTTTAAATAAAATTGTCTCCGCCACCACAGCAAGAACAAACCTCCCATACTCCCCTCTAACTTTGTCCCTCTATCTCTTCCATGAGAACCAGGCACCTCCCATGGACAACTGTATCCCAAGCTCAAAAAATATAATTAGAAAAAATAGCTTTCAGGGCAGCTCATCCATAATCCGCCCTGAAACAGGGCCTTTGAGGAAGGTGGTAGTTCATCAGGGGCTGTGAGTGATGTGCCAGCCAGCAGACCACACAGGGAGGAAGCCTGGTTCTCATTAGTCATCCCTTCTCCCTCTAATAACCACACAGACTGCGGAGCGAACAGAGGCAGTGCCCTCCAGGTCTTCAGTGGGCTGCTCATCATCAGCCTCAGCACCATTTCTCTTGCTACATACCCAGCTTTTATTTCTAAGGGATTAACCTCCAGCAAAGACTACTGGGACAATCTCTGGAGCTACTCTTGGTATCAGATGTGAACTTAACCACCTGATCCCACCACTCTTTTGTGCTATGCCCAAACTTTCCAGTAGCTGTGATTAAAAAAAAATAAAAAAAATAAAAAATAAAATCCTGACAAAAGCAACTTCAGGGTTGAAGGGTTTATTTTGGCCCTTTAAGCAGACTCTATCATGATGGAGACAGCAGGTGCTTGAGGAGGTTGGTCATATCAAGTCTTTCTCTTTTTTCAATAGATCAAGATCCCTGCCTAGGGAATGGTGCCACTCACAGTGGTCTTACCATTTCAACTAACCTAACCAAGATAATGCCACTGACAGGCATGCCTAGAGGCCCTTGTCTCAAATTATTATTGGTTGCCTCATATTGCCAATTGAAAGCAACAATAATACTCTATAAATACAGAGTTTCACTGACTATGTCAAATCCTAGCTTAGCCCAAGAATAAGCCTCTGGGATCTTTGAGTTGAAAAAGCCATATATGGGTAATTAAGACCATACCTGCTCCAAACTGGTCATCCATAGGCCTGGGCTGCACGCATGAGGAAACTAAGAAAGAAACGAAGCCTTGCTATTGATGTTACTTTCTGTCTGCAGGACATTTACCCTCAAATGGTTCTTGTCTCCATTCTCTCCTAAATGAAAAGACAAAGTTTCCATCACTACTTCACAGCAGGAGAACCTGAATCCAGAGAGGTTAATCCTCCTCCCAATTTCTGGAATTTGTATTTCTCTAGACTCTGAAAGCCATTTTCTATGGCTTAAAATAAAATATTTACATAATGACAGCATTCAATGTTTCACTGTAGAAACATCTCGGCATTTGGTCAAAACAACGTGCAAAATGCATGTTATGACAATTTAAGTACTCCAATTTATGGAGAAAATCGCCATTTGCAGGTTTTATTTGCTCAATAAACTTATATTGAACATTTTAAAAACATTGCTAGCTGTATACACGGGAATTGAAAATAAAGATGAAAAAGAAATCAGAACATCTTCTAGACAAAAGAGGGGGATGTTTTTGTGCTGATGACCAAGAAGACTCTCTTTCCTGTGATTTGTCTGAAATTAGCCTCTAGGTCTCCTAGCAGGCCAAGTGAAAAGGGTAATACAAGCTGTTACTGTCATATGAGAAAATAGGTGTTCTATTCAGAAGAAACCACTTCCCAGTGTAGGGTTCTAAGCAAAATTTGTTAGAGGAGGCTTATGGAATTATAGCTAAGGCATCATTAGATCATCTCCTTAGTAGCAACTGTGTGGAGAAACACAGTAGAAACAACTCTGTGAAGAAGATGATTGACAGGGCAAAGAGCGATCCCAGTGATTAGCAGAGAGCATTTACTGCTCTTGCAGAAGACACAGACTTTGTTCCTACAATAATAGGCAGTTTCACAAACACTTGCAATTACAGCTTCAGGGGGTCCAGTATCATCTTCTGGTCTCTTTGGGTGGCTGTACTCATGTACATATACCCACATACAGCCACACACATATTAAAATTAAAGTCATTTAAAGTAATATTTGCATTTGAATTTAGAGTACTGGTGAACAGCAAGGATCCCATGGATCCTTACTTTAGAAATCCATCTTCTTTAAGGAATCCATTTTCTTTAAGGAGTCCATCTTGATTGGCATCCTTGAATCCATAGTTCCTATACTCATTCAACTAAATTTCTGCCAACTCACCCTTGATTGCCCCCTATGGGCCTGTTGGCCTTTTGTCTTGTTAGGTATCTTAGTCAACTCAGCTGTTATAACAAAACACCTTTCTATTGCTGTGAAGAGACACCATGACCATGTCAACTCTCATGAAGAAAAGAATTTAAACGGGGCTTGCTTACAGTTTTGGAAATTTAGTTCATTATCAGCATGATAGAAAGTGTGGTGGCATGCAGGCATTCATGGTGCTGAAGAAGGAGCTAAGAGTTCTACATTTGGATTGGCAGACAGAAGAAAGACAGAAGAGACATTGGGCCTGGCTTGGGCTTCTCAAAGCCCACCCCCAGTGACATACTTCCTCCAACAAAGCCACAGCTCCCTCAACAATGCTCCTCCCAGTCTTAAGTAGTGCCACACCCTGATGACTAAGTATTCAAATATATGAGCCCCTGAAAGCCATTCCTATTCATACCACCAGAATACCCAAGGCTACCGGAGCTTAAATACAGAAATGTATTTTCTTATAGTTCTAGGATTATGAGAAGCAATGGAGTCTATGGGAAGCAATATCAAGGTGTCAGTCAACTGGATTTCTGGAAAGTGTTCATTTCTTAGCCTCTTTCTTGAAATATTGTGTCCCAATATTATAGTAAAGTTTGTAATTCTGGTATCTTATTTCAATAATACTAATATCATCATATAGTCCTCACTTTTGTGACATCTCAATACCCTGACCTCCCCAGGTTTAACCTCCTAATTGCATACTGTTGGAGAATGGGGCTTCAGAATATGAACTGGAAGAGGAGGATACAAACATCTGGCCCATAACGTTAGGGTATTTATTTCCTGTCCTTGACTCTGAGAACATATTACACTGGTATCTTCCCTCTCCTTGTAGTTACATATGTAGCCTATGATTGTTTTCCAATCCCTTGGTAGCCATTGGCTACTCCTGTGGACACATTAACACATTCTCCCAGGTATGAGTCACCACTAAACTCTAAGACACTACAGGTCTCCATGTTCAGCCATATCATTCCTTAGCCTCCCCATTAGACCCCAATGCTATCCTCCTCCATGCCCTCCCGTCTGTCCCCTGTCTTCTTCCAAGCTTTCTTCCCATCTGCACATCCTTTTCTTCTTCTGCATATCTAAAGGGTGTATCTGTGTCCCTACTACTTTTACTTCCTGAGCATTCCTCCAGTATATTCCTGCACCCCGTTCCTTCCCCGCCCCATACACACAATTTCTACTATAGCTCCAAACTTTATCTGTTGCTTCAATCAAATCTTTCTCTCCATGACTGCTGCTGAAAATACACATGGTAATTTCAGAATCGTTTTGATAGCTTTAAGTGTTATCTGCAAATCACCCAACCTTCCTGTCAAACCTGTGATGATCAATCTATCTATCTCTACGTCATCTCTAAGCACTTCCTGACCCAGAGCACTGTAGTCAGAACAAAGAAAGAAGTCTCCTCCTAGAGCAGTCAGCTTCAAGATGCAGATCTTTTGGCAAAGTGCCTTTTCCTCTGTGTGTCTTGCTTTTTCATTTTCTCTTGACTGAATTTGATGACTCAAATCAACTGCCCATCTTAGTCTTTCTTTAAGAATCCCAGTCTGTAAAGGGTCCTCCCTTCAGAGCACCTCCATGCCCATGCTACATTTACTCCATAACCACATTGCCTTGCTCTGTTGGCTCCAGTGCCTGTCTCCCCAGATAAAATCAGTGATTCAGTGTCACACTGTCCTTTGTCTATCTTGGTACTTCCCAATGACCACTGGATGCTTAACATGTAGTAATACTCAAAAGTCTGATGAATATATAAATATGTGGTACCAAGAAACTGGAACTAGAACCTAGATCTCCTTCATCCTGCATCAAAATTACCTCTTGTCTTTCTCCTTAGATCTCACCTAGCCATATCCCTCCATCTCTCTCTCTTCCCTCTCCAGATCTTTGTAGAGAACAGAAAGAGCAATAGACAGAGTTGCAAAGAAGACCACAATGAAGGGACCATCCACCCAGCCCAAGCAAGCTCCTCAGAGATTCAGGAGGAGGTAATATAATTAACAGGGTAAGGGTAGGAGAAGGCCCATGACAGGACATAAGGGAGGACAGGAGCACAAGAAAGACTTGGAGTCTTCAGAGTTAACAGAAAGAAAAGGAAACTGGGAGTTTTCAAGCTGTGAAAGAGCTGCAGATGACCTTAGTGTAACTAAAGAAGGAAGTCATGAGGAAGGCACAACAGTCACAGCCAGTTCAGAGCAAGACAAGGATGTTCCACAGGACATGGATGCAATGTGGAGTCAGAAATTAGAGAACAAGGGGTCCAGGTTGGAGTCAGAGCATGGTCAGGTTACCAGGCAACTCCAGGCCTGTAGAGAGAGTTGGGATGGGATCCAGATCTGGCTCTGAACAGAAAACATTCTTTCTCCCTACAGAATTATTCTCACAATTTTCCAATTCTGAAAGAAGTGAACATTTGAAAATATCTTTGTGCTTTAAAGAGTATATGCTTGGGTGCCTGAATAAGAAGCAGGTAGAAGAGGGGGTTGTAAGTGGTCCCCATCACTGTGCATTGTCAGGAAGCTCTTTTATCCCGGCATTAGAGGATGTCGGGTGAACACAGAGAATGAATATCGAGCTGAAGAGATGCTCTGTTGCATCAAGTGGAAACTGGGGAAAGTCTTCCTCTGTGCCTACTCCTGTATTTTTATGCCGATAGCCTCAATCCAGACGCAGAAGACTTGAATCCAGCCAAGATTTCTAACAGTCCCCTGAAAATGCAAATGCCCCCAACCTTTCACGTAAAGAACAAAGCCATCACTGAAATACCTCGAAACTCCATGATACTACCTAGCAAAAGTGTGGGCTACTCTGAATATCCTTTGGATCCTGTTCTCTCCCAAGATGCTCAGGAACCAATGGGAACCACTGGGATCCTGGCCTTTGGGAGTCCAGCAAAGAACACTGTATAAAAGAAGTTGAAGCTGATCTCAAAGTATGGGCCCTGGATAGTGCTTCAGTGATCTATTAGACATCACTGACCTTAGTAATTACTTTCCTAATTGCTGCGACTGAATATCTAATGAAACACAATTTAATGGAAGAAGGGGTCATTCTGGCTCACAGCTTAAGGTTGTTAGTCCATCGTGGTAGGGAAAGTATGAGAGCAGAAAAATGAAGTGGGCAGAACATTGACTTTACAGTTGGGAACCTGAGATTGTCCAGGAAATGGAGCCAGGCTACAAAATCTCAAGGCCCGCTCCTAGTGACCTACTTCTTCCAGTGAGGCTCCACAACCTTCCAAAATATAACCACCAACTGGAATCTAATAAGTGTATTTTACATTCAAATCTTTACATTCAAATCACAACAAGGACCATAAGATTTTCACAGCCATTGGTGGCATTTATGGGAAAGTTGGAATTATGCTCTTATGTCTACCTTGAAAGTCTTAGATTCCCTCAACCAAGCTCTGAATAATGTTCAAGTGCCTTTGGTAAGTCTATGATGCCAACAGATCGTCATCAAAAATAGAACAATCATTACATTGCCATTATCACCACCACCACCACTACCACCACCACCATCATCATCATCATCATCATCATCATCATCATCATCATCGGATCTCACTATGTAGCAAAGCTAGTCTAGAGCTTGCAATCTTCCTGACTCAGCCATGCACCATGACATCTGTCTATCTGCTACTTAAATCTCATCCTAGGATCGTTTGTACCTAAAACACGATCTTCTAGGTTTCCAGAATTGTTTAAGCCCTACAGGGAGAGGCGGAACCGAGAGAGTTGATATACTAGTTACCATCCAAAATGTCCATGGTATGGGTGGCCAGTGGAGCAGACCAGTGAGTGTGGGAGTCTCCCTGCAGGACAAGCAGGATTTGGGTCTGAAATGACAGGTTACTGAAGAGAAAAGGGCAGAGACTGCAGAAATCCAGGAGTTATAAATGAGAAATGCACTTCTGTTTGGAAATAGGAGGGGTAGGGTAGGTTGTAGCTTAGTTACATAGATTCTAAAAGCCAGACACAGCCTGAGAGTGGGACCTACGACAGAATATGGAAAGAGTATCTGCCTTGAGCTTCACTGTCCTCGTGTGAATCCTGCCTCTGGTTAGGGATTGGAAAACATGAAGAAGGTGCTTAACCTTTCTGAGCCTTTTCTCAAATGATATTCTAAGGCTAAGCCCTTGACTTTGCAGTTCTCATGTCATATCTTAACTCTTCTCCATTTCTGTCCCATAAAGCAGTATAGATGATGCTTCTTACTGGGTGAGAAGGGAAACTCAGGAGCATTTATGAAGGAAGATTATCAGTGTCACTTCCTTGGCCCCTGGTTGTTGGCAGCATCATCCCAGCCCTATTAATGGGTGTATGGTACCCACATCTTAGAAAGTGTATTGAATAATACAACAATGATAATTCAGAATATAAGAATAATAGTCTGGTACTAAGTCTACATATTACATCATTTAATCTTCAAATACCATTCCAAGGTAGGTCTTTTACCTACATCTCAAATACAGTTATTTTATACAGTATCTCTAATGGATACATTCCAGGACCTCCAGTGGATGCTGGAACTGCTAGTACTGGACCATCTGTATGTCATTTCCTATATGTCATTTCCTATATGTCTATAATAAACATTCATATTCTCACTTAAGGTTAACACTACAGCTCCCCCTTTGGTGTACCCAAATGGCAAACAGTACTATTTTTTTTACACTTTGAAACATTATTAAGAAAGATAAATGTCACCTGAACACAAGCAGTATACTATTGCAAGAACCAATTTGGTAGCTGAGAAGGCTGCTCAGTGGGTGGTCTATACGGTGTGGATACATGGACAGAGGCATACGTGACTTAAATCCTCAGAGCACTTGTGGGAAAAAAGAAACCCAGCATAGTGGTGGGCATAGTGGTAAGCACTAATAATCTCTACTCTGGTGAGCCAAAGACAATAGTCTGTTGGGCTCAATGGCCACCTAGCTTACTCTATTTGGTAAAATTTTGTCTCAACACTAAAGGTAGATAATGCTGGAGACCTGAGGCTTGAAGTGATTTTTGGCTTCCACATACACAGGCACACACACACCACAAGCTAATGCATACATACATATACACCTAAACACACATGGACCTGTATTCATCTGTACCACATAAACACATACAAGTGTATACACACACACATGCACACACACATACACACACGTGCATGCACACATGCACATATACCATACATACATATACAGACACCAAGAGAATGAAACAAACAAACATGCTGATGTCCAGAGAAAGTTAAGGAGCAGCGGAAAAGCAGAAAAGCCAAGGTTCAACCTCCACACTGGGGATCTTTAGGATGTGAGCACTTGGACTTATGATTTCCTGAAGAGAACCTGGAGACAATGCTATAGAAATCTGTGATACGTACAACCCTTGTGAAGTGTAGAGGGGAGGGACACAGACACAGATAGACAGACAGACAGACACACAGACACACAGACAGATAGACAGACAGACACACAGATACACAGACACACAGACACACAGACAGAGGCAGAGGCAGAGGCAGAGGCAGAGACAGAGAAGAAGCACAAGGGCTGAAGAGGTAGAAAGACTCCAGGAAAGAAACTTTTCAAAACATAAAGTTTGAGATCATAAATCTTATAAGACTAAGAAAAAGACCTGATTTTCTAGAACCTGTGGTTAAACAGTTGACAATCTGTCAAGCCAAATGCCGAGTTGTGATATATCAGAACCTTTGATCTCTTCCCCCATTAAATAAAAAAAAATCCCAAGTTGAGCATGGAGCATGGGGGGCAGGGTAGCTTGGCCGTGAGCAGGGTGGCCTCTGCGAAGCTCCATGCTATAGACATATGGAACTCTAGAAGGTTCACCCTTCACTTGTGGTCTCCTTTTGCTTCTCCCTGCACACTGGTCTCTACTCCCAGGCACTATTGTGATGCGCTGATACCACTTTGGGTCATTCCCCAAGCCTGAAGCCTCTGTTGTCCCTGTTACTGGCAGCTTGGCATGGAAGTCCCATTCTGTCCTCACAGCCCACCAGCCACCTATGAGGATCTCTGTCCCTTGATGGCGAGATGTAGAATAAGACTACAAATTTATACAGGACTCTGGGGCTCTGTGCATCCTCTTGGTGCCAGGCTACAGGGTAAGGAATGACCAACATCTCTTTAACCCCCATGACATACCCTCTCAGCTTCTCTCAGTAGAAGAGCAGGTGAATGAGTGCTTCAGTGGCACACTGTGACATTTCAAAGCAGTTATCAGACCATGCCTGCTATCAACAAGCACCAATTTTTTAAAATGGTGTTTTTACTTTTTAAATCATGTGTGCATGAGTACATGTGTGTTTGTGTACACTACTACAGAGGCCAGAAAAGAGTGTCAGATCCCTACATCTGGAGTTCCCCATGGTTGTGAGCTGCTTAGCATGGGTACTGGGGATAGAACTTGGGTCAGGAAGAGCAGTAGATAACTTTTAATCTCTATGTCAATGGTTCCCAACTGTGGGTCACAACCCCTTTGGGGTTGAGTGACCCTTTCACAGTGGTCACATATTGGATATCCTGCATATCAGATGTTTACATTATGGTTCTAACAGCAGCAAAAGTATAATTATGAAGTAGCAACAATAATGTTATGGTTGGGGCTCATCACAACATGAGGAACTGTATCAAAGGGCCTCAGCATTAGGAAGGTTGAGATCCACTGCTCTAGGTCCATATACTTTACTTATTGAACCCCAAACTCCCCATCCTCATATCAGAGCAACTTGGGAATCACTTCAGCCATTCCTCTAGCAATCACTACCGTGTTCTCAACCTGGGTCTCATAAATACCATCTATGCTACCTATAATTTTTTGGATCAACTATAATATGATGTGTTTTTAATTTATGTGAGTGAGTGTATGAGTGAGTGAGTGAGTGTGGGTGTGGGTGTGTGTATGTGTGTGTGTACGTGCCCATGAGTCTGTAAGGATTCTCCTCTATCTCCTGTTTCATCATAAGAACTGTAACATTACAAGCACACACTACCACATCCACCTTTACAGGGACTCTGGGGATTCAACTGCAGGGTCTCACACTTGTACAACCAGCACTGTACCCATTGAACCATAGCCTTGGACCCTTTACTACCTTAATGCTAAATATCCATGGCTACTCTCTAACAAACTCCAGGATACTCTGTTCTAGTCACTTCAAGCCCCTAGGACATCATGATCATAGATTCCCTATGCTCATGGGTCTTATACCCTCATGTTTTCCTTCTGTGGATGCTTCTTGAAATCAACCCCTTGGATAAATCAACTCCAGCCCCTGTGTGTCTTCATCCTGAGAGCCATCTTGGGAGCCTCAAATTTGTGGTTAATCTCCGCTTTTTATCTACATCATATTTGCATCCAGCTTCACAGAAACTAAAAAACACACACCTCAGGCTCTCTCCTAAATCCATGATCATAACCCTTCAGAGCAGCACTTCTCAGCCTTCCTAACGCTGTGACCCTTTACTACAGCTCCTCATGTTGTGATAACCCCAAACCATAAAATTATTTTCATCTTTCCATGGTTACTTCATAACTGTAACTTTGCTCCTGTTATGAATCTGAATCATAATGTAAAAATAGCTGTGTTTTTTGATGGTCTTAGGTGACCCCGTGGAAGGGTCGTTTGACCCACAGGTTGAGAACAAGTGCTCCGGAGGGGCAGCATTCCTATAGAGTTGTCCTGTTTGCTTCATGTCTGTCTGTCATACTACATCACTATTTGTTACTGCTAAAATCACCAGAACCACTACCTCCTCTTCATTCTGTTTCATGCAGGACCCAGAAGCCATCAGAGAATGTCTTCCTCTCCCTGCAACCACCTTTCCCAGGCTCTGCACCAACAAGCTGTACCTTTTCTCCTGTCACAGAAAACAAACTTTCGCTGACCCTAGCAAAGGTGAGCCTTCCTCTTGTGCAGAGGAACATGCTGCCACTCACCTATGTGACATTTTCCTTGTAGCTATTTGATCACTCTCTTGTTGCAATTCTTTCTTTCCTCTAGATCAGCGCATCATATACAAGCATGCTCAGATAACCTCCTGTTAACAAGAAATGAAGATCTGACTTAACCCCTGTTCACTCTCCAGCCACCACCCTATTCCCTTGTTCTCTGTCCAGTAAAATTTCTGAGCTTTTATGTAATGGTTATCTCTTAATTCACCTTCCATTTTCTCCAGGACTCCCTTTGTTGAAGATCCTATTACTGTTGCCAACTATACACATTTATTTTATTTTGTAAAAGGCTCATGCATCTCTGTGTGCTGTGCATTGTGGTTTGAGCTGAACATGTTTCCCACAAGCTCATGTCCTTGAACATCTGGTCACCATCTGATGGCTCAGTTTGGGGAGGTTGTAGAATCCTTTGAATATGTGGACTGGCTGGTAAACATAAACTATGGGGGATGGACCTTAAAGGTGATACTATCTCTGTTTCTTGTCCAAATGGTCTGTCTTCTGGTCTGCTAAAATATGAATGGGCTGCACTACAAACTCCAGCTACCATAGAAACAGCCATACAACGACAATGCTCCACCCTAAGAGACTTCCACCTGTAAGTGGTTTCTAACAGGACTTCTGTCACAGTTATGAACAAATTAATACACCATGTGTCCTACATCAAATTTCAACAAGGAGCCAGATTTTCCAACCCATCAGGCTGGACCACATGACTGGTATCATCCAGAGCATCAGAAGAGACAGGCTGTGAGGCATGTGTAAGAAAAGGCTTGGAAGGGTACCACTCCAGCCACAGCACTTTACAGATTAAGCTGCAGCTTCAGCCTGGCTCTCAAATGAGAAGAAGCTACATGGAGCGGCACAGAGCTAACTCATAACCACCAACCGGTGACAAGAAAACCTCAGAGGCATGGTTACTCTACAAGCCTCAGAGATGTGGTCATTGATTGTTACTGCAACCTTACGGAGCACATACTGACTTTTGAAACAAGCTTCTATTCTTATCGATGGAAAAACTCCATATCCAAATCCAGTAATCAATTCCTGATCCTCTTTCCTTATTGAACCTTGTTTTAGTGACCTGACCATGGTTGTGTCCAAATTTCAGACAAAAGCATCTTAAGGAGGGCAGCATTTATTTTGGCTCCTGGTTTGAGGATATAGTCCTTTGTGATGGGAAGGCACGGTATCAAAGGGTGAAGCAGCTGCTCATGCTGAATCCCCCACACGCATACTGCCCACAATCAGGAAGCAGAGAGTTGGCAGGACAGCAAGTAGGGCTATGCTATAAAACCTCAAGATTTTTTTATTAGATATTTGTTTTATTTACATTTCAAATGTTATCTCCTTTCCTCGTTACCCTTCCAAAAAAACTCTATCCCATCCCCACTCCCCCTGCTTACCAACCCTCCCCCTTGCACTTTCCTGACCTGGCATTCCCCTACATTGGGGTATCAAGCCTTCACAGGACCAATGGCCTCTCCTCTCATTCATGACTGAAAAGGCCATCTTCTGCTACATATGTAGCTGGAGCCGTGGGTCCCTCCATGTGTACTCTTTGGTTGATGGTTTAGTCCCTGGGAGCTCTGGGGTACTGGTTGGTACATAATTATTGTTCCTCCTATGGGGCTGCAAACCTCTTCAGCTCCTTTGGTCCTCTCTGTAGCTCCTCCATTAGGGATCCTAAGCTTAGTCCTTTGGTTGGCTGTGAGACATGGGTATTTTGATCCCCCTTCTAAGAAGGACCAAAGTATCCATACTTTGGTCTTCCTTCTTCTTGAGCTTCATGTGGTCTTTGAATTGTATCTTGGGTATTCCGAACTTCTGGGCTAATATCTACTTATCAGTGAGTACATACCATGTGTGTCCTTTTGTGATTGGGTTACTTCACTCAGGATGATATTTCTAGTTCCATCCATTTGCCTAAGAATTTCATGAATTCCTTGTTTTTAATAGCTGAGTAGTACTCCATTGTGTAAATGTTTCACATTTTCTGTATCTATTCCTCTGTTGAGGGACATCTTGGTTCTTTCCAGCTTCTGGCTCTTATAAATAAGTCTGCTATGAACATAGTGGAGCATGTGTCTTTATTACATGTTGGAACATCTTCTGAGTATATGCCCAGGAGTGGTATAGCTGAATCCTCAGGTATTATGTCCAATTTTCTGAGGAACCACCAAACTGATTTCCAAAGTAAAACTCAAGATTCTTAAAGGTTCTACAGCCTTGCAAAAGAGTTCAAAACAGTGTCATCCTCTGGAATCCAAGTTTTCAAACACATGAGCTTGCAGGGGGCATTTCACATGCAAACTGCAACAAATCTATAGGTAGTATTCAATACCACTGACTATATCATCCTGTGTAGAGAGGTACAAACCTATCTTGCTATTTAGAAACCCACATTTGTCTGATTCTTCTCCCATTTCACCAGCCCTCCCTCAGCCTTATCTTTTAAGTATGAATATTAAAGTCCTAAAGCAAGCTTATCTACTATATTTACATAGGTAATCCAATCAATTTGGGGCTAGGATTTCAAAACTCCTAAACTTTTGTACAATCTCTTCTCCCCTGAGTCCCAGGCTGGGGTTTCTAATTTCTTATTTAGCATCTCCATTTACATCCCCAACCAGTGCTCTGAATAGTCTGTCTTTCAAGAAAACCACATCCCTTCCTCACTCCTACTGGTCCTCATTTCAGGAAATAGCACACTACCACCCAAGTTGCTCCTAGCCACTTGGAGACACGGTTTTCTTCTCTTTACCTCATGTCCCACTTCCAGACCTTCTCAGCTCCAGACACATTGCCTCTTTCATCCAGTCTCATGATTTTTTATGACTGTCATCTCCAATTTGCTCCTTCCTGTTTCTGCTCCACCACCACTCATGTCTGCCAGTGAGTATCCAGAATGTCCATTCTTTTAAAACACTTGGCTCAATCTCATTATTGCCCTTGCTCGAATACTTCAACAGTTAATATGTCACATGAAAGCCAAAGCAACAGTGGATGTCAAGGCTTATCAAGACCCAGTTCTGGTGTCTTTCTAATGTGTCCTCTATCAATTTCCCATTGCTTATCCACTCCCTTCTATCCATCCCTCTTCTTGATGTTCCCCAAACCCACCACGATTTTTCCACCCAAGACCTTGGTGCCTCAGCTTCCCTTGACCCAGAACACTACTGCTCCTTTGTCCTTACGCCGGTTTCCTCTCTTCAGTTCTGATTGGTTCAATGTCATCCCTCTGTAACTATTCTACCCACTTGACTGCATTCTTCCATTGCATTTTCTCTGACCTTTGTCCTCTCTAGTCCTTAGCACTGATGTGAGATGTCTGACTCTCTGACTTTGGCAATGAATGGGAACAGTATTTATCCTCACACAGCCTACATGAGTTAACAGTGGTGACATGCTTAGAAAAGAACAAGGAGGAATGCAGCGATATCTCTATTAGCTGGATCAGACTCTGTAGGGCCACTGTCTGTCTTCCCATGAGAACAGAAGATCTGTTCTCCATCTATTTGAAGATTACTCACACACGGAATGCAAAAACACTGTGGTGCGGACATCTCACCACAGTTCCTTTATATGCTACTATGTATCTAATCATATGTAAGTTATTCATTGTAATTCCATCTGCTCTCCATCCCAAGGTTACTTCATAGTTATGCTAATCAATCCTTAATTGATGACCTCTGGATCTAAAGTAGCCCTTCTCTTTCAGTACCAATCAATATAAGATAAAGAACTTGATAGTTAAAGATCCTTGACTTGAAAATATTTTTTCTCTAATTTGTCTGTGCACAAAAAGTTTAATCTCCATCTACTAGATTTACATAAAATAGATTATGCCATCATTTGAGCTAATATTATGTCACCGAGAGTAAATGTCACACTTAAAATGATCACTTATTAGTTCCTGGTGTTTGTTGATTTCAAGTCCCAATTATTATCATTAATAATAATGCTTAATATAACACTGAATACATACAAAAGCTGTCTCTATCGTTGGTTATTTTTGTCATCTTCATTACTACTCTAAAAGTCAGAGACACAAGTCCTTATCCTATACAATCCAAAGAGAGAAGAGTCCTGCTAAGTCATCTGTCCCAGGAAAGAAGGATCTGTAGCAGTTGACCTCAAATGAAATTCCCAGGGTCAAGAGCTGGAGAGGAGTGCACAGTGAACTATCTCTCAGGCTCACTGTCCTTCTTACAGACCTTGCTGCTCTCTTTCACAGTGACAAACAGACAGAAGACTCTGCACTCTGAAGAGATTCCTCATTCTAAGCCAAGGTCAGACAAGATCTGCTACGAGACAAAGCCCCTCAAATCCCAGGGAAGTCACACAAGAAGTCTCACTTGCCACAATGATAGTGCAAGGGCACAGGTTGCTTTCACTGTGGCTCTGTCATCTGCGGTGTGTGGAGGATTGTCACAGAAGAAGAAGAAGCAGGGGCTTGTGGGTCGGAGGCTGTTCCCAGCCAGGCCTACAACAACAGCAAATTTGGCTTCCTCGTCACATCTCATAGACAAACCATCACTGAACCACCTTGAACTACAGAGGGGCCAGGAAATGTAGTCCAGAAACATTGGTTCCATCAAGGAAATCAGCTAAGGAACTTGGTGTCAGCAGCTCTGCCCACCAGCAGCAAGCAGAGGACACCAGCCCCACGTGTGACCATAAGGCTGTTTTTGCAGGTACATTTCTAAACACACTGTGCTTTCCTCGTTTTCTCCTTCACCCTAGCCCTCATTGTGCATAAGATTTCATTTATAATTTTGTGTTGTCCTAGACTTTTATTCCCTGGGTCATGGACAAGTAAAAAGTAGCAGAATCAGGAAACATTAGCTGACAGATGTTCAGGTGAAAGAGCATTTGAGAGGAGAGACTATTAGTGCTTGTTGGATGTGTCTTGTCTGAAATACTCAAAATCATGAAGATTGGAGAGGTTTTATTTTCATTTTTGAGATTTGCAAATATTTGCATAGACTTTACCAGCTAAGCATCCATAATCCCAAAGTGTGAAATCTGAAATGTTCCAAAATCCAGAAAAAGTTTGAACATCATGTCAACATTCAAAATTTCCGGGGATTTGAGATGCTCAACTTGTTACAGAAAACAGGAAGTTGTCCTGTGAATGCTATGGTGGTTTGAGTGAGAATGGCCCATTTGGGGCTATTACCCTGGGTTTTGAAGTTCTAAGGCATGAGGTGTTTAAAAAAAAAAGTGCCCTGGGAAACAAGTGTATGCAACTTGTTCAAACTTCCATTGCAGTGTTGGAAAAGGGAAGGATCTCTCTGCTCTGCTGATGCACTCCCAGGCCTGGTTGGCACTTGGAAGACTGTTGTTTGGGGCCAGCTGCTGCTTGATCGTGGTTTGATCTGTATCAGTAATGTGAGTTCAAATTAAAGTGACCACAAAGTCCCACCCGCTCAACAGAAATGCAATTGTCCATGCTTTACCGTAAGTACCACTGTGACTATAACTGCTGATTTCCTGTCTCCCTACCCATAGGGCCATGAAGCATGTCTTACTCATGCTCTGCCTAATTGGGGTTCAGTAAATGCTTGCCCACTGACAGCTGGCTTAGTCTTTTGCCAGATACCCAAGTATTCCCTTCTTTCTACTTGAGCTGACTCCAGAGAAACCCAGGATCAGGCTTCTAGTCGGCCCACTCCTTGTGTCCAGTAAGGTGGAACTCAGTTCTGAGATTGCATTTGTATCTCTAAATTCTGTAAGTGTGTCTTTATCCTACGTGGCACCTGGCCTCACTGCTTCCATTTACAAGCAACTCAGACCCTTTGTGCATTCTGCCTTGTATGCACAGCGGGTCCCACATGACAGGGTCTGCACAATAGGCATGGGATTTGGCTGGAGCAGCCACGGAGTCTAGCTATAACCCTGCATTGAGATAAAGGATGGTTTGGGGGTTCCTTAGGCACCGGCAAATAAGTGTGTCAGTGAAACTGAAGTGGCATTGGGCAAGGACTGCCTGTGTCATTGCCAGCTAGTGATCACATCTCCTATGCTCTGCCGAGCTACCGAACAAAGCAGCCTTTGGATAAGCGGCACTCAGTGTGGGTAGCTCCCAGCCAGCCTTCAGGAGGAACACACTGCTCCACACACTCACCGATGAAGCTGACCTCCCTGGAGGGGTCCCCTGCTGGCCTCGGTGGCCTTGAGGCTCCTGCTATGTGTCTGTTCAGCATTTACTGAACACCAAGGCCATGCACTATGCAAAAGAAACGCCATCCCTGCTGCCAATTACCTACCGGTCCTGAGCCAGAGTTGAGAGCTCCCTTAAACAACGGAAGGATCACGTTCCTGCTCAGCAACCTGTCATAGCTTCCCTCTCATTATCACTAACTCATCCTGACTTCCAAGCAACCATCCCTGACCAGGACCCCAGATCTGCAGGTAAAATGTCCTCATTGTGCCAGATCAAGCCCCTCCTTATCTTTGCCAGGTAAGCTGTGACTTTTTGATTTAAATCCCCCAGGAACAAGCTCCCAGCCCATTAGCCCAGTGAGCTTCTTCTCTGAAGTCGAATTCCACCATTCCTCCACCGTGTTCCTCCTGAAGGCTGGCTGGTAAGCTGCCACCTTCCATGACAGTACTCTCTTAATCTCTCCTTGTCTCTGTCTCCACCCTTGCCACTCCCTCACACACAAGGTTTTGAAGAATAGAGATCATGTAAACTCCATTCCGCAAACATCTGTGCTGTCCACTTCTGTACCTGGGTCCCTGGCAAGACATTCTTGATAGGGGCTTTGCCCAGCAGACAAGCAAATCCCTCCGAATAGCTTATGCCAGTCTCAGCACTGTGCCCTCCTCTTAGTGACCACAGATCATCCCTGACATGTGGAGAAACTGCATGTCCATCCTCAGAGCCTACTGAGGAAACAGGAGGTCACATCCGTACACAGGAGTAACCAGGTGGGCTCATATCCAGCCTGAGGCTCTTACCTCACCTGGCCAGGGCTGTGAAGAGGAGCTAAGCACTCTGGAGGGTTGACAATGTAAACATCTGCCCTTCTAGGAGAGGTGGCTTTACAGTCACTATGACCTACCCCATGGGTCAAAACAAACACCTACATCAGACCACACCTACATTTTCATTACAGGCTTCTTGCTCAACACCTTATCCTGGTCCTGCCTTTCAGAGACTTACTGTTTTGTGTGTTAGACTATTGCCATCTAGTGGCCACCAGAAATAATTTCAACTCCCTTAATTTTCTATGCATATGAGCATCTTGCCTGCATGACATACACCACACCTGGCTCCCTCAGAAGTTATAATATGGCATCAGATTCGTTGAAAAGTTACTAGTAGTCTTGAGCCACCATATGTGACCTGGGTCTCAAATACAGGTCCTCTGCAAGAGCACTAAACACTCTTAACCTCAGATCTATCCCTGCACCCTTGCCTCGAAGCCTCATAAATGTCCTCCTGTGCCAGGTGTGGTGGTGCATGCCTTAATCCCAGCACTCTGGAGGCAGAGGCGGGAGGATCTCTTAGTTCAAGACCTGATCTACAAATGGAGTTTCAGGACTGCCAGGGCTACACAGAGAAACCCTGTCTTGAAAAAAAAAACAAACAAAACCAACAAAAAACCAAACAACTCTTAAGTCTCTGTTCTCAGACACTGACTTGAGTGCACAGATTTCACTCTCAGTAACATGCTGAGTGAAAGACTTTTTGAAGAGCTCAATAACAAGCAGGGAAAGCGAGGAGAGAAGAAAAGCAAGGAAGAAAGGCGAGATGGGGGCCAGGGGATCTTGCAAACCCTAGATCTGTAGCTACAAAGGGATGCAGAAAGTCTCGGTAATAGAAGGAGGAAGAGCAAAGCGAGTTCTGCGGACCCAGAGATAAGGACCGTGGAGCAGGTGGCCCGAGGGGGAGAAAGGCAAGCCTGGGGTACGCAGATGTGCAGATGCATCAAAGCTGATCCTGACCCTAGCTTGAGCCACATAGTTCCATTCTCTTCCCGGAGATGCTGCCACCTGCCGAGTCATCTGCTCCCTGAGATAGCAAATCATACCTCCCGGTTCCTTCCTCCATTTTCCAGTCACCATAGTAGCTCTCAGTGGTCAGAGCTTTCACCAAGGCTGACTGCGAGGGTGACAGGAACCTTAGCAATCTCGGAACAACCAATGGCTTAACTCCCAATCCACCCACCTCTTCCCTTCATCCCGCTGTCCCAGGCTCTCTGTTTTCCACATTCTGCCTTCAAGCTTCCAAGCTCCATTACAAAGAAATATTTCCTCCTTGGAGGAAACAGCATCTACCAGGGTGGTACCCTGCCTGTCTCTGGTGCAATGGCTGCCAGCCTCTGTGCCCTACCCGGGAGGCCACTGCCTCCTGAGACTCTTAAGGTGATGAGGGGGGCTATTAAGCAAATTCATTATTGACTATTCCACATTAGATTCTATTTTTTTCCCTTTGATGTCAACACAACTAATAAAAATGCACTTTATCTTCGTGGATTTATGGGCTCGTAAAGCTGCTTTCATGTATCTCAGGGAATTGGGATTAAAGGAGAATTAAACATCTTCGCAGCAAACCTGCTCAGGTAGAGGGAGTCCTGGGAGGGACGGGAGTCGCGGGATGGGGGAGGGGCAGAGAACAGGGAGTCAAGGGCAAGAAATAAACCGAAGTAAAAACCTGGCAAAAATATGGCTTTAATATATTGTTAGAGAATAAAAACCTCATAAAAAGTTATCACCAGACACGGGGAGTGTGTAATGTGGCCCATTGTGATTCTGGGAAGGAACTTGCTGGGAACCGAGTGTCATTAAGTCTAAGTAAACCAGGAGCTGGCAGAGAAAGGCACACAGGGTGAGTGAACATGGATGGCAGAGCTACTGGAGAGGCAGCCTGTTGAAACACAAGGAACGAGTGGACAGGAAACGCTGGCGACCGGTCCTGTCCCACAAGGAGAGGCTAAAGAACTGATATATAGGCCTGGCTTTGGGCAACCACCCCAAGACATCGTAGGAAAATTTAAATCTCTGGTCTTAACTAGGGAAAAACTGCCTGGCTGCCTCCTCCCAGACTCATTGCAAGGGCCGGATAGACTTAATCGAAAGTCTTTCCTGGTATTTCCTTTTCTCTCCTGCCAAATCCTGGCCAAATCTCCATCCCTGATGCTTCTGCCACTGCTCCTCCCTCTGCTTCTCTCCAGCTCTCATCCCCAGGTGCAAACTACTATTATTTCTCACCTAATCTACCACAAGCTCATCCCCATTAGCATCTTGCAAACTCATTCTCTGCATGGCTGTGCTGGACGGAGCTTCTAAAAAATCCAAATCACAATATGGAGTTTCTCACTTAAAGCTCTGCATGGGGCCCCAAGATGAAGAAAGGGTGAAGTTCATAGCGTTTAACCTGGTAGAGAGGATAGACTGTAGCCGTACCTAAGCATATGTATCCTTCCACACCCAGCCTTGCTTCTATTCTCACTGCAGAACACTGAACTTGGGTTCTTCTGCCCATGACTAGAAATGTTTCCCCCAGAACCCCATCTCCTGCACAGTCGATTCCCTCAGTATCAAAGCCTCATCCCAAATGTCACCTAGAGGAGTCCTGAGGGGCTGCCAACCGAACATTATCAGAGTTCTGACTCTCCTACATAGCACATGTCACAACTTGGATTCTGTATTTACTCATGCATTTAAATTTAATATCTGAGTCTCACACTAAACTATAACCTTTTGAGGGCAAAGAATGTGCCTATTTCTTATTCATTATATCCCCCAGAGCTTAACGCCCAACCCAGCTGGCAGTCGGCCTTTAATCAATATTTTTTTCAGCAAAAAGAAAAAAAAAATCCCTTAGATTTCTATTAAATAGAAGTTTCTGTGTTTTGGATACAAGCTCCTGAAAAGGTTGAATGTGATCTCTAATCTTATGGAGCAGTAAGTCTGGGGGATGGGGTGGTAACGAGGGGTTTAAAATGATAGATGGAAGGTAAGTAGGTGAGTAGGTCATGGGGAACCACTCTCAGAAGATTATGTTTGGGGTTAGTTGTTTTTCCCCACCCCAGCCCCCAAAAATAAGGTGGGTAGCCTCTGAAAGACTACATGAAGGTGACTTTTGGGCTCCATAATCACGCACACACACACACACACACACCAAAACAAACAAACAAACAAACAAAAAATGCAACCAAGCACACAGAGGAAGCCCCTCCTCATTCTCTTGCTCTTCAGTCTCATACACACCTGTCTCCCTTTCCACCTCTCTGACATGTTACATCATAGACAGGGCTCTTGTGTTTGATGCTACCATCAGCCAAAGAACCTTCTTTCCTCTCTACATTGCCCAGTGTCAGCTGTTCTGTTCTAGTAACACCAGTGGAAGTGCTTCAGAGTTTCAGTGTTTCCATGACTGGAGGAGAAAGGAAATTTGGAAGGAGATGCTGAAAGGCTTTCTGGGTAAGCTGGAGGCTAGAAATATAAACGAGGTTGGGAATACAGAGGCACAGTCGTGATTTAAGGGTCCATGGGGTTGGTGAATCCTAGGTGAGTTTCTGCAGTCTACAAGGTAGGAGTAGAAGGATTGCTAAGATGAGAGCAGAAAATTCAGAGATAAGACACAAGTTGTCCCCCTCATAGGGGCCACATCCAGACAAGCTCTGGAATCTAATCATGACAGCAGGAAGGCAGGCTGGCCATCTGCCTAGCCTTGCAAGGCCACCATCAGTGATTGGGTTATGATGGCTCTGGACCTGGACCATGCAACAGGGTTGCTCTGACTTGGAGGAACCAACCAACCAGCTGATCTAATGACCCAGACATTAAAAAAATTAAAAAAAAAAGGACCTCCCATTTCTATTTCTTTATTTATATAAGGGAAGTACACAGACTTGCACCTAGCCCATCCTGAGTATCAGTGCTTGCCTGAGAGGCCTCTGCAATGATGTTAAGTTGGCCTAGGAGCACACTGACTTAGTTTTAGACCTTTATTAAACAGAATTTCCTTTGCCTCTGGTTGCCTTGTCGACTCATGACATCCCCGTCCACCAATACCAACTCCATTTCAAAGCCTCTTTCAGGTCACTACCCTGGCTGGCCCACTGGGTCAGCTCTCCCTGATAAATAGTCTTATGTCCTTTACACCTCTGCTCACCATTCAGCCAAGAGATATTTGTATTTACGTATTTGAACATCTGTGGATCAAACATTTCTCTGAGTATCAGACCTATGTTAATAAACAAGCTAAAAGTCCCTGAGATTTTAAGGTCTAAGTGTTACAGACACACAAATACCCTCCACGATAAAAGATGATAAACTCCCCTTGGGAACATTAAAAATGCATTATATTGTGGGACGTGGCAGTACATATATATGTAGTCCCAACACTTAGGATGCTGAGGCAGGAGGATTGGGAATTCTAAGCTAACCTTAACTACATAACAAATAACTTATCTCAGAAAACAAAGGGGTTTTTTTTCTATCTTTTAATAGCCACTAACATATTCCTCCTTCCAAGCAGTAGAGTGATACTTCTT
The DNA here is from genome assembly GCA_036184795.1 of Tokudaia tokunoshimensis. Taxonomy (NCBI): domain Eukaryota; kingdom Metazoa; phylum Chordata; class Mammalia; order Rodentia; family Muridae; genus Tokudaia; species Tokudaia tokunoshimensis. Next base: position 53,584,433 of record BTHU01000011.1, on the reverse strand, counting down.
AGATGCCTGTTCTAAGGTCAGGCACCACGCTGAGCTGCTAGGCACTGTTGGCACAGTAAATACAACACTCCCTGCCTGTAAAAGATGAAAGGTGAGAGAGAAACACACATAAAAATAAACCACAAATAATAGGTATTGTGAAGAAAGCAGATAGGACTACTAAGAAAGAATAAATAGAACCCGATTAAGGTCATGAGGTCAGCATGACTTCTCTAAGGAAACCACATGTGGTGGTTTGAATATGCTTGGCCCATGGGAAATAGCACTATTAGAATGTGTGGCTTTGTTGGAATAGGTGTGGCCTTGTTGGAGAAAGTGTATCACTGTGTAGGTGGGCTTTGAGAGCTCCCAGTGCTCAAGCTCTGCCCAGTGTAGAAGAGACCCTCCTCCTGGCTCCCAGCAGAAACCAGTCTCCTGCTGCTGCCTTTGGATCAATATGTGAAACTCTCAGCTCTTCCAGCACCTTGTCTGCCTGGATGCTGCCATGCTTCCCACCATGATGATAACGGGATTGACCCTTTGAAACTGTAAGCTATCCCCAATTAAATGTTTTCTTTTGGGAGAGTTTCCTTGGTCATGATGTCTCTTCACACCAATGAAACCCTAACCAAGAGACCACATTTCCGATGATATCAGGAAGACATGGAAGGATGCAGAAGAACTGGTTTGTGGGAGGGTGGAGGAAAAATGCACACTCTTCCACATATATTGCAAAGACCCTTCAGTAATAGAAGGTTGGTCCACTGAAGAAGCCCAGTGTGGCTGAAGACAATTAGGGGGATATCAGTTAGCAATGAATTCCGGAAGCACTCAAGGGCTGCATCTTAGAGAGCCTTCTGGGCCCAGATGAAGATTTTGCATTGTACTTAAACTCAACAAGCCAATTAGATGTTTAAAGCAGTGGTGGTGGAATGTTTGGGGCACTGTAGTAAGAGTGGACAGATGCAATGGAAAGACTTTCTCAGCCAAGTAAAAGGTGAGATGCCTTGGTCTATAGTGGTGGTGGAGATGGTGTCTGTGTGAAAATAAAACCACACAGTTTACACTGTAACGGAGGGGATACTTCTATTGGCCTTCAACAGCTTTATTACCTGATACACATCAGTATTTTAGATGTCCATAAAATTTCTTCCTCATGGGCATCTTCATCCAACTTGTAACATTATGTATTCATTTTTTTCTTGTGCCCTGGAGCTCTTAGCAATAATTGCAGGGTCTTTTGAGTGAACTCTACCTTCGTTGCAAGTAATTTTGATGCCTTTACAAATTGTCTTATATTTGAGCTTGGTGGTTTCTTATGGCCCCTGTGTTAGTCAAACCTGCTTTTGCTATGACAAATGTCTGGGGATGGACAGCTTATGAAGAGGAAAGATTTATTAGTTTCATGGTTTAACCCCTTAGTAAACTGGTTTCATGTTTCTGAGCCTCAGGTGCAACTGGGCTCCATGAGGATGGGAGACCATGGTGGAGGAAGTTGTTCACCTTAAGTAGGGAGGCAACAGAGGATGAGAAAGGAACAGAGGAAGATACCCACCACCAGCAGCAGCAGCACCACCACCACCACCAAAAAAAAAAAAAAAAACCAAAACACTACAAATAAAATAAAATAAAATAAAGTAAACAACAATAAAACCCCACATCTGGCTCTAACTTCTGAAAATAGCACCACCTGCTGGTAGCTACACATTCTACACATGAACCTGTAGGGAATCTCTATGCTGGTGACTTAAGGAGTCAAGGTCTTGGGAAGGCATTCTAAAGGACAAGTTCAAATGCAGGATGTACTAGATTCAGAAAAAGCAAACTGGATTCCTGGTACTAGCTCATTCTCAGAGTCCTTTTTAATCTAGAACAAGTTATCTCCTGTCATTCATCATTAAGGACCTACCACGTGCCAGGATGTCCCATACAACCCCAAGGGAGTAATAAATGACAAGGAAAACACCTGTTCTGGTTAAATGGAACTATTCCCCCATGGGCTCGAGTGTCTGAACACTTGGTCTCCAGCTGACGGCACTTGTCTTGAAATGTTGTGGAAACTTTGGGATGTGGGCCTTAGCTGGGAGAGGTTACTAGGAGTGGCCCCTTGGAGGTTAAACCTGCCTCCTGTTCTATTTCCCGATTGATGCTGTGAAGTGAGAAGAGCCCAGTTGCACAATCCCTCCTCTGTGAACGGACATCATGCCTTCCACATCAGGGTGGACTGGAACTCTGAAGCCATGAGGAGAATAAATGTTTCTCCTTTATAGATTTCTTTGAGGTATTTCATCACAGAAGTAGAAAAAGTAACTAATAAAGACCTTTGTGCTAAAATGCTTTGAGTGACTGAGTGTCTACTAGGTCTAGCTGTAGCAGCTTCAAGCTTGAGAAAGCAGGACAGCCTTGACCCAGGTCATGATCTCAGGTCTCCCAGGAGCACTTCTATGTACTAACTGTTCCTTTACCTTGTCCTCACCCCTCTCGCAGGAAGACAGTGGCTTTGAGGAAAATGTCTTGGCAATTGGCTCATGTGTGATTGATAAGTTTATGGTTCTGGGAGGCATCTAGGCATCCGGGCATAGATCTCAGTAATTAATCCTAGGAGGTCTTTAATGACAGAAGAGATTGTGCCATGTGAAAGTCGCTTTAATACTAAACAGCTTGTGTTATCTAACAAATGAGAACATTTCACACCCAATAAACGTCACTTTTGATAAGTGCCACCAGTGCTCATAAATCTGACAAATAATTCAGCAAGATGGTACACAGGCTCACCCTTCCCAGCTCATCCTTCACAGGGTCCTCCCCCCCCCACTTGCTGTGCTTTCAGGAAACAATAGGGCCAGAGTCCTCTTGATCACCGCATGAGCCCTGGGGCACAGGGTTGGGGAGACTTGTAGTCACTGCTCCATCACACTAAGGCCACACCACTTCCAAGGGGAAGCTTTGTTTCAGGTGAATATGGGTCATTCTCTGTTCCTGTGTAGCAGATTCAAAGAGATTTTTAAAAGCTGTTCTCTTCTCGTTTCCGTTATTCAGAAGCCATCAGAAACAGATGAGAGTTGGCTTAAATGATAAAAGTCGTCCCCAGCTCATCATCAAAAGCATTAGTGATTAAAAGGGAACTGCCAAGATGTACTCTCTCCCCTCTGGGCTGATGGTAGATCAACTCTATTTACTAAGTGAGAACCTTCTTATCCTTTACATCACGGTCTCTCATTACATGTCTGTGCCTGGATGATCATGGAGGATGGGAGAGTCTTAGCTCCATCGTGAAGGAATAAATGCAAGAAAAGGTGAAATTAAGAAAAAAAGTTGAAAAGAAAACTGGCCGGTATGATTCCAACACACACACACACACACACACACACACACACACACACACACACAAAAGCCAAAGCTATGCAGAGAATGGAAAGAGTGATTGTCAATATAATGTCTAACTGTATTCTAAGTATCTATTTTCATATACCTATAGACAAGTTTAGCTCTGACCTCTCATCAAAAAACCTTCTTTGTGCAACAGATGAGGATTCTTATAGGGTCAAAATGCAGAAAATAAGTGACTTCCAGCTGATATATTTGTACTGTAATCCCTAAATATAAGGCTTAGGAAATATATAAAAAGAGGGGCCATAAAGATGCAAGAACCAGAGAATCAGGACATCTGTTCCTCGATAGTACCCCCTAGATCTTAACAGGGTATCTTACTAAAGTTTCTATTGCTGTGATAAAAAACACCATGACCAAAGGAAGTTGAGGAGGAAAAGATTTATTCAGCTTACACTTCCACATCACTGTTCATCACTGAAGGAATGGAGGGCAGGAACCCAAACAAGGCAGGAACTTAAAGGCAGGATCTGAGGCAGAAGCTATAGATGGGGTGCTACTTACTAGCTTGCTCCTCGTGGCTTGCCCAGCCTACTTTCGTATAGAATCCAGGATTACCAGCCCAGGAGGACACCATCTACAATGGCCTGAGCCCTTCCCCATTAATCACTAAATTTAAAAAATGCCCTACAGACTTGCTCATAGTCCCATCATATAGAGGCATTTTATCAATTGAGGTTTCCTCCCCTCTAGTGACTCTAGCTTCTGTCAAGTTGAGATCACACAGGGAGAAATCATCCACGAAATCTTACAAATACCACTGTCTGAATAGGATCACTGTAATGGCACCACCAATTGCCATGCCAACATAGACCTTGTGCCACGTCTAAATGAAGAGTTACATGAGGCTAATGGCAGTTAAGAAGGAACCAGTTTTCTCAAGGAATGAGTTCCTAGGTAAGTTGTCCAATCCCAAGAAGTTAAGCCCTGAATAAATGCACTTGTGAGCAGTAAGAAACAGAGTTAGTAGGTTGCATAAACATGCATGCATACATATGTACATACACATATACACATGTAAGAATATTAAAGAAGATATTATGAATCTGGAAGGAAGGGTGGACCATGGAAGGACAGGAGGAAGAGGTGGGACTGGTATAAATGTAGTGCTCATGTATCAAGTTCACAAAAAAAGAAAAAAGAAAAAGAAAAAAAGTGCTTGCCTGTATTTGGAAGCACGGAGGGAGGGAAAGAGGGAATAGGAGGAAGGCAGGGTAGCTTAAAGAGCTTGAAACTATTTTGTGTGATATAGATAATGGCGGATACATTAAATAATAATGTATCAGTATTGGCACATCATAGTGTCTTAGCTTTGGGTTACATAGGATGTCACTAATAAAAACTCTTATGGTACATGGAAACTCTGAAAGCAAGAACAATCACGTAGGCCAGACTTAATGCCCTTCGTCTGTTCTGGGCTCAGCACCCACCTCATTAGGCTTCTTCAGTCTTAGAAGAAGAATTCAGTCATGTTCTTAGCAGAAGGAGGCAATAGTTTTTTACTTCATTCCTCCTCCTTTTTACTCTAAAGGGGAAGACTAATGAGGTAGCTCCTGTTGTCAGAATAACAACGAGGGCATTTCCTGGCAGTCAGTTCGTGAGAAAATGTGTCCTGTAATTGGAGTATCCTAGGCTCACCCGGCATCTGTGATACAAATGAGCCTCCTCGCTATGTGTACAAATGTTAGCATAATTATTGCAGTCAATATGAATGCAGCCCACCCAACTTCTACATCGAAAAGTCAGCCCTAAAAAGGGCTTTGTGACCCCTGGGATTGAGCAGAGCCCAAAGCAGCCTTGCAGTCTTACAGTACACCAGCACCATGGAAAAGGCCAGCCCATAGTGTGCTGCCACAGCTGCTGGCATACAGGGCTGCTCTACGGGCCCAGGACGCTTCCCCTTCCTCCAACCTGCTCAAGACTTGTAGACCACAATTCCCATGGCGTCACTGCCATGAGCAGCACACCAGGACCCAACCCTGTGCTCCCCATTCCTGCTTCGAAAGACTGGATTGCAGCGAGTTGCTGTCTCTCTTGTCCCAAACCCTCCTCAGCCACCCCAAGAGCAGCCAACTCCTTTCTTTCTCCCCCCCTGCCAGTTTTCACAAGACTAGTTGTCATGGGCCACGTTCTTGAAGCACAAGCAACAATCTGTCTTGCAAAGTGGGAACTGGCTCAGATGACACTGGTCCCAGTGATAGTCTGGCACAGAATGTAGTGTTGGTAACAAAGAGATGAGAAACACCCTTAAAGGAAAAATGTGGGGCCAAAACTGTTATGTAACCCTGGGAACTGAGTCCTTGACCTATCAGGAGAGTGAAGGGGTGTGTCCTGAAATGGGGGCGGGGAATGTCAAAAAAAAATAAATAAAAGGAAAAGTCCTTTCATCTAACCTTTGCCTGGCACTGAGAAAAGACCATAGGAAAGATTGTCATGGACGGCAGAGAGGGCTTAAATGATGAAGTGCTTGCAATACAAGCGTGGAGAACTGAATTGAATCTCCCTGAAAGCATGTTAAGGATTAAGGCACAGTAGTGCACACAAGTAATCCAGCCCTGCAGAAGGAGAAACAGAAGGATCCTGTTAGTAAGACTCAGGTTCAGTGTTTCCATCTCAAGGTTAAGGTAGAAAAAAACCAAAGGAACATATCCAAAGTCAGTCCATGCACATGTGTGCTCATACATCTACACATACATGCACATATATGCACACATACACTATATATACACATACACACATGTATATGTATGTGTATGTGTATATGTATATATACATAAGACTGAGAACTAAGGTCTCCAGAGTCTATGGCAGAAGTGTCCTTCTGACACCATAAAGCCATATAGCCAAGGCTAGACAGGGAAGGACTGTGTTCACACATGAAGACAGTGCCTGGATAGTGCTCAGTGACAGGGCATCCTGGAGATCCTGCCTCCCTCTTTTCTTCGTTTTCTGAACCTCTTCGTGGAGATTCTCTCATCCTTCCCTGTCCCTGATTTCAGATGAAAAGCTGAAATGCACATTGGAGACCTGGCAATCCTGGCCTTTTCTCAGAACATGAACTTGCTGTCCAAGTTGGCTTCCTTCAGAGGATCTGACCCTTTCACTAACTTACAAGTTGAGCTTGAGGCTGGGAGGGGATAGAAAAACCAAAAAGTAGACCCATTCCCTTTCTCTCTCTTACTCTGTTTCCAAATGGGCCCAACTTCATCTGCATGTGCATACTCTAAACCTTTTCAAGCCTCTTCTGACCTGCATTGGGAGCAATGAAGTCCTTGCTAACAAATGCTGCCCTGACTGTCCTTTACCTCCTAAAGGAAAGGAGGTGCTTCCTGTTCTGTACTCCAGGCGGCTGAGCTGTCTGCACATTATTATGTAAAGTCCCTGGTTTGTTAATAGTTTTAGTTTCCCATGCATTTAAAACCTGGGTGATGGAGTACAGATAGGCAAGGGTTGGCTCTGAGCTGATGCATATTAAAACTGAAAAGATATTACACTGAAGGAGTCAGGGAGAATATAAGAAAAATCTGCTGTATAAATTAAAGCCAGGACAGGTAAAGTCGTCTCCTGTCCTAGTATTGCTCAAGAAGGCTTGAACCAACATGAAAACACAAATTGAGAGAAAAAAAGAATGCACTTTTTATCATTCATCTCAAGTGGGAGTGGCAAAGGACTAATACTTTAACAGGAGTATGGAGCTGACTGTGTTCCTGACTTCCTGCCCTCCATACAGCTACACGCAGAATTAAGGATTCTATTTATACTGAGTCAGTGGGCTGCCTGTGGTATGTATATCCGCAATCATAGTACTTGGGAGATGGAAGCAGGAGAACCAAGAGTTCTGGGTCAACCACACACAGGAGACACACACACTTACACATTCACACACAGACACAAGCACAAAAGCACACAAAGTAACAGACACTCACATGTATACACACACACACACACACACAGACTGGAGTCAAGTAGGAGATTCAGCATTCATCCTGCTTCATGTATTTTAAATTACTAAAGTACTAAAATATTAAAATAAAAATTACGGGTCACGACGCTTCCTTTCTCTCCTTCTCTGTTGATTATGCAGATATGGAGCAGATATGTTGACTCGGCAGAAATGGATTAGTGGTGCTCAAAATGCAGATGGGAGAACTGCCTGGTGACTGGACCTTTGTTCTGGTGGCCTTGGTGCTGGAGAAGGCCCAGTGAATGTGAACAGCCTGACAGAACATTCCATCTGCTTGGGGCTGCCCCACCTTCTGAACACATAGGGTTTGCTTGCTTGTTTGTTTCTTCGTTCATTCATTAATTTATGTTATACAACAGCTTTGTAGAATAAATTCTCTCCTTCTAATGTGGATTCCAAGGATCAAACTTGAGTTTGTGGACTTTCATGGCAAGCACTTTTACCCACTGAGCTATCTCATTGGCTCTTGAGCATATGTTTCTACAGACCTCATAGGCTCAGTACTCAGTCATTTTTCAGTAGATGTAAGATAGGTAAATAAAACAGGTGACAACATGGGGATGCCATAATTACATCATATATTGGACAAAGCTGTGCCCAGTGGAGAGAATATGAAGTACCTCACTGTTCAGTGATCCCTAACTCCTGACAGTATTTGGTAAGCAAGACTGTTAGCACATAAAGTGTGAGAGGGAACTGGGTTTGGAGAGGTTGATAGGATCTGTGGCCTCAGGAAAAAGGTCTATGGTTTACCAATAACTTGCAGCTAAGATTATTGGACTTGTGAGTGTCTGGGATGTTGAAGAATTTATATTTTTGTTTCTACCAGAATAGCAAGGTTCTTCTGCTGAGTATAATGGGAGAACAGTAGCTAGGATCTGCTAGAGTTAAAGTCTGATAGAGTGTCCTTATGCTCTCAGGGGAAGGAACAAAGACAGCCAGCACACATGGGGCATTGGAAGGGCTCAGCTTGATGCCCTTTGCCCAGTGATTTTTTTTTCTCCCAAGCCTTACATCTCTTTGTCAATCTCTTTGTCAGTAAAAAGTCAGTGGCCACAACAGGGCATTATACCGATGCCATGGCCCCTATCTCCAAGAAATGTCAATGTGGAAGCAGAAGACAGACAGACAGAATCAGCACAATGTCATCAACCAGCCCTGGACAGCATACTCACTGGAAAGTACAGCCAGGCCCTGGCACTGCCCACTCTCACCCTGGGGTTATTCCTCCACTCTCTCTGACCACACTATTTGTTCTTTTTGTCCCTGCTTACACTACACGAGAACTTCCTTTCTACTCTTTGCACATGCCTCTCTAGAGCTCAGAGTCTTGGCATTTTCCTTTTCTTTTTTCTTTCTAATTTTTAACTCACTGCAGACTTTGGAGGGGTTTTCCCTGCTATCTCCAGATCCTAGCATATATCTTCCCTGAGGTCCTTCTGGAAAGTCCATCACGAAATTCAGTGCTTCACACAAGTCCTACCTAAAACAATGACATCATGAACCAGCATGGCATCGAAGAACATGGAGACCTGATTCTCTGTTCAAGTTAATTACAAAAACAAGTCCAGCAAGACAGAAGAAACTTAGGACATTATGTGGAATGAAATAGTGCAGATCCCAAAGGACAAATGTTGCGTGACTCCACTATGTAAAGTCATGTTCAAGACAGGAAGTCAAATGAAAGTTAGAAGGGAGCTAGTGTCTAATCAGGATAAAGTTTTAATATGGGAAGGTGAAGAAGAAAAACCAAAGATGGAAAGTAAAAATGACTGATCAACACTGAAATTTTCTAAGTCCACTGAACTATAAATTTAAAATAAGATCGTAAGATGGCAAGATGTTTCAGAAGGCAAAGTCACCAGCCACCACAGCTGGCAGCCCAGCTCCAACTGCTGGAAAACACATGGTGGAAGAAGAAAAGTGACTCCTCTAAGTTATCCTCTGATGTCTGTGTGCATGGCACTATACACAAGAAGGACTTAGGAGACACAATAGACATACCAAAGTGGTCCAGCTGATGGGAGGGGTAAAAAACATAGGACTTGCCTCTTCATCATGGCCATAGATGGAATGATATCACTCATAGAGTCAGGTTTCTTTAGAAACATACCAGCATAAAAATACAATCAATACTAGCCAGGACAAGATATCTCAACTAGAGCCCAGCAACTCTTCTGCAGTAGGCCTGGCATATTCCAACACAGTTAAAGTACAAGAAAGAAACATTACATATTCTTTATGAATATGAAAGAGATCCTTAAAAAGGAAATGAATAAATACCATAAAGAAATCTATGAAAATACAAATGGTGTAAGGAAATGAAGGAAACTATTCAATACCCAAAGGTGGAAATAGAATCAACAAAGAAAGCCCAAACTGAAGGAAATCTGGAAATGAAAAGTTTAGGGATGTGAACAGTATCTTTAGAGGCAAACCTCAACAAAAGAATACACCACACAAGATGGAAGAGAAGACCTTAGGCTTTGAAGATAGTATAAAAGAGATAGATAAATTGGTCAAATTATATGTTAAATCTAAAAACCTCTGGGCACAAAACATCCAGAAAATCTGGGACACTGTGAAAAGACCAAATGTAAAATTAATAAGAGAAGAAGAAGAAGAAGAAGAAGAAGGAGGAGGAGGAGGAGGAGGAGGAGGAGGAGGAGGAGGAGAAGGAGGAGGAAAAGAAATCTAGGTCAAAGGCACAGAAAATATTTCAACAAAATCATAGATGAAAATTTTCCTAACCTAAAGAAGAAAATATCTCTATAGGTACAAGAAGAATGCAGAACACTAAATAAACTGCACAAGAAAAGAAAGTGCCCCTGGTACACAATAATCAAAACACTAAATATACAGAACAAAGAAAGAATATTAAAAGCAGCAAGGGGAAAAGACCAAGTTACTTATAAAGACAGACCTATTAGAATAACACCTGACTTCTCAATGGAGACTCTAAAAGTCAGAAGAGCCTGGGAAGATGTGCTGTAGCAAAGAGGGCAAAAAAAAAAAATCAAAAAAGGGAAAACACATGCACATACACACAACAACAACAACAACAACAATAAAAACAAACAAAAATTAACAAGAATCAAAGACTGTTAATGATTAACAAGAATCATTGATATCTCTCTTCATCAATGGCTTTAATTCCCTAATAAAAAGATGCAGGCTAAGAGAATGGAAACAAAAACGCAATCTGTCCTTCTGCTGCATCCAAGAAATATAGCTTAATATCAAGGATAAGAATACTGTAAAGCTAAAAGGACAGAAAAAGATATTCCAAGCAAATGGACCTAAAAATACAAGTTGATGTAGCAATTTCCATTTGACAAAATAGACTTCAAATCAAAACTAATCAGAAGAGACAGGGAAGGACATTACACACTTAACAAAGAAAAATCCACCACAACGACAATGCAATTCTTAACATCTTTGTGCCAAACACAAGGACTGTGTTCCTAAAAGAAAGAACTGCTACAGCTTAAATCACATATTGACTCTCACACACTGATCATGAGAGACGTCAACACTTCACTCTTGCCAATAGACAGGTCATCCAGGCCAAAACTAAACAGAGAGATGCTGGAGCTAAGAGACATTATAAACAAAATAGAGTTAGTAGATATTTACAGAACGTTTCACCCAAACACAAAGATACCTTCTTTTCAACACCTCATGGAGTTTCTTCCAAAAATGGAGATATCAGAAGATGGAAAGATCTCTTCTGCTCATAAATCAGTAGAGGAAAGCTATCTACCAAAAGCTGTCTATAGATTCAATTCAATCCCTATCAAAATTCCAATACAATTCTCCACAGATCTTGAAAGGACAATTTTTAGCTTCATATGAAAACACACACACACACACACACACACACACACACACACATCAAAACAGCTAAAATAACAATCCTGAGTAGTAAAAGAACAGCAGGATATATCACTATCCCAGATTTCAAGTTGTATTACAGAGCTATAGCAATGAAAACAGCAAGGCATTCTCACACACACACACACACACACACACACACACACACACACACACACATATACACTGATTGATGGAATTTAATTGAAGACCCAGACATAAACCAACACACTTATGGAAACCTGATTTTTTTCATATATATAAAGAAGTCAAAAAACACACACATGGGGAAAAAAAGGCATCTTCAACAAATGGTGCTGATCAAACTAGACAACTCCACATAGAATCCAAATAGTTCCATACTTACCACCCTACACAAAACTCAAAGTGGTTCCAAGACCTCAACAGAAATCCAGATACACTGACTATGATAAAAAAGAAAGTATGGGAATAGCCTTGAACTCATTGGCACAGGAAAAGACTTTCTGAACAGAACACTGATAGCACAGGCACTAAGTTCAACAGTTAATAAATGAGAGACTTCAGGAAACTGACAAGCTTCTGCATGGGAGGGTCACAGTCATTCAGACAAATCAATAGCCTGATAAATGGGAAAAGATTTTTTACCTACTACATATCTAATAGCTGGCTAATACCTAAAATATGTAAAGAACTCAAAATAGATATCAGGAAAACAAATATCTTAATTTTAAAAGTGGGGTGCAGACATAAACAGAATTCTCAACAGAGAAAACTAAAATGGCTGAGAAACACTTAAAGACATGTTCAACATCATTAGCCATCAGGGAAATGTAACTCAATATTTCATCTTAAACCTGTCAGAATAGTTAAAATCAATAAAACAAGTGACAGCCCTTGCTGGCAAAATGTGTAGTAAGGGGAAAACTTATTCATTGATTGGGGGAATGCAGACTCGTACAGTCACTAAGTAAACCAGTATGGTGGTTCTGATCTATCCCAAGACCTAGCTATATTACTCTTGGACATACACCCACATGACACTTCATCCATTTACCTGTGAAATATTTGCTCAACAATGTCTATTGTTGCTCCAGAAGTCCTGGTAGCCATAAACTAGAAATAGCCTAGAGTCCATCAACAGAAAGGATAAAGAACATGCAATACATTTTCACAATGGAGTGATTGCCCAGCTTTTTAAAAAAAAATGAAATCCACAGGTAAATGAATGTAACTAGGAATAAAAAATCTGAGTGAGGTATCCCAGACCCAGAAAGACATATATAGTATGTATTCCCTTATATGGAGATATTTAGCTGTTGAATCAACAATAACCAAGCTACAAGACATAGAACCACAGAACTTAGATAAACAGTAAAGGACTAGAGGGAACAGATAGATCCCATTAGGAAACAGAAATAGAATAGATGGTTATAGGTAGATGGAGGCTCAAAAGTATCAGTTTGAGGGAGGGAAGAAGAGAGAGGAGGGTGAGTCAATATGGGAGAGACAGCTAAAATTAAGGGTCATTTAAAGTGTAGTATAGAAACCTAACACAATATAAGCTTCCTAAAATATATACATATGTGAAGGTGATCTGAATGGAATCACCAAATAATGGTGAAGACATAGTCCCCACTGGCCATCTCTTGTCACCCAAGGAAGCTTCCAGTACAGGGGTTGGTTTACATTTCATTGAGTTGTTAGCCAAAGGAGCCTTATGTGAATCCCCAAATAACACAAGCTGTTGCCAAGACTACAGGTTGCTCTCCACAAATCGACAGCAAAGCCCCAATGCTAAAGACAACTCCTACACAAATCATTGAACATGAAGAGGTCAGGCTAGTGTCTACATAGAGCCTTCATCCCTGTATTCTACTGTCTTTTGTTCAGGGGTGTGTTTTGAAGAACTACATAGTAAGAAACATGGACACAAAGCCATGTATAGACCTTTGATCTACAACAGTGTCCTGTCTGCAGAATATGCTGGGGCAATGGTGGCACAAAACTTATAGAGGTCATCAACTAAAAACCTATTTGACTTAAGGCCCACTCCATGAGATGAAACCCACACCCGACACTGCTTGGGTGACAAAGAACCAGAGACTAGATAACCAAAGGATTTAGGGTAAAATCAAAAACTACTGTTGTAATTTATTTTATTAGATATTTGCTTTATTTACATTTCAAATGTTATCCCCTTTCCTCATTACCCTTCCGAAAATCCCCATCCCATCCCCCCTCATCCTGCTTACCAACACCGCCCCCCCCCCACTTTCTCGACCTGGCATTCCCCTACACTGGGGCATGGAACCTTCACAGGACCAATGACCTCTCCTCTCATTGATGTCTGAAAAGGCCATCCTCTGCTACATATGAAGCTGGAGTCACGGTTCCCTCCATGTGTACTCTGGTTGGTGGTTTAGTCCATGGGAGCTCTGGGGGGTACTGGTTGGTTCATATTACTGTTCCTCCTATGGCACTGCAAACCTCTTCAGCTCCTTGGGTCCTTTCTCTAGCTCCTCCATTGGGGACCCTAAGCTCACTATTGGTTGACTGTCAGCCATGGTATTTTGATCCACCTGAGGTAATTTTTTAAGGTAGATATAAAGTGGCTCTTAATGGCATTCTGCTACACTTATAGGTCAGTGCCTTGCTCAGCCATTATCAAAGAAGCTTCCTTGTGCAGCAGATAGGAATGAATGTGGAGACCTACAGCCAGACATTACAAAGAGAGTGAGAGACTTTAGAACATTGAGTCCTAAATGAGTCTCCATCAAATCTTTCTCCCTCAGGGATCATGAAACCCCAAGGAGGAGACAGAAAAAGTATATAAACCAAAAGGGATGGAGGACACCAAGAAAACAAGGCCTTCTAAATCAACATGAGCAAAGTTCATATGAACTCACAGATATAGAGGTGGCATGCTCAGGGCCTGCACAGGTCAGCATCACGTCTTCTGTGTATATTTTACGGCTTCCGGTTTAGGCTTTTTCTGGGATTCCTGAACAGACAAATGAGTAGGCTTCCAACTCTTGGGCCTTCTCTTCGGCTCTTCTTCCTGTTTGTTTGTCTTGTCCAACTCTGATGTGTTCGTTTTGTTTTCCTTAATTTTCTTTTATTTTTAATTATTTCTCAGAAGTCTGTTTTCTAGTGAGAAGCAGGAAAGAAGTAGAACTGGATAGGAGGGAAGGTGAGGAGGAACTGGGAGGAGTAAAGAAAGGGGAAACTGTGATCAGGATAGATTGTGTGAGGAGAAAGCTATTTCGATTTTTTTTTCTTTAATTTTTTTAATTTACATTCCAAATCACTTCCCCTTTCCCGTTTCCTCCCTCCCCGAAAGTCCCATAAGCCCCCTTCCCTCCCTCTTTTCTCCATTCAACCCCCTCTCGTTACTCTGTCCTGGCGTTCCCCTACATCCAGTCTTTCCAGGACCAGGGGTCTCTCCTTCCATTTTTTAGAAATCTATTGATATGCGGATTGTGTCTAGGGTATTCCGAGATTCTGGGTCAATATCCCCTTATCAGTGACTGCATACCATGTGTGTTCTTTTGTGATTGGGTTCTCACTAAGGATGATATTTTCAAGTTCTGACCATTTGCCAAGGAATTTCGTGAATTCATTGTTTTTAATTGCACAGTAGTATTCCATTGTGTAGATATACCACATCTTCTGAATCCATTCCTCCGTTGAGGGACATCTGGGTTCTTTCCAGCTTCTGGCTATTATAAATAAGGCTGCTATGAATATAGTGGAGCATGTGTCCTTATTGCATGCAGGTAAAGTCTCTGGGTATATGCCCAGGAGTGGTATAGCCGGATCCTCCGGGAGTGTCATGCCCAGTTTTCTGAGGAACCGCCAGACTGCTTTCCAGAGTGGTTGTACCAGCCTGCAATTCCACCAGCAGTGGAGGAGTGTTCCTCTTTCTCCACATCCTCGCCAACAACTGCTGTCTCCTGTGTTTTTGATCTTAGCCATCCTGACTGGTGTGAGATGGAATCTCAGGGTTGTTTTGATTTGCATTTCCCTAATGACTAAGGATGATGAACATCTCTTTAGGTGCTTCTCAGCCATTAGATATTCTTCAGGAGAGAACTCTTTGTGTAGCTCTGTACCCCATTTTTTAATAGGGTTACTTGCCTCTCTGGAGTTTAACTTCTTGAGTTCTTTGTATATCTTGGATATTAGCCCTCTGTCGGATGTAAGGTTGGTAAAGATCATTTCCCAGTTAGTTGGTTGCCGCTTTGTCTTTTTGACAGTGTCTTTTGCCTTGCAAAAACTTTGTAATTTAATGAGGTCCCATTTGTCTATTCTTGATCTTAGAGCATAAGCTATTGGAGTTCTGTTCAGGAAATTCTCCCCTGTGCCCATATGTTCAAGGTTCTTCCCTAGTTTCCCTTCTATTAGTTTCAGTGTGTCTGGTTTTATGTGGAGATCTTTGATCCACTTAGAATTGAGCTTAGTGCAAGGAGATAAGGATGGGTCAATTTGCATTCTTCTGCATGTTGACCTCCAGCTGAGCCAGCACCATTTGTTGAAAAGGCTATCTTTTTTCCACTGGATGGTTTTAGCTCCTTTGTCAAAGATCAAGTGACCATAGGAGTGTGGATTCATTTCTGGGTCTTCAAATCTGTTCCATTGATCTACATGTCTGTCACTGTACCAATACCATGCGGTTTTTAACACTATTGCTCTGTAGTACAGCTTGAGGTCCGGGATACAGATTCCCCCAGAGGTTCTTTTACTCTTGAGAATAGTTTTAGCTATTCTGGGTTTTCTGTTATTCCAGATGAATTTTTGAATTGCTCTTTTTAACTCTATGAAGAATTGAGTTGGGATTTTGATGGGGATTGCATTGAATCTGTGTATTACTTTTGGTAAGATGCTCATTTTTACTATATTAATCCTGCCAATCCATGAGCATGGCAGATTTTTCCATCTTCTGAGGTCTTCTTCAATTTCTTTCTTCAGAGACTTGAAGTTCTTGTCATACAGATCTTTCACTTGTTTGGTTAGAGTCATGCCAAGATACTTAATATGGTTTGTGGCTATTGTGAAGGGTATTATTTCTCTTACTTCTTTCTCAGCCTGCTTATCCTTTGAGTATAGGAAGGCTTCTGACTTGCTTGAGTTGATTTTATATCCGGCCACTTTGCTGAAGTCGTTTATCAGCTGTAGGAGTTCTCTGGTGGAGTTCTTTGGGTCGCTTATGTATACTATCATACCGTCTGCAAATAGTGATAGTTTGACTTCTTCCTTTCCAATTTGTATCCCTTTGACCTCTTTTTGTTGTCTAATTGCTCTAGCTAGAACTTCAAGTACTATATTGAAAAGATATGGAGAGAGAGGGCAGCCTTGTCTAGTCCCTGATTTTAGTGGGATTGCTTCAAGTTTCTCTCCATTTAGATTGATGCTGGCTACCGGTTTGCTGTAAATTGCTTTTACTATGTTTAGATATGGGCCTTGAATTCCTGATCTTTCCAAGACCTTTAGCATGAAAGGATGCTGAATTTTGTCAAATGCTTTCTCAGCATCTAATGAGATGACCATGTGGTTTTTTTCTTTGAGATTGTTTATATAGTGGATTACATTGATGGATTTCCTTATATTGAACCATCCCTGCATCCCTGGGATGAAGCCTACTTGATCGTGGTGAATGATCGTTTTGATGTGTTCTTGGATTCGGTTGGCAAGAATTTTATTGAGTATTTTTGCATCGATATTCATAAGAGAGATTGGCCTGAGATTCTCTTTCTTTGTCGGATCTTTGTGTGCTTTTGGTATTAGTGTAATTGTGGCTTCATAGAACGAGTTGGGTACTGTTCCTTCTGTTTCTATTTTGTGGAACAGTTTGAAGAGTATTGGTGTTAGGTCTTCTTTGAAGGTCTGATAGAATTCTGCACTAAAACCATCTGGACCTGTGCTTTTTTGGTTGGAAGATTTCCAATGACAACTTCTATTTCTTCAGGGGTTATAGGACGGTTTAGATGGTCTATTTGATCCTGATTTAATTTTGGTACTTGGTATCTGTCAAGGAAATTGTCCATTTCCTCAAGATTTTCTAGTTGTGTTGAATACAGGTTTTTGTAGTAGGATCTGATGATTTTTTGAATTTCCTCAGTTTCTGTTGTTATCTCTCCCTTTTCGTTTCTGATTTTATTAATTTGGATACTATCTCTGTGCTCTCTGGTTAGTCTGGCTAAGGGCTTATCTATCTTGTTAATTTTCTCAAAGAACCAACTCCTTGTTTTGTTGATTCTTTGTATGGTTTTATTTGTTTCTACTTGATTGATTTCAGCCCTGAGTTTGATGACTTCCTGCCTTCTACTCCTCTTTGGTGTATTTGCTTCTTTTTGTTCCAGGGCTTTCAGGTGTACCATTAAGCTGTTAGTGTATGCTGTCTCTCGTTTCTTTTTGGTGGCACTCAGGGCTATGAATTTTCCTCTTAGCACTGCTTTCATTGTGTCCCATGAATTAGGGTATGTTGTGCCTTCATTTTCATTAACTTTCAAAAAGTCTTTGATTTCTTTCTTTATTTCCACCTTGACCAAGTTATCATTGAGTAGAGCATTGTTCAGCCTCCATGTTTACGTGGGTTTTCTTTTGTTTTTGTTGCCATTGAAGACCACCCTTATTCCATAGTGATCTGATAGGAGGCATGGGATTATTTCTATCTTCTTGTATCTGTTGAGGTCTGATTTGTGACCAATTATATGGTCAATTTTGGAGAAGGTACCATGAGGAGCTGAGAAGAAGGTGTATTCTTTAGTTCTAGGATGAAATGTTCTATATATATATATCAGTTAGTTCCATTTGGTCCAAGGCTTCAATTAGATTCACTGTGTCCCTGTTTAGTTTCTGCTTTCCTGAACGATCCATTTCAGAGAGCGGGGTGTTGAAGTCACCCACTATTATTGTGTGCGGTGCGATGTGTGCTTTGAGTTTTAGTAAAGTTTCTTTTACGAATGAGGGTGCCCTTGCATTTGGAGCATAGATATTCAGAATTGAGAGTTCTTGATGGTGGATTTTTCCCTTGATCAGTATGTAGTGTCCTTCTGTGTCTTTTTTGATGACTTTAGGTTGAAAATCAATTTTATCCGATATTAGGATGGCTACTCCACCTCGTTTCTTGGGGCCATTTGCTTGTAAAATTGTTTTCCAGCCTTTTACTCTGAGGTAGTGTTTGTCTTTGACACTGAGGTGCGTTTCCTGCATGCAGCAAAATGCTGGGTCCTGTTTACGTATCCAGTCTGCTAGTCTATGTCTTTTAATTGGGGAATTGAGACCATTGATATTAAGAGAGATTAAGGCATAGTGATTATTGCCATCTGCCATTCTTGACGCTATCTTTATGTTTGAGTGGTTATCTACTTTTGGGTTTGATTCAAGAAGGTTATTATCTCATTTTTTCCAGGGTGTTGTTTCTCTCCCTGTATTGGAGGTTTCCACCTATTATCCGTTGCAGGGCTGGATTTGTGGAAAGATATTGTGAAAATTTGGTTTTATCATGGAATATCTTGGTCTCTCCATCTATGGTGATTGAGAGTTTTGCTGGGTATAGTAGTCTAGGCTGGCATTTGTGCTGTCTTAGTGTCTGCATGAGATCTGCCCAGGATCTTCTGGCTTTCATAGTCTCTGGTGAGAAGTCTGATGTGATTCGGATAGGTCTTCCTTTGTATGTTACTTGGCCCTTTTCTCTTACTGCTTTTAGTATTTTTTCTTTGTTTAGAACATTCGGTGTTTTGATTATTATGTGACGGGAGGTATTTCTGTTCTGGTCCAGTCTGTTTGGAGTTCTGTAGGCTTCTTGTACGTTCATCGGCATCTCTCTCTTTAAGTTAGGGAAGTTTTCCTCCATAATTTTGTTGAAGATGTTTACTGGCCCTTTAAGTTGCAAATCTTCACTCTCATCTATACCTATAATCCTTAGGTTTGGTCTTCTCATTGTGTCCTGGATTTCCTGGATGTTTTGGGTTACACGTTTTTTGCATTTTGCATTTTCTTTGACTGTTGAGTCGATGCTTTCTATGGAATCTTCAGCACCTGAGATTCTTTCTTCCATCTCTTGTATTCTATTGTTGATGTTTGCATCTATGACTCCTGATTTCTTCCCAAGGTTTTCTATCTCCAAAGTTGTCTCCCTTTGTGATTTCTTAGTTGTTTCTACTTCCTTTTTTAGTTCCTGGATGGATTTGCTGAGATCCTTCACTTGTTTGTTTGTATTTTCCTGTATTTCTTTAAGGTATTTTTGCATTACCTCTTTCAGGATTTCTTCCTGATGACCCACGTTCTCCTGCATTTCTCTGAGCGTTTTTTGTGTTTCCTCCTCATGGGATTCTATCTGTTGATCCATCGTCTCCTGCATTTCTTTAAGCAGTTCTCGTGTTTCCTTTGTAAGGGCATCTAACCGTTGATTCATTTCTTTAAGCAATTTTTGTGTTGCCTCCTTATGGGCATCCATCTGTTGACCCATATTCTTCTGCATTTCTTTATGCCAATTTTGTGATTCCTTTGTGAGTGCATCTACCCGTTGATTCATCTCGTTAAGCGATTTTTGTGTTGTCTCCTTGTGCGCCTCCATCTTTTGATCCATGTTCTCCTGCATTTCTCTAAGTGATTTTTGTGTTTCCTTTGTAAGGGCTTCTAACCGTTGATTCATGGTCTCCTGTAACTCTTTATGAGATTTATTTGTGTCCTTCTTGTGATCCTCTAATAGCATCATGAGAAGTGATTTTAAATCCAGATCTTGTCTTTCGGGTGTGGTGGGGTATCCAGGACTTGCTGCTGTTGGAGAGTTGGGTTCAGATGGTCCCACATTACTTTGATTTCTGTTAGTAACATTCCTACGTTTGCCTTTTGCCATCTGGATACCTCTGGTGTTAGTTGGTCCTGCTGCCACTGGCTGTTGGTTGGACCTCCTGTG
The DNA here is from genome assembly GCA_036184795.1 of Tokudaia tokunoshimensis. NCBI lineage: Eukaryota > Metazoa > Chordata > Mammalia > Rodentia > Muridae > Tokudaia > Tokudaia tokunoshimensis. The sequence goes on along the minus strand of BTHU01000011.1, from coordinate 53,564,325 downwards.
AGCCTGCAAAGCTATTTCTGCCCCTCCTGGATTACCAGGATTCCCCTGGCACCGATTTCTGGGGCCTGCCTGCTCCTGAGTGACTTTGGAGCCCTAATGTGCCTTGCCCCAAGTGATCTTATATTGGGGAGGCCTTGCACATCTAAAGGCTCAGCCTAGTGGATTCCTGGAGCAGAGGTCGCCAAAGGAAGGCTGGTAGGCTCCTGCCCTGTGCAGGGGTGTGTGATCTCTCCTGGGGGGGGGAGGGGGCGTCCCTTTGCCAGGCAGAAGTCCCATAGCAGAGCTGGCGCGCTGGTTACTGCAGATCAGCCCAGCACTTGGGAGCCGCATACACAAAAGCCGCCCGAGACCCAAGCAACATTATGCCTATCTGTCTCAGAACCTGGCTGTCCCAACCTCCCAGTCACTGGAGCAAAGATGGCGGAGGGCACTCTCGGTGGCGCCGCTCACCCTGTAGATGTGATGGCCCGCCGATCTGGCACCCAGACGACCACAGCGCTGACCCATTCTCGGGCACAGACGGAAGCCCCAACAGGCCGTGTCCCAAGTGATGTTATATTGGGGGTAGGGAGCTTGGGGTACCTGTCTCTTCAGCGCAGTTTGCGGGAACAGAGGTCGCGGAAGGAAAGCTGGTAGGCTCCCGCCCAGTGTGGCGTCCCTCTGCCAGGCAGAAGTCCCACAGCAGAGCTGGCGCTCTGGTCACTGCAGATCAGCCCCGCACCTGGGAGCCGCACACACACAAGCCGCCCGAGACCCAAGCGACATTATGCCTGTCTGTCTCAGAATCTGGCTGTCCCAACCTCTCGATTTTTTTTTTAAAGTACCAAATTACAGAGTTTGAATTTCTCCACATTTATGTTAATGCTTGTTTCCTGGTTTCTGACAGCCATTCTAATGGAGGCGAAACCATTCCTAAAGGTTTCAAGGGGAACCTCCTTGTGCTTTTTATTTGTAATTGGAAATAGCAAAATGCATTTTATATGCTTAGAAGTCATTTGAGTACTTTTTTGGAGAAATATCTGTTTAAATATTTTGCCCATTTTTGTTGTTAGGTTTGAGTTTTTTATTATTCTATCAGATATGTGATTTGTTAATAATTCTTCTTTTTTACTGTGCTGCTTTGGTCCCTTGATGCACATTGTTTTCACTTTGAAGAAGGTTAACTTCTCTGTTTTCCCCTTAGCTTTTGTTGTCACATCCAAAAAAACCTTGATAAGCCCACTGTCACAGTCTTATTCCACTGTATCTGATCTATATAGTATTAGCCCATATATACAGGTGTGTGATTCATTTTAAGCTAGTTTTTGTACATGCTGTTAGCTGATTGTTTTATTTTAGTTTTCTTCTTAAGTGACAATATTTGTTCCCAGTACCATTTTCTGTAAAGACTATTTTATTCCGAGAACTGGAGTTACAGGTGGTTGTGAGTTGCCTGGAAGGTGTGCTGGGTACAGAACTCCGGTGTCCTCTGGGATGTTAGTGTGGTAGCTTGAATGAGGTACCCTCTCACCATAGTACTGGGCATTTGAACATTCAGGTTTTAGTTAGTGGAACTGTTTGGGAGTTTCAGGAGGTCTGACCTCACTATAGGAAGTATTGTCATTGGATGTGGGCTGTGAGAGTTTAAAGATGCAGGCTATTCCCAGTTCAGTCTCTTTGCTTCATGCTTGACCTTAAAGATACGAGCTACATTCCAGAGGCCTGATGCCTCCTCCCCATGACAAACTCATCACTCTAAAAACATAATTCTTCTTCCTTAAAAAAGAGATGATAGGTGATAGATAGATAGATAGATAGATAGATAGATAGATAGATAGATAGATAGATAGATAATGAGTCTAAAGAATAAATAGCATGACCTAAAGAGGGTGCTAAACCCTGGTCAGCACTTCAGTGATGTACCTCATCACAGACACAGGATGATATCTCCTTCAGTACCTAGCCATTCATTATTGACTCCTCTCATGTGCCTGGCCTCTCTGATTTGCTACACTGGCCTCTGCAAGTGAATATTTCCAATTATAAATGAGCAGTTCTTTTAGTCTGTCTATGCTACTCACAATAGAATAATACCACAGACTGTGTAACTCAAACAACAGAAACTTAGCTCTCACTGTTATAAAAATTGAGTGGAAAGTCCAAGATCAAGGTGCCAGGAATTTTTTTCAACCCTAGGTCTTTGTTCACTTGTTTGTTTGCTGAGTAAACATGCCATCTTGCTATGCTCACATGACAGAAAGGAGAAAGATGAGAGAGACTGAGACTCTCCATTCTCTATAATCAGGCCTCTATGAAAGCACCAATACCTTCTTAAGGACTCTGCCATAATATAAATCAAATTGCCTCCCAACATCCCTACCTCCAAATACGCAGCATACCAAGGGTTAGGGTTTCAGTATATAAGTGGGCACAATTCAGCCCACAAACCAGTGTTTTCTCTCCTCTCACATCACAAAAACTTTTATACTTTAATCTATGGCTCTTTGTGTTTTATTTGTATTTATCCCATACATGTGTGACAGTGTTTGTATGTGTCACAGATGTGTGTATGTGTGTGTCCTCAGAGATCAGATAGGATGTCAGATTCCATAGTGTTTAACTTATAGGTGGTCATGAGCCACAAGTCATTTGTTCTGGGAACCAGACTTGTGTTCTCTAGAAGAAAAGCAAGTGCTCTTCTTAGCTGAACCATCTCTTCAGCCCCAGAGTCTTTCATGTGACATAAATTACATGCTTTCCCACTAAGCGTGCCACTTCCTTTTTTTTATTTTCTAAGTTTTTTTTTATTTACTTTCAAAATCATTTCCCCTTTCCCATTTCCTCCCTCCCCGAAAGTCCCATAAGCCCCCTTCCCTCCCTCTTTTCCCCATTCAACCCCCTCTCGCTTCTCTGTCTTGGCATTCCCCTACATCCAGTCTTTCCAAGACCAGGGGTCTCTCCTTTCATCTTCTTGGAAATCTATGGATATGTGAATTGTGTCTTGGGTATTCCAAGATTCTGGGTTAATATCCCCTTATCAGTGACTGCATACCATGTGTGTTCTTTTGTGATTGGGTTACCTCACTAAGGGTGATATTTTCCAGTTCTGACCATTTGCCTAGGAATTTCAAGAATTCATTGTTTTTAATTGCAGAGTAGTATTCCATTGTGTAAATATACCACATCTTCTGAATCCATTCCTCCATTGAGGGACATCTGGGTTCTTTCCAGCTTCTGGCTATTATAAACAAGGCTGCTATGACCATAGTGGAGCATGTGTCCTTATTGCATGCAGGTAAAGCCTCTGGCTATATGCCCAGGAGTGGTATAGCCAGATCCTCCGGGAGTGTCATGCCCAGTTTTCGGAGGAACCGCCAGACTGCTTTCCAGAGTGGTTGTACCAGCTTGCAATCCCACCAGCAGTGGAGGAGTGTTCCTCTTTCTCCACATCCTCGCCAACAACTGCTGTCTCCTGTGTTTTTGATCTTAGCCACTTTCTAACACACAGTAAGGCACATCCTGCTACCGTACACTGTGTGTAGACAGTCACCAAAAGCAAGCATATGACCACAGCAAAGCTTTCCCACAACAGAATTTTCCCAGGCAACTAACAGGAAAGCTGACAGAGTCCTGAGGTGAAGGTACCTTCAGGTGGCAGTACTGTCCAACAGTCATAGGTGAGCAGCTGACATGAGCAGAATGAGAAACTGAGGCAAAGAAGAAAGGTCATGATCTTGAGAAAACACACCCTGACTTCAGATCTTGACTCTCCTATGTATGGCCTTCATGTACTGTGTCCGGCTCCTTGGAAAAAATAGGAGGGGGTCATCATGTCCCTGAGTCCTTTTAAGTTACCATAACAAGATGCTATAAACGTGAATGGCTTTTAAACAACAAGCATGCTTCCACACAGTGCTGAAGGATTGAGAGTTGAAGGTCAAGACACCTACAAATTTAGAAACTCCTCAGAAATGGCCATCAAGGAGCAGAGAGTGCTTGGAAGGCACCGAAAGTCAATTGGCACTTTCAAAGCCCTCTCTCCAGCAACCCACTTCCTCCAGTCAGGTCCTATTTCCTAATAGTTCCATGTCTCTCAAAAGATTGCCCCCAACCAGGGAACCAATTTTTCAGACATGTGAGTCTGTGAGAGACATCCCACATTTAATCTACATCTGTTTCCTTCATGTGGATGCCACAACACCTGAATGAAAAGAGGGGGAATGTGTGTGAAGGAGCAAGGCTTTCTCAGGTTTATTCAGCAGCCATTTATAACATATCTGTTGCACATGCATTATCTGCCAGACATCAAGAAAGTTATGGTCCACGCCTCCATTTGTGGTATTTATAGTCTTAGATTTCTCTTTTTCACCTTGTTTTGACTTTAAAGATACTAAGTTTTATTTTCTAGGCAAGTTGCATGCTCCTAAATCTGGTATGGCATTAGGAAGTTTGCCATGAATATCATCCAACTTTCCCTTTCTCAAATGGTCCTTACACAATCCCCAGAGAGCCCACTGTCTCCTTCCTCTGCTTCCCCCATGCTGGTGTTTTCTTGACCCCTACAGTCTAAATCATCAGCATCTTGAGCTTTCTAGCTGTGTCTACAATTTCTTCAAACCTCACTAGCTGGCAGGATGGATTTATTTGTTGTCATACGGAGTTCATGATGCCTGGGACTCCTTGGTGATGTGTTCGTGGCTGCTTCTTCTGTGCTAACTCTTGGTATGAGACAGACATTCACTGAGAGCTGGAATCAATGACTGTTCTGGCCACATCAAGGCACCAGATAGCTGAGAACAACTCCAGATGTGTGTGGGCACTAGAACGATGCCACTGCTTAGTTTAAGTGCTTAGAAATGGGGATGGAGAGCTCCTGACAAACACATCTGCCGGTCCACCTGTGCATGATGTCTGACTGTATGCCAGAGACAGCTAGCTATAGCGAAAACAAGGCAGCACATTGAAGGTCTGCCTGTGTCCTGAATTTCCTCAGTCTCTCTCTCTCTCTGTGTGTGTGTGTGTGTGTGTGTGTCTGTCTGTCTGTCTTTCTCTGTCTCTCTCTCTTTCTCTCTGTCTCTGTCTCCTCTCTCTTTCTATCTGTCTCTGTCTCTCTCTCCCCCTCCCTCCCTCCCCTTCCCTCCCTCCCCCTCCCTCCCTCCTCTCTCTTTCTCTCTCCCCCTCCCTCCCTCCTTCTCCCTCCCTCCCTTCTCTCTCTCTCTCTCTCTCTCTCTCTCCCTCTCTCACCAACTACACAAATGACAAGGAGTGGGAGCCAAAGAGATGGCTCAGTCAGTAAAGAGCTAGCTGTGCAATCTTGAGGATCAGAGTTTGCTCCCCAGAGCCCAGGTAAAGCTGAGCAAGCCCAATGACCTGACTGTAATATTACAGCTCCTGGTATGGAGATGGGGATCCTCAAGGCAAGGTGATTAGCTGGACTAGGTGAATTGGTGAGACTCTGCCTCAGAAATAAAGTGGGTAACAACCAAGTAAGACACCCAACATCAACCTCAGACCTCCATTAGCACCTGCACATGTATGCGCATACATCAACAAACACCTGCAACACACATACACACACACACACACACACACACACACACACACACACACACGGAGGGTAGTGTAGTAAATAAAAGGATGACCTTTCTGATTTTATTTCTTGCAGTTCCTTCACCTGGACTCAGACCCAGAAACATGGCCTCCTGTCCTATCTCCTCTCCCTCCATGATTGACTTTACCTCCTGTGGACCAAGCAATGAATATCTACTATGCCCTCCTGGCATTTTCAATACTGTTTAGGGAGCCAGGGGGAATAAAAAAAAAATAAGAAAACGTATTCTATCCCCCATGGAACTTACAAGTTGGTTGGGGTGGAAAATGACTTCCATCCAAGATCAATGCAGAGAAAGAGGTGTCAGCAGTGAGCGCTGGCAGAGGAAGGGAGGTTGAACAAAGCTTTGTGAAAGTTTGTGGTATTTAAAGTGGATCTGAGAAGACATGGGACCTAAAGCTTTCCCCCAACAAACAAACAAACAAAAATCACCTTAATGTGATGTTTTCTTTCTTTGATGACTTAATTGATCCTAAAATAATTCAAGCATGCAGCCTTTGAATATAAACCTGGGTGGTACCATTCGGTAGTGAATCACAAGTTTGAATCTAGACATAATAGCAAACTCTTATCTGTCTGCGCTGTTTGCTCATGGTGGATTCTTGCATCTCTTGACAGTAGTCCAGTTTGGCTGGGAGTGAATTTTCCAGACTCTCTCCTAGGGGAGTATGTCACACAGTCCAGTTATAGGTAGTTATATAAAATAGAAGTTAATGGGTGAGGCTTTTAACCAACGGCAACATTTCAAAATAAGTTAATACTGATTATAAAGAATGCCTGTTGTAGAAAACTAGTTAAACATAGCTCTGTGTCCAGGAAAGGTTTCAAAGAAATAAGTCCAGTTTCACCCACTTAACTACTTTATCGTTTCCTTCCACCCTACTTGCATCAGGACCCACTGCCTAAGGGCATGCCCATGACACTTCTCACTGAAACACACAGCTAGAGGCTGGTGATGTAGCTCCCAATGACTGTAGTGGAGGATTAGAAGTTCAAGGTCAGCCTAAGGTACATATTAGACCCTACTTTAACATACACACACACACACACACACACACACATGCACACACACACACACACACATGCACACACACACACACACACACACACACACAGCAGAAGCTAAAAGGTGATAGGAAGAAAGGAGAGAATTGGGGGTTACCTCTCTTGACCAACCTGCTTGGCTGCACCTGTATAATGCCTATTTCCAGAGTACACGTTGCATTTGATAAATGAGTTATATTTGAAACTACTCTTCGTGGTGTTTTCTGTTGCTTGCACCTGCAAAAATCGCAATTCCTTCGTGTCACATTTAAATCTAAGAGCGTGACTGGCTGATTTTCATTTTGTTTGTTATTTCAGGGCTTTGTTGAATGAAAGGAATTCTTTATATTTTTTTTTAATTTTCATTTTGTATTTATTTGAAAACTTCTAAATTGCACATGTTATGGGTTTCAATGTGATGTACTTGTTTTGTGTATTAATTAAATCGGGATAATTAACATGTCTATCATTTCTTTGTGGTAGGAACATTCTCACTCCTTTCTTCCGGCTATTTGGAAAGACATAGTAATGTTATTAACCATTGTCGTCCTTCGGTGGGATAGGAAACCAGAAGTAAGTCAACCTAAATAACTTGGTACCCATTTGCCAACATCTCTCACCCGGTCTTCATCTCTGCATGCTATCCCACTGCTCAGATTCCGGTCACCAGCATTCCACCCTTTACACCCATGATGTTATCTGTTCTAGATTGCTCAGCTGAGTGAGACCCTACAAAGTTTGTCTTTCTGTGCTTGGCATATTTTACTTACTCTGGTGTTCTCGGTGCTCATCCTTGCTGTCACAAATGTGAGAAATACATCTAATGAAGTGTAAATCCCAGACTCTACCCCGAAGACTCTGAAACACTAATGAAACAAAACCTTAAAACTACACAAGTGGAGGAAACGGGAAAGGGGAAGTGATTTGGAATGTAAATTAAAAAAATAAAATAAAATAAAATAAAAAAAAGAAAACGGGTATCTCACATTCAGGAGTTACAACTAATATTTTTAGAATGTCACACTGCCCAAAGCAATGTACAGATTCAATGAAATTTCCATCAAAAGGCTGATGTTCATTTTTTTTAATTAATCATTTTATTCGTTTACATTTCAAATGATATTATTCCCCTTTCTGGTTTTCCATCCAAAAACCCCCATTCCACCTTCCTCCCCTTTGCCTCTATGAGAGTGCTCCTCCACCCGCTCACGTGCTCACCTACTCTCCCCTCACCCCTCTCGCATTGCCCTACACTGGGCATCAGGCCTCCACAGAACCAAGGGCCTCCCTTCCCACTGATGCTAGATAAGACTGTCCTCTGCTACATATGTAGCTGGAGCCATGGATTCCCCCATGTGTACTCTTTGGTTGGTGGTTTAGCCCCTGGGAGCTCTGGGGGGTCCAGTTTGTTGATAGTGTTCTTCCTATGGGGTTGCAATCCCCTCAGCTCCTTCAGCCCTTCCCCTAGCTTTTCCACTGGGATCCCCAGACTCAGTCCGTTGGTTGACTGGAAGTATCTGCATCTGTATTCGTCAGATGCTGGCAGAACCTCTCAGGGAACAGCCATGCCAGGCTCCTCACAACAAGTGCTTCTTGGCATCAGCAACAGTGTCAGGGTTTGGTGTCTACAGATGGGATGGATCCCTAGGTGGGACAGTCTCTGGATGGCCTTTCCTTTAGTCTCTGCTCCAGTTTTTGTCCCTGTCTTTCTTTTGGACAGGAACAATTCTGGGTTAAAAATTTTGAGATGGGTGGGTGGCCCCATCCCTCAACTGGGGGCTATGCCTATCTATTGGAGGTGGTCTCTACAGGTTCTCTCTCCCTTTTGTTGAGTATTTTGGCTAATGTCAGCCCTGTTTGGATCTGGGAGCCTCTTGGTTCCCTGGCATCTGGTACTTTCTAGTGACTAGCCCCAATTCCACATCCCCCACCACTATATATTTCTATTCAATTTCCTGACCCTCTGTACTTTTTTTCTGTCCCTTACCATACCTAATCCTGCCTCTCCTTTTCCCTCCCCCTCCTTTCTCCCTCCCAGGTCCCTTCCTCCTCTTGCCTCCTGTGATTATTTTATTCTCCCTTCCATGTAGGATTGAAGCATCTACACTTTGGTCTTACTTCTTGAGCTTCATATGGTCTGGGAGTTGTATCCTGGGTGTTCTGAGCTTATCGGGGGAGTACATACCAGGTGTGTTCTTTTGTGTCTGGGTTATCCTCATTCAGAATGATCCATTTGCCTGAGAATTTCATGAAGTCATTGTTTTTAACAGCTAAGTAGTACTCCATTATGTAAATATACCACATCTTCTGTATCCATTCTTCTATTGAGGGCCACCTGGGTTGTTTCCATCTTCTGGCTATTATAAACAAGGCTGCTAGTTATCTTCAAATTTGCAGAGAACTGCAAATAACCCTGAAAAGCAAAAGAAATCTCCAGCAAAAGGAATGAAGCAGTAAGCATTACTAGCTAACAACAGAGCATGTTCTAAAGCCCCACAACTAAAGCAGTGTGGCAGGAGAGTGAAACAAATGGGGATCAATGGAACAAAGCAGAATATAAAAGGGCAGATGTACACATTGGCAAGGAACTAATTCTGAATGAAGTCTGAACTGTCGTCCATCTACCCAAGGCTTACTGGTTCTGCTCATTACTTTTTACCTCACCATAACAAAGTACCTGACAGAAGAAACTAAAGGTAGAAAGGGTTTATTTTGTCTCATGAGTCAGAGCAGATGGTCCACAGTGGGAAAGGACAGAGGATGAGGAGGCATGGTTCCTGATAGCAAGAGTCAGCATAGATTTACTGCATCAGGAAGCAGAAAGTGGATTGGAAACAGGGTAAGATGACAATCTTCCCCAGTGAGCTACTTCTACCAGCAAAGCCTCACCTCTTGTCAGTTCCACAATCTCCCAAAACAGTGCTTTCAACTAGGGATCGAGCACTCAAATACAAGAGCCTATGGGAGGCATTTCACATTCCTACCTCAGTGTTTTGTTTACACCTGGCTGCTCGGGCTCTGAGTGTCTACTTTGTCTTAATAAGAGTAATTCCAACCAAAAGATGATAGAATAGATGACTTGATGAGAGCCCATCTGGTCTACAATGTTACAGCTGTGTCTTTAAGCTCTATTAACAACTGTGCAATCTTGTTTCACAAAAACAAAGAAAGGTACAATTCCATTAGCAAGCTATCAGAGCAAAGTACTCTCTTTTCTACTTTCAGAGTGTGCCAAACCTTATGCATAGCAGTGAGAAATTACAAAGTCTTTCCCCATCTATTAGAAATCTGTTTTCTTCTCCATTGGATTTTAACAGGCAGATATTTGCTTGCTGTTTCTTGCTTGGTTTTTATCCATGCTTTGTGGGTCTCTGTCTTCTGTAATAGCCCACTGGAGTGGAGAAAAATACAGAATCAACCCTTAGTAAAGAGTCAACTCAGAAAGTAAAAGTTGGTCCTCTGTTCAATGCATACTCAGGGGCAAGACTTAAAGGGCCAGTAAAATAGAAAAGAGATTTGGAGGGAGATAGTCATCCAAGAAAGAGAAGCAGGAACCACCAATCCTGAGTAGGGCATATTCTAAAGTAGAAAGGACACATAGATGCTTTGAGCAAAAACTGAAAATATTAGCTAAGCCAAGTGCTGTAGTGTAACAGTGTGATGGTTGAGATAGATAGCTTAGGATGTTGCTCAGTTTTCCATCACTGACCAAATTCCAGAGAAGAAACATTTGTTCTAGTTCACAGTCCTGGAGGTTTTAATCTGTTGCCTAGTTCTGTTGTTTTTATGCCTGTCATGAGGCAGAACATGATTTCACGCAGTAGGTGACAGAGCAAAGCTCTTCATTATCATTGCATCCAGGGAATAATGCTTTAAAGGTTTGTCCTTCAAGATTGTTGTCATTAAATAATTTTTTATGTTCATGAAGAAGCAAAGAGAGAGATAAACAGGAACCAGGGTCAAGGCATACCTTCTAAAGAATGACCACAATGAACTATTCATCTAACTATGCCTGACATCTTACAGGCCACTGAGTTATGAATTCACAAGTGGGTTAATCCAGTTATGAGAGCAAACTACTCATGAGCTAATCACTTCCTATAGGCTCCACTTCTGAACATCAATGCACTGGGGACCAAGTCTTTAATAAATAAGTCTGAGGGAAATATTAAGGTTCAAACCATGGCATGTAATAATGAAATAAAAACACAATTATAGAGCTCTGATCAGATTTCAAACTCTTTAGTGTGTTTGGGGTGTGTATTTGATCCTACACCAATCCCTGAGGTACATAACACTGGTTAGTTTTCATTATTGGAGGAAATTTTGCCTAAAGAAGTTCAATGGCACATACCTAGAAATGGTAGATTAACACAAGAGCCTGACCACTTAGTTGCATAGAGTTTTCCAGCCCTGATGCTTATGATGACTCTAGGAGATACATACAGGAGCATAAAGCCTTGTAAGGGTTCTTGTATGAAAAGTCAGGGATTGAATAAAACGAATTTAAGTTCAAATTGACTCAAGAACACAATGCAAGAGAATGGAGAAGCAAGGGTTTGGGGGAAAGGTGTTGTAAATAATGAAGCAGCTCCCTTACTTCCTGCTTGGCCAACTCACATATCAGCCAAAAGTCTTCATCTCCCCACAAGACAAAGCAACTGACGCTTATCTGATGGCAAATAAACAGCCATCCCATGCAGTAAGCCTCTGCTCCCAACCTCCAAGTTAATTCCAAAACTCCTTTATTGCAATTATTCTTGTTATTGTACTCCATCATTTAAGTATTACAGATGTTTTGCCAGAAAAACCAACAACACAGATAATCTAAAATAGTCAATAAAAATTAGTTAAAAATAAAAATTTTAGATTCCTTTCAAAGTCTTGAGGGCTTTTTTCCCCCTCTTCTTTCAAGAAACCTAAAAATCTTAGATCATGCATGAGGGTACCATTATGCAAATCAGCTTGTCTAAAAATCCAACCAGGACACACTTATCCTCTACAAAAAGCCTTAGCCAGATGTCAAAAGATTGACCCCCCTTTCATAAAAATGAGAAGTCTTGAATACATTAGTAAAATTTCTCAGTATTAAATGATGCTTTTTGTTGATTAATTAACTATCCACTCAGATCATGTAGGTGGAGAAAATGCCTCTGTATTCAGAATCTCAGAAAACCAAATGAAAGAAGCCTCTGAGATCACCTCACCCAAGAGCTCTCCAGCCTCTGTGCACATGGGAATCACATGGAGGGCTCTATGAAGTACAAATTACTAGATCTCAGTCATGGTCCCTCTTCAGTGATTCTAGGACAGAACCTAAGAATTTGATTTTTTTTCTAACATGATTTTAGGGAGCGTTGGTGCTATGGAAGACCGCATTATTTTGTTCTTTGACAATTTCATACATATATGTAATGCATTCTTCTTTTTCCTTCCACCATATCCTTTCTTTCCGCCCTCAAATCCCTATCAGCCACCCACCATTATACCTGCCAGTCCCGTTTCCAGATTCTTAGCTTTTAGTTGTGTTTTGTGACCCATTTCATTTGACTAGGGTCATCTGTGTGATCAATGGATTGGGACTATCTACTGGAGATTGAGGAGGGTCTCTAGCTGGCATACGACTAAAGACAATTGCCTGTCTTCTCCATGAATCTATTAACAGCAAAAAGTTCAGCAGTGAGTGAATGAGGGCTCCCTGAGCCCTTCTCCAGCCATTGACCTCATAGGCTCACTCTTTTCCAGATCCAGTGAGTTCATGTTTGCAATGGTTGTGTTTTACACAGAAATGACATTTTTATAACTCTTCTCCCTCTATTGTAGCTCATTCTACCCCTCATTCACCATGTTCCATGATCCTTAGAAGGAATGGTATAAATGCCTTGGTTAGAGTGGAGCTCTCATCTGCCACCTATTCTAAGTACCATGTGCCTTCTGCTTATACCACTATTCCCTGAAGAGAGTTTTCCCTAATTAAGGCTTAAAATAGCATTTTTCATTGCAGAGTAGTATTCCATTGTGTGAATATACCACATCTTCTGAATCCATTCCTCCGTTGAGGGACATCTGGGTTCTTTCCAGCTTTTGGCTATTATAAATAAGGCTGCTATGAACATAGTGGAGCATGTGTCCTTATTGCATGCAGGTAAAGCCTCTGGGTATATGCCCAGGAGTGGTATAGCCGGATCCTCTGGGAGTGTCATGCCCAGTTTTCTGAGGAACCGCCAGACTGCTTTCCAGAGTGGTTGTACCAGCTTGCAATCCCACCAGCAGTGGAGGAATGTTCCTCTTTCTCCACATCCTCGCCAACAACTGCTGTCTCCTGTGTTTTTGATCTTAGCCATTCTGACTGGTGTGAGATGGAATCTCAGGGTTGTTTTGATTTGCATTTTCCTAATGACTAAGGATGATGAACATCTCTTTAGGTGCTTTTCAGCCATTAGATATTCTTCAGGTGAGAACTCTTTGTTTAGCTCTGTACCCCATTTTTTAATAGGGTTACTTGGCTCTCTGGGGTTTAACTTCTTGAGTTCTTTGTATATATTGGATATTAGCCCTCTGTCAGATGTAAGGTTGGTAAAGATCATTTCCCAGTTAGTTGGTTGCTGCTTTGTCTTATTGACAGTGTCTTTTGCCTTGCAAAAACTTTGTAATTTAATGAGGTCCCATTTGTCAATTCTTGATCTTAGAGCATAAGCTATTGGAGTTCTATTCAGGAAATTCTCCTCTGTGCCCATATGTTCAAGGTTCTTCCCTAGTTTCTACTCTACAATTAAAAACAATGAATTCACAAAATTCCTAGGCAAATGGTCAGAACATGAAAATATCATCCTTAGTGAGATAACCCAATCACAAAAGAACACACATGGTATGCAGTCACTGATAAGGGGATATTAACCCAGAATCTCGGAATACCCTAGACACAATTTGCATATCAATAGATTTCCAAGAAGATGGAAGAAGAGACCCCTGGTCCTGGAAAGACTGGATGTAGGGGAATGTCAAGACAGAGAAGAGAGAGGGGGTGGAATGGGGAAAAGAGGGAGGGAAGGAGGCTTATGGGACTTTCGGGGAGGGGGGAAATGGGAAAGGGGAAATGATTTTGAATGTAAAAAAAACTTAGACAATAAAAAAAAATAGCATTTTTCTATGGGTATAAACATAAATATTTAGAAGGTACTTTGAACTATGTCATCTTAGTTAAACAATAGCATTCAGTGCCCCCTGCCCAGCCTCAGGACCTACAATCTCCCCAGCAGGTATTTTTTAAATTGTGTGTGTGTGTGTGTGTGTGTGTGTGTGTGTGTGTGTGTGTGTGTGTGCATGTATGGTGGTCTGCAAGTGGCTTTATGTGCCCACAGAGACATCCTTTGAAGTTGAAGTTATAAGTATTTCAGAGCCACTGGATATAGATGTTGGAAACTGAACTCCAGTCCTCTAGAAAGTTAGTACATCCTTTTAATCACTGAGTCATCTCTCCCTCTAGCAGGTTTTGTCTTATTTGTAACCATATTTACAATGCCGGGCATAGATTTCCTCCTATAAAGTAGACATCAAATTCTATAATAGAGAAATTGGTTACCTCCTGTGACAGTTTGAGTGAGAATTGTTCCCCATAAGCTCATAGTTTGAATATGTGGTCTCCAATTGGTAAAACTGCTTGGGAAGAATTAGGAGCTGTGGCCTTGTGGAGGGAGGTGTGTAACTAGGGGTGGGCTCCCAGGCTTCAAGAGTCCACATCATTCCCACCTAGCTGTCTCTGCATCATACTTGAGTGACAGATAGATGTAAGCTCTCTACTGCTGCTCCAGCACTATGGCTGCCTGCTCTCATACTCCACACCATATGGTCATGGACTCACTCTCTGGAGTCAGAAATCCAAATAAACTTTTTATAAGTTTCCTTGGTTTTGATGTCTCTCCACAGCAAGAGAAAAGTAGCTAAGACACCCTCATAACAGGGGTACCACTGTTGTACAAGTGTCCATATTTTGCCTGACACATCAATCTCACTGCTCCTAGGGTTCACAGCTAAGTAAGAATTTTTTAATCTATTTTTTAAAATTTATTTACACCTCAAGAGTTATCCCCTTACCCAGTTTCCCACCTCCTGGAAAACCCCTATCCCATCCCCCCTCCCCCTGTTTCTATGAGGGTGTTCCTCCACCCACCCACCTACCCACTCCCTCTCCCTGCCTTTGATTCCCCTACACTGGGGCAACTATCAAACCTTCATAGGACCAAGGACCTCTCCTCCCATTGATGCTACATATGCAGCTGGAGCCATGTGTACTCCTTGGTTGGTGGCTTAGTCCCTGGGAGCTCTGGAGGGTCTGGTTGGTTGATATTGTTGTTCTTCCAACAGGGTTACAAACCCCTTCAGCTCTTTCAGTCCTTTCTCTAACTCCTCCATTGGGGACCCTGCACTCAGCTCAGTGGTTGGCTATGAGCATCCAACTCTGTATTTGTAAGGCTCTGGCAGGGCCTCTTGGGAGACAGCTATATCTGGGATGAATACCCAGGTAGACAAGCTCTGGATGGTCTTTTCTTCAGTCTCTGCTCTGCACTTTGTTTCCACATTTGCTCCCATGAGTATTTTGTTCCACTTTCTAAGTAAGACTGAAGCACTGACACTTTGGTCTTCCTTCTTCTTGAGCTTCATGTGGTCTGTGAATTGTATCTTGGGTATTCAGAGCTTTTGGGCTAATATCCACTTATCAGTGAGTGCATACCATGTGTGTTCTTTTGTGATTAAGTTACCTCACTCAAGATGTTATTTTCTAGGTCCATCCATTTGTCTAAGAATTTCATGAATTCATTGTTTTTAATTGCAGAGTAGTATTCCATTGTATAAATATACCACATCTTCTGAATCCATTCTTCCATTGAGGGACATCTGGGTTCCTTCCAGCTTCTGGCTATTATAAATAAGACTGCTATGAACATAGTGGAGCATGTGTCCTTATTGCATGCAGGGGAAGCCTCTGGGTATATGCCCAGGAGTGGTATAGCAGGATCCTCTGGGAGTATCATGCCCAGTTTTCTGAGGAACTGCCAGGCTGATTTCCAAAGTGGTTGTATCAGCTTGCAATCCCACCAGCAGTGGAGGAGTGTTCCTCTTTCTCCACATCCTCGACAACACCTGCTGTCTCCTGTGTTTTAGATCTTAGCCATTGTGACTGGTGTGAGGTGAAATCTCAGGGTTGTTTTGATTTGCATTTCCCTAATGACTAAGGATGTTGAACATTTCTTTAGGTGCTTCTCAACCATTAGATATTCTTCAGGTGAGAACTCTTGGTTTAGCTCTGTACCCCATTTTTTAATAGGGTTATTTGGCTCTCTGGAGTCTAACTTCTTGAGTTCTTTGTATATATTGGATATTAGCCCTCTGTCGAATGTAGGGTTGGTAAAGATCTTTTCCCAGTTTGTTGGCTGCCACTTTGTCCTTTTGAATTTTGTGAATTCATTGTTTTTAATAACTGAGTAATACTCCATTGTGTAAATGTACCACATTTTCTGTATCCATTCCCCTGTTAAAGGACATCTGGGTTCTTTCTTGCTTCTGGCTATTATAAATACAGATGCTATGAACATAGTAGAGCATGTGTCCTTGTTATATATTGGAGCATCTTCTGGGTATATGTCCAGAAGTGTTATAGCTGGGTCCTCAGGTAATACTATGTTCAATTTTCTGAGGAACCACCGGACGGATTTCTAGAGTGGTTGTACCAGCTTCCAATCCTACCAACATTGGAGGAGTATTCCTCTTTCTCCACATCCTCGCCAGCATCTGCTGTCACCTGGGTTTTTGATCTTAGCCATTCTGACTGGTGTAAGATGGAATCTCAGGGTTGTTTTGATTTGTATTTCCCTAATGACTAAGAATGTTGAACATTTCTTTAGGTGTTTCTTAGCCCTTTGAGTATCCTCAGTTGAGAATTCTCTGTTTATGTCTATTCCCCATTTTTAATAGTTATTTGGTTCTCTGGAGTCTAATTTCTTGAATTCTTTGTATATATTGGATATTAGCCCTCTATCGGATGTAGGATCAGTAAAGATCTTTTCCCAGTCTGTAGGTTGCCATTTTGTCCTATTGGCAGAGCAATTGTGTTAAAAAAAAAACTACATGGTATTGGTACAGTGACAGGCAGGTAAATCAATGGAATTGAATTGAAAACCCAGAAATGAACCCACATACCTATAGTCACTTGATCTTTGACAAAAGAGTTAAAACCATCCAGTGGAAAAAGACAGCATTTTCAACAAATGGTGCTGGTTCAACTGTTGGTCAACATGTAGAAGAATGCAAATTAATTCATTCTTATCTCCCTGTACAAAGCTCAAGTCCAAGTGGATCAAGGACCTCCACATAAAAACAGAGACACTGAATCTAACAGAAGAAACAGTGGGGGAAAGTCTCGAATACATGGGCACAGAAGAAAATTTCCTAAACAGAACACCAATGGCTTATGCTCTAAGATTAAGAATTCACAAATGGGACATCATAAAATTGCAAAACTTCTGTAAGAAAGAAATTTAATGCTTTTTCTCCCACAGTGTCCTGAATAGCGCCTTCCTGGATGGTGAGAGCCGGCCGGCAAAGAGGAAGCTTCCACCTTTCTTCCAGCTGGATTCCTTTATATCACACAACCAAGGTATGTGATGTTGAAGACCACATTTTGAGCACCATTGAGCCTGCCCAGCACTGGGAAAACTATTAGACTTGATGACATGCAAATATTCTGTAAGTTTTACATCCACAAGGCAGAGTGTAGAATTCCCACTTGCAGAGCCCAGGGTCCTCTGGGTCCCTCACCATTTCCACACCACACTACTCAGTCTCCACCCAAAGATCTCCCCAAAACTCAAAGATTCCCATCTTGTCTGAGTGATTCACTTCATCACTTCTTCACCTTGGTGTGTCTATAAGTTCCTAACAAGAAGACTCTGCATTACGCTGCCTCCTCAGTTGCTCATCACACCCTGTGGACTTATGGTGTCCTCCCCACTCAATGAGTGGGACTTAAGTGAATTGGTTTACATCAACGCGCAGCAAGAACTAAGGACCAGGCTGGTTCTTCTGGTTGCTAATAACGTGCTTAGTGACAGGCACTAAGTGAAATGGGTCTCTGAAGGGGACTGTTCTAAAGGAGCAAACCTCATCTCACTGTGCTACAATCTGATCTGTCTATAAAATTATCACTCATGTGTGTGGATCAGAACTTAAGACATCTCCAAATCTTGCTGTTTTATCTGTTTACATTTCAGTTAAATGTCCTTGGTTGTTTTTATTCTCAAAATTGAAATGAGTTCATGACTTCTTCCCACAACTGGGATGTGTGTGTGTGTGTGTGTGTGTGTGTGTGTGTGTGTGTGTTTCTCAAGCACATGTTCTGTGTGTGCAGGTATGTAGATGTGAAGGTCTGAGGACAGCTTTGGATACTGCTACTCAGGTTTGCCCGTCTTTCTTTTTCCCTAGACAGGGGCTCTCACTGATGTGGAGCTCACAAACTAGTCTGTCTAGAAAGCTCAAAAAATCTACTTGTCTTCAGCTCCCCAGCAATGTGATACAAATGCATATTACCACAACCAGCTTTTTCCATGAATCCTATGGATTAAATTGAGGTCCTTATGTCTGCAAGGCAATCGCTTACCTCCCTGACATGCACACTATTTTGACTTATAATCCAATAGGATCCTAAGCATCCTTCAACCTAAGTAGATTAGCCAATCAGCAAATGTATTTTGATTCTTGTGGTCTGTTGAAGTTAGTTCTAAAGAAAAGAAGATTACTGAGGCCTCTTCTCTTTGCTTCTGGGCAAGCTTTAGGGACCAAAGTTCACGTACAACAGGGATTCAAGTCAAGGTGCTCTTCATGGAGGATGTGATGTGCAAAACTAACCTACAAAAAGTGAATAAACAGTCCTGGGCATTTATCCTCAGATAAGAGCACAAGCAAATCATATTGTCAGAATCATCAATGCTGTATGCTATATATACGAAATGATCAGCTAGGGCTGTCTGTGTAAGGCCCCAGGCACTAGGTTACATTTTTAGTTGTACTTGGTAAACAGTGGGAAGCCATCATGTTTGAGGAGTTGGGGGAATAAGATTTCCTTTATATGCAATGCTCTTCACAGTCTCTGCATTATACCTTACATGTGATCGGTGACTGACTAGCAAGGACCTAAACGCATGCTGATGTCTGCATGTTGTAGAAACTTGCTTCTCCTTGCCTTTCCTCTTTCCTCACCCAACATTCATTCTAGGAAATGGCTCTGACTTTAAAGACAAAGGAGAAAAGCTCCCAGTAAAACACAGACCGTGAAAAACAAACCATTTCTAAGTAAAAATGATTTCACTCTACCCAGGGCGCTATTAAAAAAAACTTCAGAGTGCCCAGCACAAAAACCTCATAAATTATGAGCCTCCAGACACCAGGAACAGAGCCACTGCTCCCACAGGGCTACACTCCTTACAAAGCACCAAAGCCAATTGAAAACCTGGCTGAGGAGCTGGTAGAAAGAGCTGAGGCAAAGGGCAAAAGTATTGAATTGTATAGAACAAAGTTAATTTCCGCATAAATGGCTTAGTGTTCATGTTGGTAACCAGGTACAGCCAGGACAGAAGCTATATGCAGTAGCACTGGTCTCAGTGATGGCTCAGAGAGCGCTTGCCATCAAGGGTAGTGAGGGAACCATGTTCAATGGGCCTTTTAAAGGGTCTGCATTAAAGACCCAAATTTCTAAGGTACAGAGGGAAAATGATTTATTCTTGTTTTATGACTGCTCATAAAAACAATTCTTCCTGCTCAGTAATACAATCTACCCAGAGGTATGAGTTAAAGACATCACCCCAAATCACATTCCAGGAGCATGTCCCCCACTTCCAAGGTTTCAGAATCCAGCAAATTGGGAAATACTTGCCACATGAGAGCTCCCTTCTTTGTTGGGCACACAACCCCCAGCTACCCTATGACTGTGCTCCCACCAACTGAAACCCTGCCCAGTGGCAGTGGGAAAGAACCAACAACAACACTCATACCCAGTCCTATAATTTCATTCAGCCTTGCAAATAACCACCTGCCCACTCACCCAAGGCAAACACTGATTTATGCTGAGTGGAGAAGAACCATGACTCATTTTTGTTCTGTGACCTTTCTGCTCTCTCAAGGAGAAATCTGACAGAGGCGATCTGTCTTCTGCTGATTTCCTCTCCTATGAAGTCTGAGTTCCACCCGATTCATACCCAACAACCGCCTATTGAGCATGCTACTGTATGTGAACTAGGGTTATGGTTTGGGGTGTCTTCTTTCTCCACTACATGCTAGCTTTTTCTTTACTCATCGTGTCCCCCTCACCTCTCTGCTTCCCAAGCCAATCTTTCTCAAGATCATGTACTACCTTTCCTATGGAGTTTTTAGCCACTGCCCTTCCCAGACTTCCCAGAGCATTCACAGAAAAACAAACAAACAAAAACCTAGAATAGGAACCTGGATAGATGGTTCAGAGGATAAAGTGTTTGCTCTGCAAGTGTTAGATCCCCAGAGCCCATGTAAATCTAGAAGCAATAGCACATGTCTGTCATCCCTGGACTACCAGTAGAGTGGAATAGACAGGAAATTCCCCAGAAGTTCATAACCGCAACCCCCACCCCTGAACTTATCCTGGTATACTCAGGGATGAGTAAAAGATACTGTCAAACAAGTGGAAAGGCAAAGACCAACAACCAAGGTTGTCTTTTGTCAATTTAGCTGAGTGAGTTCTGAAGGGTACATCCTTCCTTACATGTGTTTTACCACTGCCCTACTTGGAATAACGAAGAGATCATAACTCCTTCCCCTAGAGTCAGGAATTCTTTGGCTCCTTTCCTTTTAGAGGCTTCCACCTGCATTAACTCATTGACCTTGACAATCAATCTTTGGAAATTAGATTGAGCATACCTACAATTAACTAGAGAAATGGTTGCCTTGCCCAAGAATATAAAGTAGGTTGGTGTCTTAGTCAGGGTTTCTATTCCTGCACAAACATCATGATCAAGAAGCAAGTTGGGGAGGAAAGGGTTTATTCAGCTTACACTTCCACATTGCTGTTCATCACCAAAGGAAGTCAGGACTGGAACTCAAGCAGGTCAGGAAGCAGGAGCTGATGCAGAGGCCATGGAGGGATGATTCTTACTGGCTTGCTTCCCCTGGCTTGCTCAGCTTATTCTCTTATAGAACCCAAGACTACTAGCCCAGGAATGGCACCACCCACAAGGGACCCTCCCTGCTTGATCACTAATTGAGAAAATTCCCCACAGCTGAATCTCATAGAGGCATTTCCTCAACTGGAACTCCTTTCTCTGTGATAACTCCAGCCTGTGTCAAGTTGACACATAAAAACAGCCAGTACAGTTGGTAAAGTCATGAAACTATCCCTCAAAATCACAGAATGTATGCGGAAAGACTGAGAGTCAAGATCATGCAACCTGACCTGGCAAAATGGTTCAATGGGTAAAGGTGTTAGCAACCAAGGTAGACCTTGAGTACTACTGGCCTTGGGACCCAAATGGCTGAAAGGAGAGAGCTGACTCCAATTAAGTTGTCCTTCCAGTGTCCACACACAAATTGTGGAACATAGGCACCCATGCACAGTAAATAAACAAATATGACATTTTAATGTTTAAAAGAAACACTGTGCATCCCAACTATTCACTTCCGAACATAGACAGATGGCTAGCCTGGAACTGTGAAGCAAATGGCCAGGAAAACAGGTCTAGAACTGGATTTTATGACTTCTGGCCCATGCTCTTTTTTACAACATCAGGTCTGAAAGCCTGATTCCCAAAATGAATCGTGAAAATGGAATCCTGTTCACACATCTGTGAGAAGCTGCTGCAAGCCATCTCTGCTCTTGGAGAGTCGTGATGTGCAGGCTTTGAAAAATCTGCAAAGCAGCTCATAAACTCACTTGACCAAAGAAACATATAATGCCTTCCATTAATATTCCTTTGCAGAACCAGCATTCTATGGGAGTCAATTTGGGAAACAATGCATAACAGATATATTGGGATACCTGCAGATAAATAATTACAGTTCTTTCAGCTCTTAGAGCCAGAAGCAAAGTTAAAGGAAAACAGACCCTCTTATTCTTCTCTTTTTTAACCTTCTATTCCTTTCCACACTACAAAGTCTGCAGTTCCACTCCTATGTCCTGCAATAACACACACACACACACACACACATTTAAAAAATTCTCAACCCACTTGGATGGAACCTAATTGAAAATTAACACTATCCATTATAAAACTTCGCTATGTAGCCTTAACCACATCAATTTAATTCTCCTTCTTCCTCATCCTCAAAAGTTCTGGGTTTACACATATACATCACAGCTTCTGGCTTCTTTATTTTTATTTTTACTTTTAAGATTTATTTATTGGGGCTGAAGAGATGGCAGTTAAGACCATTGACTGCTTTTCCAGAGGACCTAGGTTCAATTCCCAGCACCCATAGGACAGCTCACAGCTATTTGTAATTCTAGTTCCAGGGCAGTCAGCACTCTTTTCTGGCCTCAATAGTCGCTGCTGGCATTCATATGGTGAATAGACAGACATGCAGACAAAACACCCACATGCATAAAAAAATCTTTTAAACAATAGCATAAGATTTATATACCTATTTCTATGTGTCAAGAATGTTCTGTATACATGTATATAAGTGTACTGCATGCATTCAGTGCCCAAAGACCAGAAAAGTATGTCAGATTTCTATGGAACTGAGATTATAGACAGTTATGAGCTACCATGTAGGTGCTGGGAACTTAACCCAGGTCCTCTGCAAGTTAAGAATATGTGCTCTTAACCACTGAGTCATTTCTCCTGCCCCTCTGGATTATTTCTTTAATTTGGTTAGTTTTTTGTTGTACTACAGTCTTTTGCATCAGTGAAGATTGGATTTCCATGGTTTCTTTGAGATTTGCATGTTCATAACTATACTAATCTGCATGTTTGAGATGTCATAACAAAATGCCTCAGAAATCCATTTATTTCTGTTCTAGAAGCAATAAATTCAATATCGTTGTGTAAGGGCAGATTTCATTCTGAGACGTCTTCTCTTGGCTTATGTATAACCTCTCAATAACCTGTACTCATGTGACGTCCTCTTGATGTACCTATGAAGCAGGTCCCCACATTGCCTGATACAACCTTAATTCATCCCTTCAAGGACCTGTTTTCAGGTGCAATCACACACTGGGAGTTAGGGCTTCAGCATATGAATTTAGGGAACACATAATTCAGTTTAACAGAACTATAATGATGTCAAGTCAGGTAGGTCTGTTGATTGGAAAAGATGCTCTCCTTGCTTTATATCAAACTTAGTTTTTTAAATTATCAGGAGACTTGTCACTGGAGAAGACTAATCTCCCTCTCTTAGCAGCCACTGATGGCTATAGATCTTCGTCTACCAGTGCAACATTGTGAGGTTCCCACCATCTACATAGGCATGTCAGTTGGTATTGTTATTGTATGTGTCTACATATATTTATATGAGTAATAATAATAATTATAAAGCAAGAGGTCATGAACTTAAATGATAATGGGGGAAACAAGAGTTAGAGAGGGAAGTTTAGAAATTATGTAAATATAGCACTCATGAATAAAATTTCAAATATTTTTATATTTAAATTTAGAAAACTTGAGTCAATAAACAACACACTACTGCCTCATACTCATCTCAGAAGGAGGAGGAAAAATAAAATTTCAGCCTTGTCAAAGCCACGCCTAGAAATCTTAATCTCTTCTGAACAGAAGCCAGGTGGGAAATTCATATAGACCTATGGGAGCTCAATGCATATCAGATATTTACATTACAATTTATAACAGTGGCAAAATTACAGTTATAAAGTAGCAGTGAGGATCACCACCACAAGAAACTGCATTAAACGGTCGCAACCACTGAGACAGACATAACCGAAATTCCTTGGAACAAGCACCTCCTCCTAGAACAGCAAGACTACATGCCTGGAATGGAGCAGAAAGATGCTCAGCTCAACAAAAATGGGCCCCCTACCCATATGCGCTCAGCAAAGGCTAGGACAACTGTTGCTCACTATGTAGGGTGTCAACTGCACTCTCTCCTTCTCTGGAATAGTCTGACCTGAGGCCTGGGAGTCACAACTTCTCCATCTACCCTTCCACACCCTGAGCAGGCAGCGCTGTAGGCACGCACCCACCCACTTGGCAGGTACAGCCAAACCAAGCGGAACCGAGCGAGGAGGAAAGGGCATGTGGGCGGAAAAGGGCACAGCTCGCTTGCGAGCCCAGGGAGGCCTTGGTGACATGGGTAAGAAGGACCTGGCTAATCACTTCCTCATCATTATTTCGGGATTATTGTAATTTTATGCAAACATGCCTTCCCCCATCTGCAGCTTCTGATGGCTGCAGTACTTGTTTGGCGCTGGCCCCCAGCAATGCTAATAAATGGCTTCCGGATCATTTTTATTCATTTCGTGAATTTCACTCACAGTACTTCATGTGACTTATGTAGCCCCTGCAGCTCATATTTCTATTTGAATTGCAGGGCAAGTAGTGAGTTTTAACATTCCAACTGCACACACATTCTTCTCTCCCTCGAAATGAAAGATCATTTGAACTTTGAATTGCATTAGCATGACATTTTTCTACTAAATTACCCTGGCTGCACTCAACAGCCTGAAAAGAAACAAACCTCTTTTAACTCTGTAGGCCATGTGAGTGAATAAATACCAAAGGACTTACCAACAGAGATAAGAGGGGCCACAACCTGTCCACGCCCCAGCCGGGGAGCCCATGTGTTAGGCAACCCTGGCAGACTGGAAGCTATCACTGTCCCATCACTTCCCAAGCTGGGAAGGGGAAGCGATTTGGATGGATGGAGCCAAAAATTTAATGGTTCCCAGCAGCCGTTGTTTTCTTTAAAAATGAGGTACAGAGCCCCACATCATTTTTTTTAAAGTAATAGTGTTTGCTTTCTCTGGTATTATAATTGTCAAAAATGTTCGTTGTGGGAAATCTAGAAAATGCAAATAAAATAAGAAAGTACAATCCATTCATATTCTCACCACTTAAACTATAACTTTTAGAGATATATTTTTGCAAATCCTTTGATGGGGAATAGAAGAGGTCCTACTTACTTATATCCACACACAGAATCACTATGCTATTAATTTTTTCCATGTAGACAGGTGATATGAATTTTTCTACTTGACGTTGCTTTTGTAAGCATGCTTCTATAGTACCAGAAACCATGGTTTGTAATGGCTGAATATCATTTTCTCAGAGGAGAATCTCCTGTTGGTTTAATCACTTCTTTATTGGTATACACTGATGATGCTGCCAAGGTTTGACTTTATGAAAGAGACAGGCTGTGGTGAGCAACTTTCTTCTCATCACATATCCAATAATGAATAATACCACTTCCCAGAATAGTACTAAGTGTCATCTATGGTATTAGAAACTTGTCAGAGGATGCAATGCAGATTATAAAAAATAGTAGGTATAATGTTATACTCATCATGATACACATTAACTCTTGCCATATTCCTTAGAGACAATTTTTATCCTCTGATCTCTCTTTCTCTCCCCTTTTCTCTCTCTCCCCCCTTTCTCCCCCTTCCCCTGCCTCTGTGTAGCTATATGTACCCATGGGTACACTTGTGGAGGTCAGAGGTCCATCAGATGGGATGGCTTCATCTAGCATTCTCCATCTTGTCATCATCATCACCACTGTTGTTATTATTATTATCATTATTATTATTATTATTATTATTATTATTTAAAGACAGGGTCTCTAATTGAACAGAAACTCATTGATCAGCTATGAGGGCTGGCCAGTGAGAGCCTCCCGTGAGATCCTCCTGTCTCTGCCTCCCACCTCTGGGATTACAGGTTTGCATCACCACGCCCAGCTTCTTATATGAGTGTCAAGGGTCTGAATGCAGGTCCTCAAGCTCATGCAACAAGCTCTTTACCACAAAGCAGTTTATCCAACCTTGTTCTTCACATTCTGTAGCTGATTGCCTGGTTCAACACCGTTGTACGATAAATTCTTAGCTAAGTCCTTCTAAAGACCTGCACAAGGTTGCTATGATATTTGGGTGGAGAGAAAACAGGGCCCATGAGTCACTTCTGATATTCATAACCCTCCCAGGTAGTCTGGGCTGGAGTCACATGTCTGTGAGCTTCCCTAGGGTAACTGTAAACACTAGGCATGGCAGGTGGGCTCTCAGTTGTAGGCTGCATCTCAGTTCCAGCTAAGCAGGACCACACACATCCGCACCTGGGTCAGGTCTATATCAGATTTCCTGCTTTTTGTTGTTTTTTTTTTTCTATGCTACCAAATTTTGTGAGACAGGGAGACATGTTTGGCAAAGGAGCTGAGCTGCTTCTAAGCCTTGGGACAAGCTCATTGCAAAGTTTTATAAATGTGTGTGTCATGGTTTGAATATGCTTGGCCCGAGGAGTGGCACTATTAGGAGACATAGGTGTGTCACTCTGGGCGTGAGCTTAAGACCTCACCCTAGCTGCCTGGAAGTCAGTCTTCACTAGTAGTCTTCAGATGAAGGTGTAGAACTCTCAGCTCCTCCTGTACCATGCCTGCCTGGATGCTGCCATGTTCCTGCCTTGATGACAATGGACTGAACCTCTGAACCTGTAAGCCAGCCCCAATTACACGTTGTCCTTATAAGAATTGCCTTGGTCATGGTGTCTGTTCACAGCAGTAAAACTCTAACTAAGACAGTGTGCATAGAGAGACATGTAAGAAGCAGATTTGCACAGGACTAGGTTGTGACCCTCCAGCTACTTACTAGCTGTGTGGCCCCAGAGTGATATCTTTTCTCAGAAGTTAGTTTCTTCATCCACATGAAGTCATTCATTTATTGCATTCATAACTTACTCATTTCCTGTCTATCTGCTAGTATAGCAATATGTCATATGTATTGTGTGTGAGGACAAGGACAAGCACCATATGGAAGCAGTAGGAGTTGGTTTTCTCCTTCTACCCTACAGGTTAAGGGATCAAACTCAGGTCATCAATCTTGGTGCCAACTGGCTATCACTGGGCCACCCTACTGGCCTGAAATGTACCATATAATCACAAACAGCAAAACCTGCATGACCTCTGTCTTCATGGAGTTAGCTCTGATGTAAGAGGCCATTGAAAAGATGTACATGAGTGAAGAAGTACATGCAGAAACACAACTCGGGATGAACAAGTTTGCTTAACAAACAGAATGCAGTTCTAAGAAACTGAGAAAACAGCTAAGGCAAGTTCAGAGATGCTGGGGAGATGGCTCAGCAGTCAACAGCACTTCCTGCTCTGGCACAGGACCCAAGTTTGGTTCCCAGAAGCCATACCAGACAGCTTACAACTATACATAAATCCAGTTTGAGGGCATCAGACACCCTCTTCTGACCTCCATGGGCACCTGCACTCACATGTCATGTACATACCCGCAAAAACACAAACACACACACACACACACACAGAGAGAGAGAGAAAGAGAGAGAGAAAGAGAGAGAGAGAGAGAGAGAGAGAGAGAGAGGCATGCGAGCATAAGTGTGCACTGTTGCAGGATTTTCCCTGTCCAGTTACATTAGGGCAGTAGGAGGCCTGTGATTGGACAGGGAAAGGGGGTGGAGCTAAGAGCTGCAGGGACAGAGTGGCTCAAGGGAGAAAGGGAAAGGAGAATGGAGATGGACATGAACCAGCGTGGCTGGAACCAGCCACAGGTAGTTATGATATCATAAAGATAGAATAATTGGGATAAAGCTTTTATCATTATCAATTGGCTCTGAAATTATTATATTGGCATCTTGTAAATTGTGATTGTATTGATACATAAATCTGATTGACTAGCTATGAGCTTCAAGAGTATTGATTCTACCGAGTAATTGGGTGTTGTGATAGTTGACCGTGGGGTGGGCAATCATGGTGTGGTATCGAGAGGAACTTGGGAGCTCTGACCTGGAGAGTTGGCAGGCAGAGTGATGGCCAAGTTGAGATCACCCGGTGGGAGCCCTATGGCCCTCTGGTGCTAGCTCTAGCACGGGAATGTTCAGCATGCTTTCTAAATATTCCCACAACAGTGCACACACATAAACATTAAAAAAATAAAAATAAAATTAACGAAAAGAATTTAGACAAGAAGTTGCTTTACCTATATAAGATATACAAAGACCAAACAAAACACTCGGCGCATATAAACAGTAAACTACAGTTGTTACTGTTTTTTTTTTTTAATTTAATTTAATTTTATTTTTTTAATTTACATTCCAAATCACTTCCCCTTTCCCGTTTCCTCCCTCCCCGAAAGTCCCATAAGCCCCCTTCCCTCCCTCTTTTCTCCGTTCAACCCCCTCTCATTACTCTGTCCTGGCGTTCCCCTACATCCAGTCTTTCCAGGACCAGGGGTCTCTCCTTCCATCTTTTTAGAAATCTATTGATATGCTGATTGTGTCTAGGGTATTCTGAGATTCTGGGTCAATATCCCCTTATCAGTGACTTCATACCATGTGTGATCTTTTGTGATTGGGTTACCTCACTAAGGATGATATTTTCAAGTTCTGACCATTTGCCTAGGAATTTCGTGAATTCATTGTTTTTAATTGCAGAGTAGTATTCCATTGTGTAAATATACCACATCTTCTGGTTGTTACTGTTATAATCAACCTGATAGCTGGATCTCCTTGACCTTGAAAATCTCTTCAAGAAATATAAAAACCTCTGGTTCAATTTCCCAAAGGCCTAAGCCCCACCCCAAAATGCCTTTAACACAAATGGAAATACTTTTGATAGCTTGTATAGGCTATACCTCTTTCTCATCAGACACACACTCTTTCTGTAATAATTCCCTGCACAGCCTCAGATGGGAAATCTGATTCCTAACCTTGCTTTCCACGGACAAATGAATGGACACACTGAGACACAACAAAATTGGTGTCCAGACGGCTTTATTGATGTTGTATGGGGGCTTGAGACAAAGCACAGAAGTTAGAACACTGGGTTACTCAAAAATTGTTCTTGGGCCTCACTGGAGCCACCAGCTCTGGGTACTTCCTAGTGGTGCTCTGCTGGGAGGGAAATTCGTGCCTTTTCTTGTAACCTTGCAGCTGTTGGCATCCATGCTCTCTGAGTCTCACCCTTTGCCTGGGATATCTTATTGGTATACCCTCTCTAAGGCAGCATCCTCACTGGCAGAAATTCCACTGCAATCTAACAAAACTTTCATCTCTCTCCTCCTATAGATAGGCACTCTCACCTACTCTGGATTTAGTCTGGAACTGGTCTGGAAACACCAGAGGCCACAATGAAGAAAGGGCATGGAGGAGAGGGTTGAAAGAGACAAGCCAAAGCATCACCTTCTCTCTGGATATCACTTAGAGATAGCCTTATCCCTGGACTTCACAGTAAAATGAGTCTGTCTACATTGTTTTTTATAGGCAGGGTCTCACTATGAGACTTGGCTCATCTTAAACTATCAATCTTCCTGTCTCCTACTCTCACGTGCTGGATTATATTACACATGAAACCAACATACTTTTCTCAATAATCCTTTGTCATCCTCCTGAACAGAACAATTCTTCCAGGATCACACATCTCCTTGGAGATCATAGCTCTGCTCCTTAATCCAAGCTGCCCCATGCTTCTTCTGAGACCCAAAGGAACACCACCTCATGAACTACTTCCAGTACCAAAGAAAGTGCCCATACAAGCTTCAATCAAGGAATTTAACCTGGATTTGCTCCAGACAAAAAGCCAGAGGCAAAACTCCTAAGGTAAAACTAAGCAGAACCTTACATTTTGCCCTTTGGCAGGTTGGTTTTTCAATCACCTCAAAGGCTTTTTTTATATGAATTGGACAAAATTTCTCCTAAATTGATATTTGTGATTCCATCTCCTCTCTGAAAAGGTCAGATAATACTATTCTTTGTGTGGCAATACCCTCAATGATTTGTGTCAGTGTGCCTGTGAATGAACAGATTTGCAGAGGTTCACAGAAGATGTACAAATCAAATTGTGATCAAGACCCCAGGCTCCTGGGTCCAAGACAATCCCACTTTGTCACGTAGGAAGGTACAGGATCATGGGTGTTGTGGCAGTTACTAGCCTTATTGAGCAATTCCAGGTTAACATCTTCATCTTAAAGGAACCTAAAATCCCTTTACTTAGTGAAAACAGAGGAAACATGTAATACATAGTTACCCAGTGTGTGCTTAGTGCATGGTGTCTGTGTAACATTGATGCTAATAATGTTGGGTATCTTTAAAGAGTTAGTCACCTGTATCTTATCGTACCTTTCAAATGGGATATTTCCAATATTTATTTTTTAAATACTATAGATCATGAAAAACAAACCCACATTTACCATTTTCAATGTTTTAGTTATTCTTTTATTGTTGAGATCATAATATTTATTTACATAATTTTCCCCTTCCTATTCATCCCTGAAAATCTTCCCCTATACCCTTTTTATCTCTCTTTCAAATCCATGGCTTCTTTCTTCATTAATTATTATAACATCCATGTATGTGTATACATATATATTCCTAAATATAACCTGCTCCATTAATTATTATAACATCCATGTATGTGTATACATATATATTCCTAAATATAACCTGCTCCATCTGTGTAGTGTTACTTGTATGTTTATGACTATTTGGTACTGGATAACCGATTGCTGTGCTCTTCTCTGGGGAAGACTGTTTGTCCCACACTAACACTCCTTGGTTTCAATAGTTTTAACTGAATTGGATATCATTCACATGCAGAAACTCACACACAGTTAAAGTTCACAATCTGGTAAGTTTTCACACATGAATTCAGCCTTGCCACCATTAGTGCAGTCCAGATAAGGACCCTGTCCATCACCCTCAGAAGCTTCCCCCTCCCATAAACCTATCCTCACTCCCCTCCCCCACTCCTTCCATTTCCAGGAAGGCAGAGATCTGCTTTCTGTCAATCATAGAATATTTTATGTTTTTAAAAATAAGTATATAAGTCAGGTCCTGTTAATCACACTTTCATATATGTATTATACTTAATAATATTTGCTACTCGATTAGCCATCCTTGCTCTCCCTTCTTGTCATGCCATCTACTATAGATTAACTTACACTTCTAACACATGTTACAAATAGAGGCAAGAGGCAACAATCATTTGCATCTTTTACTAATCACTTTGTGATCCACCCATCCACATTGGACCATGAGTTGCTGCTTGATTCTTTGTGCTGTTAAGCAGTGTTGTGGTTGATGAATATACTGCAGCCTAACATGGTGACACATGCCTAAGATTCCAACACTAGGGAGATTCCTGAACTGCTGTTAGGAGTTTGAGACCAAGCTACATAGCAGGACTCTGTTTTCAAAATAACTAAAAATAAATAAATAAATGAACAAATAAACAAATGCTATAATGTATTTATCCATTCACTTGTTGATGAATATTTGGGCTGTTTTCAATTTTAAGCTTTGACAAACCAAAGCTACTATGAGTCTTCTAGTGTGCAAATCTTATAAACTGTTTAATTTTTTTTCCCTAAAGGAATGGGAAACTTTTAAAGAGGACTATTAAATCATGCAATAGGTACATGGTGAATTTTTAAAGAAATAGGTAAATGGTTTCAATTCCAGTAGCTGCACACTCTCACCAAAGCATGCTATGGTCCATATGTTTCATTTAAGAACTAGTAAATAGATGCTAGAATCATATTGAGGGTTTATTTGTTTGTTTTGAGACAGGGCCTCTCTATTATGTAACTCTGGCCTCTTTTTACTGAGCGTATTACTGAAACTTAGTATGTAGACCAGGCCAGCCTTGCGCTCACAGAAATCCACTTGTCTTTACCTCCTGAGTCCTGGGATTAAAGCCATGCACCATCATGCCTGGTTCCTACGTAGGTTCTATTTGCAATTATCTCATAACCCAAGCACATTTCATGTCCCTTGTTTGTCAATTGTATATTCCTTGATGAGATAACTGCTCAAATTTTCTGCCCATCATTAACAGGATCATTTTATTATTCCAGAAATGGTTTATAAATGCTAAATTATTCATGTCCTAGATCATATTTGTAATTTGCAAATAGATTCTTTCAGCTATGGAAGTATCTTTTAAATTTTTGTTTATATGGATGAGTATCTGCTTGCACATATGTATGCAGTGAGTGATGTTGGAAGCCAAAAGAGGGCATTGTCTCCCTGGAACAAAAGTTACTGATGTTCTTGTTCGCTGCCATGTGGGTACTAGGAACTGAAGCTATGCAAAGGCAGCCAGTGCTTTTAGCATTGGCATTTTGGCATTTGGGCAATAAGCCACCTCTCTAGCCCCTCATCTGTTCTCCTCTCTCAATTGTCTACTTTTAATTAAAGGAAAACATTTCAAAGAGCAGAAATTTGTGTGTGTGTGTGTGTGTGTGTGTGTGTGTGTGTGTGTGTGTGTGTAGGAGCATATGCATGTGAATGTAGCCTGGGTCTCTCGCTGAACCTAGACTTCACCAAGTCAGCTAGATTGGCTAGCCAGCAAGCTTCAGGAATCCTCCTGTCTCTGCTTCAGT
Source organism: Tokudaia tokunoshimensis (assembly GCA_036184795.1). Lineage (NCBI taxonomy): Eukaryota > Metazoa > Chordata > Mammalia > Rodentia > Muridae > Tokudaia > Tokudaia tokunoshimensis. The sequence goes on along the minus strand of BTHU01000011.1, from coordinate 53,532,109 downwards.
AGAACTGGGATTATGGTCAAGAGCCACAGTGCCCAGCTTTTCATTCGTGCCCCAGGGGTCAGAACCCAGCCACACTCTTCCATGGCAAGCATTTCACCAGCTGGGCTATCGCCCCTGCCCCAAGCAGAAGCTCTGAATTTCAATACTAATGCTCTTCTTATCGATCATGCTTTCTTGTGTCATATTTAAGCTGTCATACCACAGTCCAAGATATGGAGATTTTACTGTAGTTTGGAGACTTGTACTGTTTTCTGATTTGTATTTGCTTCTAAACCCATTTTCCTATATGGTATAAAGGATAAATAGAACTTTTTTGTTCCTCTATAATTTATTGTTATTGGAAAAATTATATTTTCTCGACCAAATTGAAGAGCAACTGACTATATAGACATAGTCTATTCCTAGACTCTATTCTAGCATACACACATACACACACACACACACACACACACACACACACACAGAGAGAGAGAGAGACAGAGACAGAGACACAGAGAGACAGAAACAGAGAGAGACTATTGTTTCAGTATACATCTTAAATTTAGGTAACAATAAATTCTTCAACTTATTGGGATTTTTTTTCAAAGTCTTTTGCATGTTTCTATGAAGTTAAGAATTATTTCTTAACTTTCACACACACACACACACACACACACACACGCACAGATTTATTTGCTATTGTGTTGAATTTATAGATAAGCTGAGAAGAACCGAGTATCTTGATAATACGTAGCCTTCTGACTTAATGTTAGGATTCAACATAACGTTGGGCTTTTGTCCAACTTATCTCTAAGAATTTCACAGTTTTAGTGGTTTTTCTCTAACCTTGTTTCAGCTTTGTTTGTTACCACTATGAGAAAGCAAATTGAATTCTAAACACTCACAGATCCTGTATTCTTCCTCCCTTTATGATAAATCCCATGGGGTTGTCCAGGTAGATAATCATTCCATCAGTGAGGTAAGGGAGGCCAATGGCATGCTTTCTGGGCTCAGTGTTATTTTTGAATGTTAACTAACTTCTTTTTTTCTTCTTTACTAGTCCCTTTCTGATCCATTGCGGGTAAGACACTGTGATATTTATCATGGTTTGCTGAGTGTTTTTATATTCCAATTAAAATGTTTGAGCTTTGTCCAGGGAGGAAGTTAATTGGAAACTGTTTCATCCTCTATGTTACACTTTGCAACGTTGTTAGGCAAAACCAGAACAGCATTAAGTTTCAGGTTCACCCTGTCTTACTCCACTTTCTGCTGTCATGACAAAATACCTCAAGCTGAACACTTTTTAAAGGAAATGGGCTTGTTTAGGTCACTCTCTTGAACACTTGGGAAACCCTGAAATCAGGAAGTGTCCGGTGAGTTCTTTCTGACTACAATCACAAGAGATGAAGCATGGCAGGAGATTCTGGGAGAGGGAGGAATCAGCATCATAGCAAGAGAAGAAACAAGAGGTAGGAGGCAAGGGGTGTGTGTGTATCGTTCTTCAAGCACTGACTACCTTTTTCCTTTTTGGCAGGGTCTCTCACTGGTCTGGTATTCATCAAGTAGTCTAGCATGACTAGCCACTGTGCCCCAGCCTGGGATTAGGGTACAACACTATGCCTGGTTCATTTTTTAAACAAGGGTTCTGGGGTGCACACTAAAGTCCTCATGCTTGCAAGGCAAGCAAGCACTTCATCAACTCTGCTTCTACTCAGTCCCAAAATCAAAGAGACCATTCACTCAGAATAACCAACCCAGCTCTGTGAGAGCTACATTCATCTCTTCCAGGGCCTGATTTACCTCCCTTTAGGGCTCAATCTTAAAGACTCAGCCACTGTCCAACACAGCAAAGGGTGTACTCAAAGCATATCTAAGCCACAGCATCATGGTCCCCAACCAAACCTTTCAGAGAACTCTACCTAAGGTAGAATTGCACAATGAGATTCTTTACTCCATCCTCTGTGAAAAACTTTGTCCCCTATCCTTGCTGCTACCAGTACATGGTGTCTACAAGCATTAATTGTTTCCTCATGTGTCTACACTTATCAGGACTCAGCTGAAGCCTTAAAGTGAACCCTTTGTTACAATTCAGAGTCCATGTTCAGATCTCTCCTTCCTCTGGAACGTAGTCTTATGTGTTTCTGACTCTTCAGCTGCCCCTTCAACACAGGGTCTCCCTGTTTGTGCACACATCTCAAAGTTCATTGTCACTTGCTGTTTGGTGTTACTTAACAAATTTTGTTAAAGTTTTGATTGTTTCCAGAGGGAAAGAATTAATAAAGGTGAGTCCACCACTGTTAACTCCCTTATTGTTGTGAAGAGATAAGTGCAACTTATAGGGGGGAAAAAAGCATTAAATGAGAGCTTGCTTACACTTTCAGAAGGTTCATTTGTGACCATCATGATGGTGACCATGGTGGCAGGTAGGCATGGCACTGGAGCAGTAGCGGAGAAGCTCATGAGAGGGAAGGAGGGAGGGAGGGAGGGAGGGAGGGAGGGAGGGAGAGAGGGGGGACAGAGAGGGGGGAAGAGGGGGAGGGGGGAGATATGGAGAGAGCCTGGATCTGGCATGGGCTTTAGAAACCTTAAAGCCTTCTGCAACAAGACCACACCACCTAATCCTTCCAAAACAGTTCCACCAACTGGATTCCAAGCATTCGAATATGTGAGCCTATAGGGGCCATTAGCACTCAAGTCACCACAAATACACAGACTAGGCTACAGATTGAGCATCCTATATCTTATATTAGAACCACACATGTTTCAGATTTGGACTTTTTCAGATTTGGGGATGTTTATGTAAATGTAACGAGATACCTTAGACTAGAAATAGTAGCCAACTATAACGATGAAGTTCGTTTGCATTTTGATTTTGCATAATACACACAGCCTAACGTTAATCTCATACAGAATCTGTAGTGCTTCTGCCCTTTGAGTACTGCCATCATGTGAAGTCAAGTGTGGAGCCTTCCACATGGCTTCAGGACATACTCATAAGGTTTCAGATATTGGCATAATTTGGGTTTCAGATTTTTGGATAAGGACGACCAACCCACAGTCAGTCAGGGACAGTAGGAAACAGGAGCAGACAAGAGAAATGCAGAGATTTCCTGAACATTAATGAACAACTTCTGAAGAAGAAACCAGAACACACCGTATGCAACTCCATAATGCTCCCTATTCCCAGTGTAACTCCACGCAGGAGAGTATATACAACAAGGAAGAGAGAACAGCTATAGACCCCAAAGCATTGGCATCACATTCCACTTACAAGGATAGCAAGATTAGATTTGAACCAACCTGAAAGCCTTTAAATAGATGAGACTAAAAGGCCATAATCAGTATCATTTGTATGCTGGGGAAGGGGTGTATGCATGTATTCAGATGTGTTTGCAGGTGTGTGCACATGTGTACAGAGGCCAAACATCAATCCCTATTATCTTTCTTTGTATACTGTCCACCTTAGTTTGTTTGTTTGTGTTTGAGAAAGGAGCTATCTCTGGCCTGGAATTTACAAAGGCTAGGCTAGCTAACCAGTGAGCCTCAGGACATTTGCTTGTCTCTGTTTTGCTCCCACCTGGGATACCAATCACCATGTTTGATTTTGTTGGACATGGGATGCTAGGAAGTCAACTCAAGTTTGTGTTCACACATGGAGCACTTTACTGATTACACAACTCCTCAGCTCCTCATTTTGAGTTTAAATGACTTAAAATAATAAAGGAAGTAGATTAAAGAGATGAAGGGAACCCACTGCCCCACGTAAAAAGAGAGTTGACAAAACAGTTTCGCAGCTATTAAAAACAATCATCACCATTTAATGCTTCTTTTTCTAAGTTAAAACAGCTCAAACTGATTGTACATGTGGCATGGTTTGAAAACAAAATGTCCCTCATGAGGTTGTGGCTTGGTTCCCAGCTGTTATTTTATTTTGGAATATTTTAGACACTTTAGGAGGTGAGACCTAGCTGGAGAAAGGCCACTGAGTATTCTTTGAAAAGTGTCTTGTCCCCACTCTCTTTCAACCTCCCATATGCCTTGTGCCTACCCTGAGGTAGCCAGCCCTTCGGTACGACACCCTCCCTACCAAGATGCTTAGGTTCCCCACAGACCCACAGCAGTGGGTTCAGCAACCACAGACTGAAACCTCTAAACCCATGAGCCAAAATAAATCTTTCCTCTCTTAAAGTGCTTCTCAATTATTTGACACTGTGATGAAAAATAAATAAATAAAAAGCTATATTGGCTCCATATCTTTGGAAAATAATGTGGCCAAGTTGTTCTTGCTGACAAAAGCAACTTTTAAAAGGAAGGGTTTATTCTGACTAATGCACCACCATGGCAGGAAAGGTGTGGTGATAAGAGCACACAGCAATGGGCCATGCTCCATCCACAGTCAGGGAGCAGTAGACTGTGGTCACCTTCTGTTTTGTTCAGTCCAGATATGAGCCAAGCCCATGGGATGACATCATCCATATTCAACACAGGTCTTCCAGTATCATTTAACCCAATCTAGAAACACCCTCACAGATAGAACTGGAAGTTTGTCTCCTATATAATTCTAAACCCTGCCAAATTGATCCTTAACATTAACCACCATAACAATAAATATACAAAGACTATATATATGAATTTACTTTGATCTGTGCTATGCTGGCAAACAATCTTGAAATAATAGAAAAATAAAGTTGTCTAACTTGGAGCATTTGACAATTTTTGTAGTGTGACTATTCCTAGTTACCTGATTTCTTTTAAATATTTACTTATATTTACTTTGTGTGTATGGGTGCTTTTCCGGCATGTCTATGCACTGTGTGTGGGGGGGGGTAGTTTTCACAGAGGACATCAAATCCCTTAAAAGTAGAGTTACAGATGGTTGTGAGCCACCATACAGGTGATGGAAATTGAACCCAGGTCTTCTAGAAGAGCAGTTGGTACTCTTAACCTCCGAACCATCACTCTGTCCCATCTGACCCGATTTTACGGTAATCCTCTGAATGCAGAATTGGAAACAGATGAAAATAGGCTTTCCTGCTTTGATGTGGCTAAGTTCCATTATACCACTCCATTAGATCCTACAAATTAACTCTAAAGAAATTAATTTTGTCGAGTGATTTTTCTGTAGCTATTGAGGTGAACATACGATTTTATCCTTCAGTCTGTTAATGTGGTGTATAATGTATTGATTTGTGTATATTGAACCATCTTTGTGTCTCAGAGATAATTGTACTTAATCATGGTGTGTGGTCCTTCTAATGAGCTATTCAATTCAGTTTGAAACCATTTGGTTGAAGGTGCTTTACATCTATATTTGTCAAGTATTTTGACCAGTAGTATTGTTTTCTTGTGTTTCTGGCTAGCTAGTATCAGGATAATGCTGACAACTCCTTCTTACTCATTTTCTTTGGAAGAGCTTGAGAATGATTTGCATTATCTAAATAATTGCCAGTCTTTAAATATTTGCATTAAGGATTGGAGAGCTGGCTCAGCAGTTATGAGCCCTTATTACTCTTGAGTCTCCGGGTTCAGTTCCCAGCACCTGCATGGCGTTTCCAGTTCCAGGAGACACAGTGGCCCTTCTTGCCTCTGAGAGAACTGCGTGAACACATGCAGGCAAAACACTAACACATAAAGTAAAAATGCTTATTAATATTCATCCTCGAAGTCATCTGGTCCTGGGTTTTTCCTTAATGGAAATTTCTGGTTACCAGTTCTATGTTCTTATTCAGTTTTTGGTCTTCAAATTTTTTGCCTCTTTTTGATTCATTCTTGTCATTTTGTGTGTTTCTATAAAATCTTCCATGTTTTGTTTTTCTTTTGTCTTTGTGGCTGTGTTTGTTTTATTTTGGTTTGCTGCTTCTTTTTGAAATATGATTTTGTTTTGAACCTGCAGACTATCCTAGAACTCATAGCAATCCTCCTGTCCCTGAATCTTGAGTGTGGAAATTACACATATGAGTCACCATGCCCAAAATTTGTTGACAGCTTTGGATCATGAGTGGTTATTGAGTTATGACCAAGCATGAAATTAACAATAAGAAGTAAGTGGCAAATAATAGAAAAACTTTCTTTAAAAAAAATAAAAAAGATAAAAATAGGGCAAAATAATAATCTACTAGCTGAAGTCGAGAAAAAAATCATGAATTTGAGGCCAGACTGGCTTAAATAGCAATGCTCATCAAAAAAAAAAAAATAATAAAAAAGAAAGAAAGAAAGAAAAAGAAAAGAAAAACCCTGCACAGCATTCATACATGGAATGTACTTTGATGTAATAAAAGTAGAATGTAACAAGCCCACAGGTACTTCACACCCAGTGGTGGAGGGAGGAAAGCTTTTCCTTTGTCAAAAACATAACAAAGATGTCCACTCCACTTCTTTCAACATTGTTCTGGAAGGCTTAACCAGAGCAACGAGGCAGGAAAAATAAATGAAAGGCATCTAAGTATCAATGGAAGAAGTTAAATTATCTCTGCAGAAAATGTGATCGTATAGAGAGAAAAATTCTAAGGAATCTACTCAAGGTGTTATACGTACATGATGGATAACTGAAAAACACAGTGTGGGAAAAGCTAAATAGTCACATTCTAGAGAGAGCAATTTAACCCTTTCCTTACACTACACACAGAAATTAATTCAAAGAAACAAAATTTGGAATTGTAATTCGGTGGTAGAGCATTGGTTAGCATGAGTAAGATGCTACAGACAGTCTGAGCATGGCGCTGCACAAGTGAACTTTAAACCAGCCATAATCTCAGCTACTTGGCTGCTGAAAAATGAGGATCACAGGTCCATACCAACCTGGACAACTTAGGTCTTGTCTCAAAATAAGAACTGTAAAATGAACTGCCACTTGACTGGCATGTGTCAGGGCCTGGGTTCAATGTCAAGCACTGCAGAAACATGGATTGAAGACTTAAATGTAAAGCCTAAAACTTCTTAGAAGAAAATACAGAGGAAAAGTTCCTTAGTGATGACATATGTGTGGCACTTAAATTACAGGTGACAGAGGCAAAATAAACCAACGTCCAATCAGAGAAAACAAAGTAATAAACAAGTGAAAAGACAACATACGGATTGGTAAAGGTATTGAAATTACATGGCTGATGAGTCACGTGATCAGGTAGGAAGGAATTAATACCCCAAGTGTGCAAGGAATTCGAGCAATTCAGCAGCTGAATCAGAAAATCACCCAACTTAGAAAGAGACAAAAGACTTAAGCCTTACACTAGCCTGGCAAAAATATAAATTAAATGCAATCACTATGGAAAAAGAGTTTAGAGGTTCCTCAAAGAAATAAAATGAACTTGGCTTGTTGAAGAGTCTGTGTTTATTTTGTCAGCTTTGATCACAACAGCTAAACTACACATAAAACCTGGGTGGCCAATGGCAGAGGACTGAATAAAGAAAATATGTATCATATACAAAGACATGCTAGCTTGCATTCCAAAGAAGAAAGCCTGTCATTTTCAGAAAGGCAGATGAGCCCAGAGGGTATTAGAGTAGTGAAATCAACAAAGATAAACAGGGGAGGGCAGAACTTCACTGACAGCTCACACAAGCAGATGGTAAGATGCTTGTTGCTATTCTTGCAACAGACAGTGATTTCCATGACTTTGGGGTAAGGAAAATGTGGAGATGCTGGCCAAAGGACATAAGTGAGTTCTGGGAAAACGACGCACAGCACGATGACCATGGTTTAAAATGCTGAAATTTTTAAGAAATAAGAGGGTCACCAATTCTAATGATCTCACCAAAGCTATGGGGAGAAGGGTGGAATCTATAAAAGACTGATAGTTAGTCTGACTGGGGTGATCATTTTACCCTTATTAGTGGGTTTCTGGTGTGTGTGTGTGTGTGTGTGTGTGTGTGTGTGTGTGTGTGTGTGCGGTGTGTTTTATTGTGAAGGAGCTACTCTACCGTGTAAGTCCCAGAAACTAATCTTAGGTCAATGGTTGTGTTGCTATCATACTCTATGGACTAGTATGCAGCTATTTTAACAGGATAAAACAGAGAATTTAATGATATAGAGAAACACTGTGGAAGAAAGAGAGCAGTGGTATGAAACAGGGAAGATTATCTCAGTCTTGACAACTCCTCAAAATAAAGCTCTATCCTACTAGTCTGATGATAGAAATTAATTCATTATTCTTCCTTGAAAGGGACCTTTTAAAGTTATTAGAATGGCATAGTTTTAAATGCAAGAGAACAGAAGCCAGTAGTAGTTGACTTTACTCTGAAGATGTGTAGCACGGGCTTATGCAGAGGCCATCTTGGGCAGCTTGGTGGGCTGCTCCAAGACTTGTTACTTCACTGGAGATGGTTCAGGTGGTAAATGGTTTTTCCCACAAATCTTGAAGACTTGAGTTCAGGTTCCTAGGCCCACAAAAATAGCCCAGCATTATGGCATTATGTTTGGAAGCCCAGTGCTAAGGAGATGGAGACAAGCCAGTCGCTGACGCTCACTGGCCTGCCAGTCTAGCTGAAGCTGTGACCTCCAGGCTTGGGAAGAGATTATGTCTCAAGACATAAGGTGGGAAGTAATAGATGAAGACATCTGAGTCAATCTCTAACTTCCACACACACAAAAGTACACATACATCCACATATGTGTACTCATGGGGGCACATACACACATACACACAACTTACAGATCACTTGGAACCCAATAGAAATACAACCCAAAACTTCTATAATGGAAACCTCTGGCTGGGTCCATGTTATCCCCACCTGAAGGGGGAAGAGTTAAGGACAGAGAGTGGTAGCTCAAATATCAACAACATCTGCTGTCACTCACTCTTCAGTAGATCTTGCTCACTTAGCCTTCAACACGATGTCTAAATAATTATTGAGACAATGTCTAACAATGTTTTTAAAGGTCAACGAGTCTTGAGTTTGTCCAGGGCACCCATGTATCTCCCACTAGTCCTAAACAAACATCAGACATTTCTGTCATTTCCATTCAAAGTGACAAAATTGAGATCTTCCTGATTTATTACCAGGCCCTTGCTAGACTCTGAAGACTCAAGAGGAATAATAGTGTGGTCCCTGCCTTTCAGAAGCCTGGTGTATTGTCTTGATGTTATGAAAAAGTATGACAAAAGCAACTTGAGGAAGGAAGTTTATTTGGCCTCGTAGGTAAAGGTGACAGTGTAACAACTGAGGATTCCATTTTGACCAAAACAAAATCCTAGACTGTGTGTGTTTGAAGTTTATAAAAGAACCAGTCTTGAGTATTTTGTTACATGAAATGAGTGCCCCGTTTCCTCAGATAGACTCTTTGTACAATGTTAGATGCCACAAGTTGCATATAGTGCCTTGTGGAAACTGATCCTTTCAAGTCTAAACTGCAAGTGAGCCAAATTTAAAAGAAAAAAAATATTAGCCTCTGAAAAACCTAAGTGTGTACTCACTAAGGCAATGAACTGCCATTGCAAATGGCAAGTCATCTGTGCTTGCACGGAGGCTGGCAAACCAAACACAAAATTCACTGGAAGGCACTTATAAAACATTCAGACTTGGATAAATGGATTTTAATTGAATGGAAGAGAAAGCAAAACTAGTTCCCATGGGAACAGGCTTTTATCTGTTCAGGTAATCTGAAGTCAGAGGTACCAGCCCTGATGTTTTTGAAGTGGCCTTAAATGGTCCCACAAAGATGGATGAAGTGATGCTCCTAAATATAAATGGTCTGATAGTTCTGATAGTTCCATCTGGGCCATCACATTAGTACTTATGGCCACTGCTTAACAAGAAAGACAGTAGATTGCAGCCTTTCTGGTAAATGAGAGAGAGAGAGAGAGAGAGAGAGAGAGAGCCTTCTCCCTGTCCTCCCAGCCCTTGCTACTGTGAGCTAGCCACTGGCATCACTGTCATAAGGTATGTCGTGTCTTTGAATGATTAATTAAAGAAACATTCAATGCCTGAGTACTTAACACTTAGTGAATTCTTATTATGTGTCTGTCACAGGCTTTTCAGGTGGCCTCTCCATGCATCTTTTTGCATTCTCCACGGAACAAGCTCTACTCTTATCCTCCCATTCACAAGAGGGAGGAACTAAGGTTCAAGGAGCCTGCCCGAGGTCTTCCAGGCTCTTCAACTTAGGATGACACCTGTTTTGTTTCCTGAAAATGCACACACGTTCATACTTACTGATTTTCCACATTTAGTTTTCTATTTTCTCCTTAATTCCTACTCCACAGACAGAGGAACTGTGTTTGATCCTAATTTGTGGAGTTACATTTAATAACATGTGGAGAATCTCTCTCTCTCTCTCTCTCTCTCTCTCTCTCTCTCTCTCTCTCTCTCTCTCTCTCTCTTTCTCTCTCTTTCTCTCTCTGCTGGACTCTGATAAATGCAGAAGTCATCTTACTCTTGACAGACTTAGAACATATTAAATCAAGAACCTTGGCCTACTTGTCTTCCCTTGTGATTGGGTTATTGGTATCAACCTATAGATGGTCATGATTTTTGATAAGTAAAGTTATACCATAGATAAGTAACACTGGGTGACCAAGATGAAAGGCTCATGTTTACAGAATGTTTCTTTGCCATCGTCCTTGCGAGCAATGCCTAAAAATATCAGGCATTAAAAATGCACAGCTGTTCAGATTTCTAACCCTGTTTCCCTGGACCCTTATCCAGATCAAGCCTCGTTTGGTGTGATGACCACGTTTCCTAGTGGCTCCTATTTCAGCGTCAACCATCGCCCGTCCCATCATTCCTCACTGCCGTTCTTGCCACACCACTTCCCATCTTCCCAGTCACTCGGTCATGCAATAACTTCCCACAGCTGTGCTGCTTGCCAGAATTAATGATCGACATTTTTTCCCCTCAAGAAATAAGAGTAAGTGTGCACAAAATTAACCGTAGGTGTAATGATGGAAAGGATGGCAGCAATTTCAAGGTGAAAACATTCACATTGAGGTTATGTGTCTAAATAACACTACTGTAGGAGCATTAACTTTTTAAAGAAAGGCTACATGGAGATGGCCTTCCTGAATCCATAGGTACAAATGATAAGTATCTCAATGACAGCTGTACCATTGAACTACGGATGTAGTTCATAATATACTCAGGGAGCAGCTTTCTCAGTAACAGGCAGTCTTAACAGATGGCCTTCAGCAGCAAGCCAAGCCCTACACACCACAAATATTCTCATTCTCTCCAGCCTTCTCTACCACCCTGAGAAATATTTAATATCCAGTGGAATAATAAACTGCTACTCTAACTCTGGATCAAACAAAAATATCTCTTTATCCCCATAGCCTCTGAGCGACCAGCCTCATGGGCAGCTGGACCCTCACATTGGCCCACTTCCAAAGCCCCCTCTGCTTGCTTCACTTCCAGGTCCAGGTGCCTGCTCTGAGGCCATCACAAATGATTTAAGCCCTGGTGAGCCGCTTTGGATATTGGATTGAGCTGCACACCACCTGTGGCCCATGGGTACTTCTGCTATCCATCCTGAACCGTCCCACATACCCCACGTTTTTTATACTTCACATTTGGACGTGATTTCTGAACCATCTTTTACTTGCTGTGAGGTGTAGGAGTTGGGACAGAAGGCAGGATAGGCAATAGAAGTCAGATATCTTTCCCTACCCACAACCACACCATGTGATTCAGGTCCTGTCTGCTCTCTGTGGCCTTCCCCTTCTTCTGAAATTCCAGCTTGTCTTGTAGTCCTTAGTCTATCTTCACCCTCCTCTCCTGGCGACCTCACTTCCCACCCCCATGCCTTACTTCATCCTCCAGGTTTATAAGCATTTCCATCTGAAAAAAAAGGGAAGGGTTTTTTTCCTTTAAAAAAAAATTCTCCCAAGTTGGAAACACTGCCTACTGTAACTATAGAGATGCATCAATCATGTCGCAATAATTGCACAGCATAGGGTTTCCTGTTAGGGCTGAGCTACCTGCCAGAAAATGGCAGCAATCAGGCTATTGGCAGCAGACAATCAGGCATCATTTGTAATTCTTTATGGCTGCATGTTTCCTGGTCCGGGAATTGGATGCTAATCAATCAGTCGTCATGGCAACTCCACATCACACAGCTATCAATACAGAGAGAAAGATGGGAGAAATTATGAGGGCAGTGACTGCCACAGTCTCTGGAAAGGGGCGCCAAGTGACCTTGCTAAGCAACAACCCATGAAAATCAGGACCAATAAAGAGCAGGAACCTCCCACGGGTGAAATCTCACCCAGCCTCATTGGTAGGTAGTACAGTGAAAGTTATTGTCTTACCACAGTGGAAGGAATAGGTGGGTGATTTTTTGGTCACCTCCCTCTCCTTGGATACCAACTGAGCCCCCATGGCCAAGTACTACACAGGCAGTTTGAAGAAAGGAAAAAAATGAACACTAGTGGGAGAGGAAAAAAAAGGACTATGAGTTCTCCAATCAGCCAGCAAATGTTTAAGAAGGACCCAATACATCAAAGGCCTTTCATGCAGCAGATATTTACCATCCTAAGGTATAAATAGTAAAAGTCAACCAGGATCCACAGAGGTATCTAATGTGCCAGATGAGTGGTCCAGTCTTGAAACAAACCTGGAGAGGTCAGAACTAGGAATAAACAACATAAGCCCGTGTCGAGGACTTAATGGATCAAAACCTTTTGCTGGGACTGAGTTGGGTGTGTTCTGTGCTCGCTTAGCCCGACTTGGTGAATCCTAACAAAATGAAGAGGTAAATGTATATGTTTCTGCCATACGGTGTAGAAAACCTCATTACAGAATAGAACATTGGGGTGTCTTTTATGTCACGTAGCTCTATAAGGCTAGGACAAGACTAACTACAGTTCAGGGTTGACATTCACCCAGCTCCGTAAGTGCAGGTGAATCTGGGTGTGACTCTAAGGTAGGCAGTTCATCGCTTGGGTCCTGGGTTTCCTTCTGTGTCTCTCCACTGAGGATAAGCATGGCTGATGTTTGAATGAGACCGTGTCTACAAGTCTTGGCTTCTTCCTTTCTTCACCTTTTCCAAGGTTCCCTGGCTCTAGCCAGAACAAATTGATCCCTTGTGTGAGGTCCAGAGTTCACTCTTCTGATGGTGATGACCATTCCATCTGAGCCTAAAATGCTACTGTGGAAACACACCCAAAGGAAAAGAAGCCACCATGTCTGCAAGATACAAGCCCTTCCATTGTTCATTGCAGCACCACACATGATAGCCAAGCTCTGGATAACAAAACAAACATGACTGAGGAGACGGGCGACTGAACAAAGACTGGTGCTACTCAGTCATGCCGAAATAGTCACCCCCGGAAAGAGTGAAATCTTCGCATCTGCGTCAGCAAAGATAAGCCTGGAGGACATTGTGTTAAGTGAAATAAGTTGAGCATAAAAAGACAAATACTGTATGTTTTCACTTATTCTGAAGCTAAAACCTTTATCTCATAGAAGTAGAGGGTAAGGTGCCAGTACCCAGAGACTGGGAAGGTAAGAAGGTGGGATTGAACAGGACCGGTTAACAGATATAGGAACACAGCTGCATAGGAAGAAGAATTCAAACATCCTGTAACACATCAGGATAACTGTGGCTGACAATCTGCATGTTTCAGAATAGTAGAAAGATTTTGGAATTTTCCCCTCACAAAGAAATAACAAGTGTTTGAAGTGAAGGATATGTCAATTGCCCTGATCTGAACATGATTCATTGTATATAGGTATAAAATAATCATACTGTACTCCACAAATATACATAATTATTATGTCAAATATATGTGTATGTTTCATGAATTTATTCTAAAAATCTTTCTAAACTTTCTAAATTGTCCAATAAGGACTTTTGACTTCCATATTTTTAGTCTCAGCCCACATATGCCTTGCCAATCTCAATTTTTGAGTACCTTTGAAAGAGAAGTATCATAACAGAGCCTTTGATAGCTCTATGGGTAGACTAAAAGACTGTAATGGATGGAGCATGAGAGAGCAAATCAAGGGCTAGAGAGACAGCTCAGTGCTTAAGAACACTGAATGCTCTTCAAGGGGACTGAATTTTGTCCCCAGCACCCACATCAAGGCTCACAACCATCTGTAACACTAGTTCCAAGGGATCCAATGCTCTCTTTTGGCCTCTGCTGGCACCAAACACATATCTGATACACAGATATACATGCAATGAAAACATCCATGCACATAAAATAATAAAACAATTCTTAATTATTTCTCAAAAGGTGAAGTCATATCATTCCTCCCTAACATGACTCACCCTCAGAACCATGTTCACCTCTCAAATGAGGCAATAACAATAAAATACAATTTTAGTTCATTGACAATTGCTACCAAGATGCTGTGGTACTAAAAAAAAATGAAACAGGAAGTATAATGAACATGAATCCATTTATAAACCAATTAAATTATCAAACTATTATTATCAAAGCAGCAAATTGTATAGGGATATGGTTCAGTTGATAAAGTATTTGCCTCGTATACATGACGTCCTGGGTCCAATCCCCAGGACTTTATAAATAGAACATGGTAGTACAGACATGTAATCCCAGGACATGGAAAATAAAGGCAGGTCATGAGAAGTTCAAAGTCATCCTTAGCTACATGGCAAGTTCTAGTCCAGCAAGCTATAAAATACATTAGCCCAGTCAATCAGTAAATCAAAAGGAAAGTTCAAAAGGCTAGCTCAGAAGTTAAAAACACTTGTTGCTCTTTCAGAGAGCCCCAGATTCCATTTCCAGCACCCACATGGTGGCTCACAATCATTTATAATCCCAGTTCCATGTATCCCAAAGCCCTTTTGACCTCTAAGGAAGGAAGAACACATGTAGTGCATATATATACATGCACACAAGTTCATTCACATGAATAAAAATAAACAATTAGACAATAAGGCATCATTACTGTATTTATACTTCAGACTAACTTTCAAACTGCATCACATTGGGCTTCTTTTATGAAGCATGATTTTCTCAACACAACCTTTGGGCTTCATACAGACTCTCCTGCCTTCCATGAACAGGCAGTAGACCTTCTCCTGGTGGTGGGAAAAGTTCAGGTTTAGGTTCTACTCTTGTCTTGTCTGCTCACTAGCCCTGTGTCTTTGCACAGGCAGCTTCCTGCCTTTGGGCCACAGGCTCCTCTCCCAGGCCTTGTTTTCAAATCCCCTTAGAACACAGCAGATTCAGTGCAGTGCAGCGGCCCACATATCCCTGTTCAGTGATAGGGCTGACGGTTGTTTTCAGTGGTGAAATGGTCACAGACAAGTGGAAGCATTGTCTGAAACCAAGCTATTGGGGATTTCCTACTGAATTATCCCAGGAACCAGTCTGCAAAAAAAAAAAAGAAAAAGAAATCTGAAGTCCAGAATCAACAGGGTTTTATGTTTGCTGTGTTATTGCTGTCTCTAAAGGCTTGTGTTCCAAAGACCAAAATTTAAAGAACACTGAATTACCAAGTCTTTGTTGTGGCAGCAACAAGCTAGAGATGACCCTATGCCCCTGCTTGTTGAGGCTCACCACTTCTCCCCTAGCAAATACTGAACAGCTTTATAAAGAACAGGCCAGGTGCATATGTGCTGACGAAGAAAAATTCCCAAATACAGCATAGATGCAGAGATGATGGTGCATATTTTATAAAACAGTCCCCTCTGTGAATGTGTGTGCACGCTTATGTATGTATGTATGTATGTATGTGTATGTATGTATGTATGTATGTATGTGTATGTATGTATGTATGTGTATGTATGAATGAATGTATGAATATGACATGCATATGTATATATTTATAGAGGAATATGTATAAATATATGAGGAGAGGGGGATTAAGACAAGGATGTATATGCATGCACAATTATGCTTGGAAAACTTGTCAGCTGACACATAAGAGATGCCTTACAGAGGATTCCTTAGGTAGGGCATTGAAGATGTGGTTAAAAGACATTTTTATTTTATGCCACTTTCATTTTATATCACTCAATACTATTGGATTTTATTTTTTACCAGAGCATGTGCTGCTTCTATGACTTTAAATGAAACTAAATTCTAAAATAGCTCCCTAGAAACATTTTTGGCTTGCTTTTATTTTTTGAGACAGGGTCTCACTGTGTAATCCTGGCATGTATGCAACTCATAGACCAGGCTAGCCTCCAACTCACAGAGAACTGCCTGCTGCAATTAAAAGTGTATATCACCACTTCCAGCTTCGAGAGACTCTTTTACTACCAGTTCTATAATTTTGTGAGGTTTTTTTTAAAAAAAAAAAAAACAAGTAAGGCCAATTTGAGCCTATCTTCTTGATAAAAGCAACAAAATTAGCCTTATACTGTCATTTCTCAGAGGTGCATCCGTCTGGCCTGTGATGCCCATACTTGAGGCTGAATCATCTCAAAAGTGCCAAAGACCCTAGCTATGGAACAAGGGTGAGGCTTTAGTCTCTTTCTAGGCAAACCATATCAGCAAACTACAGCAAAGTAACAACTCTCAAATGTGTTTGAGCAGGAAGAAGTCAAGCTGTCACTGCCTGCTTCTCATCCTACAGAAGGGAAGCCTGAGACCCATGGGAGGGAAAAGGAACAAATGATTGCCAGTGTGTTAATCCTTCTGCATCTAAGAGAATTCTCACCATGCCCCATCCTTCTAAAACAAGGCAGAGTCTTCACTTACCTGTCCCCTGTGAAGACAAGATGACTAGCCCTTGAGAGGTAGAGGTTTGAGTCTAAGGTGGTCTTTGGCTATATATCAAGTTAGAGGCCTGCTTCAGCAACATGAGAGGTTGTCTTAATAACAAAGTAACTAAGTTTAAAAGGATGACTTCCCGAACACCAAGAATGAGGAAAGCTAATCTGACTGGAGTGAAGAATCAAAATCTATCCCTGAGAAGACTTAGCTAAGGACTCAGAGAGAGTTGGGCTGCCGGGGTAGTCCAGCTGACACTTGACTTAATGACCGTCTTATAAGAGAGCAGAGTACCAATCTGAAGATGGGGGAAAGAAACTAGGAGGGGATAGAATTTGAAAAGCAAGACGGATGTACGCCAACTGATGAAAGAAGAGGAGTGACCTCTCCTGTGACCTCCGGCATCCACTGGGTGGACCTGGAGGATGGACTCCTCAACTTCCATGCTTTGGAGCTTAATAATGATGATGATAGCTCCTACAGTAGAAATGGAACATATCTACCTAAGTTGCTAACTGTCTGATGGACAAAGCACTAGAACCTCTCTGTACTTTTTCGTTTTCGGCAGGGGCTGGGGTTCTGGAAATCTTAATAAAATGCAGCTCTAGAGCTCCTCCGCAATGGTGGTGCATGCCCCCAAAACCAGTGCTTTCAAGATACTAAGCCTGGGCTACATCTGAAGGCTCTATGGTAAATACATACATACATACAGACATACATACATACATACATACATACATACATACATACATAAGTTTCCCTGCCTTTGTGAACAAGATTGCACTGCAGGTGGTAACCTCTACTACTGTGGAATCTCCTTTCACATCAGTAAAGATTGTTTTCTGATTTTTTACACCGTGAGACCCTTGAACTATTGAAGCATAGCGGATTCTTTCTCTCTCATTTCAGTACATTTTTCTTGTTTCTTCCATTTCTTTACTAAAGGTAAGTTTGACAAAACATTATTATGTCCAAGGGGATGAGTCCTTTTTTTGTTTTTACAAGCAGTTATTCAACTGGGGAGAAAAAAAATGTTGCTTTTCTTTCTTTTCTTTTCTTTTTTTTTTTCCACATACAAAATAAGCATTGAGGGTAAGTAAGAAAACAGCATCCCAGGACTAGGTCTTTGCTTGAAGAGATGAGCGGTGTTCAGGGTTGTTACTATTGCCATTTTATAGATGAGAAAGCTTAGCCCAGAACATGTGTACAAGGCCTCCAAGAGAGTTGAACTGAGAGTCTGAGCCTCAGGGATCTGGTCCCTAGGCCTTCATGCCTTCCACTTGGCTATAGCAACCCCTAATGGCCTACTCTCTCCACAGTCTCTCATCTCTACCTCTTCTCTGTCTGTATCTGTCACTCTACCTGCTCCCATAAGCCTCTGTTTCCTTCAGGTCTGCCATTTCTCCACTGTTGTGGTCAAGCATTGATACTCTTTAAAGCCTGACTCAGAAGAACAGGGGGAAAAGAAACCGTTCCGCTGTTAGCAGGACAGCATGTTTTCCTAGTTCCCCAATCCCAAGCAGTATGGCCAACCCCGAAATCCCTTCCCTGTCTTCCTCTCTCCACTCACATTTACAAGTGCTTGATGTGAAGTTTATGCTGTATGGAGTGTGTATATGCAGAGTCAGTATCCTCAAGCCCCAAACTAGCCTAGTGCCACTATGTTACTATTGATATGTGTGTGTGTGTCTGTGTATGTGTGTGTGTGTGTGTGTTACTATGTTACTATGCTACTATCACAAGAGAAAAGGAAAGGATAAACAGGAGAGATGAGAGGAGGTTTGGGGGAGAGCAGTGGTGACAAGAAGAAGAATGAGCTGGTGGCATGAGGGAGGCACTCTTTGTCTTTTCCTCGTAAACATCATCAGACATCAGGCTGCCCCTAAGCTATACAAAATGCAAGTAAAACACTGCACTGGGGTCCTTGTTAACTTTCTGCTACTGTGATAAATACTGTGACCAAAAGCAACTTGGGAAGAAAAGGGTTTGTTTCAGCTAACAGATTACAGTCCAGCAGTGAGGGAAGCCAAGGCAGGAACTCTGTAAGTGCTCCCTTCCTTGTCAATCTCTCTCTCTCTCTCTCTCTCTCTCTCTCTCTCTCTCTCTCTCTCTCTCTGTATGTGTGTGTGTGTCTTTCCCTTTCTCTGTGTGTGTGAGTGTGTCTGTGTGTGTGTGAGTGTGTGTGTCCCTCTCTCCTTCCCTCCCTCCCTCTGTGTGCATGTATGTGTGTGTGGTCTACAGTCAGCTAATTTTCTTATACAGCCTAGACTCACATGCCTAGGGATAGTGCCACCCACAGTGGGCTGAACCTCTTACATCAATTAGTAAACAAAATAATGTCCCCCAGATACATTGGCAGGCCAATCTTTAATTGAAGTTCCCTGTTTCCAGATGACTTTTGGTTGTACAAACTTGAAATAAACACTAACCAGGAGAAATTGCTATCCAATGCAGTTCTTTCCCCCTAATGTTATATTCCTATTGATAAGTTAGTTGGGAGTTTCACATAATACACCCTGATCCCATTCACTCCCCAGCCTCCCCAGGTCTACCCCTCCCTCCTTTGTGTTTCCCCCTCCCAAAAGGAAAAATTCCCAAGTCCAATTCATGTTGCCCATATACTCACTGGAGCATGGTCAAACTCCCATTGGCCAGTCTCTTAGAGAAAATTGAGTCCTTTCCCACCCCCACCTCTGCCAAAAGCCATCAACTATGAAGAGGGACCCTTTAGGCATGTTTCTTAAACAGGCTTTTTATTCATCCTTCAGAACATTGCTACCTCTAGACTTCTCCTACATAAATATTCTAAAACCAACACTCAAGCCTCCTGGTTGGTTCCTGGCTTAGTTAGCCAGGGTCCCCTACAAGGCCAAGCTACCAAGAAGATATAGATGTAGTGGTTCATACCTCTAATTCCAGCACTCAAGAGATATAGGCAGGAGAATTTCTGTGAGTTTGAAGCCAAGGTGGGCTACATAATGAGTTCCAGTAAAACATGGACTATGTCTCACCAATAAACAAACAATGAAGATGAATCCAAGATCTGAGTAGTCCCCAATGTCAGAGTCAGTCATTGCCAAACTTTCTTGTCAGGCTGTAGGCCCATACAACCCAGGTCTCAGTTAGATGTGCATAAGAACCTTGGTAGGTCATCCTCATCATGTATTGTGGCCCAGGTTACAGACATTCACCTTGTATCTCCACGTACACTCCTAGGCCCGCAAGCTTTGAGGCCCATGCAACCCCAGGAGACTTCCTCAGGCTGAGACCCTGAACAGGTCTGAAGCTCTCCACCAGGATAGGACTAATAGAAGGCTGGTGTGCTGCTCAATTTAAAAAAAATAAAACGACCCATAAGATGGGTAATAACTGTCCCGCAGAGAGATGTGAGTGCCACTAAAGCTGTCATACTAGGAAAAAGGAATGATTGCTCATCTCTCCTCTGCTCTCCCCACCCCTGTGAGCCCCAGACACACGTGAACACAGCTGGAGTCTCCTGTGCCCTGGAAGAGAAGGTTGCTGGACAGAGAAAGAGTTACCATGGAATGGTCAAGCACCCGGCACCTTGCAGCTGCGTGCCCAGCCCCGTGTTACACAGCATGCTGCATTGACCCTGAGCCAGTGCACTTCAGAAATGCCCAGGGAACTCTGGAAACAGGTCCCAGGGCTCCACTCCAGCTATGTCATGCAGAAGCAGAGACCTTGATGTTTTCTTTAGCCCTGCAGGTGATTGTGCTGAAGCTTACCCAGGCGCTGGCTTTCGTAGACCACTGCAGTGAAGAACAGAACAGGAGTGTAGGATGTGCTGTGTCCTTAAGGAGCTTACCACATAAGCAGGAAGACAAGACTCATTTCTACATGGTAAATTTAATTATTCCCTCATCTGTGTTCAAATAGTGCCTCTGTGCTTATCTTCATTATAGCTTTTGTTTCATTGAGTTGGAAATGTTTATTAGCCCCTCTCCTTTATCAGTTTTCTGTGAACTATCCGAAAGCAGGGACTATGTTCATTCATCTTGGGTAAGTTTGTACTCGTAATCATTTAATGGTCCATTCCTTTCTTGATGCAAGAAAATGCAAGGAGGCTGGGGATATAGCTCAGTTGGTACAGAACTTGCCTGGCATTTACAAAGCCCGGGTCTAATCCCTCACAGGACAGAAACTAGGTATGGGGACGCATGGGGACGTGTACTTGTAATCGAAACACTGGGGAGGTAAAGATGGGAGGACCAGAAAGGAAATTCCAAGAATCATGGCAGAACAAGAGAACCTGCTTTTGCACACTGTCCTCCTCCTCCTTTAACAAACGGGCCCTCACTATGTAGCCCAAGTGGGCCTCCAATTCACTATGTAGCTATGAAGCATGGTCTAGTCTCAAACTCATAATCCTCCTGCCTCAGCTTCCTGAATACTGGGAATATAGGCATGAACAACCACAGTCAACTATTTTCTACTTCTGTCTCCTCTTGATTCAAAATACAACAACACAACATACCTTTGGACCATCTTAACCAAGGTGATCAACACACATGATTGGATTCTACTTCTTTTACAAATCACAGCCTCCCGCCTCCATTGGATCATGGAGTTGAATGGAAACAGAAGACAATGTCGAAGGCAATTTTCAAAGTCCAGGCCAGTGATAGTGGGCAAAGCAAAAGAAGTAGAAAAGGGAGGAGGGCAGGCGCCAGCATGAATTTCGGAAGCATCTCTCAGTCTGCTGATAGATAGGGTGGAGTAAAGCCATCAGCAATGACTCCTGGATTAACAAATAAGCCCAGTGCCTGGAACATAATAAATGTTTGATGGATGATCACTGAACAGCTAGATGAATGCACATTAAACACCTCAACATCAGCTCTCCAACATAATTATGTGCCAGTGTGTCTGATGCAGACAAATGCACTGGATCATCAAAAAGATGTCACTGAAGCCAGAGGTGAGAGTCTGTGTCTGTCATTCTGGGTGTTCTAGAGGCTGAGGCAGGACAGCCATGTGTCATGAGTTCTCATGAGCTCATGAGTTCAAGACCAGCCTGGGCAACATAATGAGGCACCATCAGAGAGAGATGGGGAGGGAGGGAAAGAGGAAGAGGAAGAGGGGAGATTTGAGCTCTAGCCCGGAAGCTAACTATCTCCAGGATAGAGAAGCAAGTATGAAAGGCGATGATAGATCAGATCACAAAAGCAAACCTGGCTGAGCTGCTGCAGTGTTTGGGAAGAGATATTTTTTGGGTTGGTTTTGTCGTGTTGTGTTTGAGTGTGATTTTGAGATGGGGTATGACTGTGTAAACCATGACCCTCCTGATCAGTAGGATTACTGTCACACTTGAGCCACCACGCCGGGCTTGTTACAGATTTGAGATTGGTCTCGTTATTTGGGGGGGAGGAGGCTGAGTTGTCTTGTTGTGGTTGTGTTTGTTTAAGGGACAGGAAAGTGGGGAGAACTGCAAAGATGACTGTGCTGGCAAGGCAGAAGAGAGGACAGAGAGTTCACACAGACCCCAGCTACAAGCAGCACTGTTGGTCCTCCCAGGTAACTGCCCGGGGTGGGGTACCGTCTAGGGAGCACCTTCCCTAGCAGTCAGAGACCTGAGCCCATTAGCGGGATGGCAGGAAGAGACTCCATTTGGACCCTCTTGTCTTTCTTTGGCAGTTCAGTAAACCACCAGCTGGCCACTAGGAGCTGGCTGGTGGTAACAGCCAAGAGCACATGCAGGATCCCAAGTCAAGCTCCCTGCCAGAGATGCCCGGCCAGCGAATGACAGCAGCGGCCTCTGGTGGACACATGCTGTCTTGCAGCCCGCAAGGACATCAACTGTCTCCTGCAGTCGTATTAAAAACTGAGGGAGTTTGGTTGGGCAGCCAGGGAGCAACCATAGAAAGGACAAGTTCTCTAAGGAAGCTGGGATCTTTCATAATGAGGACCATCTGCTCAGAGGGCGGGTAGTCTGAAATGTGTCTTACTCAGGCCTGCCTCGGTAGGGACCCCAGTCCTCCTGAGGGGTCACACCGGAGCGCTTCTGCTCCCTTTGTTTTTATTTTGAAGTCTGGCACAAGTTTTAAGGATACAATATGCTGCAATAAGGATACGACTAACTTCAATGCAGACAACATATTTCCCCTCACTTCAAGCTCTTTACCTGTCCTTTGCCTCAAACATATTTCCCATACACACACACACACACACACACACACACTCATACTCCTACACATGCACACACAAATGAACACGCACACACATACATGTATGCATTCTATTCACACAGCAGATATTTACTGAGCACTTAATATGCCTCAGACATGAGGTTAGCACCTGAAAACACAGAGATGAATATATAAAGCTCTCAACTTCCCATGGAAGATAGTTGCCTGTATATAGACCACTCTAAGCAGCATGCTAGCAGGACAGCAAGGAAGAGACCAACCCAGACCAGATCAGTTATAGGTATTTTATTGAAGTTAACACATTGCATCTAGGTCTTGACAGAAACAAGAATGTTTCTCTGTCAAAAGTGATAAAGAGGTCATTGAAATGGCTCAGTGAGTAAAACTGCTGGCCTGATGACCTGGCTTCCATCCCTGGGACCTACGAAGCAGAAAAAGAGAACAAACTACTACAAATTGTCTTCTGAACCTACCCCTATTATACACTCAAAGTCTCTCATTCATATATATATATATATATATATATATATATATATATATGATGATGATGATGATTTTTAAAGTTCTAGGAAGGTACCAGCACTCAAGAGGTAGAAGCAGGAGGACCATCCTCAGGTGTACAGGGAGTTGGAAGCAGCCTGGTATACATGAAGCCCGGGACCTCCCCTCCCCTAAAAACATACCAAGATGCAGCAACAGCTCATGGGGGGAGGGCGACACCTTAGAGGAATTTTAGGGGCTGGAGAGATGGTTGTTAAGAGTCTCTGCTACTCACAATCACCAGTAAAACTAGCTTCAGGGGACCCAACAACCTCTTCCAGCCTCTGAGGACACCTGCACACACATGGCTTGCACATACAAGCATAAATAAAAGTAAATGTTTTGGTGTTGTTGTTGTTTTTAACGTTTTGGGAAAGGTATAGGACTGTTAGAGGCACCTTTACTGGCAGCAAACCCCAGTGCCAGAGATGCTGGAGAGAGCTGACTGCTAAAGACCTTTGCTAAGGAGTTTGTGTAGGGACCCTCAGAGTCAGCTCAAGACTAAGGTCTTGGCATACAGGAGATTTGCCATAGAGGGACAGAGGGCAGGGAATAAGAGACAAAGACAGGAGATGGAGAATGAGAGAGACAGACAGGAAGGGAACAACGGAGAGGGGAGAAAAGGAGCAAGAGAGAGGAGGAAGGGGCATTTGTCCTATGGGACAAAGGACTGTGTGTGTGGATAGGGAGGAGACTGACATGGCCCATGCAAAGGTACCAGGGGAAACCCCATGTTAGCATGAGGTGCTTAATTTTAATCAGGCATGTTAATAAGGTGAGCCAAGAGGGGGTGCTTTTGATTGCTGGATTTCACTACTTTGATAACTGAACCTCAGTAGTCAGCCTCAGGAGGAGGAAGTGGCCAAATAAAGGAATGGTCCTTGGTGGCTAGCTTTAGGGATGTAATCTAATGGGTTTTTAGCAAGGCAGAAGAAATGGGAGCAAAGGATAAGGCCTATCATGCTCAAAGGATAAAGCCTGCCCACAGTCCCTTTAGTGTGGGCTCTTGGGAAGGGTCCAGACTCTGTCCACGTACATTAGAAACAAGATGTTGTTCAACAGGCATGGTGGGGCCTGAGAAGGCTGAGGTAAGGAGATGGAGACTTTGATCAGGCTGGGCTGCCTAGGGAGTTCGAAGCCACTCTGAGCTACATAGCAAGGCAAGGGACAGAGGGAAGGAGGAGGGAGGGAGGGAGGGAGGGAGGGAGGGAGGGAGATGGAGGATCTTCAGTGGGGATGAAGGTTAGTCACAGAGCATGGGCCTAGCATGCAGGAGACTCTGGGTTCCATTCCCTGCCCTGCAAAGAAAGGGTAGGGTAAGGGTTAGATGCTGACATGGATGACTGAGGACCTGGAAATACAATTTGTACCCAATCCCTTGTGATTTCTGGGATGTCTTCTAGAGAGTCTACACACATAAGCATCTTATCTAACTCTTCTTCAAGCCCTAAAGAAGCCCAAGAATTGAGCCGGCACTTTATGGACTGTGTGCCTTGGGCTCAAAGATCTTTGTGTGACCTAAACTAAAAGAAATGTATAGTGTGGCCAATGACTGTTTTAACTCTTCCAATATACCACATAAGCTGAATTTGCTCTGGCCAGACCATCCCCTGGGGACAGGCAGCAAAGGCGTATCCAATCCGTGTACCTAGCACCTCTCAGGTGACCAAAGGAACACTTCAGAAATCACTAAAAACTGTTCTTCAGCAAGTTGTGGTGGTACCCCTGTAATTCCAATCCCAAATCTTGTTTTGGGGGGATTGAAGCCTGTGGAATGCTTAGCAAGACTCTGCTAAGAGTGTGTGGAGGTTGGAGGGGCTTCCTTTGAGCTTCTTCAGCAGGGGAACCTGAGAGACTTGTCTTGGGATGGGGTGTAGTTCCTTCCATAATCCCGAATAAATCTTAAATGTGAATGTGTTCATCTGCTAGTGCTCTACACAGGGGTCCACCTCACTATACAACTGGGCAGGAACTGAACAGCAGAGAAGAGAATATACCAGGAGTAAAGACCTGGAGAGAGTCTCCATGGAGCTGACTGTGTTACTGTACAGATTTTATGAAAGTCCACAGTGTCACAGATCTGTAAGATAAAGGGGCTGCTAGAATAACCCTCCAACAAGTGACCTTGAACCCCACCAACCAGGGAAGCCTGTGAGTGAGCACTGGTTCATTGAACTAGTCATTCTCCAGGACATCACCAAATGTAGAATAAGATTATTTCTAGGGATGGAGAAAGAATTTTCACTGCCCCAAGTCCCAAGCACCCAGACAGTCCAAAGGTCTTCTGCTGATAAGAAATCCAGTTCTCAACTCAAAGGGAGCAAGAAGTGGTTTATTCCTGAACCAAATATGGATGACCATGACATAGACAAAGATTTCTGGCTGAGAAAAATATTTTTCCAAGTGGAATTGATTTCATGAATTGTTTTTAGTTACAGAACAAAAGAAAGTCACAAATAAAGATATTATCTAGGACCCTGGTGGAAATATTGGGTAGTTGGGTTACAAAAGCTGAGGCAGGGGATTCTCTTATATAACTTTCAGATGTTAACTGTCATATGACACACTTGGGTTCCCAGGTTGGTGGAACTAAGTTAATAAGTCTAAAAAGGCTTCTACCTGACAGGCACAACAATGTTAGATTAGACACAGAGATGATTGGTAAGTAAATATCAGGAAGACTAAAGATGGCCCAAGATAATGGGCTACGGCTGTAGGTCTCCAGGAAAGTGTTTACCTGGTATGTACAAGGCTCAGGGTGTCAATTCCTGACAGCATACACAGAGAAAGAAAGAGAGAGAGAGAGACAGACACAGACAAGGAGAGACAGCAAGAGAGAGACCGAGACAGAGAAAGACAGGGAGACAGAGGGAGACAGAGAGAGATAGAAACAGAGGAAGACAGAGAGAGACGGGCAGAGAGACAGAGAAGTTTAAGAGGACTCTGTCCTCTTAAGCTTTGCCCTGAGCTTGCCAGCTGCAGACCCCTCCTCTGTGACAGAGTGCTTGCGTGGCCTGTGCACAGCTCTAGGTTTAATCTCCGATACCTCAAAAGCAAACAAACAA
The DNA here is from genome assembly GCA_036184795.1 of Tokudaia tokunoshimensis. Taxonomy (NCBI): domain Eukaryota; kingdom Metazoa; phylum Chordata; class Mammalia; order Rodentia; family Muridae; genus Tokudaia; species Tokudaia tokunoshimensis. Next base: position 53,505,736 of record BTHU01000011.1, on the reverse strand, counting down.
ACAAACGAACAGTGCTGTCCTCCTAAGGACCGAAGGCAACCCAAAACAATTCAAATGGGATCTTCCTTTTCTAGAAGACAATTCCTTCTGCTCCTGGTGCAGCACACACCCACCCTCACCTCTCAAACCAACCTTGCTAACCATATGAAAAGTATCTTAAGAGGACTGTTTTTAGAAATTCAAGAAATTTTGCAATTGCACCTCGTACTCCCATCCCCAAAGCTGCACCTGAAGTTCTCCAACTAGTAATGCACTGCCTTTGTTCTTTGGAGATTCTCTTTGGATAGTTTCCTTTTGGGTGATGCTAAGTTCCCTCTAGAAGAGTAGCAGAAGTTCTACCACACAGTACCGTGGCCATGGACCTCTTCATTCAGAACCCATCACCTAGAAGTGAGATTTTAAAGAAGCATGTGAGTCTGTTGGTTTCCAGCTACAGGACCTAAGGGTCTGGTTTGTAAAGCTCCAGAAGTTAGGTTTGCTGTTTACCCCTATAAACATAGCCTCTATTGAAGGCCAGAGGCACAGAGATGTTTACTAGGTGTTTGTGGGAAAGCACCATGAATGAATGCATGAATGACCAAAAACAAAAAAGTCAAGGGGCCAACTATCCTCCTCGGGAAGATGATAAGACAAAAAGCAAATCCCCAGGATGAAATTGACTCCCTCTTCCAGGTGTGTGTGTGTGTGTGTGTGTGTGTGTGTGTGTCTGTGTGTCTGTGTGTGTCTGTGTATGTGTGTATGTATGTGTCTCTGTATGTGTGTCTGTGTGTGTGTCTCTGTATATGTGTATCTCTGTATGTGTATGTGTGTGTCTATGTGTGTGTGTTTGTCTGCGTGCATGTCTGTGTCTTTGTGTCTGTGTGTGTCTCTCTGTGTCTGTAAGTGTCTCTGTGTCTCTGTGTGTCTGTGAGTGTGTATGTGTGTGTGTCTGTGTGTGTCTGTGAATGTGTATGTGTGTGTGTGTCTCTGTGTGTCTGTGAGTGTCTGTGTCTCTGTGTATCTGTGAGTGTGTATGTGTGTATGTCTGTGTGTGTCTCTGTGTGTCTGTGAATGTGTGTGTGTGTGTCTCTGTGTGTCTGTGAGTGTCTCTGTGTCTCTGTGTGTCTGTGAGTGTGTATGTGTGTGTGTCTGTGTGTGTTTCTCTGTATGTGTCAGTGTGCGTCTCTGTGTCTCTGTGTGTCTGTGAGTGTGTGTCTGTGTCTGTGTCTATGTATGTGCATGTGTATCTTTGTGTGTGTCTGTGTCTTTGTGTCTATGTCTGTGTGTCTCTCTGTGTGTCTCTGTGTGCCTGTGCTTGTGTGTGTGAGCATCTGTGTGTGTCTCTGTGTGTATGTTAGTGTGTGTCTGTGTGTGTGTCTGTGTGTGTGTCTGTGTGTCTGTCTGTCTGTAGGAGCTCTCTGTTTCTGATAAGCCCATTAATTCATCCCTTTCTTGCTCTTCAGTTATGCAAGTGACTAAACCTGGTTTAGGAGGAGCCAAGCCTGGCTGTTAATCTCGCCACCAGAGGGCGGTGCAGACTAAAGACCAGGGTTTTTCTTTTTTGTTCCACACAGGCACACACACACACACACACACACACACACACACACACACACACACACACACGCAAACCCAATGGGTAACCGCACCCTCTCCACCAAGGCCATTTTTGGATCCCTGGTTCAGCACTTCTTCCCTGTGTACTCCTGAAACCAAAAATCTCTTACCTGTGTCCTTGCACTTAGGGCCTGTAACTAAGTAATTAAAAATCTGTAATTCGAAAAATAAAAATCAGGAGGAGGGTCGCTGGCCAGTCTGTCTGCTCTGTTCACTCTTAGGAAAAGTCTCCACCATAATTTTCTAGACATCTCCCCGTGGTCCCTGGAGAAGTCTGAAGCTTCCTATGGGTGACTCATATTTAATTGATGATTAATATGCAGCAAGGACTGACAACAAGCTGTGAAATCACAGTGAAGCCTTTCTGGGGAAGATCGCCAAGCACTAGGCTATTATTATCTAATTTTGGGGCTCAAACTGGATTAGAATTGAAGAAAGTAGCTGACCCCTTCAGCATCCACTTGTAAATATTGTGTCAACAATGAGAAGGAGAATGCCCAAGGGAAAGAAGGAAGCAAAGGAGATGATTTGGTCCATCACTGTGTCCTGTAAGGCAGAGATGACACTGAAAGAAGGCCATCTCTTCCAGGCCATCACTGACACTCGTTTCTTCATTTGAAAATGAAATTTAAGCTTCATAACTCTCGGCTTTATTATCTTTATTCATTCACTCAGCAATAATTGAGAATAATTGGACAGATAGTGCTCTAAGGCAATAAAGATACCGAGACTATAAGGTAAAGCTTCAAGTGTGCGCACAATATCACAAATTAAAATTCAGAGGATAGTACCTCCCTCCTTCCCATTGAGGCTTTTTAATTGTACTATGTCTTACTACCTTCTACTAACTAGGCAGCATGCTCTTCCTCAGCATCAGGGAAGTGCACATCCTATTTGTGTTTATAGTATTAGGACTATTGTTTACCCCAGAACTGATGAGTAGATGGATGGATGGACGAACAGACAGACAGACAGACAGATGGAAGTATGGATGGATGGAGTGGTGTTCTGAATGAGAATGGCCTCCTTGGACTCATATATTTGAATACTTGGATCCCAGTTGGTAGGACTATTTGGGCTTGTTCTCTCTCTCTCTCTCTCTCTCTCTCTCTCTCTCCTCTCTAAGCCCTCGGCTGTTCCTTCACTCTGCCATCATGGACTCTTACCTCTGAAACCATGATCCAAATTAAAATATTTTCTCCTATAAGTTGCCTTGGCCATGGTGTTTTATCATAACAGAAAAGTAACTAAGACATTAGTATAAAATATGTAGATGGATGAACAGATGCATAAATACTTCATCTTCTCTCGTATCCCCTTGATAAGTATTAAAGCGTGTATTAGTTACTTTTCTCCTGGCTATGACAAAACACTTGACAAAGGTAATTTAAGGAAGGAAAGGGGCGTGGTCTGGATCAAGGCTGGATGTCCACCACAGGGAGTCATGAAATCCAGAGTGAAGCAGCTGATCACAGCGTGCCTGCCACCAGAGGGGAGCCAAGAATGAGCTGGTGCCCCCAGCCCAGCTCCCAGCCCACGGGACTCAAACTCTGTGAGTTTACCCTGTCAGGGTAAATGTTCCCTCCTCGGGTACAGCTCTCAGGAGAGACACCTTGGCAGGTGGGTCAAATCTAGAACTGGCCTTGAAGAGAAACAGCCGAAGCCTGGCATAGTACTTCATGACTCTAATCCCAGCCATCAGGGGGCAGAGGCACCAGTTCAAATCCAGCCTTTGTTGATAGAGTAGATTTCAGATCATCCGAAGCTACATTACAAGACCCTGTCTCAGACAGACAGACAGACAGACAGCAGACAGACACCCTGGGGATAGAGGAGTCTCCCTGTTGAGTCTGTGAGTTGGTTAACTAGACACATTCTATATGCTAGAAATATACAGACCTTGCACTGCCAAAAAGACTGTGCGAACTGTCCTAGAAGATAAAAGGAAAAGCAAGCTTCCTTTATCAGAGCTGGGGGAGTTTATTGAGAAACAAAGAAGTCCACAGCCTAGACAGCTCAGAATTACTCATCTCTGCTCAACTCGGGGACCCAAGGGCAAGGGTCTCTCTGTCATCTCAATGACTGAATTTTGCCCTGGTTTGGACTAATTGTTTTTGTCTTCCTTAATGACAGGTGATAGTTGTATATCTTTACAGAATAGCATGCGATGTTCTGGTAATGATACACTGTACTGATCAACCCAGTATTTCTGCAGTGCCTTTCATCTCAAATACTTCCCTTTTATTTATAATGAGAAATTTCAAATCCTTCTCTTCTGGCTGGTTTGAAAGCATTAACTACAGTTATTCTGAACTGTAGCAGGGAAGGTGCTTCCTCTTCTCTGACTATGAGTATGTCCCCTTTCTCCAGCCTTACCCTGCCCCTGCTAATCACTGTTCCACTCTCCATTCTAGTGAGCTCAGTCAGCCCTTCTGCATCCCACATATGAGATCACATGGCATTGCCTTTCTGTGTGTGGCTTATTTCTCAGAGCATGATTTCTTCTAGGTCTATTCAGGTGATGGCAAACAATACCATTGCATCCTTTACCCTGGTTTTGAAATTAGCAAGCTTAAGATTGGGAGAAGTCACTTTCTAACTGAGAATTTTTTTTTCTTTGTTTAGGGGGTTCTTGTGTGTGTGTGTATGTGTGTGTGTGTGTGTGTGTGTGTGTGTGTGTGTACACCTGAAGAAGACCTTTGATTCCTTGAGTATGCTAGGTGAGCACCTACTAGTGAGCTACATCTCTAGTCCAGGAGCACTTTTAATTGACTAACCTCAAACTACTTCTAACCTACTACAAAAAGAATATGGCTAGGTGCAGCAGTTCTTGCTTTAATCCCAGCACTTGGGAGACAAAGGCAGGAGGATTACTACAAATTAAAGGTCATCCAGGGCTTCATAGTGAGTTTCAGGCCAACACAGACTACAGAGCGAAACTCTCTCTCACATCAAGTAATTAAGTAAGTTAAGTAAGTAGATAGATAGATAGATAGATAGATAGATAGATAGATAGATAGATAGATAGATAGATAAAATCCATTTTCTGAGATTTCCCCAAGATGTGAAGCCTGGAATTCAGAGGGCAAGGGATAGTTGAGTGTACACGGTGACAGGAAAACCCATCTCCAAGTAAGAAACAAACAAACCATACTTTACTCCGTATCCTTCAGCTGTTCTTTTGCCTAGACCTGAATTCCTCATCCATCATTGGAGAGTCTTCCTTGGTTTGACTCAGTTTGGCTTCTCCGTCTCTCTTCTCTCACAGGTGCTCTCAGCTCCTCTTGGCGGCCCCAACCACCAGTCTCTGCACAGTCCCACTATATCTCACCTTTCCCATGTACTGTGATGAAAGACAAACCCAGTGCTGAAGCAACTTCCCACATGCCTGGGCTTGCAGAGATCTCCTGTTGCTCTGAGAGCATCACCCAGGGCCTCAGCACCCAGGGGTCCACTCATTTGCTTCTTGGTTATATTTTACCTTCTTAGAGTAATTCAGATATCAAGCTGACAGTGCAACCAGACTACAGGCACAGAATTTAAGTGTACTTATGAATATCTGTATATTCAAGAATAGAGATCTTGGGCCAAAGAGGTGACTTAGTGGTTTAAAGCACTTTCACAACCCAAGAACAGCAATGAAAATACTGTAAAAGAGTCTGCCTTACTTTCTTTTCTATTGTGAAGAGACACCATGACCAAGCCAACATATAGAAGAAAGCATTTAATTTGGGCCTTGCTTACAGTTTGAGAAAGTGAGTCTATGACCATATTAGGGTGTGTGTGTGGGGGGTGGGAGGAACGTGGTAGAGTGTGGCAGGCCTGCATGGACCTGGAGCAGTAGCTAAGAGCTCTTAAATCCCAAACCCAATGTCACATCCCCTTCAACAAGACCACACCTCCCAAAACAGTTCTCCCAAGCATGAGCCTTTGGGAAACATTCTAATTCAGATCACCACAGGGCCCTCCATACTTCTGTTAGCATTTCTTCTAGGCTCTGCCCCATAGTTACCTGGCAACAGCCAGGTATCAGTATAAAGGTATCAGTATAAAAATATCAGCCTGATTCAGTATAAAGGTGACTGCTTGCTCCTCTCTCTCTCCCTCTCCCTCTCCTTTTCCCTCCCCCTCTTCTTCTCCTTCTCCATCTCCCTCCCCCTCTCCCTCTCCCACCCCTCTGCCTTTCTCTGTCTCTACTACCCTCTCAACTCCCCTCCCCATGCCCTAAATAAACTCTATTCCATACTATATCCTTGTGTCTGGTACCCTATGGGGAAGGGATGCCTCAGCATGAGCATGCCTCTGCCAAACATATCCCCGGCTCCCTTTGTTTTTTATAAAACACAACAGCTTCTTCATTCAGGCCTCCTAAGAAGAGCAACTTCTGTTGTTGCTCTCTTAGTTAAAATTAGGACTTTGCCGTGTGACAAAGAATGGTGTCACTCTCTTGCGGACAAGTAACCATAAGAAGAAGCCTGGGAAAGAGTGCACACTGACCACTAAGCACAGGAAGAAAGTCATCTCAACCCCAGCCCCAGCTCAGACAGCACATAAAAGCCACACCAGTGACCTAGAGACATCCACATTACCAACACTATCTCTTGGTCTCTAGAGATGATCCCGGCCCAAACTGTTGACTGCGAAGAAACAAAATCATTGTTGTTTTAAGATACAACATTATTACGTGTTTTAGAACCACCAGCAGGGATAAGGATATTCCAAAGACACATTTGCCTACCCACCGCCAAATCAGAACTTCCTCGGATATCTTATACTGTGAGAGGGAAAAAGCTGAAATTTCAGAGCAGCCAGAGGAGGGTATTGTCTTCTAGAGAGAGATTTCACAGAGCACTGACAACTGGTCAGAACTGCTTGCAGAAGAGCCTGGAGCAGAGAAGATGATGGGTCAGTGACAAGCAGAACCACACTTTGACACAGACTGCTTTGTTCTGCACACTTAGGGCCCTCTAGCAAAACCTAAGCCTCACTGGACCTTTGTCCCTTTTTTTAAAAAAAAAAAAAGAGTACTGATATGCAACTGTAATCCCAGCACTCACAAGGTTGAAGCAGGAGTCTGAGGCTATAATGGCTATATTGGGCTACCTAGTGAGACCCTATCTAAAAACAAAACAAAACAAAAACATAAAGGAAAAGAATCGGAGCTGCCAATGGAATTATCTTAGCCTTTTTCCCTTGGTCCCTTGGCAGCTTCCTTAGAAACTGGTTTACAACTATCAGTCTGATAAGAATGGTGAGTTACACTGGAGTAGATGACCACCTCTATGCTAGCAAGCCAGGAAAAGGATTCAACATGATAGTTGCATGCTAGGGGCTGACTAACTTAAGCTCTACTGGGTCCCAGCTACTTTTGTGCTGTATAGATCTACCCAGCAAGCTAGAATCTGCAGAAAGTATTGTCTAATGCATAGCTCTCAGAGATGGCCATGGGAAAAGACACTGCGTCATCTTGATGTACATCTGATTAGAATGAGCAAAATAGATGCTGTCTACTCTGCCTGCCATGTATCTGTCGTTATCTTCTTTATGATGACTGCAATGACCATTTTTAAAGGTCATGTATGACAATGTTCCAGCATCTAATCAACATAACTATTCACAGAACATGTAAGTGTTAAGTTTTCTGGATCCAATTTACAGAACAACAACAACAAAAAGATCCTTAAGGGCTTAAGGGCTGAAGGGGAGACCGGAGATCTCACTGAATCTAAGGAATTTTAAATTTGAAGTGTTTGGGACAAAGAGGGAAGACCTTTCCTAACAAAGTAAATATCATGAATTCTATCTTAGACATTATTCTATTGTTGTGACAAGATACCATGACTATGGCAACTCTTAAATAGGAAAACATTTAATTGGGGTCTTGTTTACAGTTTCAGAGACTTAGTCCATTATCATCATGGCAGGGAGCGTGGTAGAAGGCATGGCAGACATGGTACTAGAAAAGTAGCTGAGAGTTCTACATCCTGATCTGCAGGCAGCAGAAAAGAAAAGGCACTGGGCTTGGCATAGGCTTTTGAAACCTCAAAGCCCACCCACAGCAACACACTTCCTCCAACAAGGCCACACCCCTAATCCTTTTAATCCTTTCAAATAGTGGTGGTGACCTAGCATTCAAATATATAAACCTACAGGGGACATTCCTATTCAACCCACCATAATGAGGAAGGTTTGGTTGTGAAAAAACAGTGTGCATGTTGAAGGCTGTGAACAGATAGACCTCTAGAGACTAGGGCCTAAGTAGCAAGCACTAGATCAACCTAGAATGCCTGAGGAGCCACATTGAGGAAAGGGAGATATGCACTACCCATCCATTCTTTCTACAACCTGAAGCTACATCTATCCAAGACACAACCAATAGGCAGACATATGCATAATCATACTCACACAGACACATATACATTGTGTTTGTTCTTGTCAGAAACAAGCTTAAGAGATTGTTGTGAATTCTAGAGGAGATGGGGAGGGCCCCCATAGCAGATTTGTGAGGCTCTAATTACATAACTCTGAGGTGGAAATTTAGTAAAACTGCAGACTTAGAACAACATAAAAATACATAAAACAACCCCATCCTCTCATTATGCAAAGAAATTGCTCATTTGTGGAGTTTAGATTACAGTAGAGAGCTTATAAAGCAAAAATATGGAGCTTTATGGCATCCTATAAGCACTGGCATGTTCTCCACATAGAAAGTACATCTGCTGTATGTCACCTAACTGAAAAAACATGGTAAGTCCTCTATCTAAGGAGGTATGTCCCACAGTTCCACTGTACCTGCCTACAGGCATGGTGAGGAAGGGTTTGCATAAAGAAGCCTCCTGGGAGAACCACTACTTACAGCCCTTCTGAGACCATAGGGAAAGGATGCCCAAAGAACCATTGGCCAACAGGGATAGTTCAAGTCATGTTTGTGGCCACTAGACTAGGGAAAGTAAGGTGGCACCTGTTATGATCATAAAAAGAGCAGGAGGTTTAGAAAGACTGGTATATGGCGGTGTGGGGGAAGGGGGTGCCCCAGTGGGCCCATACTAAGGCATCTCTTCCCCCGAAGGACCAGACACACACAGACATGGTATAGAATAGAGTTTATTCAGGGCAGAGGATGGAAGTTAATGGGGTAGTGGAGGCAGAGAAAGGCAGAGAGAGAGAGGTAGAGAAGTAGAGAGAGGGGGAGGGAAGGAGAGAGAGGGGGAGGGAGGGGAGAGAGAGGGGGAGGGGACGAGAGAGGGGGGAGGGGACGAGAGCCCAAGAGGGTCAGAGAGAGGCTGAGAGGAGCAAGAATAATAGCAAAAGGAATAAGAGAGAGAGAGAGAGGAGGGGCTGAGCAGCCCCTTTTATAGTGGGCTAGGCCTACCTGGCTGTTGCCAGGTAACTGTGGGGAGGGGCAAACCTGGCTGTGGCCAGGTAATTGTGAGGTGGAGCTTAGATAGAACCCTAACAGCACCTATGTCCTGCCTTTATGAAGAAACGGCCATTGGTGTAAGACTCAATGATTTCCCTCGGACCAGGATCTCTACAGGAAAACAAACAATAGTAATAAACCCACTTAGCGTTCATTTGTCTTAACTTCTTTATTTTATTATCCATTCCTTTTCTTTACATTAAAACAGGCTTGAGGATGACTAAGTCATTAAAAATGCTATATGTTATAGAACTCTATTTACAAGGAATAAAAGATTTGGTAATCAAATGCATCAGGAAATTTTCAAGTTAAATTCATACACACACACCTTTGAAATTTCAAATGAATGCTACTGTATGAAAAGTTTTGTCATTGTTAAGCACTCACTGGACTTTGTTTAACTTTTCATTTTTAAATTTTTAATCCATTGGAAAAAATGAGCTGGCTATGGTGGCACATGCTTTTAAATCCAGGTAGACCTCTGTGAGTTCCAGGCCAGCCTCATCTATACAGTGAGTTCTGGGATAGCTGGAGTGACAAAGTGAGACCCTGTCTCAGACAAACAAACAGAAAAATAAGAAATCTGGGGCTTTCCTTTTTCTTTGCAAAATGTCTACCATCATGAGGAACAAGTGTTTTATAAAACAAGCTTTGGAAGTTGATCAGTTACTTTTGCATCACAGTGATCAAAATACCTGAGAACTAAAATGGAATAACGGATTCTGTTGTTCTCACGTTTCAGAGGCTTCTGTCCATCACAGTAAAGGAGGTGGGACAAAGAGCATCAGCATACACCGTGGCTGCCAGAAAACAGAGAAAGGGAGCAAAAGAAAGGTCCAGGGCAGGATAGTAAAATCCTTCCCCTCCCCTCCTTCCTCCAACTATCTCTACCTGGAGTCTCCATGGAAGGACTGTCTCTAGCCATCTCTAGAGTCTATCTGGTGGTAGTATGACTTGAAAGCTCTTAATAGTCATGCCAATAGACATATCACTCCCATCTTGGCCTTCCTCATTGCCTATCATCATGTTGTCTCTGTATCCCTGTCCCTTCCTCTTCTTATAAAGATACTAGCTGTATTAAGAGCTCACCCTAGTCCAACATGACCCCATCCTAACTTGTTCACATCTATTTCCACAGGAGGGCATAGTCAGAGATTCTAAACCTGGGGAAGCTCTCTAACCTCCTGTGGTGTCCTAGCTCAATCCGCCTGAGGGAAATAGGCTCTAAAAATAAAGTGAGATGGCCCAGTAGCAGCGAGCTGGGACCAGAGTTAGAGTTTACTTCCCTCCCCCATATCTCTCATCATTTGCAAATAGCAACATACCACCAAAATCACCATTTGATTCCAAGTTCAGGATAAAGGGAAGGGATGGCTTTGTTTTAGAAGCTTCCTGTAGTGAGCTAAGTTTACAGCGATGTGTTGGCCTCTAGAAGCATGGTCCCTAAGTTAAAGATAACAGTTTCGCTGGGAGAGCTTACTGTAAAGTGAAGAATTATGATTCCTAGTGCTCAACAGCATGCTCGCTCACTTCATGCTTCCCACAAGTCAAAGTCAGTCTATATCCAGAGACAGTATTCTTCTTCCAGCACCAAGTTGTCTTGATGGGAAATCCTGGAGAAAGTGGTCCTTTGACAATCTCACCACCAAATGCCTTTGACTCATGTAAAACTCAGTAGGATTTTGAAAATGCTTATTTGGAACAGGAATAGAATGATCACAAAAGACAGTTGTTTATCAAAAGGCCAGCTGACAGCTAATCAAATCCCAGTCTTTAATACATCTATATAATCTGAGACAAGGATTGGGAAACCAAGCCCACTCTTACTCACTGCTATGGTTTCTAGCCAAAGAGAATTGATTGATGGGCTCCAGCAACCCCTGCAGGTCTATATACAGATGCAGAACAAATGTCTCTGGCCTGAAGCAGCTCTGAGACTAGAAGAGGCAGCTCAGACCACATGGTGAACATCTGGGATTTCATGGCAGTGGCTCAGTACCAACTCCATGCTGGAGATACCTTCACTCCATGCTGGAGACCCAATGGCATTAATTCAAGCCAAAGAGATACTACTTGGTATTCGCAGAGGGATCTTGACTCTCTGAGAGGGAGGACAGGAGGAGAAAGTCAATTCTCACTAGGCACTGGGACACTTGGAGTTACCTTCAGGAATTGGAAAAGGAACTGAACCCTCCTGAGCCTCTGCTGCCCCCTTCATAATGACAGCTGGTACTTGCAAGAAGGCACATAGAGAGCATTCAGAATCTGGAGTGAATTGCTTTGGAAGTCTCATCCTGGTCCTGGTCCAGTTTTAGATGAGTCTGAACATACAACGGTGAGCTGCTTTGCTCATTCAAAGGTTAGAGGTGTCCTATCATCTGTAAGGACCTCAAGAAAGCAGCAAAGAACCCAAACTCCAACTTCAAGTTCTGTGGCCCCATGATGGTTCTGTTATGTCTAAGTTGCAGTTACCCCAAAGACCACTGAGGAGCCAATTCAGATGTAAACACATAAGGATCTAGAGCAAGGTCTCTCATTGTCCCTATCACAGTGGGTCAGAGCGAGAGCCCTGAGTCTATGGGTTCAGGGTTTTTATTATGGTTATAGCAAACTTGGGGAATTTCCATATGGGTCAGCAAGTTAATATTTTTAAAAACTGTGCTTCTGGCGTAATCTGCAGGAACTGAACACAGAGGCAAGCCACCTGACTAACAGGATGGCCAGGTTATCTATTCTCTGCAGGATGTCTTAGGATATCTCTATGTACCTTGGTGCTGCTATTGCAGCCTGGCTGGTGCTAAAGGGGGAGGGGTGTCATAGGATGTTTGCTCAGGTGTGATTTTCTTCCTGGAATTGGAGTTTAGCCCCTTGTCTCACACAAAATGGAGTTTCTTTAAAAATGGGGTTGGTTGGGTTTTATAGTTCCACTATGACCTTGCTTCATGACTTTGGATAAATTTTTGAGCCTTGCTGTCCAAGATTCCTTATTTCTCAAGTACAGACAATTCATGTTCTTCCCTTCTCCCTACATGAGACTCATATAAGATAATACGTACAAATGTTCTTATTATGGGTTGAACATAGAATTTCCCCATCCTTCTCAAGCTTGTGTTTTGAGTCCTTGGCTTCCAGCAGGTGAGGCTGTCTTGGAGGTTGTGAAACCTTTAGCACATGGTATCTAGCTGGAGGAGAGAAGTTACTAGGGTCAGGCAGAGTCTAGCCTGATCTACTTCTAACTCTGATTTCTGTTTCAAGATTGGCCAAGATAGAAACAAGCTACGCACCAGGCTCCTGCAGTCATGCCTTCTCTGCCCTGGTGTGTGATGTCCCCTGAAACCATGAGCCAGGGTAAAGCCTTCCTCCCCAAAGTTTCTTCTATCAGCTATTTTGTTGCGGCAATGAGAGAAAGAACTAATTCAACTCCGTATAATACTAGGGACAAAGGCACCAATAATAAAGAGTAGAGAGGAACCACCACTCAGCCACCAGCTATCCAGGTATGGGAACCTGGAAAAGTCATCATAAAGCTACCATAGTAGATGACAGTCTTGGAATTCAGTGGGTTCAAAGCACTCACAGATGCAATGATACTTCCACTGCACAAGATTCAGAAACTTTGGGTCATGTGTAGGTCTCTAGCATATCCATAAATCCTAGATCTCCACAGAGAATGATAGCAGCAGCCAAGTATCAGCTGTGGTGTCCCTGCAAACTAAAATTGAAAAAAAAAATATTTGTACTTATCACCATGCTTATAAAAACAATGCTGCACTCACATACATTTTCCCAGAACTGTTAAGGACACTCAGCCCCCACATACTTGGCTGTGTTGTCCTTAACAAGTTCTACCAGTCCTTTATTCTTACCCTTCTGGATGTTCCCATCTACTTCCTGTCTTTCAGAAATCCCCTGGAGTCTCTGGGCTCACAGGGCTACCCCTGCTGTTCCAGGAGCAGCTCTAGACTGCTTTTCTTTTTATCTCTCTGGGATTCAGGGGGCAGAGGAGGCAGACATGCACTCAAGCTTCAACAAGAGGCTTCTGATTTCTTTCTGTTACGCAAACAACATCCCTTCTCTAAACATGGGCTCAGGGAAGGCTCCACTTGTACTCACTTCTGCAGTGTTGTATCTGGTCATTGGCAGCCCCTGGGGCCAGCACATTTGTAAGGCCCATTCCAGCCATTGTGCATGGCCCCATAAGTGCAGAAATGACACAGGAGCATCCTGAGTCTTGGGTCGAGAAGGAATTTTAGATCAGGGCAAGGGGCCATGCTTAGCATTTGCATTCCCCTTCTGTTGGACCTAAGGCTGTACTGCTTCTGTTCTTTGCACAGATATAATCACTTATGAAAATACATATTGATACTTCTGTCTCAAGCAAGTTAGTTCCCCATTGTCAGTTTCCATTTCTTCACATGTGAAATAAGTGAAATCAAGTATAGGCTCATAATGAGCAGAAAGCTTGCTCTCCAACACACACACACAAATACACACACATACACACACATACACACACACAGACATACACACACACACACATACACACACACAGACATACACACACACATACACACACATACACACACACACACACACACATGCACACACACACACATACTCATAAGGACAACAGTCAGATTGGATTAGAGACCCCTCATCTCAACTTAATTCTCCCTGAGTCTTAAGTACACAATACAATCTGAAGAACTGGGGGTGGCAGCTTCAACGTATGGTTTTACATGTAAAAAAATCAGTCTTACTCAGCTCTAGTGTCCTTCCAGGACTCACATCTACTTCTCTGAAGGTAAATGATGAACTTTGGATAGGCCTTTCTCGCCTTAATGGTCAGTAACTGGTTGGCAAGAACAAGTTTGGAAACTACTGAGATGTACTGCTATCTGGGTTGGACCTGGAGAAGAGGACTGGACCTGGAGAAGAGACTTCTATTGATCTACCCACAACACACTCAACAACAGAGAGCGAACTCTGGATAGCCACCACAGGGGTGAGTCTCAGAGTCATCAGGTGTTCTTGGCAATCACGGTAAGGACTGCACTCCATGTGTCGTCCACTGCATTATAACAACTTGATGGGGACCAAACAGCTGCATTGTTTGTCCTCTGTGGGGCATAAGAAATTGGTTTCTAAAACTGAAACACTTGAATTATCAAAGTAACAGGATGAATAAAAGAAAGTTCCTGTACAATTCTATTCACATGCATCCCGGAGTGACATGAAACAGGTCTGGGGATGCCTAAAGAGAAGGCACAAAAGAAACAAGAGGCAGTCATAAAGCTGCCTAGGTGATGTGCATGCACAATATCCTGATGGCGGCTGTGGCTTCACAGGTGCACATGTCAAAGAGCATTGCAGACCAAAGCATCTTGCAAACAGACTTTAAACGCGTGACTTCTCACACGTCAATTATACGTTAATAAATCTGCTCAAAGCCAAGGTAAGAATGACAACTGATTTATCAGGGAGTCTTGCAGCTAAAGCCCTGCTGAGAGGAAGATCAGAATAAAATGAGAGACAATTTGCAGATGATCGCTGAGAAGCTCTGGGATACAGAAGGCAGAGGCAAGTGGGGAGAGAAGGTAGCAGAGTGGTCGGAAGCCTGTGCCCAGAGAACCCGCACTCTCAGGCCCCTCCCATCCCATGCCACAATGCTACCTGCCCTTCAAAAGTTACCCTACAACAGACCAAATTATGCAGTCTGAAGTCTCTAGGGGTTGCTCACAGGTCTCCTAGCTGAGGGAAATCCCTCTGGTGTTCAGTGCTCTTCTCTGCTCCACTGCCAACCAGCGTCTCAAGACCGAAGAGAGAGAGAGAGAGAGAGAGAGAGAGAGAGAGAGAGAGAGAGAGAGAGAGAGAGAGAGAGATCCCTGCCACCATATCTCATTAACAGAGGTCCCAGCTAAGCCCCAGAGCAAATATCACAACCTAGATGCTCTTGGGTCTCGTGAAACAGGAACAGTAACATCTTCAGTGCAGGACTTGGGTGGCACTACATCTTAAACATACCTGGAACCCTGGAAGGATACTCGGCTACTGCCATATTCTCAAGAGGTCCATACTAAGAAGCTGCCTTTTCTTCTTCATTTTTCCTTCTACCATGGGCAGTTCTTTTTAGGCATCAGGGTTTCTTGGTATCTGTCACAATATTCTTAGCTGTAGAGATGGAATCCAGACTTCTGACCCCAACCCCACCTCTGAACTCATAAAAACAGCTTCCCAGAGCATTGGCCACAGATTTGGGATACACACACACACACACATATACATGTATATACACGCACATATAAATATATATACACACACACATACACATGGTTTCCATCCACAGCCACAGTTGTCATTCACAGAGGGCCCATTTCCATGCTGTGAGGTAGGGCAGCAGCTACAGAAGGCACAGACATCAATTTTGTGACATCAACATGTCCAACATATAAAATATATTTTTTAAAGGATTTATTTATTTTAGGTATGTGAGTACACTGTTGTTGTCTTCAGACATATCAGAACAGGGCATAGGAATCCATTCCAGATTGTTGTGAACTGCTGGGAATTGAACTCAGGACCTCTAGAAGAGCAGTTAGTGCTCTTAACCACTGAGCCATCTCTCCAGTTCCTAAATATGTTTTGATCCCTTCCATCTCACACCATTTGTTTTAGGTTGTGTTGTTTAGCTTTACTTTGTATCTGTGGTGCCTAGTTCATTACTTTATTTATATCTAGAAGACTTGGGAAGAGACCTGTGAATTAGAAATTGGCTGTCAGGTTCACAAATCTCGTGTGTGTATATGTCAGAGTCATTCAAGACTGTATAAGAGTATGAGATCAAAATGGGAAAAATAAACCCTTCTATTGAAGTTAAGACAGTTAAAAATAAGTTCCTGTTTGTCCTGTGTTAAGTTCTTGTAAGTTAAAGTTTCTATTTGTAATTAAGAATAAGTTTCTGTTTCTTTGATCTGATGTAAACTGCTTGAGATCCCATTCATATGCTATCTATCCTCAACTCCTGTTCTTTGCCTTTCATTGTATCTTTCTAACAATGTATAACACTCAACTCTCTCAGTCCTGTGAACACCTTGGCTCTCCTATAAAAGAGTCTTCAAGAGGCCAGCAGGAGCTGCTCTCTCAGTTCCAGACTTAGGGTGAGACAGCCAGCTGACCAGTCCCAGCTACATTCCAAAATACGACTTGCTTTAGTTGGACAATCATGGATCTAGTCTTTCTCCTCATGATTTTCAGCTTTATCAAGAGCCAAAGGACTTAGAGACTGTTTGTCAGGAACCTATATATACATTCTCTGACACAGCCTAGGGATGGGGAAAAAAGAGAAGAAAGGGGTGATGAGAAGAGGGTCACCCTAATGGAGCCTTAAGCAAACTTTACCTCAGTCCTCTTCCTTAGCTATAGGGCTCTTTATATGGGGATGGTTGTGGTGAGGAGTATCTGGAGGCTGAAGAGGAGGGATGGATAGATACTGGCATCATACTGCCTGGCTTCGATCCTACTTCTCCACAGGATTGACTGATCCTGGTGAGAGGTATTTATTTCACTACCCCAGCACCTCAGTTTCTCCATCTCTAACAATGTAACATGAATGGTTCTTGTCACATAAATGATTATAGAGACTAGGGTAAGAATCTCTACACTCTACACTTTAAGCAGCTTTATCTACTCTAATTCTTTGACCTTTGAAGGGTGGGGATCTAGAGCTGACTGGGAGGAAGGGTAAGGAGTATCTGGGGAGGGGAGTATGGATCCTTCCTTCTCTGAGTTTTCAAGGCTCTAAGCAGAGTTGCTTAACATGCAAACACTCTCCCAGCAGTTTACTAGCAACTGAAAGTCAGAGATGTGAATTGGTTGACAGACATCTTTTGTCTTTTTTAAATTAAATTCAGGTTTAAAAGGAACAGAGAAGAGAGGGGACATGGGCAGTGTCTCTCCTAATACAGATTGCTCTCGTGGAGTGACCTTTGCAATGATTGAGTCACAGGTTCTATGACAGGATGACCAAATGAAAGGGTCAGCCCCAAATGTCTCACTATTTCTGAAACAAAGACTAGAAATCTGTTTATGACCCAGAACCAAGCCTGTGGTGGCCCCAGGTGACCACATGGGCAGAAAAAGAAAACACCAGTTTACAGTTCCTAGTGCTATACAGCGAGGGAGATGAAGTGGATTAGAAGAGTCAGACATTATTAATATGTTTGCATGTTAAGCAACTCTGCTTAGAGCCTTGAAAACTCAGAGAAGGAAGGATCCATACTCCCCTCCCCAGATACTCCTTACCCTTCCTCCCAGTCAGCTCTAGATCCCCACCCTTCAAAGGTCAAAGAATTAGAGTAGATAAAGCTGCTTAAAGTGTAGAGTGTAGATTCTTACCCTAGTCTCTATAATCATTTATGTGACAAGAACCATTCATGTTACATTGTTAGAGATGGAGAAACTGAGGTGCTGGGGTAGTGAAATAAATACCTCTCACCAGGATCAGTCAATCCTGTGGAGAAGTAGGATCGAAGCCAGGCAGTATGATGCCAGTATCTATCCATCCCTCCTCTTCAGCCTCCAGATACTCCTCACCACAACCATCCCCATATAAAGAGCCCTATAGCTAAGGGCTCTTTAATAACTGAATCTTATTAGCCCAGTCTCCACTCTAGGTGTGCACAGCCGTTCCAAGACCAGAGAAAATGATGTTCTGGTGACATTTGAGCATCAGCAACAGGGTGAAGTCCAGACAGCTAGAAAGATGGCTAATCTGGGCACTGAACTGCAACCAAGATGTAACAGAAAAGCCACCACAAATCCTTAGAACCCTCCTCCTAGGAAGGAGAGACTGAAACTAAGCAACCCCCACCTCATCATTGCTCCCTAGAGAAATATCAAAGAGTGGATTGTTTTTCTTCTTAATTAAACCTTCTAATTTAGACCCACCACTCTGAGATCCTTGCCTAGAGAATGGTGGGCTAGAGGGGAAAATACACGGAAGGCACACACCAACTTTCTCTTATGCTGCTGGAGGCTTGTATTACAGCATGCACCTAGCATGTAAGAAACCCTGGATTCAACCCCCAGAAAAATGTAAATAACCTCAAACTCAGACTTGGGGTCTTACAGTGGCATTAAGGGGTATTTCATCATAAATTCAGTAGGCTAAAGTATGGGGTATGTTTGTCACACAAGGGCAGTTCAAAGCAGAGCCAGAATTTGAAGCCAGCTTTGGCTGAAACAAAAGCCCAAGTTCTTCTCAAGTCTCTCCCTGATTACACACACACACACACACACACACACCATCATCATCATCATCATCATCCCTTCGCTTGCCCTACCACACCCTCTCCACTTCTTGTTGATAATGTGATAAATATGTGTAATCCTTGTTAGCAATCCCTCTAGGCTCCACCCAGCAGTTACCTAGCAACAGCTTGTATAGTCTCCTACCAGGTGCTAGCCAACCTGGTTTATAAGGACTGATTAACACACACACACACACACACACACCCCTCTTTCTCTCTCTCCATCTCCCTCTCTCTTCTCCTTCCCCTACCCCTCCTCTTCTTTTTCTGAGTGTGAGCATGTGCTTTCTCTTCCCTCCCTTCCCCCCATGGAGACTTCTTTGGCCTCAGGCCTTAGTACTTGAAGCCAGTGACCTCATCCACCAAAAGCACCTTTCCTATAATCTTGTCTTTAATATATTCTAATCGGTTTGAATTGGCTTATTTCACCTGTGGCGAAGTAGCCTATCACAAAACAGCATGTATGCACATTTGAATTTGTCTCAGGGAAACACTGTCAACCAAAAGCTGCGTGTCTTTTCTTCCTCTCTAGCCTCTTCTCTTCTTTATCTCTCTCCTCTTTCTGTCCCATTTCCTTCTCTGCCTCTATTTCCTTCTACAGACTCCCTTTCCAGGTCCCAAATGAACTCCCTTTTATACTAAGCTTATCATATAGCTGATATACCTCAGGGGGATGCCTCAGCATGGCCTCGCTAAGGCACTGACTCCCACTGCAACATGTTTTACAAAACATCTCAGAGGCTGCATGAGATATGAGCTACTTGGCCTGAGGTGCTAAGGTGGCTGTGGAGAGCAGGCATCCAAACCAAAGGCAGGAATGTGATTTTTCCTGCCCCTACTGTCCAAAACAAAAAACAACAAACAACCGACCTCAGGAAAAAAGAATAACTGTGGTGCCTATTAGCATACCAAAGTGCACATTGGTCTCTCAGCAGCACAAATACCTGTTACAGAGTCCAGGCTGGTGTCCTGCCCCTCACCCTGCACCCTACCCTAAACTTCTCCAGCTCATCTGCAACCCTTCCCCCAGCTTCTCATTCCTGTGTAATCCTGCTATTTTGTCCATACAGTCTCCTGGTTCTCTTAGCTCTTGGTTCCTTCTCTCTGGTCCCCTCTCTCATGCCCCTCTCTCTCTCTTGATCCTCCTCTCTAGCTCACCCCCGCCCTCAACCCTCCATCATAGACCAATTCACGGGCCAAGTTCAGTCTATTTTTTCTCTCGGCTCTGAACTCTTCCCCATAACTATTGTTATGTTTTATAAAAAACAAAAAGAAGCCAGGGATATGGTATGGTGTCGGGGAAAGGGGGTGCTCATGCTGAGGCATTCATTCCCTCTGAGGTACCAGCCACATATACTATAGAATAGAGTTTATTTAGGGAATGGGGAAGGGAGTTGAAGGGAAGAGAGAGAGAGAGAGAGAGAGAGAGAGAGAGAGAGAGAGAGAGAGGAGAAGAAGAAGAAGAAGAAGAAGAAGAAGAAGAAGAAGAAGAAGAAGAAGAAGAAGAAGAAGAAGAAGAAGAAGAAGAAGAAAGAAGGGGAGGAGGAGGAGGCAGCCAGCCATGAACACCTGGAGGGGAATGGAGAGAGAAGGGACAGAGAGGAAAGAGAGGAAGGGAGTAAGAAGGGCAAGAAAATGAGGAGGGGGCAAGCTCCCCTTTTACAGTGAGTCAAGCATACCTGGCGATTGCCAGGTAACTATGGGGTGGAGGCTAGAAGAAATGCCAACACCTATAATAAAATCTTTCTCCTCAAACATACCTGGAGTGGTTTTGTCCCCACTATACACCTAACCCTGTAGCCTCCTCCTCCCTATTCCACTTCAACTTGCCCTTGGGCTTCCATAGCCCTGGCGATGAGATTTTCAGGATGGTTTGACAGGCGTGAGGCCCTGGCCCATGTGGAGGGCCTCCCTCTCCCACTCATTTGGTCTGTAGGGCTCCACAGCTGTCTGACATGACAACTCCATTGGTGACTTGACCATCTTGGCTCCCATTTCCTGTCCCAATCTTGTTTGTTCCGTGGGAAAGGATGTGTAAGAAGGCTAAAGCTTCCAATAGCAACCAGAGGAGAGCAGCTGCAGAAGTCATCTCAGCCAAAGAACCATCAGGGGCTGGACAGCGTTGCTGTTTTCTGCAGAGAGCTCCCCTGCAGACTTGGAGCTGAACACTTGCATCTGGGGAAGTGATGACTTGGTGGCTTTCTGTCCAAGGACACCCATTCCAAACAGACCCCTATACTCCAGGCAGGTGGTGTCCTGCCAAGGGCTCTCCCTCACGCCCACACACTGAGCTGACCTGCCCCAGCATTGATTCTAAATGCTCTCCAAGTGCCCCACTCCCACCAGGTTAATCCCCATCAAATTTCATTAATAGAGACCCATCTACCTCTTCTCCCCTGCACCAGAGTGACTGAGATTAGAACTGAATTTGCACCTTGAGGCTCAGAGGCTGCACCCATCTTCTGTTTCTCAGCCTCTCCCCTCTACACTAGACTGTTTCAGGCAGGAGACTGGCCAGCTGGCCCAGGCCTCTGGAGATCTCTCCAAAGATTTACTGGGGGGACAACCCCTCCCCTCACTAAAAGGCTGATGGAAGCCATCTGTGCCTGAACTCTGGGAATTGAGCAGGCAGTGCCCTGGGCCTCTAGAGGCCTCAAATCCCTGAGGAAATTCTGCCAAGCTCTCAGCAAAACCTCACCACTAAAATTAACTGGTAATTTCCCAGGCCTTCCCCCACCTGCCTGAGCTGGAGAGCAAGTGCTAAGCCAGGTGAATTCCCCACAACAGGCCCAGGGGAAAGGCAATTGCTTAGAGTTAGGTCCCAAAGAAACTTAGGAAGGAGGGATAACTGTGGTGCCTATCAGCATACCAAAGCGCACACTGGCTTCCAGGCTCACTCAGTACCCACAGCCTCTCTCAGTTCTTCTCACCTGTCTCCTACCTAAACTTCTCCAGCCCTTCCCCTCGCTTCTCATTCCTATATAGCCCTACCACTTCAGCCATTTCCTTTTCTTGACTTTCTTTGGTTCTCTCTCTCTCTCTCTCTCTCTCTCTCTCTCTCTCGGTCCCCTCTCTTGCTCCCTCTCCCTCCTCTTCCTCTATCACCTACCCCCTCTATCTTTCTTCTCATGGCCTGGTTCAGTGGGTTCAGTGTACTGACCATGTGCAGAACCCACAAGGCTAAGTACTTTCCCACCTTTGTCCAATCAGGGACAACCATACTTCCTGGTGGACTTCCTGCCTATGTGACTGCCACCCCACCTACATGTGATCAAGCAACCAACCTTACTTAATAAAGGGGAAACACGTGGTTCGTTATCTTAAATGAACAACAGCCCCCCAGCATTCCAGGAAGTTATCTATCTTTGGGCAAGCAAAGTTTACAGATTAACTTTAACCTTCACACCTGGTCTGGACTCCAGTGGACGCCTCTGGCAGTTCTCTCCCTTGTATTTACAATAAAAACCGTCTCCTCAACCATATCTTTAAGCGCTCGTGGTACTTTGTGCACTCAGTGCAAGAAAGAAGTTTCTTCTTAGCAATTCTGCAGCCCCTGGTGTAGGCAGCTCTCCTGTTCTCATGCCCTTGGGACTGGCTCACCCATGTACCAACTCAACGGTGCTGCCCAGGTGAGGCAACGCCTTACTCTTAGATCACAGCCTTAGGTCATTCCCACTTCCATCCACACACTCTCCTGACACTAATGCTTCCTCTAAGCCAACTCTAATTGTACCATTCCCAGTAGGATGTCCTTAACAATCCCTCTGCGCTACAAAGTTCTTCATATTTCAACCACAACTTTTATTTGCAGGTTTTGTTGTTGTTGTTGTTCTTTTTCCACATGTGTTCACGCATGCGGTGTGAACGCATGTGTGTATGCCTTTGGATAGATGTGCTTGCAGATGTGCACACAGCTGTGTGCACAGGTGTATGGAGGCCAGAGAGGTTGACCCTGGTGTCTTCCTCAGACGATCCTTTAATTTTTTTTAAAGATTTATTTGTATGTGAGTACACTGCTGATGTCTCCAGACACACCAGAAGAGGGCATCAGATCCCATTCCAGATGGTTGTGAGCCACCATGTGGTTGCTGAGAATTGAACTCGGGACCTCTGGAAGAGCAGTCAGTGCTCTTAACCGCTGAGCCACTTCTCCAACCCCAGTCCTCACATTTTATTGATTCTGTTTGTTGCCGATGGAACTCCAAGCTTGCAGCTTCAGCAACTCGCTCTAGCCAGCTCAGTTTCGGGAAACCCTGTCTCCAACTCTCAATCACTAGGATCCTACTCTTCATGCCAAAGCTGGCGATCCAGTCTTCAGTCTCTGAGCTTGAGCAGCAAGCACTTCACCCACTGAGATGTTCCCCAAGACCCTCCCCTCATTAGGCTCCCACTTCATTCCATGAAAGGCTGATTTCTGCTTAGTGCTTGGGAAGCATAATCCCCAGTTTCTCCCACCCCCTCCCCCAGACTCTCATCCCATGCTTTCTTCTAAAAAGCTCTATAAAATGCTCTTCTTGTCTCAAATATTTTAACAGAAACACATGGCCTGTCTTTAAAAGCCTCATGCTGAGTCTATTATATGCACAGAACTGCTTATACTCTTTGTTGGAATAAAATCTCTCTCTTACAACTCAGTCTGACTTTCATTTACTACATGCATCCTTGCATGTTCTCCATTCTAACTCTCACCAGAGTCTGTATCTGCACCTCTCTGTGTCTGCTAAGAATCTAGCAGGCTGATCTGCCTGTGAGGATGGGCAGTAAGGGATGAATTATTTGTTGAGAGGATGAATAGATGCTGATGAATGACACATATTCTTTCCTTGTTGCTCCTGTGGGTTCGTATAAGAAACATTGTTCTAAACCACCTGAAACTGCTACAGGCAAAAACACAAGCAAGGAGAATTTGCTGGCGCTTCAGCATTACACACCCTCTACTACATTTTAATGAAGACTGCCACTTAGTAAATTATTATGCATTCCTAAACTCATGTGCTGTCCACAGTAATCCAAAATAAAGATTTCTCATTAGTTAAACAAACAAAAAAAACGTTATCAGTTACTAATAAGTGAGAAAAGTAACTATGAGACTGGCATGTATCTATTAAAGAGTTTATATATGCAAAAGACAACATTGACTTGGATGGAACTTATATATATATATATATATATGTATATGGTGTATATGGTGTATGTGTATATATATATATATATATACACACACGCACACACATACACACACACACATACACACACACTCACACACTCACACACATACACATACATACTTGCAGGTGTCAAAGAGAGGAGTGGGCAGGCTCCAAAGACAAAAATCCAAGATATGGGGATACTAATTACTCAAATTTGATCAATCCCTGTTGTACGCATGTGTTGAAATATTACACTGTATATCTGGAAGTTGTATAATAATTACATGTTAATGAACACTAAAAGTATTAGGCCTGGAGAGAGAGTAGAGTGGTTACAAGCTTACAGAAGACCTGAGTTTGGTTCTCAGGATGCACATGAAACAGTGGACCAAACATCTGTATCTCCTGCTTCAGGGCATCCAGCACTTTCTTTGGGTGTCCCTGGGCAACTGCAAATGTACATACACATAATAAAAGTAAACCATTCTTTAAAAATAATATAAATCACTCAGTGGTAGAGAGTTTGCCTATCATGTCCAGTGTTAGGATTCTGTCTAAGCTCCTCCCCACAGTTACCTGGCAACAGCCAGGTATGCCCCTCCCCAAGCCCTAAATAAACTCTATTCTGTTCTGTAATGTGTCTGGTCCCTCAGGGGAAAGGGATAGTTTGGCATGGGCCCACTGTGACACCCCCCTCCCCCACATGCCCATAGAACACATTCTCATACCGCTTTCTCTTTTTATGATCACAACAGCCAGGACCTTGAGTTCAATCCTAGCACCACGAAAGCAAAAATATTAAAGGAGAAATAGTCACAGAGCTTTGAGGCCCCTCGCAGTCTCAACAAGAGAGACAAGGCCATATCGGGACACCTTAGCTGCAGAGGCTCTTGGGCTGATTGGTTGATTGATTGATTTTGGTTTTTCAAGACAGGATTTCTCTGTGCAGGCCTCAAATTCTGAGATCTGCCTTCCTCTATCTCCTAAGTACTGGAATTAAAGGCGTGTGCCACCACTGCCTGGTTGGGCTTTTTCTTTTAAAGCTCCAATTCTCCATACATTTAGGGTTAAACCCCAAATTTCTGAAGAAAAGCATCTGGCTGACCTGGTCCAGATGTGTTCTCTTTCTCTCTGTCTCTCTGTCTCTCTGTTCTCTCTCTCTCTCTCTCTCTCTCTCTCTCTCTCTCTCTCTCTCTCTCTCTCTCTCTCTCTCTCTCTCTTTCTCTTCCTTGCCAGTGCTTTACTAGAAGTCTGTGTTTGTTCTCTCTTGCATTTTAGACAGGGTTTTAAATCACAACCCACTGTGGCTTTAAACTCATGATTCTCCCGTCTATATTTCCAAGCACTAGATTCACAGGTATGCACCCACCATACTACACTTATTTTAAATTTTAAGGTTTTAAAATGGTCATGGGTGATGAGCTATTGTTTTGTTTAGGATGTCTGAAGTAGGCAAGCCTATTAGGTAGATTTCTCATTGTTGTGATAAAATACCTGCACAGAAGCAACTTAAGGAAGGAAAGATTTATTTATTTATTTATTTCAAGTCATAGCGTGAGGGTAGAGTCCATCATGGTGGGGAGGTGGGGTGGAAGGAAAGGAGATCTGGACCTCTGCTGGGGACTGTCTCCCTAAGAGAGAGAATGGCTGAAGCCTGCCTAGCTCAGCTGGGGTGAAGTGTAATGGAGCCCACTCCAGATGTGTGGAGGTGAGGACCGGTGGGGTGGGGCAGATTCTCTGGACTGCCAGAGCATGGTCCCTCTCAGACACAGTTGGGTCCTGGACTGGCTGGGTGCACAGGCTATAATGTAAGAGAATGTCCTTATTTCCACTCAGCCACTGACTCTTTGAGTTGGTGATTAAAACAGCAGAGCTTTGCTTAAGGGCATTTCATCCCAGAAGGGGACTCAAGGAGGGGAAACAGCTAGCAGTCCAGGTATGGAAATTGGTCAGGGTGGCCAGGGTTCCCTGTGACCACTTGCCAGACTCTCTTGGGGAGTCTAAGGGTCAAATGACCCTGAGTCTGGCCATCCCACATCAAGAGTCGGGTCATTCTAGTTCACAGAGCGTGAGGAGCTTTCTACATGACAACTCCACAGTCAGCAAAGCTCAGTGTGTGCGTGTGTGTGTGTGTGTGTGTGTGTGTGTGTGTGTCCTGACTGTGTTCAGTCGGATTTCCATTTCTACAACAGAACTTGATAGCAAAAATCTAGCAGACAAAAGAAAATAGTGTGAAACAAACAAACAACAACAACGAAACAGTAAGTCCATTAAGTCAGAGAAGAACAGGCAGATTCAGACACACAGTATCCACCTTCACTAATACACAAGAACCAGGGGGACAGGATCGTGTCTTCCACTCTGTCTCTGGATACCTGATCTGAGAGCACATTCAATCTTCGTATGTAGGAGATGTATGTATGTATGTATGTATGCATGCATGCATGTCCCAGATATAGGGACTTCCAGAACAGAACAACTCACCAATCTGTCCTGTTTCAGACATGTGTTAACTGACACTTCTTATTTTTGATTTCTACAAGTTTGCAGTGGTCACAGTCTGGGGCTCCCAGAGCATCTTAGTCCCATTACGCTCGCCCCCATCTAGGGCCTATACAGCCCTGAGCCTGAGTTGTGGTACTTGCTCCAGGCTTGCCCTGCCTCCACGTTTGCCTTGGACTTGTCCCCTCTTAGTGGGCTAACCCAAGATCCGTAGCCATGAGTCTGGGGTTCACCAAGCATCTCATGGAGCCATGAAGAAATGTTATGACAATAGGGGACACTGGGAAAAGACTCACAGACTCAATTCAGATTAAATTAGCTAAATGTATTAAAGCTAGTATCAGGGCTACAGTCTCAAACCCAAACTAGAGACATGCAGTGCTGGAGAGGATCAGAAAGGGTTCTTAACTAAAAGTCACAAGAGGACCTTAGATATCTGCACAAGCAAGGCAAGGGCTGTTCTGTCTGCCAAGATTAGGCAGTCAAGGAAACCTCAGAATAATCCTGGGATATCTGCACAACATATTACAGAAGCCAAAAAAGCAGTCATATCATAACATGCAGATGGTCACCCCTGCATATTTCTAAGTGAGAGAATCAACGAGTCAGGGTTACTGGGAACTTATCTTCCAGGGTCTGGAGTCAGAGACAGCTACTGGGTACCAAGATAGATGTCAATCATAAATGGAGTTTCTTTAGCCCTCACAGCACAAGTCTATGGAGGATATTTCATATTAAAACCATCAGCAGAAGGCCAAGGGAAACTGAATAACGCTATAGTTGGGACACAATTCAACATCTTAACACTGGGAAGAACCACAGGACCATTGTGGAAGGCCAGGATTGTGTTAAGTAAGGTGTTCTACTCTCAGAGTAAGACATAAGACAGGGTGGGCAGGGAGGGCTTATGTACAGCATATGGGACCTTGATTCCAGACAGGCACGAGAAATGGTATGGTTGGATGAGATCAAACTTGGGGAATCTCAGAATTGAGAATGACAGGAGTGGAGCTATCTCCCTGCCAACTTCTACCTGCTCAGGAATAAGTTAACACGACACCCAACTGAGAAGACCATGGACACTGGATCAGGTAGCATAAACACCTGGAGTTCTCCATGCTAATTACGTACCTAGATAGCCACCATGCATTCAGCCAATGAACTTCCCTTCCTGGGCATTCCTTATTGGAAAAAGGTATTTAATTCCTGGTTCACCCTGAATAAAGCGTATGCATTTACATCCATCATTAAATAATGCTTTATTTATGTATGAACAAGCAAGGATCATCTCTTCATCAAGGATCGCCACAGGTAGGCCTTTGTCATAAAAAGCCATGCCTAGATCCCCCAGAGAAGGCCTTCTCTCTTCCTACCTCTCTATATTTCCTAGGCACTTGCTCAGAATCAGACCAGTTTAGTGCCCTCACCCTGTCCAGGGCCCTGCCTTCCCTGCCTGGTGTATGGACACCCTGAGGGGAAGCATGGATGGGCCTCGGACCCCCTTTCCCAACTCCCAGTGGAATGCCAGTGGTGCCCAGGTACACAGAAGACCGGGAACCACAACATTTGTCCCAGATCCCACTGTTTTCCCTTCAGGGAAAACACGAACCGTGGACCACCGAATACAAACTTTGCCTTTTCGCTGCGGTGTGCCAGGCCGTGCTCTGTGCACCCTAGTGGAGAAGCAGGTGCGGTATGACAGGTTTCAAGTGAGCCCTTGAAATGTCCTGCTCCACCAGATGCCTGTGGGAAAAACTGGAGCCCTAGTTCCTAGTTACTTACCCCAGACAATGAATGGGGTAACATTCGCGGTCTTTTCCCAGGTTCCTTTATTTGATGAGAACAACAACACATGCCTCCCCTTGAAGCCATTAAGACTACCTGAAAGAACATTTCTGCGGCTTGATAAGGATCACTTTAACTTGTCAAAACCCCTCCTTATGAGGATTTGATGGGACAGTCCCTGCGTACTCACAGGCTAGACTGGGCCTATGAAGTCCCCACAAGACTGGAATGTCTACTGCTGAAAGCTCGGGTTTGAGTGAGTGAGATGGCCCAGTGGGTAAATGTGTTTGCTGTCATTCCTGATGATCTGAGATTGATCCCCGGACCCCAGTCCCCATGTGATGGAAAGAGAGGACTGACTCCCAGAGTCAGCTCCTCGACTCAGAAGCAGCTGGTGGGCTGCAGGGCCAGAGATGTTTACTCCATGTCTCTTTCTTTCTGTGTTCACCTGGAAAGGAAAAGGAAGGAAGAAATCGATGCTGACTACCCAGTCGAGAAGCACTGACCAATCCCTGTGCGCAAAGAGCAACCACAGGAAATGCCCACTACCCTTGACAGGGTCTCAGGCACTTGCAGGAGACCTTATGCCCTGGTTTCCCAAGAGTGATTTTTTAGGGTTTTGGAGACAGGGTGTTACTTTGAAGCCCACACTGACCTGGAAGTCACTATGTAGCCTATTCTGGCCTCAAATTAATGGCTACTTTTCTGCCTCAGCTACCCTAAGTGCTGAGGTTACAGGTGTGAGCCAACCTGGTCATTGGCATTTTTTTTCACTTTTTTTTAATTTTTTAATGAAAAAGGAAGTAAAAACATTTTATGATAAAATTAAAGATTTACATGGAAAATGTTTCTGACAAAATTGAAGAAGCATATAGAAAAACACAATAAGATTGACAATTTTCATGGAAAATTAGTGAGTAAAATGGTAGACACAAAAAAAAATTACTAAATTAATTGAAAAAGGAAGTATAAACATTTTATGATAGAACTGAAGATTTACATGGGAAATATTTCTAATAAAATTGTAGAAAAATATAAAATAACATTAAAATTGATTATCATGGAAAATTACAGATAAAATGGTAGGCATAAAAATATTTCTAAGTTGATTGAAAGTGGAATTATAAACATTTTCTGATAAAATTGAAGATCTACAAGGAAAAAATTTCTGATAAAATTCAAGAAATATATAGAAAAACATGTTAAAATTGACTATTTCATGGAAAATTATACAAATAAGTTGATAGGAATAAAAATATTCCTAAGTTGATTGAAAGTAGAATTATAAATATTTTCTGATAAAATTGAAGATTTACTTGAAAAATATTTCTGTTAGACTATGTTTTTTGTTGGGGGAATTGAATCCATTGATGTTATAAGATATTAAGGAATAGTGATTGTTGCTTTCTGTTATTTTTGATGTTATTTTTATGTTTGTGTGGTTACTTTCTTCTGGGTTTATTGGAAAGAGATTACTTTCTTGCTTTTTCTAGGGTGTAGTTTCCCTCCTCGTGTTGGTGTTTTCCATCTATTATCCTTGGTAGGGCTGGATTTGTGGAAAGATATTGTGTAAATT
Source organism: Tokudaia tokunoshimensis (assembly GCA_036184795.1). Lineage (NCBI taxonomy): Eukaryota > Metazoa > Chordata > Mammalia > Rodentia > Muridae > Tokudaia > Tokudaia tokunoshimensis. The sequence continues at coordinate 53,476,399 of BTHU01000011.1, read as the reverse complement.
TGGTTTTATCATGGAATATTTTGTTTTCTCCATCTATGGTAATTGAGAGATTTGCTGGGTATAGTAGTTTGGGCTGGCATTTGTGTTCTCTTAGGATCTGTATGAGATCTGCCCAGGATCTTCTAGCTTTCATCATCTCAGGTGAAAAGTCTGGTGTAATTCTGATAGACCTGCCTTTATAGGTTACTTTCCCTTTTTCCCTTACTGCTTTTAATATTCTTTCTTTGTTTAGTGCATTTGGTGTTTTGATTATTACATGCCGGGAGGACTTTCTGGTCTGGTCCAGTCTGTTTGGAGTTCTGTAGGCTTCTTGTATGTTCATGGACGTCTCTTTCTTTAGGTTAGGGAAGTTTTCTTCTATAATTTTGTTGAAGACATTTACTGACCCTTTAAGTTGGAAATCTTCACTCTCTTCTATACCTATAATCCTTAGGTTTGATCTTTTCATTGTGTCCTGGATTTCCTGGATGTTTTGGCTCAGGAGCTTTTTGCATTTTGCATTTTCATTGACTGTTGAGTCAATGTTTTCTATGGTATCTTCAGCCCCTGAGATTTTCTTTTCTATCTCTTGTATTCTGTTGTTGATGCTTGCATCTATGACTCCTGAATTCTTTCCAAGATTTTCTATCTCCAGAGATGTCTCACTTTGTGATTTCTTTATTGTTTCTACTTCCATTTTTAGATCCTGGATGGTTTTGTTCAATTCTTTCACTTGTTTGTTTGTGTTCTCCTGTAATTCTTTAAGGGAGTTTTTTGTTTCCTCTTTAAGGGGCTCTACCTATTCACCCATGCTCTCCTGTATTTCTTTCAGGGATTTTTGTGTTTCCTCTTTAAGGACTTTTACCATTTGACCCATGTTCTCCTGTATTTCTTTAAGTGAGTTATTTATGTCCTTCTTGATGTCCTCTAACAGCATCGTGAGATGAGATTTTTAAATCCAATTCATGCTTTTCTGGTATGTTGGGGTATCAGGGACTTGCTGTGGTGGGAGAACTGGGCTCTGATGTTGCCAAGTAGCCTTGGTTTCTGTTGGTAGAGTTCTTGTGCTTGCCTTTTGTCATCTGGTTATCTCTGGTGTTAGTTGGTCTTGTTGTCTCTGACTGGAGCTTGCCCCTCCTATAGGCCTGTAATACTGTGTCTGTACTCCTGGGAGACCAACTCTCTTCTGGCAGGGTCTGTTCACAGAAGGCTGTGGAACTGTCTGGTTCCCTGAAGCAAATGGCGTCCGGAAGGGAAGACTCCTGTCCCAGCTGCTCCACTGATCATATGCCTTGTGCGTTCCTAGATGTACCCCTCCAGAGAGAAGGTGGAGATCTCACCTCCACACTCAGAAGTGAAATCACTGCTGGGAGATCACTCTCTCCTGGTGGGTTAAGCACAGAAGGCTTTGGAGCTGCCTGGTTTCCTGCTGCAGATGGCGACCACGGTCATTGGCATTTTAATACATTTTAAAATGATCCTGGAATGGACTGACTTTTTCCAGATCTGAATTATTTGTTTGTCCAGGCTAGTTTTATGTCAACTGGACAAAATCTAGAGTCATCTGAATTGAGAAAATACCTTCCTAAGATCGAGCTATAGTGTATTTTCTTAACTAGTGATTGATGGGGGACAGGCAGCCCATTGTGGGTGGTGCTGCCACTGGTCTGGTGGTCCTGGGTTCTGTAAGAAAGAAGGCTGAGCAAGCCATGGGAATCAAGCCAGTAAGCAGCACCATGCCATGGCCTCTGCATCAGGTACTGCCTCAAGGTTCCTATCCTGTTTCAGTTCCTGTAATGTACTCCTTCAAGGATGTACAATGATGTAGAAGGGTAAGCTGAATAAACCCTTTCCTCCCTAAGTTGCTTTGGCCATGATGTTTCATCACAGCAATAGAAACTGGAACCAAGCCAGTGTCCTTCTGTACCTGACATTGCTTGCAAGAAATGAAAGTTGGGAATCCCAGGAAAAGGGTGTAGAGAGGAAGAAATGATTAGAGGGTGTCTTAGTTAGGGTTCTGTTGCCATGAAGAAATACCATGACCATGGTAACTCTTATACAGGAAAGCATTTAACTGGGGCTTTCAGAAGTTTAGTCCATTGTTATCATAGCAAGGAGCATGGCATCATGCAGGGGCAGGCAGACATAAAGCTGGAAATGTAGCTTAGAATTCTACATTCAGAACTGTAGGGGAGAGCCACTGGGCTTGACTTGAGCTTAAGAAACCTCAATGTTCATCTCCAGTGACACATTTCCTCCAGCAGGGCCACGCCTCCTAAATCCTTTTGAATAGTGAGACTGCCTGATGACTAAGCATTCGAATCTATGAACCTATGGTGGCCAACCTCATTCAAACCACCACAGAGGTGCAGGGAGCATAAGTAGACCTGGAAATTCTCTAGCCACAGCATCCTAAATGGTGGGACTATAAGCACAAACCACCATGCCTGCTTGTATTAGTATATTTAACTATGGAATGAAGCAAGGTGACTCAAAAGAATAGCACTTCCCACAAAAGTCTGGTGACCTGAATTTGAATCCTGGAACTCACATAAGGGTGGAAAGAGAGATCCAGCTCTGCAAAGCTGTGCTTTGATAACGGCTCCACATGTATGCACAGAGAGATGGAGAGAGAAAGCAACAGAACCTTCCATTGCTCTCCATTCTACTCCAGCTTGTTGGTGGGAACCTGACCAGGAACATGTCTGCAAGGTGTCCTTGTCCCTCATCTTTATACCCTCATCCCATAAGTAGGAAACAAGGTCTCTGACTAAGAAGCAAGCATGCTTTGTTGTTGTTAAAACTTTTTTTAGGTTTATTTTATTTTATGAATTTGAGTGTTTGGGCTGCATGTATCTGTATACAGTGTGTGTGCCTGGTGCCCATGGAGGTCAGAGAGAGTGTTAGATCTCCTGGAACTGGAGGTGTGGATAGTTGTGAGTGAGCAAGTGGCTGCGGGGACTCAAACTTGAGTCCCCGGCAAGAGCTCTGAGTGCTTGTGACTGCTGAGCCATCTTTCCAGCCCCAAGCAGGCAGCTTTTGTTTAGTGAATTGTTTTTTTTTTTTCTTTTCAGAGTTACACTGAGATATAATTTACATATTAAGCAAATTATTCCAGTTAAGGTGTACCATTCAGGTTTTCAAAATATATTTACACAATTGTGAAACCATTATTCCAATCAACTGTAGGAAGTTTCATCACCCAAAGAAAACAGAATAGGGTCATCAAGATGCTCAGGGAGGGAAGGGACCACCAACCCTGAGGGTCGAAATCCCATTCCCAGGACCCAAATGGTTGAAGAGAATTGACTCCTACAATTTGTCCTCTGACCTCTCCATGCACAATGGCATACAAGTGCCCACACACATACACAAGATGATAGATAGATAGATAGATAGATAGATAGATAGATAGATAGATAGATAGATAGATAGATAGATAGATAGGAAATCTACACTCACTACTGTTCAGTCAGTTTCCCTGTCAAACCACCCCTGCTCCCCACCCTGGGAAATGACAAACCTAACTTCCTTTTCTACAGATTTGTCTATTTCATAAGTTGGACGGCACTCACTGAAAGAAGCTGCATGCCCACAGGCAACGTCCCACAAAGAGGCTCCCAGCCTCAATTTCCTACAGAGAGTGGCTTTTCAGCCTGAAGAAAATGACTGTGAGGGGACACTGGGGAGTTGGTTCACTGAGTAAAAGCACATGCTGCATGAATATGAGGACCCAGGGTCAGATCCCAGCACCCACATACACACACATAGCTGTGCACATACCTGTAACTCCAGTAGTGTCAGGCAGTCAGTAGGTGTGTGCCAGGGCTTGGTGCTGACAGTCTGACACCAGGGTCAATGAAAGACCCTGACTGAAAGAAGTGAGGTAAAGAGTGATGACACAGGACACCAACGTCCTCCCCTGGCCTACACACACACACACACACACACACACACACACACACACACACACGCATGCGTGCATAGACCACACTCAGGCAGGCACATACATATGTGCTTTCAGAAAGGGGGGTCTGAAGAGATGTGGCTAAGTGGTTAAATCACTATCTGCTCTTGCAGAAGATCCAAGTTCAACTCAAAACACCTACAGGATGGCCCACACCATTCCCTAACTCCATTTCCAGGAGATCCGATGCACTCTTCCGGATCTACACTGAAATTAGTTCACAGACATGCATCCAAACAAAGCATACAGACACATGAGATACAAATAAATGAATCTGAAACAATGTTTAAGAAACAAAATTAGGTTTAAAAAAGTGAAGTTAAAAGTGGATATTTTAATTTCATCTCTGTTTCTGCAATAACACACTCTGACTGAAAGCAATTTAGGGGAGGAAAGAGTTTATTTCAGCTGACAGGTCGTAGTCCCTCACGGAGGGGAGTATACACAGGAACTCAAGCAGGGACTACGAGGCAGAGGCCATGAAGGAATGCTGCTTGCTCACTCACTCAAAATCTTTGTGCTTATTCTCCATTTGGCATCCATCCTGGTACCTAACAGCTCTCCGCCTCTGACTCAAGTTCCTGACTCCTTCATCCTCACCCACAAAGGGGCAAATGTGTCTGCTTGTTAGGATACAACTGACTGCTGGTTTGGGCTTCTTTAACCTGCTTATGCTTACATTCAAGGATGAGGTCCCCTTCCCACCTAACCTCATCATAGCCAGACAGCTCTTATGGCTTTTGCCTTTAAAAGCCCTTCTTTACTTGCCTTCAGGCAGTGAGTCTCTTATTTGGGTTATAGACTGTGACCCTAATAGCAGCTCTAATAAATTTGACTAATTAAAATCGAAATTGAGTCTAGGGGTCTTTTCCTGATGGTCTCAAACTCCATAATGTTACTACATTGGTTTTAGCAAATAAAGCCCCGAGCAGTGTTTTAGGACTACATACGTGTGAATGCCAAAAAGCCACTGTGTACGGCTTGAGTCATAGATATGTAAGAAGTACTCTCCTGTTCCTTCTATGTCAGTGAGTGTCCAGGTGCATTACTATAATAAAATTCTCATGTGCTCAACTTTCCAGTGAATCTATCATCACGAATGTTAGATTGTGTGTGTTGCATTGGCATTACAAAGTTCTTCAGGTTGTAGTCTTACAGCCATTGGCACTGTGTGCTAATCCTGATGTACTTAGAAATGTGTGCATCGATATTTTAACGCAAACATCATGGGAGCCATACAAGTAAAACTGTCTGCTTTGTTGTAAATGCAAATTTAATTGCCTTACCAATTACATTACATTACTACTAATTACATTAGTAGTGCATTGGTTTTTGCAAATGAACCATAATGTGGTGTTTTAGGCATAAGTACCCCTGTTTTGCAAAGAGGCCACTGTGTATACATGAGTTACAGATGTGGTGCTTTCCTGTTCCTTGTATGTTCAGTGAGTGCCCATGTGCACTGGCATAGTAAAAATCTCATGTGGTCATCTTTCCAGTCAATCTATCACTACCTCCATCCATTGCAGTACAACTGTGTGTGTTGCATTGGTATTACAAAGTTCTTGCTGCTGCAATCATACTATTATTTGCACTGTGTGCTTATCAATCCTGTTCACTTAGGAACATTTATTTGTGCTGCTATGTTACTGCAGGCAACTTCAGAAGTATACGAGTAATCCCATCTGCTTCTTTGTAATGATTAGTGGTAGTACAGTGGATTTTGCAAATACACCATTGTAAGGGGTTTTAGGCATATGCGTGTGTCTTTTCCAAAGAGGCCATCATGTAGTGCAAGAGTTATAGTTCAGAACATTGTGCTCCCCTGCTCTTTTCATGGTCAATGAGTGTCCAGGTGTACTGCTCTAATAAAAATCTCGTGTCCTGTGCTTTCCAGTGAACCTCCCACCATTTCTGTTAGAGTACATCTGTGGGCCTTGCTTGGGTATTGTAAAATTCTTGCTGTAGTGATATAATACATTTCACAGTGTGTTGATCAATCTCAGTACTCTTAGGAATGTGTGTTCTGCAGTTCTGATGCAGCAAACTTCAGATCTGTACAAGTAAACCTGTCTGCTTTACTTTAAATGCACATTTGAATATGCTACAGTAAAGGTACATTCATTTTTGTAACTACATCATTGTACAGTGTTTTAGATATACGAGTGTAACTCATTGTGTCGTGCATGGGTTATAGATGCTTATACATGCTCTCCCATTCCTTTCATGCTCATTGTCCAGATTCATTGATTTAATAAAAGTCCTATGTGATCTACTTTCCAGTAAACCTATCACTACTTCTATTACAGTACATCTGTTTCGTTGCCTCAGTATTACAAAGTTACTGCTATTGTAACCTTACTGCCTTTTGCACTATGTGCTAATCAATCCCAGGAATCCTAGGAATGTTTATGTTCCTGGTCTAATGCAGGCAACTTCAGAGCTGTATGAGTAAACTGTCTGCTTTGTTACAAATATACACCAGAACACACTACTTTTTTACGACATTGGTTTTTGCAAATGTAGCATTCTGCATTGTTTTAGGACTAGGTGCCCGTGTATTCCAAAGAGGCCATTTTGAATAACTTGCATGTGTAAGCAATGCTTCCTGGTCCTTTCATGTTCAATGAATGCCAAGGTCCACTGCTACAATAAAAATCTCAGACTCTTTGCTATCCAGTCAATCTATCACCCTGTCTGTTACAGTATAACTGTGTGCCTAGCATTGGTATTGCAAAGTTCTTGCCATTGTAATTATACTACCATTTACACTGTGTGCTTCTCACTCCCTGCTGTCTTAGAAACATTTGAGCTGCTGTTTTACTACAGGTAACCTTGGAGCTGTATGAGAAAGCCTGTCTTTTTGTTACGAATGAACATTAGATTATAATATATTAGTAGCAGTACAGTTGTTTTTTGCAAATACACCATTGGGCATTGCTTCAGGAATACCAGCGTGTTTTCCAAAGGGGCCATTGTGTGTGGCTTGAGTTCTAGATGCATACGGCATGCCTCTTGTGTCTTCCATGATCAAACAGTATCCATGTGTACTGCTCTGGTAAAAGTCTTATGTGTTCCGCTTTCTAGAAGATGTATCATCATCACTTTTGTTTCCCTGAGACTGTGTGCCCTGCTTGGGTATTACAGAGCTCCTGCTATAGTGATAATAATGCCATTGTCACAGCGGGCTCATCCATCCCGTGCTCTGAGGAACACTTGTGCTGCTGTTTTCAGGCAGGCAAATTTGGAGCTGTAGGAATAAACCCGTCTGCTGTGTTGTTAATACACTTTAGATTATGCTACAGTGATAGAACATTGGATTTTTGCAAAGGCACCATTGTGGAGAGTTTTCTGCATTTGGGTGTGTTTAACAAAGAGACCGTCATGTAGTGTATGAGTTATAGTTAAGAACATTGTGCTTTCTTACTCCTTTCATGTTCAATGAGCGCCCAGGTGCACTGCTATAATAAATATCTCATGTACTATGCTTTCCTGTATCTCTATTACTTTTGTTACAGTACATCTGTGTGCCTTGCCTTGGTATTACAAAGTTATTAATGTAGTAAGAGTCCAGCCATCTTCACTCTGTGCTAATCAATCCTGGTACTCTTGGAAATATGTGTGCTGGTGTCCCAATGCAGGTAATTTCAGCTCTATATTAGTAACCTGCCTATTTTGTTGTAAACACACATTAGATTACCCTACAGTGATAGCACATTGGGTTTTTTTGAAAATACACCATTGTATAGTGTTTTATGCATATGAGCATGTGTTTTCCAAGATCCCATTGTGTACTGTGTTGAGTTACAGATATGTATATTGTGTCTTCCTGTTCCTTTTATGTTCAATCAATGTCCAGGTTCATTGATATAATGAAAATTTCATGTTCTCTGCTTTCTAGTAAACCTATCACCACTTCTGTTAGTACATCTGCTACATTGCATTGGTATTACAGAGTTATTGCCAATGTAATCTTGCATTGTGTGCTAATCTATCCTGGTGCTGTTAGAAATGATGTGCTGTTGTTCTAATGCAGGGAACACCAGAGTTGGAGAAATAAACTATTTCTCTTTGTTAGAAGTGTACATTACCACATCTGTCCCAGTGTGATTCTGTGTGTTGCATTAGTATTACAAAGTTCTTGCCCTTGTAATCTTACTACCATTTAAGCTGTGTGCTAATCAATCCTAGTGCTACCATTATAAATGTACTGCTGTTCTTGTGCAGGCAACTTCAGAGCAGTGAGGATAAACCCGTCTGCTTTGTTGTAAATGCACGTCAGAACACGTTACTTTTCTCCTACATTGATTTTGTAAATATACCATTGTGCATTGCTTTAGGCCTGTGTGGATGTGTGTTTCTGGGTATCTGTGTGTGTCTGTGTGTCTATGCATGTGTGTGTCTATGTGTTTGTGTCTCTGTGTTGTGTGTATCTGTGTGTGTGTGAAGATGTTAGTGAATGACTTGAGTTTTAGATGCATCTGCCATTCTTTTTTCTTCTTTTCATGTCCAGGTGTATGACTATAATAAAAATCTCATGTTCTCAGCTTTCCAGTGAACCCATCACCATTTCTGCTACATTACAACTGTGCGTGTTGGATTGACATTACAAAGTTCCACCATTTTCATCATATTACCATTTGTACTGTGTGCTTCTCAATCCGGGTTCACTTAGGAACATTTGTGCTGCTGCGTGACTGCAGGCAACTTCAGAAGTGTATGTGTAAACCTGTTTGTTTCTTTGTAAATGATTAGTAGTAATACCCTAACTCTCATGCACCAACATTATGCAGTATTTTAGGCACTTCTTCGTGTGTTTTGGAAAGATGCCTGTGTAGTGCTTGAGTGACAGATGTGTCTGCTGTGTTCTCCTATTCACTCCAAGTTCAACCAGTGTCCAGGTGCGCTACTACAATGACAGCCTCACGTGCCCCTCCTCCCAGTAAATCAATCTCCAATTCTGTTACAGTGGAGAGTTGTTTTGGTGCATTGCTATTAGAACGCTCTTCCTCTTCTAATGCCATGACCATTCCTACTGTATTCTTCACCGTCCTGAAGAACATAGAAACACACACGCTAATGATTTAATGCAAGCAACTTCAGAACTGTACAAGCAAACCCATCTACTTCCTTGTGAATGGGACTTAGGTTTCTCTGCATTTGTTTTTATAACTACACCACTGCACAGTGCTTTAGTCACATGTGAATGTGTTATCCAAAGCTGCCCCTACGTGTTCTGCTCTTCAGTTCCATTCTTTTTCAGTCAGTTTCTGGTGCCAAGCTACAGTATGAATCCTACATGCTCTGCTTTTCTGTAAATCAATCCCCATTTCTGTTGCAGTACATCTCTTAGAGGCGCATTGCTGTAACAGAGTTCTTGCTGTCCTAAGAATACTCCTGTTTTCACAGTGTTCTTACCAATCCCACAACACTTACAAACAAATTTGCTGCTGTTTTCACGCAAACCACTTCATAAAACATTACTATGCAGTATTGTTTCAGTTACATGAGTATGTGTCTGCCAAAAATGGCACAGTGTGGAGTTTCAGTTGTAGATGTTGTTGGTATGTTCTCCTAGTACACTCATGTCCAACCAGAGTTATGGTGCAATGCTACAAAGTGATCTCATGCTCTTCTCTTTCCAGGAAATCAACTATGTCTTCTGTTACACTACGGAATTGTTATGATACACTATTCAACACATACACCATCATACAAGAAACATGTCCATGTCCTTGAGATCAGAAATTAGACTGTGTAGTATCTTCATCACATGTACATGTGATTTTCAAAGATGTGACCGACTACTGCTTTGGTGATAGATTTATAGGTTGTGCTCTGCCATTCCATTCTTGTTTAATCGCTGTCCTGGTGCAATGCTACAAAAATAATCTCGTGTGTCCTGATTTATTGTAAATCAGTCGCCACTTGTCTCACAGTACATCTCTCTGTGTTGCATTGGCATAACTAAGTTCTTTGTTTGTTTGTTTCCTCTTGTTTTTTTGAGACAGGGTTTCTCTGTGTAGCCCTGGCTGTCCTGGAACTCACTCTGTAGACCCGGCTGACCTTGAGCTCAGAAATCCACCTGCCTCTGCCTCCGAAGTGCTGGGATTAAAGGCATGCGCCACCACTGCCCGGCAGCATAACCAAGTTCTTACTGCTGTAAAAGTACTTACTAACTTTTTACAGTTTCTTGACCATCCTGGTCTCCATGGGAACCTAATACTGCTGTTCTAGTGCAAGTAACTTCAGTGTTGTATGAGTACACTTGCCATCCTCACTGTAAACAGAAATTGGGTTTCACTGTAGCAGGAGTACATTAGGTTTTGCAAACACATCTTCACACAGTATCTTAGTCACATGCGTGTGTTTTCGAAAGATGCCACCATGTTCTGCTTCAGCTATAGATGCAGATGCTGTGTCCCCCTATTCCATCCAAGTTCCACCAGCAGTGTATGCTCCTGGGTAAAGCTGGCCCATTAAGAACACAATGTAGTACTTTTACAACAGCAAGACGTTATTATACCCATTCACCTCACAGAGGTGTACTGGAGCAGAAGTGTTGACTGATATACAAAAAAATCAGAGCACATGAGATCACTGAGTTACTGAACCAAGCAAGACACTGAATCAGTACACAATGGAGTCTCTGGAAAACCCAAACGCTTGTGGCTAAAACACTTCACAGTGGCATATTTGCAAACACCAACAAACATGTACCTTCAGCGAAATCTAAATCCCACTTACCCATGAAGCAGACCGCTTTACACATACAAGTCCGAAGTTGCTCTCAGCAGAACAGCAGCCATGTATGTTCCTAGATAAAGCAGGTTTGTTAAGAACACAATGCACACAGATGCACTTTTACAGTGGCAAGAATTCTGCTATACACAGCGATGTATGCAATAGAGGTGGTGACTGATTTACCAGCAAGCAGAGCACATGCATTTATTATTGTAGCATTGCCCCAGGACACTGAACAAAAATGCAAAGGGAAAGCTCACAATAAGCATCTTAATGTGAAGCAGTTCACAGTGGCATCTTTAGAAAACACACACATACTTGACTAAAACACCCTACAATACCATATTTGCAAAAAACCATGAACTTCCATGGCAGAGAAATCAATCCTATTCACATTGAACCTGATAGATCTATTCATACAATTCTACGGTTACTTGAACCAGAACACCAGTGCATAGCTCCCTGGTAAAATCAGGTTTCAGAATACAGTGAAAATGGTAATACTTTTACCACAGCAAGGACTGTTATACCAATGCACCTCAGAGAGATGTGCTATAACAGAAGTGGCTATTGATTTACAAGAAAGCTGAGACATGAGATTATTATCATAGCACTGCACTGGGACACTGATTGAATTCAAATGGAATAGGAGAGCACAGCATAAGCCTCTATAACTGAGATATGACACAATGGCAAATGACTATAACACCCCACAATGGCGTAGTTTCAAAAACCAAGGCACTGGTATTTCAGCAAAATCTAAATCTCATTTACAATGAAACATACAGGTTTATTCATATATCTCTGAGGTTGCTTATATCAGAACAGTAGTACCTTTGATCCTAGATAAAACGAGTTTGTTAAGAACATGATGAAGCCAGTAGGGCACGTATAGCAACAAGACCTTTGTGATGCTGGTGGTGAACTTTACAGAGATGCACTGTAATGTAAGTGGTGAGTGGTAGACAAGAAAGCAGAGAACATGACTATTGCTGTAGCATTGCACCAGGACAGTGATTGAATAAGAATGGGATAGGAGGGCTCAGCATAGCATCAGTAACTGAGCCGTACACAGCAGCATCTTTGGAAAACACATGTACTAGTAACTAAACCAGCACAATGGTGTTTATAAAATCCAGTGTACTTCTGCTGCAGTAAAATTTAAATCCTGCTTACAATGGGAGAGGTGGGTTTATTTTCACACCTCCAAAGTTGCTTGCATCACAAAAGCAGTTTCAATGTTCCTTGGTAAAGTGGGTTTGTTGAGAACAAAAGGAACACTCCTGCCAGAGAAGCTGGTAGGTTATCTTCACTTCCCCTTCTGCTCCTGGATGCCCAAATCCCCACTGTCACCAACAGCCCTACAGCAGCCAACTGCTGTCTCCTCCCTTCTTCTCTGTAGATTTTCACCTCACTCTCCATTCCTTCAAGTCTAATCCCTGAGTCTCAAACCTAGCTCATTAGCAAACCTTCTTCTATGGCCTCTCCTCACTCTCTACTCCTATTCTCAAGGGACTATCTAAGCAGATCCCAGTGCAACGCTCTGTTTTCTTCCCTCCTGTGAACCTTCTCCACCACACCCTCATTTTTAAGTCTCTAGTTCCAATACCCAGAGACAACTTTTAGTTGGAACCCCCAGTACCTATATCTATCAGGACCTAGAAAAATTTTTCCTATAGGCAAGACACAACTACCACACTCCCCGAAGAACCAGAGAGGAAACAATACCAAGGAGCAAATCATGCACCCAACAAAGACAAGACAAGACATCAGCATCTAGAATTAAAATCTTCCCAATCCCACAGGATTAGGTGCCAGCATGAAAACAAAATCAATAACACCCAGCAGGACAATATGTCTCCACTAGAGCCCAGCAAATATGTGAGTGTGTGTGTGTGTGTGTGTGTGTGTGTGTGTGTGTGTGTGTACTTGATGTTCTGTATCCTTCTTGTACCTTTATAAGAATGTCTTTCCTTAGGTAATTTTTCTTCTATGATTTTGTTGAAAATATTTTCTGTGCCTCTGACCTGCGTTTCAAAACAGCCTTTATGAATATGATAGAGGTCCTTAAAGAGGAAACAAATAAATTCCTTAAAGAAATCTGTGAAACCACAATCAAACCATGGAAGGAAATGAATGAAACCATTCAAACCTTCAAAGTGGAAATAGAATCAATAAAGGAAACCCAAACTTAAAGAAATCTGGAAATGAAAAATTTAGGAGCTCAAACAGAAACCACAGAGGCAAGCTTCACTAATAGAGTTCAAGAGACGGTAGGGAATCTTGACTATTAAAGACATGATGGAAGAAGTGTAATGTTGTTCAACAAAAATGTTGATCCTAAGAAAATGCATGGGACAAAGCATCCAGGAAAACTGGGAAACTATGAAAAGACCAAATCTAAGAATTAATAGGAATATAGGAAGGAGAAGAAACCCAGATCAGAGGCACAGAAAATATTTTCTACAAAATCATAGAAGAAAAGTTTCCAAACCTAAGGAAGGACATTCCTATTAAGGTACAAGAAGCATACAGAACATCAAATCGAATTTACCAGAAAAGAAATTCCCCTTGGCACACAATAATCAAAACACTACGCATATAGAACAAAGAGTATTAAAAACTGCAAGGGAAAAAAAACCAAGTAATATAAAAGCCATACCTATTAGGTATCTTATTTCTCAATGGAGACTCTAAGAGCCAGAAAGACTGGACAAATGTGCTATAGCATCTAAGAAACCACAGATGGCATCCTAGACTACTAAATGCAGCAAAACTTTCGATCATCATAGATGAAGAAAATATATTCCATAATTACATTTAAAATTTTTATTATCACATATTCAGTAAAGTAGCTGAATATAAAAGTAACTCACAAAAATCAATAGTCCATCTATATGAAAATTATAAGTGTTCTGAGAAAGAAATCAAGGAAATAACACTTTCTTCAATAGCCTCAAAAAACTGTAACATTTCTTGGTACGATCCAGAGCCAGAGGGAATAAAGGACACCAAGAAAGCAAGGCTCTCAAAATCAACATGAGCAAAGTTCATATGAACTCACAGTTAACTGCAATGCCCCCCTCCCCCCGCCACCCCACTCCCATCACTTGGGGCCATTTTCATGCACAGGGCCTGCCTGGGTCTCTACCAGATCCTCTATGCTTAAATTGTAGCTTTGAGTTTAATGTTTTTAAGGGATCCCTGAGAGTGTGAATGAGTGGGTCTCTTATTCTTGTGTCTTTTCTAAGGCACATATAAACAGCTATTCCATTCTAACCACGTCTTGGTCAATGTTCTATTGCTGTGAAGAAACACAATGACCACAGCAACTCTTATGAAGGATAATATTTAATTAAAGCTGGCTTACAGTTCAGAGGTTTAGTCCTTTATCATGGTGGGAAGCATGGCAGCACACAGGCAGACATGTTGCTGGGGAAGTAGCTGAGAGTTCTCTATCTGAATCAGTAGGCAGCAGGAAGACCAAGTGAGCTACTGGGCCTGGCTTGAGCTTCTGAGACTTCAAAGTCACTAGTGATACACTTCCTCCAACAAGACACACCCACTCCAACAAGGCCACAATTTCTAATAGTACCACTCCCTATGAGCCCATGGGGGCCATTTTCATTCAAACCACCACAAGTGGTATCTTTAGGTTCTGAGGATGTAACAGTTAACACAGAGACACAAACTATAAAGTTGCTTTTCAGTGAGAGAAGGTAGAACACAAAATGAACAGTAAATCAATGAGCACTGCTTCTGGTTTCCATGGCTGTGAAATCAAACAGATTGAAGCTGTTATTCTTTCCCATGTGTGTTTATCCACTTGGCAGAATGAGATATTATGATAGCAAAGCAGAAACACAAATCTGACTACATTAGTTAGCAATCCACAAGCCACACACAGCCTCTTCTCGTCCTCATTGCTGGAAGGATCCAGGATCAGCTCTCCAGTATGTGATTTTTCTTTAGTGTGGAATTACACTCCTCTTTATAGGGATTGGTCCTGACACTCTCCATAGACCTAGGACCTACCCCATTCAGGCCTTAGGTCTCAGTTCCAAAGCCCTAAGTACAATTGCAACTCCCCATGTTGGAGACATTATTTGATAAATGATCCTCTCGGAGGAGATATTTGATCAGTGACCATCTCATTGGAGGACTTATTTAATGAGTGATAATTATCATAGGATGGGATACTAGGCAGTGATGATCTCACAGGAGATGTGTCTTTGATTCATGACCACCTCACTGGAAGCATGAATGATCTGTGATTGTCTCTCTTACAAGCTTATGATCCCAGGGCAAGGACTTTATTGGCTCCATTCTCTAAGCCATAGTTGAGGTCCTGAGCCCAGCAGGTATTACTTAGAAGAAAAGCAAGCCAATGAGCCCTTAAATGAGAATTCCTCGATACTTTGGGTGTGGAAATCTCTCATTGTGGTTTGTTCAATTTTCTTCTCTAGAGCTAATTTGTAATGACAGGAACTTTGAAACTGAAAAATGCAGTCAAGTTCTGAGTCATTGTAGCCTTAAATATAAAGACTTGGGACATGATAAAGGAGCACATTGCTCTGAAAGGGGCAGGCCAGGGACAGTCATGGTGTCATGACAATCTTTGAGTTTCTGAAGGCATGCATTCCTGGTCTGGCTTCTTCACTTTCTTTTTTTTTTTATTTTTATAAGTAGTTTATGGTTTTTTTATTTTATTTTTTTAATTTACATTCCAAATCACTTCCCCTTTCCCGTTTCCTCCCTCCCCGAAAGTCCCATGAGCCCCCTTCCCTCCCTCTTTTCTCCATTCAACCCCCTCTCGTTACTCTGTCCTGGCGTTCCCCTACATCCAGTCTTTCCAGGACCAGGGGTCTCTCCTTCCATCTTTTTAGAAATCTATTGATATGCGGATTGTGTCTAGGGTATTCCGAGATTCTGGGTCAATATCCCCTTATCAGTGACTGCATACCATGTGTGTTCTTTTGTGATTGGGTTACCTCACTAAGGATGATATTTTCAAGATCTGACCATTTGCCTAGGAATTTCGTGAATTCATTGTTTTTAATTGCAGAGTAGTATTCCATTGTGTAGATATACCACATCTTCTGAATCCATTCCTCCGTTGAGGGACATCTGGGTTCTTTCCAGCTTCTGGCTATTATAAATAAGGCTGCTATGAACATAGTGGAGCATGTGTCCTTATTGCATGCAGGTAAAGTCTCTGGGTATATGCCCAGGAGTGGTATAGCCGGATCCTCCGGGAGTGTCATGCCCAGTTTTCTGAGGAACCGCCAGACTGCTTTCCAGAGTGGTTGTACCAGCTTGCAATTCCACCAGCAGTGGAGGAATGTTCCTCTTTCTCCACATCCTCGCCAACAACTGCTGTCTCCTGTGTTTTTGATCTTAGCCATCCTGACTGGTGTGAGATGGAATCTCAGGGTCGTTTTGATTTGCATTTCCCTAATGACTAAGGATGATGAACATCTCTTTAGGTGCTTCTCAGCCATTAGATATTCTTCACGTGAGAACTCTTTGTGTAGCTCTGTACCCCATTTTTTAATAGGGTTACTTGCCTCTCTGGAGTTTAACTTCTTGAGTTCTTTGTATATATTGGATATTAGCCCTCTGTCGGATGTAAGGTTGGTAAAGATCATTTCCCAGTTAGTTGGTTGCCGCTTTGTCTTTTTGACAGTGTCTTTTGCCTTGCAAAAACTTTGTAATTTAATGAGGTCCCATTTGTCTATTCTTGATCTTAGAGCATAAGCTATTGGAGTTCTGTTCAGGAAATTCTCCCCTGTGCCCATATGTTCAAGGTTCTTCCCTAGTTTCCCTTCTATTAGTTTCAGTGTGTCTGGTTTTATGTGGAGATCTTTGATCCACTTAGAATTGTGGCTTCTTCACTTTCAAGAAACCCCTTCAAAGTGACTTTACTAAGAAGATGTGAGAATTAGGTCTCACAACTTTCCTCCAAATCTTTGTGTTTTCCTGTCTTAGTTACAGTTTTATTACTATTAAGAGACTGTGACAGCCGGGCAGTGGTAGTGCACGCCTTTAATCCCAGCACTTGGGAGAAAGAGACAGGTATATTTCTGAGTTTAAGGCCACAGAGTGAGTTCCGGGACAGCCAGGGCTACACAGAGTAACCCTATCTCAAAAAAAAAAAAAAAACAAAAAAGAAAAAGAAAAAGAAAAGAGAGAGACCGTGACCACAGCAACTCATATAAAGGAAATAGTTCATTGGGGCTAGCTTACAGTTTTAGAGGTTTAATCCATTATTGTCATGGTGGGAAGCTTGGAGGCCTGCAGGCAGACATGGTACTGGAGAAGGAGATAAGAGTTCTACAACTGGATCTGCAGGTAGCCAGAAGAGACAGTCACTAGGCTTAGCTTGAGTTTCTGAAACTTCAAAGTCCATACACCCACCCTCAGTGACACACTTCCTCCAAGGCCACACCTCCAATGATATCACTTCCTGTGAGTCTATGGGGGCCATTTTCATTCAGGCAACCATGCTTCTCTAGTCAGCCTTTGTGCTTTGATCTGATTGGACCTTCTTTCTCCTAGTCTTGCCCCATTAGTCTAGGCTCTAAATCCAATTCGCTCCAAGTTCCTCAGGTCTCATTTCACAGTAGATCTCACCCTCACTAAAATAGGGCTGACCATTCACTCTGCAAATCCTCTCTGCTGAGCTGAAAGTAGGTCCAGGCTTCCCACTTGGAGTGATGAGACACATGCAAGGTAACCTTAGCACCCGTGTTACCAGCCTGGCTGTCTTCCTAGCAGCTTTTGTTGGTTGTCTTCTCCACAGTGGTCCAGGCTCAAAGGCACAGTCACCCTCTACCTTGCCCCAATCCATCTCCTTTCTTAGTTAATTTTTTTTCAAATGCTTTGGAATCTGACTTTATAACTTATTCCACATCTAGCCTCTTCCTTTGCCCTTTCTTTTATAACCCTAGTAAAATTCTGGATTTGCAGCACTTCCTTCAACTATAGATAGGCTGCCTGTGTGCTTCTCTGTGTCATCATGTTCTACTCCCTCCTGCACAGGAACCCAATGCTACATGTGTTACTAGCTCTGCTCAACATTCATCCTTAAGTACTTCATCCTCTCATCATCCTTCCTGCTGCCAAATGCCTACTACACCAAGCCATCATTCCTTGTACAAGTTCCACTTTGGGAGCCCTGGCCTCTGGTTCACATGGCTTCTTCAGCCTGGAAACTTTCATTTGGCCTTGGGGTTCTAAATCCAGTTTGACTATCTGTTGTTCAACAGAGGTTTCCCAGCTGCCATTTGGGTTCTGCCTTCTTATGATTCTACCACTTTTTTATGTACTTAAAATTGATATCCACCAGGACCTGTCTCATATTTAAAATCTCAACACTTAGGAGACTTAGGAGGGATGATCTAATGTTTGAGGTGACACAGGGACACTCAGCACAATTCACCCTAAGGTTCATATGCACACTGGGAGGTGAGAGAATAAAGTCATAGGAGGTTGATAAACTTGGCTGAGGTCATGAGTCAGTTAAGAGCTGGAGCTGGATTTGGACTCTTCCCTGCTTCCTGGAATACAAAGACAAGTGCTTGACCCTTGTTATGGTTTTATATGGTTTGAGTGTGCACCCTAAGATTCATGTGCTGGAAGCTTGGTCTCTTGTGTGTGGGAGTTTTGAGGAATAGAGCTTTCAAGTGCAAGGGGATTAGATCAAATTGTTCTCTCCCTCAGGGAGAGGCTCATGTTGTTCTCAAGGGATTTTAGTCAGTCCCCCAAAAATGCATGTTGCTATAAACAGTGCAAACCTAGTCTCTGTCTCTCACTGGCTTACTATCTCATGACACAATGTCTTCACACATGCTCCAGCCATTGAAAAGCCATTTCCCATGAGGTCATTGACAGAGGCTAAACAGGTGTGGCATCCTTATCTAGGACTTCCAAACCTATGAGCTAAATGCATTGCTAGGGCTATGCTTCTATAAGAACATGGGTTTTGCTGTCATATTGCTGGAATATGAACCTGCCACTTACAAGTGATGGCTGGTCACTGTAGCCCTTGAAGGTCCACAGAGCAAGGTGCTGCTGGATGACTAATGGTCTGATCTGTCTAGCAGTGGTGCCCTATGTCAGCTGTATTCAAACAGACTCTATGGGTCACTTGAGTGTAAGTTTCTGTGTCACCATGTGAGTTTGTGAATATATTTGTGTTTGTCTCTATGTCCCTATGGGAGACAGTATATAATTGTTTATGTATATCTGGGTGCATTTTTTTTGTGTGTTTGTGTATAGTTCCCTAAAGAGGGAAGACATATTCTGCTTTAAGAAACTCTTCCAAAAGGGAAGTTCACATGGCATGGCATAGATAACTAACATGAGAATCACATACAGGTGGAGACAGTGGAGGGCATTGTGGTATATGCCTCTTGTGTAGTTCTATGGTAGTGGTTCTCAAACCATCATTCACAACCCCTCGGGGAGTTGAATGACCCTTTTACAGTGGTCCTATGTCAGAGGTCCTACATATATGATATTTACATTATGATTCATAACAGTAGCAAATTACAATCTTGATGTAACACCAAAAATAATTTTATGGTTGGGGATCATCAAAAATTGAGGAACTGTATTAAAGGGTTGCAGCATTAGGAAGGCTGAGAACCACAGCTCTAGGTGCTGTGGCTCTCCCGAGAACAGGACGATGGAGGAAGCCCTGTCCATGAGGGAACTTCTCAGAAAGTAGAGAAGGCACCAAGGATCATATTCCAGGAGGTAGAGAGGTGAGAGTGCAGTGTGGCAGTCACCCTCGGGAGTCTGTGGCACTGGAGGCTCAGTATGGCTCAGCCTTTGGATACCACCTACCTCTCAGCCATCCAAGTGGCCGGCTCTAGCCAGAATGGAAAGTGGCAGCTTGGGCTTCCAGGAAGTGCATTGGCATTAGAAACTCAGTAGAAAGGTAAGAAGAGGAGTGGAATGTGCCTTACTGTACTTACACTCCAGGGCCCTACTCACAGCACTTCTTACCATGGGGCTGGTACCTAAGCAACCTTTAGACAACATGAACTCAGACCACAGCACAGAGAACACCGTGAACAGTTCTTTAGAGAGAGGATGCTGGAAGCATTCATTGATTTCTTTTTCATAGGAAACTTAATCATCCCTCATCCCAAAAGATCAAAACTTAGCACATACTGAAGTCATCTTCTGACAAAAATCAGGGTGTTCCCAAAAAGCACCCCTAAACCAGCATAGACCCCAGCATCAGATACACACTCATAGACCCCCACTTGAGCTACCCACTCCATCCTAACATGGTGATGTGGTTGTGTCCTTGGTGTCGAAGGGACATCCTACAGGTGGCCATCTTTGCATCCTTGGTGACTCAGGAAGATGCTGGCTATCACTGAGGTTGGACAGGCTCCCTTCTGCTCTTGAGCTGCTGGGGGCAGTCTGGAGGAGCAGGGACAGCTCCCACTCCAAATCCTCAATCTTCTGAGCCAGGTGGATCCTCTGCACTTCCAGCATCAGCACCTGTGTGCTCTTCAGGATAGGACAGATGTCAAACAAGGAGAGGTGACCTCCAAGGGTCCTCACTTCCCATTGCCTTTTGTCACACTGATGCTCCGTGAATACCAATACCCCTCACTCTTAAGAATGTATCGAGATTCCTCTAGGGACAAAATCACTCAATGGAAACAGTATGCCCAGCTTTCACCATAGATGAGTCAGATAACAGCCATTTAAATCACTAGATAGTCCACATATATAAATCATTTGGAATAATTAAACAGTTAAACCTCATCTATACTATAGCCCTTCCCCTCAACCCGTTTGTTCCTTTCTCACCTCTAAGAATATTTTTAGTTAATATTTCATAAGAATGAAGTTTCTCTGTTCCCATGTCCTCACTGAGTCCCTTATATTCTGCTATCCCCTGATCCTGGGGTTAAGGGCAGCATCCTGCACCCGGTTCTCCACCGGTAGAACTAGCATCACAGCTGTCCACTGCAGCAGAGGAAGGGGAGCTTGGAAAGGAAGCAGACCCTTGGCTCAGTGTGAAGCCCCACAGTTCAGCCTGATCGGAAACACCCCTCATCTTGTTCTCCTATAGCTTTGCTTATGTCTTCATCTCTAGAGATGTCAGTCAAAGTAGGAAAACTCAGAAAGCACCGATCATGGAGAGTCCCTGGAACCAGAAGCATGCTCTGTCAACTAGGCTACATCTACAATAATCTTTTGAGAGTTTCATAGCTTAGGCCTGGTACTTGCTAGGTAGCTGAGGCTGGCCTCCAAACTTCTCTCTCTCTCTCTCTCTCTCTCTCTCTCTCTCTCTCTCTCTCTCTCTCTCTCTCTCTCTCTCTCTCTCTCTCTGTATCTCTCTGTCTATGTCTGTTGTCTGTGTGTGTGTCTGTCCATCACTCTATCTGCATGTGTCTTTGTGTGTGTGTGTGTGTGTGTGTGTGTGTGTGTGTGTGTGTGTGTTATTATTGTATATGATGGAGATCAAAGGACAAGTATAGGAGTCAGCTCTTCCTTTCTACCATCTGGGTTCCAGGAATCACATTCACCCAGTCTATCACTTTCCACAAGTGCCTTCACATGTTGAGTCACATTGATCTTCTGCCTCCAAATCCCAGGTACTGAGTTTACAGCACCACTGAACCTGGTACAACCGCTATTTCTATTAATCTCTTCTGTATTTCTACAATCATTCCAGCTATGAATGTCCTTAGAGAACTACACTCCAACTTCAGTGCAGAGGCTTCCCTGTCTGTATCCTCAGCCCTTGGTCTTCCTCACTCAGCCTTTTATGTGCCAAACAAAATGCAGCACACAGTCATGGATGTTCTGCTCATAATCTATCTCTGTGCAAGGGGCTCTGATACTATGAGCTCCCCCCTGTGGACACTGGAGCTGCTGAGGTGTTCATTGGCTGGGCTTACCATAGAGGTGTTCTCTTCCCCTAGGGGGAGTTGGTCCAGTTTACCATCCTCTTTCTGGAGCTTCAAGGCTTGAGCACTGAGCCAAAAGAACTCCTCATTCAGCTCATCCAGTGCCTCTTCCACTTGCCATGTCTTTTTCTAAAACCAAAAAGCATCATTTGTTTTCTTTCTTTCTTATCTTCTCAGTCTTGTTAACTTTCCAAGAGTGGCCTACAACTTTTGAATTCAACATCTCTTTCCTTGGGTACCCCTGCAGACCGGGCGATAGATGTGTGCCACTGCAGGCAGCAGGGGACTGTATT
Source organism: Tokudaia tokunoshimensis (assembly GCA_036184795.1). NCBI lineage: Eukaryota > Metazoa > Chordata > Mammalia > Rodentia > Muridae > Tokudaia > Tokudaia tokunoshimensis. The sequence continues at coordinate 53,454,476 of BTHU01000011.1, read as the reverse complement.
TGATCCTGACTCTTTAGGAACACTCTCCATCACTTAGCCTCGTCTTCAGCCAGCTCCTCATCAGTTTTACTTCCATGATCATTTCATTAAACTGTTTCCCATTGTGCTACAAAGCACCACTCGTGTGGGATGCTCTCAGGAAGCCCAGAGTCTCATGAGTCAACCTAGACCCACAGGAAAGACTATTGTAAAGGGATGTGCTAGGCTGCAGGAGCAGAAAGGACACCTAACCTGGAAGTGAGATCAAAGAGAGGAAATTTCAACTGAATTTAAAAACTGGACAGGAGTTACCTGGTTGAAGTGTTGGGGAAAAGATAATATAAACAAAGAGAACAGCATTCTACAAAGGCCAGAGATATAAGATGGTATAGAGAAGTTTTATCTAGCTAGCTGTCTGTCAATTCATCCATCTATCTACCCACCTCCCTGACAATTTACTCAAATCACCATCCATTCACCCAACCTTCATCCATTTATCCCCTTAAATATACATCTATCATCTCTCCCCATCCATCCACACATCCATCTACTTATTTGTTTATCTACTCAACTTCTCAAACATCAATCTATGTTCCCATCTACCCATCCATATCATCTACCCTCACTCTACCTATGCATCTATACATCATTCTTTATTCATAGATTAAGTAATACTTATCGGGAAACTGGTGGGACTAGCTCAGCAATTAAGAACATTGTTACTCTTTCAGAGAACCTAGGTTTAGTTCCCAGCACACATATGGTGGCTCACAACTACCCGTAAACCAGTCACAAGTAATCAGACACTCACTTCTGAGTTCTATGGACATAAGAAATGCACATTGTGCACAGACATACATGCAAGAAAACACTCATAAACATGAAATAAAAATAAACCTTTTTAACATTTTTAAAAGAAATGATTACTGCACACCCACCAAGCATTGAGACAATGTTTTGGTATTTCATTAATGAACTTCTATGAGTTTGTAGTCTATCAGGAAAGACAGGCACACAAGGAAAGAGGTTATATGTGATAAATAGTGTCTGAACAGATTTTAGGTTGCTGTGGGATATAGTTAAAATTGGCAGCATGGAATTTCATTGGAAAAGTGGAAGAAGATGCTAGGGAAAAGCATAGTTAGGGACTGTGGAAAACAGGTCACCCAGGGTCTGTGTGTTCTTCCTGGCACTGAGGAATCATCAAGGACTACGGCTTCGGAGTCTTCCTGGTTATAGAACCCACATTGGGGGTGGCAGTATGCTCACTTGAAAAATAAATGTTTCAGACTCCCTAATAGAACTGATTATAGTGCTGAATTTTGGCTAAAGCTGTTGTGGAATGGATACTAGACAAGAAGTTAAGCCAGGTATAATAGCTCATGCCTGTAATCCCAGAACTCAGGAGTTTGAAGCAAGAGTATTGACATGCATCCAAGGCCAGCCTCGGCCACAAAATGAGATGAGGTTTCAAAACAGACAAATGAATTCGATTCCCGGCATCCATGTGGTGGCTTACAGTCTCTGTAACTTCAGTCTTCTGGCCTCTACTTGTGTTCTGTGGCACATGTACACTTATAGTCAAACACACACACACACACACACACACACACACACTGGGTGGGGGAGACAGAGACAGAAAGGCAGAGAGATCCCATGTTCATGGGCTGGAAGAATTAACATTGATTAAACTGTCCATACTTTTCAAAGTAATGTACTGACTCAGTGTATATTTTTGTCAAAACACTAGTGATGTTATTCCCACAAATGCACATATAAAAATAATAACCACAAAATTTGAATAGAGTTTAAAAAAGGAGACCCTGAACAGTCAAAGTAATGCAGAGATAAAAAGCGAGCAAGAAAGCAAGCAAACAAGCAAGCAAGCAAACCAGAGGCATTATCACACCTTACTTTAAAACATACAACACAGAGCTGGAAAATCAGTTTAGATGTAAAAGTACTTGTTAATATTGCAGAGGACCCAGGTTCAATTTCTAACCCTCATGTGGCAACTCACAACCACCTGAGTTGTGAATTCTACTTCCAGGGGATCCAATACCCTCTCCTGACCTCTGCAGCTACTCAGGCATGTACATGGTACATATACATATATGCAAGCAAAACACTCATACATGTAAAATAATTATTAAACAATAATAAACTGTACTACAAGCTGGGCATTGTGGTGCAAGCCCGGGATCCATCCCAGCACGTGGGAGGCAAGGACAGGAAGATCAGGGTTCATGGGCACCAGAGGCTACTCGGAAGTTGGCAGCCTGGATTACATGGAACCTTGGTTTTGACAAAAGGCAAAAAGAATAAATATCAGTGAAAGGAAAAGGATCTATCCACCACAAAAGAAAAAAAACTGAGTTCCTTACATAAAAAAGAAATCCAAAGTAGAACAAAAGCCTAAATATAAGATCTGAAGCAGTGAATACAGTAAAGGAAACACAGGGTAGGGGATGATGCTTTAGGGCTGGGAATGGGCTACGGCTTCTGAATATGTGTCCCTAAGCACTGGCAACCAAAACAGCTCAGCCAAGCAGCAGGCTTGCTTCTTTATATCAAAGGAGTCGAGCCACAGAGTGGGCATGCATCTGCAGCACAGGAGGAGGTAACTGAGAATCATTCATCTGACCAAAACTTAGTATCTCGGGTATATGAGGAACCCAATCCAGCAACAAACAAATCACAAAAACACAGCCCAAACTCAGTAATTCGCGCAAACAGGGAAGGGAAAGTAATAGGCAGTGTCACAAATTGTCAGGGAAGTACAAGAAGATGGCTCACCCCAGGAAGAATGGCTGTCATCAAGTGACAAAAAAAATCACATCACTGGCAAGGACACGGAGAAGTCTTATACATAGGTGGTGGAAATGTGAATTGATTATTGTGGAAAATACGCTGGAGGCTACTCAAAAAGAAAACAAAGTATTCCTCTCCAGAATGAATCTGCCATATGATCCAGAAATCACATTTCTGGGCGTATATCCTAAAGCATTAAAACCAGTCTGTTGAAAACATATCTATACTCTGTGTTTTGGAATATTATTCATGGTAGCCATGATAATGGTATCATCCTAGGTGTCCATTAATAGATCAATAGATAAATATTACTAGCCACAGAATGTTTTCATCATGTGGCTGGAATTGGAGGACATTATATAAAGTACAATATATCAGACACAAAGGGGCAAGTGACCTGACTTGTGTGTGGAAGCTGAAATGTTTATCTCATTGCATGAAGATTCTTTTAAGCCTCATAGGCTTCCATTTCCTGTCCTTGAGAATATTGTCACCAGTACACTAAATACAAGTTGATTCCCCTGATCAATATTCACTAGTCATAAAATACATATTCTTGTCACTTTTTCTCCAAAGTTGTGCTTGATTTCTGTCTTCCAGACTTGCAAAGTGACTAGAAAATGAACAGGATTGACAGAGAGGACAGAGGGACATACGGAACCCTGGGTGGGGCAAGGTGAGTGAAAAAATTGGCCTAAGTTCTAGGGCTGTCCCTACCTGCAGGTCAACATCAGGTCTGTGTCTGAGTCCAGCTCTAAGGATCCACTTCTCAGGAGTTGGGGTCTGAACCTCCCTTCCTTTAGTGTCTCCCTGGGGGACCTGGAAAGGTTCTGGAGCCTGCTGGGGCCTATGGATGAGGGAAAGAAAGGTTCCATTTGGGCTCCATATGCAGTAGGAGAGAACTGTCTCCTACAAGTTGTTCTCTGACCTCTCTGCATGTACCACATCTTCCCACACACATACAATAAACAAACAAACCAATATAACAAACATAAATAGTTTACCTAAGCAAATGAGCTCATCAGAGCCCATGGGGGGACTTGGGGAAGGATAGTAAAAGATCCCCATGGAAGAATTCAGTAGGTGGTAGTGAGAGGAAGAATTAGGTAGGCTGAAGCATGAAGTCTCGGGATCTGCCAGAGTCACATAGGCTCAGTCTCAAAGGTGGAAACACTTTAACTAAATGCTGTCAGTAAACTTTCATAACAAGCATGGATGGCCTCAGTGGGCATAAAGAACCTTCAAATCTTGTAGTTGGATTTGAGTTTCTTAAGGCTTCAAATCTAGTTGTGTTGTGAAAACTGAGACAGCCACAGTCAGGGATGTAAGAGTTGTCCTTAGAAGCACCTCTCATGGACCGGCAGGCCTGCCCCTACCTTATGTTCTGGGGTTCCTGGTCAAGGACTGGAGACTGTCCCATTGTGGGTGAATCCTTTTGATTGGTGGAGTGAGACTGCTCATCATGGTGACTAGAGGCCTAGGAAGAACAGACAGTGTGGTAGTCTATTAAAAAAACAAAACAAAACAAAAAAACAGAGCCTACAGTTTCAAACCAGAGTTCATGGCCACGTGGAAATGCAAGGTCCCAGGAAGCATGTTTAGTTGTGGTTGTTTGTGTATGTTGTTTATGGACATTTGCATGCATGATCGGTCAGTGGGTTCCACTTAGCTCCACGGAGATCTGTTTTGCTCATACACAGGTACATGCATGCACCATTGGCTCATGGGTCTCATTTAGTTTCTAAGGACGATAACGATGACGAGGGTAATGGGCAGGCTGTCCTGATCACTCATGTGTATTCAGTTGCCTCTGGTAGCTTCTCACCTTTCTGCTGGCCCCAACTGGTGGCTCACGTGCCTGAGAAAGTGCAGCTGACAGGGCAGTGAGGACTCTGTTAAGCTCTGGCTGGAAGCCCAAGGAAGAGATGCTTGGAGTATAGCCTGGAGAAGAAGACCAAACAGATGCATCTCAACATAAACACCTCAGCCTAGCATAGATATACAACATGATATCCAGTTTCCCTGCTCCTGGCTTCATAGCCTTATGTGGTGCTAAGCACACGTCCCTCCCCTTCTCATTGTCTTTTCCTCTTGTGCCACAACCGAATCCATCCCTTTCTTGATGAGATGGACATTTACTTTACTGCGTGAGATGCTTTGGATAGAGCCTTGCTCACCTATGGAGGTACCCTGTGCACGAATGTACACATGATCTCTTTCCTCTCTGTGTCGAATTATTTCTTGCTTGTGCTTGTGAATACAATATTCACAGATCTGCTGATCTCTTATACACATCTCTCCACAATTTCTTTGCCTTACTCCAGCCGTGCTCACCATACAATCCTACAGACACATCTCCCTCTGTCCCCCACGTTTGGTGGCAATATATCCTGTATAGCCTCCCAGGAGAGCATGACATTTCATCCTGAGCAGTTTTCCTGGGCTATAGAGCAAATATTGCCTGAGCTTAGACAAATCGATTCTTTTTCCTGTTTGATGGAATTCCATATCCTGTTGGTTGGAGGAGGGGCACAGTCCCTTACCAAGGAAAATCCTCAACCCTCTGCCTTATATTACATAATGGTCTGGGATGGAAATAGGTTTCATCTAGCTTCCAAATGCATCCTGTCTGTAAGCACTCCAGGTCAGGAGGTAGGAGAGGGGAGCATCTGGACACAGCTTTACAGCTTCAGAGAAAATGGACTTTCTTGGTCCTCCTCATAATCATTGGCCAGAGATGATAAAATGGGAGAATACTGACCAAAAGTTCAAGGAAAAGAATTGGAGTAGAAGGAAGGTCATAGAAACCTCAAATCCCTGCATGGTTGTTAGACAGGATTGAGAAGAGTTCCTGATGGATGTCTGGATGGATGTCTGACCCAATTTATAAATCCCTCCCCAAGGCCAGTCACCCCACATCAGAGCCTGGAGTTGTCATGATGCTTGTAGTACAAAACAATGTCCCTGCTATCTGGATCTTTCTGTAAGTCCCACCCTTAGACTATGATAGGCTAGGTATTGACTGTTATGATTGTGTACTGAGTGCCACATGAGCCGACTAAGTGGAGTTGCATACTCAGTGTCTACTGCTGACTCTTCCCAACCACACCTTCCCAACAACTGCCTCTCACCTGGAGCAAGCTGCCAGGATTCTGTCTGAGATGCTGCGGTGTGACTGGATCTTCCTTCCTGTGGCTCATCCTTCTCCCCAAGAATTGATTCCACCTGGGTTTTGAGCCCTGAGGGCTCAGGCTGGTTGTCCATGACCAGAGAGGGAAGTTCTGGTTGGCTGACGCCCTGCAGAAAGTCCTGGAAGAATCAGAGCTGTGTCAACTCTTAGCAGTAAGGTCCCCATGGGCTCAGGCTGTCAACAGAACAGTGGCTGCTTTCTGAGTGGTTACCCAGGAGAGGGGCTGACCTGGAGTCCCTGCAGCTGCCTGCTCGCAGCATCGTAGAAGGCCATTGCATCCTTCCTGTGCCTGCTTAGCTGGGCTGCTATGTGAAGACTCTGATCCTCCAGTTTGTCATAGAGCGTGCGCACACTGAAGTCCTCTAGTGTCAGGACCCGGGGTGGCTTCCCTGTAGTGGGAGATCTTAGAGTGAGACTTGTGGATGAGCAGGGAGTGGTAAAGGCCTGGCTGGGGTGGTGTAGCTATTCCCTCCCTAGGGATTTTGTAGGCAGAAGAAAAGAAGAGCCACCTGCAGGAGAAAGCCAGCTGCTTTCCATCCCAGGCAACACTGGAGAAGGAGGGTGAGGCTTTACGGGGAGGGGATTGAGAGCTTTAAGGGCAGTAAGTGGCAGGTGAGAACGTCTGTGTGGCTGTGACTTAAAAGGGCCTTGATTGCAGCCTGGCTGGCTCAGCCTTCCTGAGGGAGCCACTTGCTTTCCTCTCGATCAGCATCAGATGCTTTCCGCTCAGCCCGTCCTTCCACTTGCGCCCACACCGCTGTCTGTGTTCCCACAGCTGTAGTGGTTTGTGCTCAGCCCTTTGACGCCAATGATTGTTGGACTCATGTCTAGCTGGACTTCTCCAGCACCCTTGCCATGAGCGCCCCCACAGCTCCAAGCACTGAGTCCAACAAGTACTTATTTGTCAAGGATTGTGACCCCAGCCAACATCAGAAAGGGAAGAATTGGGGTGACTCCATCAATGTCCCTGCCTACCTAGCCTCTGGCTCCACTGGTCCTGTCATGGCTTTCTATTGCCCTTGGCCCCATTTTCATCCACCTATTCAGCTCTATAAGAGGGAAAACAGGATGACAAAGGCCCCTTTCCAGCTGCAACATATAAATTACTAAAGAAAAACTCGGTGCACCAGGATTCTGCATCCAGAAGCACTAGTCTTCAAAAGTGAAGGAGAAGTGATGAAATTCCCAAAGAATAAGAAACAGAGGAAGTGGCTACCATGTCACCTGCCATGTAGGCTCACAGGAGCCCTGGAGTGTGACATGAAGGAATGCTTAACAGTAGCTTGAAGCTAGAGAGTCACGTAAAGCTATGGAAGTAAAGACCTTAATAATGGCTAACAAGTAAACAGTTGTAGAAGCTGATATTTACTGTAACAACTGTCCATGACTTTATACTTAAAATCCCAGACTGAGTGAACTGGAGCAACTTCAGAGTATGGGGAAATCTCTCCACTTAACTTTGGATCTCATTTGAGATACTAATACATTAAAAATTATTGAGCTAAAAGCTTATGCTATTGGAACTTTGATTTGCATTTTATTCTTTGTTTTTCTACACCATTTAAGAGGTAGATAGAAGATTAGATACTGCCTTCCATGACACTTTGAATGAAAAGAGTCAAAATAGCAAAGAATGGTGTCTATTCCAAAAGCAGAAATGAAATGGGGACATAATCACTAAATTCTTCACAAAACAAAACTAATGTAATAGTTCCAATTACATTACAATTGACAATTCCAAGCCACAAAGTCGCATAACTGAGGTGTGATGGATGAATTGCTACAACCAGAAAACCTACCAAAACTGACTCATGAAGAAATAGAAAATCCAGAAAATACATAACCAGTAAGGAGAGCAAGATTCCAGAAAGAAACCCTTATATCTTTGGTCAAATGATTTCAGCAAAGGTTCCAAGACTATGGGCAGTCTTTTTAATAAATGATTCTGGTAAAACTGGATGTTCACATGTCAAGGGACAGGTTTATAGTCTTAACCTAATTCCAATTCCAGAAGTAAAACAAAAATGGATCAAAAATCTAAATATAGAATCTAAAAAAATCAAACCCTTGGGGGGTGGGAAATAGTACAAATCCATCATAATATTGGATTTGTCCTTGATTTAATATCAAAACTATAGTAAATAGAAAAAATGCAGTACAGACTTCATTTAACCTAAAATAGTTATATCTCAAAGATGCTGATGACTGGAGCTCATGTTAATGACTGAACACAAATTCAGCAGGCACAAAGCACTGTGTTTAATGCCCAGAACCTCTTTTACACACACAGTACTACCCAGCACAATGCCTTGTGTATGTGTTCTGTTTTCCCAGATAGTCTGGGAATTCCTGGGTGTGATCTATTTCTCAACTATCTCTGTGTGTCTCCTAGTGTTTGTCAATATCTCCTAAGTGAGAAAAGACACTATAAACATTACAAAGGCAACCTAGAGAATTGCAGAAGATATTTTCAAATTAAGTATGTGATGATAAATTTAATATTCAGAATATACAGAGAAGTCCTAATCCTAGAAGATGAATACCCTGATTCAAAATGAGCAAAAGATGCATCTCGACTTTCATTCAAGATCCTGCACACAGCCAAGAAGTGTGTGAAGAAATGCTCACTGTCTTCAGTCATCAGGGGAAAGCAAGTGAAAACCCCAGGAAAACACCCTAAGCTCGTAAGGAGCTTCTACCAAGAGGAGTGCTTTGCCAAAAATATGAGGGAACTGGAACTCAAAGCAGAGAGATAGTCTCCTCCCAGAAGTCTCTTCCTGGGCCCTTCTGCTCAACATCCCCACTCACAGTGGGTGCTACTTGCTGTGAAGGGTGAAAATGGTCCAGGAGGGGAGGTCTGAACTCTAAGAGGAAACTGACAGTCACAGTCCCCTTAAAATGACATCACTTCTCCTTGCCACCCCTGAGTTGAGCCAGGGCAGTTAAAGAATTGCCCTTGGCTATAGAAGAAGAACTGACTAGCGCAGTAACTAACAATTGGAAAGTCTTGCCTCAAACCCAGGACCACCCTTTCTGCACACCACACTTGCTGAGGACCTCTGAAGACCCATATTTCTTGGCCCAGTCTTTCTATCTTTAAAATGGAGAAAACACCTGGATGTTCTCGTTTGTTAGTATCAATGGGAGGCTCAGCTGGATGAATGAAGTCTCTTATGGCCCATTGGTACCCAAGACTCATGAGGCACTGTACCAGAGGTTATGCCTGGTGAAGTTGTGGGGTTGAGGCAGAGAGAAGGGAGCTTAGTGCACACTTGTAGGTACCTGCACCCCGAGTCACATCTTTCTCCCTAGAATCAGCTTCTTTTCCTGAGCCCTGAGGACCAAGGTCTTCATAGGACAGGAGGCTGGAAGAAAGATTTGGCCTTAGCATGCAGACATACACTTGCTGGAAGCTCCTCATGAGTCACTGGGTCGCTCTGTCCAGGGTCCACATGACCAGGGCAAAGTTCAGCAGTGCTTGGCTCTTAGGAGGGACAAGTGGTACTTACAGAAGCCCCTGGGTAGGCCTGGTCTAGCACAGGTGCATAGAGAAATGGCTTACTTTCCCCGAGGGAACATACACAGCAGGAATATGAGGCCGCACCATGCTTCTCCACTGAGATCCCCAAGCCTCTGTGGGCCATTCCTGAGGCATGGCAGGTTTCAGAAGGAGGCCGAGGCCAGTGAGCAGAGCTGTTGCCAGGCCAGCAGCCAGTAGCACCCCTGAGATTGGAAAGGGAAAGGATTCGTGTTGGGTCCTCAGACATCATTCCCTGAGCAATCTCAGCAGGGATTGGGCAATATCTTTTAGCGATGGGCTGAACTAACTTTCTCCTGATCTCAAGATCCAACCTGGACAGGAAAGATGGTGAGAAAGCCTCTTCTGACCTGACTCCCATCATGGCCCTGTTCCCAAGTGTCATGCTCAGGTACAATGGGTTCAGTTGTGCAGGAAGGGAGGATGAGAAAGACCACTCCAAATGGAGGAAATTTGAATGTTGTTGTGTACAACTGACACCCTCACTTAAGATCAAGCTTTACTTGTCACCTGTGGAGCTGTAACTAGAGTCACAGAAGGACTGGCTCACACTAGAGCCCTGCTGAAAGGTCCCAGCTACCTGGTCTGAATTGGTACCTGTGATCACTGTCCAGTCTGGGCCTAGGGTCAACATCCTGTGCCTAAGGACCCCGAGCCTGCCAAGCTGATAGGGAGAAGCGGGCTGCACAGGGGACAGGCCGGCACCACAAGCTGCCCTCTCCTCCTTCACCAGAACTACTGCGATGTTCTCAGGCTGTCCGTTGTCTTGAAACACATAGGTGCCTGGATCTAGGAACTGATGGGCAAACCTGGGGAGTAAAGAGACAGAATATGGGAGCTGGCTTTGATAGGCCACTCAAGCTGGGGTGAGCGTGGTATCCTGGGTTATGGCTGAGACTCTCAGTACATTAAAACAGTCTGGTCTAGCTCAAGTACCCACAATGCTCCACACTGCCAAGATGCTCTGCCAACCTGGGTACCACCTAATCCTGCTCAACTCTATTCCAGACAGACCCCTCCACCCCTAATCTAGGCTCTTTCTGTCCTGGATTCCCATCAGGAAAGTCAACAACATGCACCCCCCCTCCCCCATCCCCAGTTCCCAGGCAGATCAACTGTGTTACCGTGAGAGGCTGAGATTTGTCTCTCGGACTAAATGGCCCAGTCTCCTGAAGGCCCCGAAGTCCCAGTGGGAGTTGCTGTTAAGCAGATGCTGCCTCTGGTACATGGGGTAGTGACTGGCTGACCTGTCTAAGGGATGCAAGTAGGTCGGAGCTGAGGTCCAGATACAATCCCAAGTCCAGCCCTGGGCAGCCCTGAAACCAAGCTCATCACTCAAGCCTGAGGTGAGAGGATAGAACCGAGATGTGTGTTTAAGGAAATGATTTATTAATCTTGGTATTAAGCAAGCCCTTCTATTTCACTGTCCACAGATGTCTTCCAGAGTCAAATGGGCTGGGTATAGCAACTTCGTAATGAGCCCAGCTGATTCTCGAACACATGAGATGTAGGACGCTCACTACACAGTGATCACGGTGCAGCAGGTGCTCATTGGGTGCTGTTGATAGCAAGGTAACAAAGCAACTAAGGGGAAAAGTAGGCCTCTGGCAAAGGCAGCTGGTGGCTCTACTTGAGATGGGCCTTTCCAGTATGATGGAGACAGTGGAGTTTCCCAGGTCCCAGTGGGTTCTGGGAAAACATTGTATTGTCTTATGCTCATGTTCCTCTCTGATCCACATTGCCTTGCATCTCTGAGGCTTTTGCTCTTCACCCGATTCGCCATGCCTTAAGTACTGTAGTCCCCATGTGCCTGTCACTGCTTCAGACAGCCCTGACGGCACAGCTGGGACAATAAGCTACATCACCATGTGAGAACAGAGGCGTATGGAGTCAGGCGCGTCGGCCCGCTCCACAACAGAGTCTTGGAGAACCTCCTGAGCTGAGGTATACTGAGGGAGGTGGACCACCCATGACTAGATGGTGGAATAGGATAATGAGATCAGGACCAGGAAGGACCCAGGCTTTCTCCTCCACTGGCAGATGGAGCCTGCTCTGTGGGGCACCCAGAAGTGGGGCTTTCTAAAAGGCAAGCTTTCACCATTTTGAGCAAGGCATCCATCATTGACTAATATGCCCCAGTAGGAGAGGCTGCATAGGCTCTTTGGAGCAACTCTTCAGATCCCCAGGCATGGCAGGATGTCAATATCACAGCTTTGGAAATGATCAATGAGCTAAGGCTTCAAGGTAAGGTGTGGTACAGCCTCCCTCAGTGACTGCCCTCTGTCCTGGGCATGAAAACCTTGCAGGCTACTAGGCTTCAGGGAGAGTCACGGAATGTTGATACTGGGAAATACACTCCATTTTGCTAAAAATGGGGAAACTGAGGCTCAGGGATGCAGTGAGCAAGTGAGGTGAGAGATGTCGTCTCTACATGAGATCACCTGTGTGGGTAGAGCGGGTTGGAGCGTCAGGACATGGAGGGAGAGCAGGTCCCAGCTCTCCAGGTGGCACTTACTGTGGGGAAGAAGATGGAGCTGAAAGAGGATCACATCTCCAGATGCTAGGCAGATCGCTGGATTCGGAATCTGGTGATAAATGTTGGGGTGCTCGGTAGTCCTGTGATGCCTCTGCTGTGAGGGACTGGACTCAGTTGTTCCCGGAATAACTGGGAAAGGCACAGTAGAGACCTGGGCCTCACTTGGAGGCACATGCTTGTCCATCAGCCCTATTTTTGAAGCCCTGGGAACCTTTTTTTATGAATCCATGGGCCTTGTGGGGGGGGGTGTCTCTGTCACACTCTTATCCCCCCAAACTCTAGACACAGGTGAGGGGTTTATGACGGGCCATTCCATCAACCCTGACTGATCATTCTTTGGGGAGCAAAGCCACCCCTTTTCCTCAGCTTACCTTGGAGCAAGGAGATAAGCATGTCCACTCTGGAGATGATGAAACCAAAGGTACCCCGGGGGCCAAACTGGACCAAGTAGACCCTGGCACTCCCTGAGAATTGCAGGTCAGGACCCAGAGTTTCTAAGATCTCCTGCAGACATGCAGTATCCGATGCCGGAGCGGGTTATGGTAGCCGAGAAGGACAAGGAGAGCTCACATCAAGTTCTGTGGATGCTCAGAGCTTAATGACAGGAGCTCCATTTCTCTCAAGCCTCCTTCCTCATCCACAACTGCCCAGGGAGCTTTCTACATCCTGGTCCCCTAATCTCTTTCAGAGCACCTGAATTCCAGTTGGTCTCTCGAGAAGACCCGGCCCTTTCTCCCCTCCTCTCTGAAAGCACCCTGCTTGGAAGTCAATAGGAAACCTCTCACCATATATCTGCTGCCTAGCACCAAACCAGGAGACCACTGTGACCCATGAAAGACAGAAGACAGAGCTGTCTAGTAGCCAACCCTGCCAGGACTAGGCCTTGGTTCCCACTTCTTCCACAGGAGAAGAAACATCAAGGCTTAAAGGCAGTCATGGCAACACCACAGTGGGTATAGCCTACCCCTGCCCTGAGCTCAGATGCTTGGTACTGGAAGGTCTGACACCATTTTTGTGACTACAAGTGGCTTCCGGTCCTAGACATCACCTCACATGCTCTAATATCTTCACATGATGCCAATATCTTCCAATGTCCCTTCTGACATTCCAACTGCACAGTGGACACTGACATAGGAATGTCATGTCCCCCCTTCTTCCTGCCTTCCCTTAACCCATAGAGTTGAAAGCCCCACAGACGATAAACCAGGGAGGGATGATAGTGATCAAATGGGTTTTCCCCTCTACTGAACAGTTCTTTTCAGTTGGTGTTTGGCTTCTCTGGAGTCACAGGTACTGTGTAACCTCATCTTTCCATCCCCAGTGGGCAGAGGGCTGCCCCCCAAGACAGCCTTCCCTGAGCAGGCTCACCTTTTGGATGCTGTCTCCATCCTCACTGTCCACACTAAGGATCAGCTTCTTGTCAGGGTCCCAGGACAAAGAGAGCAGGGGGGCGTTGGCCAGACATCTAGTGTCACAGAGTTCTTCTGCAGAGACATATCCCGAGCACTGGCAGCTATAGGAGAGGAGAGTGTGGGAGGCAGACCCAGGGGCACAGGCCCTCTGAGACCTGTAGGTGAATCCTTAGTCCCTCTCCAAGAAAAGCGAGGTGTCTGCTTCCCCAGAGGCCATTGCACTAGGAATGGATGTCAGTGAAAGTAACGCCTTATGGTGCAGGGTCCAGACTCTGCTTTGCTCTGTTAGACCACTGTGCAGGCTAATCCTATGTCAAATTGATACAAAAACTGGAAATGAGGGAACCGCGATTGAGAAAATTATTCCATAAGATCTGGCCATAAGGCATTTTCTTATTTAGTGATTGATGTGGGAAGGCCCAGCTCACTGTGGGTGGTTCCATCCCAGAGCTGAGAGTCCTGGGTGGCACAGCCACATCCACTGGAAACAGTGAGAGTTATGAAGCCAGCACCACTGTGTGACAGTTCCAGCAAAGCTGAGCAGATTGTTACAATCACTGTCCTTCTATCTCTCATTTTTGGGTTTTGGTCACCGTGGTGCTGCATTCTTGGGGATTTCCTGCTTTATGATTCATTTTATGTCTTTTCCTGAGAAAATTACATCTGAGTCTTTTTAAGAGAATCCTAAAATTGACTTTATCTGACTCTATTTGGAAGTCTTCCTTATGCCCTGGATATCATTAAGCTCAGATGAGCACATGGCTACATGAGGCTATTACTCCAGACGTCTCCTTGGCAGATCTGCCCCTGAGCAAACTCAAACAGTATAATTAGTGCAGGACAAACAGAGACAGTTAGCAAACTCTGACTGGCCAGGAGAACAGGTTATAGATTCAAGGTCTCTTTTTATTATAGGCTTAGAGCTCTCTAAAAGGGTAGTTTAAAGATAGGGGGTCATACAGGGTATACCCCTGAAGGAATAGAACTCAGTAAGTAAGGTAGACAGACTAACATAACTTTTCCTACTGTATAGCATAGATGATGGAACATACGGTAAAAGAAGTTAGGTTTTAATATTTGCCTCTTATAAAGAAACAGTTCAGATATTTTCTGTTTGTCTGCAGTGCTTTCAAAGAGCGAACACTGCCAGACTAAACACAGGCTGTTAGATACTAAATGTGTTTGCTTTATAGGTGACATCCTTTAAGTTCTTTAAATTGAGCCAGGCAGTGGTGGTGCACACCTTTAAACCCAGTACTTGGGAGGCAGAGGCATGCAGATTTCTGAGGTCAAGGCCAACCTGGTCTACAGAGTGAGTTCCAGGACAGCCAGGGCTACACAGAGAAACCCTGTCTCAAAAAACAAAACAAAAAAAAAATCCTTAAATTAGAGTTATAGGAACAATAAGAAGATTCTGTTCTGTTTGTATTTTCTAATTGTGACTGAACTTATAACCCTGGACATGTCATGAAAAGTCTAGCATATATTCTGTACCACTTGGATAATCACTAGTCTGTCCTTGTTCTGTGGACCTTGGATAAATAAAGACGCGCCTGGTTGTTAGTCCCTCAGAGCAGCAGAAGTGGCCTGATTGTGAGCAAGAGATTCCCAGACCATTACCTCCCTCCCTCCCTCCCTCCCTCTCTCCCTCCCTCCCCTCTACAACTCCTTATCTCCTGTTCAGGCTGTCCTGTCATCAAGGACTCTAAGACCCTAGGCTGGGAAATGCTCCTGTGAAGCCCCTGGCATCTGGGTTCTATAAGAAAGAGGCTGAGCAAGCCAGGGGAAGTAAGCCAGTAAGTAGCCTCCGTAGCCTCTGCATCAGCTCCGCCTCCAGGACCCTACCCTATTTGGGTTCCTGTCCTGACTCCCTTCAGTTAAACCCTTTGCTCCCCAACTTTCTTTGTAGTCATGGTTTTCATCAAAGCAATAGAAATCCTAACTAAGAAAGCCACATATATCAGGCTCCTATCAGCAAGCCCTTGTTGGCATCCACAATAGTATCTGGGTTTTGTAACTGTATATGGGATGGATCCCTAGAGGTGGCAGTCTCTGCATGGTCTTTCCCTCAGTCTCTACTCCACCTTTTGTCACTGTATTTCCTCCTGTGGGTATTTTGTTCCCCCTTCTAAGAAAGACCAGTGTATCCATAGTTTGTTCTTCCTTCTTCTTGAGCCTTATTTGGTTTGTGAATTGTATCTTGGGTATTCCAGGCTTCTGGGTTTAATATCCATTTACCAGTGAGTGCATACCATGCGTGTGCTTTTGTGGTTGAGTTACCTTACTCAGGATGATATTTTCTAGTTCCATCCATTTGCTTAAGAATTTCATAAATTGCCGGGCAGTGGTGGTGCATGCCTTTAATTCCAGCACTTGGGAGGCAGAGGCAGGTGGATTTCTGAGTTCGAGGCCAGCCTGGTCTACAGAGTGAGTTCCAGGACAGCCAGGGCTACACGGAGAAAACCTGTCTCAAAAAAACCAAAAAACAAAAAAAATTCATAAATTCATTGTTTTTAATAGCTGAGTAGTGTTCCATTGTGTAAATGTACCACATTTTCTGTATCCATTCTTCTGTTGAGGGACATCTGGGTTCTTTCCAGCTTCTGGCTATTATAAATAAGGCTGCTATGAACATAGTGGAGCATGTGTCCTTATTACATGCTGGAGTACCCTCTGGGTATATGCCCAAGAGTGGTATAGCAGGGTCCTTGGGTAGTATTATGCCCAACTTTCTGAGGAACCACCAAACTGATTTCCAAAGTGGTTGTACCAGCTTGCAATCCCACCAGCAGTGGAGGAGTGTTCCTCTTTCTCCACATCCTCTCCAGCACCTGCTGTCTCCTAAGTTTTTTATCTTGGCCATTCTGACTGGTGTGAGGTGAAATCTCAGGGTTGCTTTGATTTGCATTCCCCTGATGACTAAGGATGTTGAACATTTCTTTACATGCTTCTTGGATATTCAATATTCCTCAGTTGAAAATTCTTTGTTTAGTTCTGTACCCCATTTTTTAAAAGGGTTAGTTGGTTCTCTGGAGTCTAACATCTTGAGTTCTTTGTATATATTGGATATTAGCCCTCTGTCAGATGTAGGGTTGGTAAAGATCTTTTCCCAATTTGTTGGTTGCTGTTTTGTCCTATTGACAGTGTCCTTTGCCTTACAGAAGTTTTGTAATTTTATGAGATCCCATTTGTCAATTCTTGATCTTAGAGCATAAGCTATTGGTATTCTGTTCAGGAAATTTTCCCCTGTGCCCATATGTTCAAGGTTCTTCCCCAGTTTTCTTTCTGTTAGTTTCAGTGTGTCTGGTTTTGTGTGGAGGTCCTTGATCCATTTGGACTTGAGCTTTGTACAAGGAGATAAGAATGGATTGATTTGCATTCTTCTGTATGCTATCCTCCAGTTGAACCAGTACCATTTGTTGAAAAGGCTATCTTTTTTTCCACTGGATGGTTTTAGTTCCTTTGTCAAAGATCAAGTGACCATAGGTGTGTGGGTTCATTTCTGGGTCTTCAATTCTATTCCATTGATCTACCTGCCTGTAACTGTACTAATACCATGCAGTTTTTATCACTATTGCTCTGTAGTACTGTTTGAGTTTTGAGATACTGATTTCCCCAGAAGTTCTTTTATTGCTGAGAATAGTTTTAGCTATCCTGGGTTTTTTTGTTATTCCAGGTGAATTTGAGAATTGCTCTTTTTAGATCTATGAAGAATTGTTTTGGAATTTTGATGGGGATTGTATTGAATCTGTAGATTGCTTTTGGCCAGATGGCTATTTTTACTATGTTAATCCTGCCTATCCACACGCATGGGAGATCTTTCCATCTTCTGAGGGCTTCTTCAATTTCTTTTTTCAGAGACTTGAAGTTCTTGTCATACAGATCTTTCACTTGTTTGGTTAGAGTCACAGCAAGATATTTTATATTGTTTGTGACTATTGTGAAGGGTATCTTTTCACCTGGGAGGCTCTGCCAGTGCATGACAAATACTGAGGGGGACACTCTCACCCAACCGTTCAACTGAGCACAGAGTCCCCAATAGAGGAGCTAGAGAAAGGACCCAAGGAGCTGAAGAGGTTTGAAGCCCCATAGGAGGAGGAACAACATGAACCACCCAGTACCCCCAGAACTCTCAGGGACTAAACCAAGAACCAAAGAGTACACATGGAGGGACCCATGGCTCCAGATACATATGCACCAGAGGATGGCCTTGTTGGACATCAAAGGAAGGAGAGGCCCTTAAACCTGAGAAGGCTAAATTCCTCAGTATAGGGGAATGCCAGGACAGGGAAGCAGGAGTGGGTGGATTGATGAGCAGGGGGAGCGGGTATGGGTTAGGGGATTTTCGGGTGTCAGGGGGATCCAGGAAAGGGGACAACATTTGAATTGTAAATAATTTATCTACTAAAAAAAGTAAAAAAGAAAAAAGAAAGAAAGAAAAGAAAATGCACTATATACTCAAGGACATGTGGCAGTCACAAAAAAAATAAAAATAAAAATAAAATAAAAACCAACTTTATTAGTAGTTCTCAGCATAGGCTACTCCCTAACAGAAGTATTATGAGCATTCTCTAATAATGATAGAATAAAACTAGAAATTATAACAAATTGGAAAAAAAAAAGAAAGCTACACATAGCAGTCAAGACTTGTCCCACAATGGAGGCAATGTAGGAGGCAGTGCAGAAGGCAAGGGACAGGCTGATGTCCCAGAATCATTGCTTCAGGCATCTTGCTGATGCAAACATGGAAAGAGACCCAGAGAGTCCGAAATACTCCTATCGGAGCAGAAATCACCCCTCCCCACCTAACCCACAGGACAGTAAGGATAACCAGAGGTCAGATTTCAGTGCAGATTTCAGCTTAGCCTGTGGTCAGAGCAAGCATCTGAGTTTGGACCAGGGCCTGGGATGGGACCCCATGGGGTCACCTCTTCCTAGCTCTGTGCTGCAGACCCAAGCTAGTGTTGGACAGGGCCCCCTTGGGACGTATGGACCCTGGGAAGTCTCTGGAAGGAGCTGTCATTGGGCTTGGTGTCCTGTTGGGGCTGGGCTGGACTCCACTCGTCAGAGCAAGCCCTCTAGGTTTGCAAGAACAAGAGTGGAGAGGTTTTGGGAGCTAAGTTTACTCACATTCCCAAAACAGTGTTGAGTTTTCCACCCCCTGGGCCACAGAAGGAGGTACAGTCATACTGCTCCGGGGACACACACTCACGGGAGGCGGCTAGGCGGACATCACCAGGTGGGCAGTGCTGGGCAACCTGCAGGAGATGGCATAAAGAAAGAAAAGGAAAATATGCCTTGGCCTCGGTGCCTCTACAGGTCTTGTGGAAGTATTCTCAGCTTTGAAGAACATTCTGGGCACATGGGTAGATGCTCTGGAGGTGACTGGTGCTCGTTATGGGATGTTCCTGCATGTGGGAATGATGAAATTGGCTATGTTATAAGATATTAAATAGAACACAGCAGAGGGGCGGGTTAGACTAGGGTGTAATAGAGCAGCCCCAGTGGCTGGACCGACATACAAGGTCATTTGCCAGAGGAAGTGACATTCCATGAGGCCATCGTTACGGTATCCTATGTGGCCTCCTGGGGGCATGAATCTGAGGGAGGATGCTAGGGAGCTGTGGCCCTTGCCTTGGAAAGCACAAGCGCATTTGGATGGCCCAGCTTTCAAGCCCAGTATAGCCAGACATGATCATGCCCCTTCTAGAATAAAAAACATTCTAATTATTGACATTGTAAACATGTTACTATAATGTGTACTGTGTATAAAATATGTACTGACGTGTAAATGCAAAAGCTAGTGAGTAAGCAACCAGATTTAGACAGTCATTGTATCGGCAGTTGGTCCTGAGCCCCTGGGAGATGGGTGAGGAGGCCTCCAGCCTCACTAGGTCTATGACCAGGGACAGCAGGGATGTGTAGGAAGCCAGCCTCTTGCAGATGAACAACTGAACAGCTGCTTACTGATGGCAGAGAGGAGTCTGGGTAGTTTTCATAAAGGCACTGTCCTAGTGTACTTGTGAAGGGGCTGGAGGACTGACTCTACAGTCCAGGTTAAGGTTGGGGGGAGGTGGGTACAGTGCTGGTGGCAAGGCAAGGAAGGGAAGAGAAACTGTGGGACAATCATCCATGGGAAACTGTGTCTGAGGACTTCTGCAGTAGGCGGAGCCAGTTAGGAGGCCACTCCTCTCCGAGAGATGGAAGGTTGATAAAGAAGGAGGGGACTCCAGGGTTTTGGTGTTCTTGGCTGCCATCAAGTGGGAGGCATGGAGGGTGACCTGGCTTTGACTGAGTAAGGACACAGGGAAGCAGGCCTGGTTAATGACATGAAGGATACAGTCTCGGATTGCTGCATGGTTTTAGATGTTCCTTGGCTGGAGTAAGTGAGTGTGTACAAGCCCCAGCCTTGGGGCCGCTAACTCAGTGAGTAGGATGCAGAATACACTTCCAACCAATGTCCCCATGCAGGTGCTGGCACTGCTGTTTCAAGAAGTCCACCAAAAGGGGAACAGGGTCACCTGTGCTCACAGATAGGCCCCAGCCAGGAAGCGACTGGTGGCCCTAGATCACAGATATGGCAGGGTTCTGAGGGAGCTGAACTCTCTAGCTAGGGCTTCCGGAACTCCAGGGCCACAGCTAGGTTGGTGTGTGCTGCCCTCTAGTGGAGACAAGACAGCATGACTCATAGCTTGCTGGCTTTTCTCAAGACAGCAAGGAGCTGGACTGAGAGAATCTTGTTATTCCTTAGCTGCAGGACAGAGCTTCTGTCTGACATGGGTGTGGGAGGCCATAGGATCCTGACCCAAAAACTCTCTCTTTGACGCTTGGTATAGGTTTGGGGCTGTCTTTAACAAAGACAGGCTCAAAGCTGAAATTTATACACAGGTAGGGTCTGTCTGGAATGCAGGCTGCTTCAGGTGGGCAGATGTGCTCTATAGGGAGAGACCCAGTAACCCTGGGATAGCACAGAGGGCTTTGCACCAAATGGCTGGAGGGTCAGAAATTCCAAAAACCAAATGGCAGAATGAGGGAGCCTCTCTGGAGACACAGCTTTGTTTCCAAAAGAATCAGCTTAGAGTGAATGGGTGCTGATACAGCCGCCATCAGCTGCTGCCCAGAGTGGGGAGGGGCTGACACTCCTCGGTTGGCCTGTCAGTCAGCACAGGCGGTCGTGACCCTCCTGCTGGCCACAGATCTCTGGTTTACAATGTCACAGAGATGTGCACAAAGCAGATCCAGTCTCGCATGGCTACTGCTGCCTGCCGTTCCCAAGATGCTGGCTCATGGACAGCCCTGGGGAGATGCCTGCTCTTTGCAGATGAGGGCTGCACGGTGGCCCGACTTCTCTGAGGACATGCTGAGGAAGGTCTTGTTGAGGGGCAGCACCCCTCTACATAGAATCTGACGTATGTCAACCGCTGTGCCTGTGACCCTGTGTGGGAACCTCTGGGATGCTCACCCTCCCTCGTCAATCTGTCCCCGGTCTGTTGGGCCTACCTCAGGTTGGCAGTCTTCCTCACTGTGGCTGTTGCTCTCCTGGTCAGTTTCCAGACCCCTGTGGTCATAGGAGACATGTCCAGCCTGGCAGATGCAGGAACCATCTGACTTCTGGAAGACCCTGTTCAGACCTCGGCAGGTACAGGTAGGAGCACCTGGGGGCAGAGAAATTTGCTTACCTCACAGACACTCAGCTGGGGACTGACCCATCCAGTCCTCTGGAAGTTTAGGGTCCAGTCATAGAATTCATTCACCAACTTTACCACACTCTTGGCCTCAAGGGGCTGTAAGAAGACACGTGAAGTCTCAGTTGGTCAATTTCAACCCTGACTTTGTATTGACATATCTGAACACATGTCAAACAACACTGTCTCACAGGTGACCTTTGGACTACTTAAATCAGTGGCTGTCAACCTTCCTGATGCTGCTGCCCTTTAATGCAGTTCCTCATGTTGTGGTGACCCCCAACCATGAAATTATTTTCATTACTACTTCATAACTGTAATTTTGCTCCTGTTGTGAATCCAAATGTAAATATCTGTGTTTTCAGATGGTTTTAGGCGACCCCTAGGAAAAGATCATTCAATATCTCTCCTCCCCCAGGGGTCACATTGATTGAGAACCACTGACTTAAATAGATGTCTCTGAGGTTAAGCCGTGGTATACAGCTTTTATATTAAGTTCCCTATGACCTTCCTGTGCAGCCTGGGCTGATGCCTGCTAAGCAGAGGTAAGCATTGGGCACCTGACTCAGGGTTCATTACTATGCACATAAAATGATCCTGATCCTAGATCCTACAACATGGGCTCAATTTGTCTACTTCCAGGACAAGAGAGAGAGAGAGAGAGAGAGAGAGAGAGAGAGAGAGAGAGAGAGAGAGAGAGAGAGAGAAGAAGAAGAAGAAGAAGAAGAAGAAGAAGAAGAAGAAGAAGAAGAAGAAGAAGAAGTTTTAGTAGCAGTACCCCTGACAGTAGCCATAGCATCAAAGCCCTACAGATAGGATAGTCTCTGAGCAGAGCCATGCTCTCTGAGCTGATCTGGCTTCTGCTAGCCCATGAGCTTGATAGAGAGAGGCCTTGACACACCCACAGAGCTACACTCCTACATTTTCTCCCACAATGCAGCTCTTCTGACCAGCCACCACCAATCACAGGAAGATTGCGTCCTAAGATCTCGCCCTGTGGATCTGCAGGCTGCAGGAGCAGATGAGGATGCCACAGCCACCGGAGGCAAGCGTGGACCTGGGCTCACCCGGGGGAGAGAAGGCGGCACTCCCACAGGGGAGGCATGCCGCCTGTCCTGGCAGAGCACTGAAGGTGCCCGGGGGGCAAGGCTGGCATTCTTCAGATGCTGCTGCTTGGATGTTCCCTCCAAAGGTTCCTGCTGGACAGGGCCTGGGCCTGGATGTCCCCGCAGGACAGTAGTGGCCCACTGGGCACGGCTGGTTGTGATAGCTCTCCGAGCCTGCAGGGGAATTATATATGATGAGCTTCTTGGGGCATGGGGACAGATCCGAAGCCAGATGGGGAAGGGAATGTCTGATCAAAGGGGGCATAGAGGGCTGTGAGCCCGGCCATCCCTAGTCTCCTGTCCATGGGTCTTCTGAGCACATAACACACATTTCTATCTTCCTCTCAACTAGACGTGGATTTGGGAATCTGCTATTGAGGTACCTGGGATGTGCTTATCTTCCCCCTGAGTGTGTTCAGGTCTCCAACTGTGCCCCACTTGGGTATCTGAGCCTTTACACATTGTACTTTATGACTTGTTACCCTAGTAGATGGTGAGGCAGTGACTTCTAAGCCTGTTTCTTGTCTCACCTAAAGGCCCAGGTCTCACCTGTCTTTGCCCTGTCTCTTCTGACACTCACCTTGGGGGCAGATGAACCCAGGTGGACAGGGCTGGCAAGTCAGAGTATCCAGAGTAGGGCTGCGGTAGGTGCCTGCTACACACAGGCTGCAGGAAGTCTCTGCAGAGACCCTAAGGCCACTCTTGTTCAGAGCCTCAGAACCCCCAGGGCACCCAAGAGGGTGGGTGCTGCCTTGAAGACAGTAATAGGGAAACATGCACCTGCACAGAGAAGAGATCCGGGTTCAGGCCATTTTGTCAACTGAGCCCCACAGCCCAGCTCCAGCATCACCCCACACAGGACCAGGACCTGGGTGGTTGGTCTGTGTCCCCTGGGTCTCTGCAGGCTGAACTGTATTGATGAAGAAGACTGAGCCTGATAAGAGGGGATGACCCTGGACAATCTTTCTACACCTAGGTAGAGGGCTTCATGGAACTGACTTGATCACTGAAATTTCACTCCTTACTCCTGGACAGGACCTGGGATGATCTAATGTTAACTGGAGTTCCCAGAAATAAAAGGTCACACCTGTGTTAAAGATTAACTGATTGTGTTCAAGGCTGACGGGGTAGGACTCTTTGGTCATGGAAAGTTGGGATGTTGCTGCATCAGAAGCAAATTATGTGGGGTTACCTTTAGTTCTCCTGTCACTCACTGGCCACCTCTGTGTCTCACCTAACAGACTTGGGACTCTCACATGAAACCTTTTGGGACACGTTAACATAACAGACCACTGGCTTCCACTAACTCAAAAGCTTATCAGATGCCATCTGAATCAGACCCCATATCGCTGTAAGCTGCCTGCCTGATGTTTGCACCGATATGTTTACAAAGTGTCTTGACTTATGACTTCCTTCTTCTGGGACTCTAAAAACTTTATGAAACCATTTTACTTGAAATATGGTATCTGGAGTAAGATGAATCCATGTTTCCTGGCCCCCAAACAGTCCATCTTTCTTATTCCCCTTATGGTGAGAGCTGTGATTTTCAATGTTAGTCCTCAGAATGGCTGACAAACACTAAGAACATTTTTTTTGGTGTTATGAATGTATCATAGATATATCACAGGCCTGGTTTATAAAGAAAAAAAGTTATTTAAAATTAAAATGCAACAGGGTGTTTCATAATCTTATTTTCTATGTGTGGCTGCCCTGCAAAGGATGCTGCTGGAGGCTAAGAAGAGTGTCCTAAAGACATCCCTTGCTCACTGATACCTTCCCAGAAGGGCTGGGCCCTAGCTGGCAACCCTATATAAAAGGTTACAGAATACTTGCCCATGATTGCCATTTGGTGCCAATAACCAAGAAACTGAGAACCAATTTGTGATGGAAGAGTGACTCTGACTCACAAGATGGATGAGGTAATCTGAGGGGTTCACCTTTGCAGGATGGTGGAGACCCCTGAGAGGGCTCAGACTCATAGGGATGTGAGGGGACTTACTGCTGCCCAGGACCAGTGTAGGTAGAGGAGCCAGGCGGGCAGGCAAAGCCCGCAGGGCAGAGTGGGGGTACTCCTGTCCGCGACCCACAGTAAGAACCAGCCCTACATGGGACCATGTCCACAGCACCTGAAGGAGACAAGACTGGAGTGAGGCCAGTAGGACCCTGGATGGGTCTGGTTTAGAGACATATTAAGTTTCTGTCAGGAACTCGGGAATTTTGGAAGGCCCTAAGATGTGAGGAGAGAAGTCCCCAGGATCCCTGGTAGAGGTCTTGGTTGGGAAGATTGTTGTAGGGTGGGGACATTGAGGCTGTGGGCGGGGGGGGGGTCATGTGAAGACCAAGGAAAAAGGAGAGGGCTCTGGCAATCCTCACTGTGTGGCCAGAGCAAGAGACTCATGAGGTTGGAGCCCAGGAACAGAAAAGATCAAAGCACAAGTGAGTCCCACAATGCTTTTGGACTTGTTGGGGTGTGTGTCTTGTGTGGGGTGTGACGGAGTAGCAACAGAGAAAACACAGGGACCCAGCGCAGGGAAGCCATAGGCTGAGCTACACATTCCTGTTCTTGTTGTCCCTCCCCCACTAAGGATGGTACCTGGGATGGAGGGAAAGTGCAGGGTTCACCCAAGCCCTGTCCTTGTAGTTTCCCTGCAGGAACCCTCCCATAACCAAAGGACATCTTTCCTGCACCCCAGCCCCATACCCACGTTGACTTCTTCCTGTCTACCCAAGTAGCAGAGATCTCATGGGATCTTGAGAGTGGGGCACAGAATACCTTGAGTTGGGCTTGTGGAGTCTATTAAGCTGTTAGTCAGACCCTCCCTGATCTAGCTGAAAGCAGGAACACTACGGCATTTTGGTCCTGAGGAAATGCTGGTAGAGTCTGAGTGAGTGAGGGGTTAGGGGAAGGTCCTAGAGTGAATGGATAGCCATGTACACCTGCAGCCTGGGCTCAGTAAAGGGCTCTTTTAAGCTCCAGCCTGAGCCCTAGAGATGAAGCGGGAAGGGTAAGTGACAACAAAGGAAAGTAGAACCAGGCTAGGAGGTCCTGTGACTCACCTGCCGGGCATTCTGACCCAGGCTGGCAGGGGATGGCAAACACATTGGCGCGACCAGTCACCTGTGTGTCAGGGCAGTAGTAGCCAGAGGGACAGAGCTCACACTCTTCTGGTGAGGATGCCCCTGGCTCGGAACGAAAGGTGCCAGGTGGGCAGAGGAAGGCACCCAGTGCACCTGGACACCAATGGCCAGGGGGACATGGGTGGTCTTCAAAGGAAGAGAGCCCTGGAGGAAAAATACCATGAAAAGTGGGTTCTCTCTGGGACTTCCCTGAGTGCTGTCTCCATTCATTCCCAAGGTGTCCCTGTCAACATGAAAAGGGGCCCTTACCTGGCCATGGGCAGTGGTACCCAGCGGGGCAGGGGAGGCACTCAGCTGAGCTCTGACCTCCTTCTGTGGCCAGGTAGGTATGCTCAGGGCAAGCCTGGGGAACTTCTGGGTGGGACTCACTCATTCCAGGGCAGTAGTGACCAGCAGGGCAAGGCTTCCAGGCTTGGGCTTCTGCAGGGTGAAGGCTACACTCAACTTTCTGCCCAAGCGTGGCCTCCCAGACCCTCCATAGGTACAAAAGCTTCTAGACTGTGATACAGTTACTTTGTCCTAGGATCTTACCTGCTTTGCACCACTGTCCTGGGGGACAAGGCTCACAGTCTTCTTTTTTCTGGGCTCCGGGGATAGCCGCCAGGGTGTGAGGGGGGCATGGGATGGGTTCGCCACTGCCCTCGGGACAGTAAAACCCTAAAGCACAGAGTTGTCACTGTGGCAGATACAATACAGATAGACAGTGCCAGGCTGGGAGCCAGAGCGAATGGACCTTGGAATCCTGAGTGGCCATGCTGGTCAATATGGGGAGGTGTAGACATTAGTCCTGTTTCTCTCTCTCTCTCTCTCTCTCTCTCTCTCTCTCTCTCTCTCTCTCTCTCTCTCTCTCTCTCACACACACACACACACACACACACACACACACACACACACACACCAGAAACCATGTGTATTTGCCTGGGACACATTTTTATATTATATATACATCCATGCACATACATGTTATGTAGCTAATTGGGTGAATTCTGAGCCTTTCATACCTGCAGGCTGGAGGCAGGGTCTGTTACCTGGTGGGCACTGTTCTGCGCATAGCTGTTTCTGGGTACACAGGGCCTGAGACTTTCCAGGGTTTGATGTTATTTCAGAAGTTCCAGGTGGACAGAAGTAGCCAGCAGGACATCTTCCCCATACCTGACCACGTCTAGTGCTCAAAGAGAGGGTACCAGGGTAAGAAGCCAGTGATGGACCATTTGATCTGAGGCAGGAGGGAGACTGCCCTACTGGAAGCTTTCTCTGTGAATTGTAGTATGGTGTTCTTTAGAGCCCACAGACTGGGGCATTGTGACACAGGCAATACCAACACAGTGCAGCAAACTATAGAAAGGAAAGGATGAGACCCATGCCCAGCAGAGGCAGGCAGCTTCTCAAGTGACAGCCTGGCATGACCCAGGTTGACATCAGCACAAGTCCTTCAGACAGCTCAGTCACCCTAAGTCAGTTGCCTTTGGAAATGGGGATAGACAGAGCAGGCAAAGATCCTATCTGCTTCCAGTACTAACTGCAGTGTCTGCTGGGTCTCTAGGAGCTTGGACCTGGATTCTGAGGCATCCATCCTCAACAAGTGGGAGGGGGACAATTCCTCAACAAAGAGGAACCTCTGCTCTTGTGTTTTAAGTAGGAAAAGAGTTGCCTAGAACAGTGGAGATGCTGGCGTCCAGGGATACCTGGAGAGATGCTTGAGCTTGGGCTACAGGCCTCTCCACCCCCGGAGGCTGGCACCATGGTAGCCATAGTTTGACTGACCTGCAGTAGTGACCAGGAGGACAGATGGAGCAGTCACTTTCTTCCTGGAGGCCTGATACATCCTGAGGAGTGAAGGTCCCTGGGGGACACAGACTCGGGGACCAAGTTCCTGGAAGAAGGAGAGACAGGGAGTAAAGGAAGAGCCCCACAGGGTCAGGGTCACATCAGTGACTGGGGAACAATGGCCTCCACTCTTAAACTAATTCATGACGTGAGTACGTCTGTTCTTCCCACCCTCAACATCCAATTGCCCCCGGATTCTGTCTGCTACTTCCTCAAGCAATAGCTGATGATATGGGCTTACTTCAGTCTTCTCTCTAGGAAGGGGACAAGGCAGGCGACTGCCACAAGGGAATAATCCTGGAGCCTGCAAGATGGCTCAGTGGGTAAGAAGCTTTCTGCCAAGCTTGATGACTTGATCTTTATCCCTAGGACCTACATGGTGGAGGGAGAGAATGGACTTCTCCAAAGTTGTCCTCTGAGCTAGCATACCATGTGTGCACGTGCGTGAGCGTGTGCGTGCTCACACACACACACACACCAATGTAATAAAAAAAATTTAAAGGAATATCAGTGTTGGAGGGTCTTTGAACAGCAGTTAAGCGTTGGGGTGCATGATCATGCCTCTTGCCAGGAACCACTCTCACTTTGATCTTCAGCCCCCTTTCATTGTTACTGAAGGCTCAGCTATTCAGGCTCATTTAAGTTGAAAAGATACAAGCTCTTGATTTAGCCAAGTTAGCTAACCAAAGTAAGTAGGTTAGAACAACCATAGCTCTCCTACAGTTGGGTCGCCTAGAGACACAACCTGCACCCACCTTCCCTTGATTTTTAGCTAATCAGTATCCTGTAGCTGCAGCCAACTTCCCTCTAAGGTCCTGAGAACAAGTCAAAGCAAGTTTCCTGAGATAACGTCTACATCCTGCTTGCTCCTCTTTACATTGCAGTGTGTCTCCTGAGATAATGCCTGCCCCCTCCCTACATCTTGCTTGCTCTACTTTATATTACAGTGTGAGAAAAATAAAAATTACAGCTTGATCAGAATTCCTGTCTTGCTGTTGGTTCTCTGTGTCTCTTGTCCCCCATTCTCTCCTAGGTGCTCCTGAGACCCCTGTCGATTGTCCTGTGGGTTGGAGCAGCCTCTAATAAGGACTCCATGAAATCCTCTGAGGCTAAGTCTAAACCTTTTCTACATCTGAGTAGAGGTAGGGAGAGCTTCTTTCTGCCCTTTCTCCTACTCTGTGAGAAGCAGAAGGTACCTAGACAAGGAGTGCCTGGTGACCTGCTTGCTCCCAACATGCTACCTTCTGATCACAGCCATGGCCCTGGCCCACAGAGGCTGACCCTGGCTTGGCTGGTCCACAGATTTAACAGGTGTCAGAGCCAGCCTTCTCTACATGGGAATTCCTTTGAATTCCCTGTAGACCCAGGTTGATGACTTTGTATCTTGGGCCAGGCCCCTTAGGGAAGAGGTGTAAGAAGAGCATGGGGTCAGCAGATGAGGAGAAAGCCAGCAGTAGAATGGGAAAGCAGAGAGGAAACTGGCCAGGGCAAGAAGGCAGAAGGCTGGACCCATCCACAGAGATCCTGGTACGGGTTGGTGTGCATAGGGGTTGGAATGGATGAGTGAATGAAGATAGGCAGATTGTAGGAGAATAAGGATGTAGGTGTGAGGCTCTGACACATACCGGCTTGACAGTAGGCATGAGCTGGGCAGGGCCTGGGTGTCCTAGTACCAGGGTGTGGGCAGTAGGAGCCTGATGGACATGAAAGGCAGGTGTCTGAGCCCAGGGAGGGCTGGTAGTGCCCACGGTGGCACAGGATAGGCCATGCAGTTCCTGGCTGGCAGAAGTGACCCTGGAAGGTAGATCGGAATAGAAGTCTCTGAGTCTAGGCCAGGGATGGTTGAAATGCTCAGTATCTCCATGGGTAGGCATGGTGTCTGTCTTTCCTTGGGTTTATGCCACAGTGAACTACAGGGGTTTAGGCCACTCCAGGAGCAAAAAGGCCAGGGGAAGTTGTAAAAATTGACTTAGGAGACGGAGGTATTGGAGTCCATCCCTTGTGATCCACTGAGCCATCTTGATGACCACAGTCTAAGGGCTTCACCTCAAGCCTAGGCAGTACCTTCTGACTCCTGAGCCCGGAGACTAAGCTGGGAGGTACCTGAGGGCATGGGACAGGTACAAGGGTGGAGGCTCTGGTGTCCCCGGAGCAGTCAGAGTCAACGGTGCCGGATCCATTAGCCGAGCCAAGGTCCAGGCTAGGACAGAAGTATCCAGCTGGGCAGGGCCTACAGCTCCCCTTAGAGGTGCCACCTGTACAGAGAGGGTCGTAATACAGGGCTTTCTATTTTGTGGGCTCAGACATTCCTTAGAGCTACAGTAGACCCTAGCCCAAACTGTTTGGGGCATTGGTTGGGTTCCATGAGGCAATGTTTTTCTGAGTTGGCCAGAGGCACTGTCTGCATGGTAGTTGTGGCCTAACCCCAAGGAAGGAAAGACACCATGCAGACCCACAGAGATACCAAGCATTTCAACCATCCCTGGCCTAGACTCGGAGATTTCTATTCGGATCTATCTTTCAGGGTCACTTCTGCCAGCCAGGAGCTGCGTGGCCCATCTTGTGCCACCATGGGTATTACCAGCCCTCCCTGGGCTCAGACACCTGCACCTCCACCCCTGCACCTGTCCTGTGCCCTCAGGTACCTCCACTGCTCCGTCTCCTGAGGGTAGAGGAGCTGGGGATGCCTTAACCACACCTGGTCATGGTATGTCACCCAGACATCTAGCCAGTAAGGTTCCTTGCCCTTGTTCACGGGGCAGACCTTGCACAATGGCCACAAGGAAAAGGTCCCATTTGGGTCTCCTGAGAGCAGAGGAGAGGATGCAGGGCTGATGCTCACCCAAGCGGTTCCTTGTTGTCCCCAAGGGGCAGGGCACTGGGAACAGAGAACCCTGTGGGCAGTAGTGGCCTCGGGGACAGAGTCCGTTGAGAGAAAAGATGGTGCTTCCCTGTGGTGTGGGGCTGGTAGCACCCCCCTTACAGTAGTAACCAGCTAAGCAGGGTCCTTGGGGAGAGAAATATGTGGTATTTTAGCACAGCTACTGAAACTTAACAGCTCAGTTGAGCCCTGCCTTATCAAAAGAGACCCCTACCATCCTTCTGTCAGGTCCTGCCACTGACTGCTGTGGCTGTCCCTAACCCCAGGCCACCATGGGAAGTAGAGTGGGAAGAAGAAGAAAACTGCTAAGGGTTCTATATATAATTGAGCAGAAGAGATGTCCTCAGTGCTAGAGAGGACCCCTGGCCATATAAGGAGAATAGTGAAGATGTCCAGGAGTGCTAGCCAAACTCTGGTTGGGGAAAACCCCATTCTCCATAGCCACCACGAAAGATGCTCCTGTTGCCCTTCTGTATCACATGGAGGAGACAGAGAGCCCAGTTGGTCAGTGATCTGTCCAGCATCACACATAGAGGCACAAAGGCAGATACGTTCCTGTAGCTGCAAAGCCTGCTCTTGGCAGCAGACAGAGCTCACAGAGAGAAAAGGAAGTGTAAATCATGGCCCAGGCTATACTTGTGCCTTCTGAGGAGCCTTAGGACCTGAGATCTTGGGTCAGATCTTGGGGCAGGTACCAGCCTTGATTTTGGCTTTGGTTTTGGAAACCTGTGCATGGATATCAAGGTTTCTCCACCCCACCCACCCACCCCCATCTTTAAAGGTACAGACAAGGTGGCGTAGGAGCCGTCTACACCCTGTGTACTGTGAGAAGCCTGTGCAACAGAGCTATTCTTAGGCTGCCTATCCCTGTGGGCATGTATGCCAGTACCTACCTTCAGGCCATGTGTTGCCCTCCCCAGGACAATAACTCCCTGCAGGGCAGAGCTGGCAAGCCCTGGAAGATACGGCACTTTCCTGTGGGTTCAGGGTTCCTTCTGGGCAAGGATGAGCTGAGAGTGTCCCTGCTGGACAGTAGTGACCTACAAACAAGGCCAAAGTGATCAGGGGCTGACCAGGAACCTGGTTATCCTCTAACCTGTGGCCTCCCATTACAGCGACAGAGACGCTGGAATAACCTTGAGGGTCAGAGATCAGCCAGAGGAGCATAAGGGGATACTAGGAAAGAACTGAGGCTTGCAGAGTCAGAGTTCAGACATAGGCCTGTGTGTTGGGGCAGATGTGGCCATGTGCTTGAGAGTCTATGAACACTAGTGTATAAAAGAAGTGTGAGTATATGTATGAGCCTGTGTGCATGAGGGGCTGAGTGCATGGATGTGTACATGTGGATAATAGCCCCATCAGCCTCAGGATAGGGTGATCTTAGTCACAGGAATACCTAATGCAGGTGACCTTGATTTGTCAGGGCTAAAAAGCAAGAAATGCTAATGTTAATGACAGTGGCCCAGATTTTTGTTAGCCTAGAATTTTCCTAGAGTTCATAAGTGCCACGGCAGGCAGCCTAGCTCATAGGTGACTATGGTAGATAGGAGACAATACAAAGTCTTAATCCAAGTACACAGCAGTGCCTTCCTTCTCTGGGGCATGTTCTGAGAGGAGTCAACTCAGAGTGCTTGGGGTCTTCCAAGGGTCCCGGAGACTGCTTGAAGCAAAGCAAATATCCCATATCTCATGACTGAGTTCACTTGTCAGCTCATCCCTGATTCCCATGGGAGGGGTCTGCAATGAACAGAGCAGGAGAGCACAGGCGACTACCCATTACCATAACATCTTTCTAGTGGATGAGGGGAGCTTTGGCCTGCCCCCTCAGAGCTGCAGGGAAGGGCTGTGTTTGTCTAGACTCCCTTCATGGCCTTCACCCCACACCTTCCCACTGCAGTACAGCCACCCATTGGATGGGCGGGTCTGGTCAGGAAAGCGGCAATCTCATTGGACATTGGGTATGGAAGCCCCGAACATAAGCAACATGGCAGAGTTGGGTCCCTAATTATCCAATTGCCCTACTGAGGAGAAGGAAGATAAGGCTGGCCTGGGGTTACCTTTTGGGCAGGTGATGGGTTCCACAGTGGCTCCCTGGGGACAGTAGGTGCCCTGTGGGCAGAATAGGCAGGTGTCTGCCCCAGACAATGGACTGAAGGTACCAGGCTTACAGGGTAGCTCATGGTGGGCCCCTGAAGGACAGTAGAACCCCGGAGGACATTTGTATCCATGAGTCCCATCAGTGGGTGAGGGTACAGAGCTTCCTCCAAGGCAGATGTATCTGAGGACACAGACAGCCATGGCTCAACCTTTTCCATCCTGATTAGATTGGAATTCCCAAGTATCTTTGGGAGTCCAGGGTCTCAGTTTTAGTCTGGAGCTAGTCCAGTGGGACCAGTATAGTTAATGGCTCAGCTGGGCTCCTGGGACAAGAGTAGGTCACACACACACACATACACACACACACACACACACACACACACACACACACACAACCTAAACATGTTCTGACCCTATGATGGGAACCAGAAGAGGAGCTCAGGGAGATGGTTCTGAGAAGAGTCAGCATCTTTTGGGTAAGCTCTACTCCCTGCAAATACCCTCACTCCTAAATGTCCCTGGGAAGGTAGGGCAGCTCATCATTCAACACCCAAATGAAGTTCCATAGGTCATAGTGTCTCTAGCCCACTGAACAGTGAGTAGCAAACTTACCACAGGCATCTCAGATACTTCTTGCCAATAGTGGTTGGCTAAGACCAGAAAGACAGGTCTACAGGGCCTTCAGAGGTGGGAGGAACTTTTCTCGGTGCTAGGGCATACCTTGAACCTCAAAGGAGGCATAAGGTTATACACAGCAGTATCTAAAGGGCAGGATATCCCCAACCCCTGCTTAGAGAGACAGTCCTTGGCCTGTGCTTTTCAGTGGAGCCGAGGAGAGGTGGTGAGGATTTAGGATTTGTTTGTACTTGGAGTTCTTTGCAAGCTCAGACTGGAACTCAGAGTCACTCCTTCTCTCAAGGCTCCACTTACCCTGCATGGCAGAGACCAGCCTCCAGGACTTGCGATAGCCCAGGCTGACTACAGTAGTGTCCCGAGGGGCATGGCTGGCATTGATCTTTGCTGTTCAAGCCACGAGCGGAGGAGTATGACCCAGGAGGGCAGGGAAGTGGAAAGCCTGTTCCCACAGGGCAGAAGAAGCCAGGGGGGCAGATGTCATTCCCAGAAATCCCTGGGCCCTCCACCTGTGTAGAGAGGGAGAAGAAAAAGAAGTTGTCCTGTTCGAACTGGGACTCTGCTACACACACCACAGCTGGAACTTAAGGCCAGGGTCACCACAGGATGCTTCGTATCCCACTGTATCTTTCTTTGCTTCCTGTTTTACTGAGCCTGTGAGGCCTTTGGAGAGCAGTCACCAGGATCCATATATGGGCTCTGAATTCTCAAATCCTACCATCTTCTAGCTGCCTCCCTCCTCCCTCCTTCTCTCTGTCCCTTCCTTCCTTATACCCTGTACTGTTTTCTTCTCAGTGCACTAATGTGTGATTCCCAGAAGATCTGGCACCTTCCATTCTAAAAGGAAGAGCTGGCCAAGAGAAGACAAGACTATCTAAGTTACACACCATGTCAGTGACAACTTAGTAATTCCCACCCACCGCTGTCTGTCTGCCCACCATCCCTAGTCTGTATCCATCATCCTAACCAAGTCTTACATTAAGTGTGATGAGCCCCTGTATCCACGTGTCTGCTCTTATTACCGCATGTCATTAACCTAGGAGTTATCTGTTGTAAGACAAGTTATGACCACTGTCCGTCATGACTGCCAGACACCTTAGCTTCTTTGTTGTTGCTGATTTGTAGTGATGTTTTAATGTGAAAGAGATGCACACCTTAGAATCAAGTTGTTGTGGGCCCAGGACTCTGAGAGCAGGAATGTCAGGTGAGTCTGACTTTCAGAGGACTGTAGCCATGTGGCGAAAGACGGGCTTCTGGGAGTTTGGCGGTCCTGAGCCCACACATCCTGGGGTGCTAGGGTCTAGTGTCACCTACCTTGTGTTGGATGGGAGTTGGGGAAACAGCACCCCCTGTGCAGTAGTGGCCAGAGTGGCAGAGTCCAGATGGCTGAGTCAACCCTTGTGACACACAGAACATCCCTGGAAGGAGCAGAAAAAGTGACAGAGGGACTTAGCTTCACCTCCCACACATTCAAGCAGAACATGTTGTTCCCATCTGTATTTTGCCCTCAGTCTACAGCCCGCCCCCTCTTCAGCCATTCTCTGTGGGACATGTAAGCTATGAGACCTTGGACCAGACCAGCCACTCAGCCTGGAGCAAGAGTGAGGTTGAGAGGTGTCCAAAACCCTGACTTGAGACCGGCATGAGTAAGAATTTCTCCCTCCCTGTTCCAGGCCTGTATGCCCAGTGGACATAGTCCTAAGTACCCGCACTCCCATCCTTCTTGGGGTAGTCACGGAGCCTCATGGCCAAATTACAGGTTTAAGCGCCTGGAATTCCCCTTCTTGTAAATGAAGCCCCAGCCAATAATGTAATCTCACCTCAACCCCTACATCCCCCACCCCAACTCCTCGCCAGCACCCCTACCCCCTTAACTCAACTCACTCAAGACAACAGAGTTCCTGTGAACCCACCTGACCTGGCAAGCTTCCTGCCTTTCATTCTGCCCAGGCTCACAATGGCGCCTGAATACCCCAAGGGCAGAAGCAGAGTCATCTGCACTTCCCCCATACATTTTGTCCAGTCCCAGAGACCTCAGATGGGAACTGGGGGTTGTCTTTATCTTAATTTAAGCCTTAAAGGTAAATTGGTGCAGCCAGGGTATAGGGGCTTAGGAGGCTCTGAGTGCCCGAAGAAATATGGGGTTTGTATGAGGGCCCATGTTTCTCCCACCTGCTCTCTCTTCTCTTTCTTCCCAGGCCACCTCAGTGTCCAAGGTTAAGGCAGAATCCACCAACCTGCTGGACATGGCTCACAGTCTAGCTCTGTAGTAGCTCCAGGCCTAGGTCCAAATGTTCCCTGAGGGCACGGGTGGGCAGTGGCTGAGTGAGAGCCTGGGAAAAGAAGTAGTCTTGGATGCACAGGCTGTAGCCATGGTTACAAGGTCTAAGAGGCAACGGCAGGATCAGATTGACTCAAGGTGAAACTCCTTCCCTGATCTACCTAGATCAGAGACCAAAGAATCCTCACGCCTTGATCCAGATGCTGACAGGGAGGTTCACGCATGCTTGAACATCTAAAGTGTAAGCACATGATCCAGGAAATATGCCCTTCTTGAGAGGTCCTGGCTATTGAGCATAACCCCTCTTCTCTACACTAGGCTATCACCCTTAGCACAGGACTCTGTGTGCCACATCCATTTCCAGGAACTGAGTTGGACTTGGCTAGCTCAGCCTTGAGGCTCAGGCTGTCCTCCCCTGTTCTGTACCTGTGGCTCCACTATGCTCAGACCTAGGTTGGGCACTTTGGGGAAGCAAACTTATGTCCCAGTTCTGGCTTACATCCCTAATATTCTCCCATGGCACCTTGGTAGTTGAGCCCTTCCCATATCAATTTCAGTCTTTAAAGCAACTTACAACTGTTGAGAGTCACAAAATGTTCTATACCTATAAAAATAAATCAACTAAGTCTATAGTGAATAAGTCTATAGCACACTGAAAGATCACCTGTCAGCGCCCAGAACCTACCTGTGCTGGAGACCTCACAGTAGAATCCCAGGGGGCAGAGGGCACAAGAGCCCTGAGCCTCCTGGGGCTGGAAGGTTCCGTTTCCACAGGCCTTTGGCTGGGATGATCCCTCAGGACAATAGAAGCCCCGGGGACACCGGAAAGACATGGGGCTGGCTGAGGTCTGGCCGGGGGGACAGTAATATCCTGCTAAGCATGGCCCATCAGGGAAGCGTTTCCCAGTCCCTGTAGAGAGGAATGGAGACACTATGGCTGGCCCAGTCTATGCTTAAAGGAATAGTGTCATGGAGTGTGTACTGGCTGGTTTTGTGTGTCAACTTGACACAGGCTGGAGTTGTCACAGAGAAAGGAGCTTCAGTTGGGGAAGTGCCTCCATGAGATCCAGCTGTGGGGCATTTTCTCAATTAGTGATCAAGGGGGGAGGGCCCCTTGTGGGTGGTACCATCCCTGGGCTGGTATTCTTGGGTTCTATAAGAGAGCAGACTGGGCAAGCCAGAGGAAGCAAGCCAGTAAGAAACATCCCTCCATGGCCTCTGCATCAGCTCCTGCTTCCTGACCTGCTTGAGTTCCAGTCCTGACTTCCTTTAGTGATGAACAGCTGTGTGGAAATGTAAGCTCAATAAACTCTTTCCTCCCCAACTTGCTTCTTGGTCATGATGTTTGTGCAGGAATAGAAACCCTAACTAAGACAGAGTATAAGACAAGACATGGGGCTTGACAGCCCATTTCTTATGTCTCTTCCTGGCTCTTTGTTCCCTCCTGGTTTTGTGACCTTTTAAGCCTCCATGTCTTCTTAGCTCTGGAACCTCTTGTACTGAGGTCTCTCCTAGATCCTAGCTTTGCATCCTCTTCTGAATCTTCAGCCTCCCCCAGCTCTGTAGCTCAATTTCTCATCTCAACTCCTCCATGGGATTGTGTGCTGCTATAGGAACCTGGAGGACAGGCCAGGATGTGAGGCTGCAGTGAGCAGAGGGCTGCCTATGTATAGGGGACAGGCCAACATTCCACGTCCCCAGTCTGATTCTGATGTCACACACCAGTTGTCTTTGGGGCTCCCTTCTTTTTAGGAGCACCCACCTGCTCACTTACCTTCTGATGGTACTCGTTGCATGAAGTTTATTATATAGATTAGAGAGACAACTAAGTGACAAATGTCCCTCTCAAAGTCACCTTCCCTTCCACATGCTCATTACTGTGCCCACCCAGTTTCTAGCTCAATCGGATCCCTGCTTCCTACATGAGCTTCGCCTCTTCTCCCGGCACGTTGGTCTTGAGATGGCCTCCTTTTCTTCCATTTCCACCCCAGTATAAGATCTCCTGGCCTTCCTACCTACTGCTAGCTTACCTGTGTCTTGAGAAGTGCCTGCCATAAGGGATATGTAACCTGGAATGTCCCCTGTAGGCAGGTCCAGAGCATCTGAAGCCTGTGGGTTAGATAATGACATGGCAAGGTCTAAGATCTAGCATTGGTAACCTGAGTCACTGCAGAATTGTCCTGCAGGACAGAGTCTGCAGTCTTTGGTGCTGCGTGCTCCAGGCGTCTCTCGGAAGGTTCCCGCAGGACATGGGTGCTGGGTGGGGTTCTGGGTACCCAAAGGACAGTAGTATCCAGCAGGACAGTCCACTGGCCTCATTGTTCTGGTTCCTGGCTCCAAAACCCCTAAGGGACAAAACCTGTGAAACAGTAGCTTGGTGTTAGGTGTGAAAGAGTTATTGTCATCTAGAAACTGATTGTTCTGTCTCCAAGGAAGGAAGCCTCTGGGACACAGGATTTAGGAAGACATAAAATTTACCATAACCCTGTCTGTAGGTATGAACCTGCAGCTTTCCAAGGCCATGCATGGCTTTGGGGTGTTTGGTGATAGGGTAGGGGTCCTGTGCTTAGTGGTCAGTCTATATAGGTATTAGCCCTTCCAATCTTCAGGGAATGTAGGATAAGCCAGATGGCAACAGACAGAAAAGAGACGTTAAGAACTCTTACTTCCCAGCAGGGCACATCTTGCAGAAGCTCTGTCCAGGTTCATCTTGATACTGCCCAGGGGGACAGGCTCGAGGCTCTAGGCTGCCAGGGGGACAAGAGTGCCCTGGAGGACAAATGGTATCTGGAAAAGCAAAGGGAGAAGGCTGTTCCTCTTGGAGGCTTCCACCTCATTCCAGCCATAGCTGCTCTTGCTCCCTCTACATCAATGTGGCTGTATGGGTGACACCCTTATGACCTAGGACACCTCAGGCCCTCCTGGTACACCTCTGTGGGTGAGTGTGCCCTCTGTTTGTCTCAGTCCTGTGACTCCCCATGAGGGGACTAGTTTCAGTCTGAAGTAAGCTCCAACTTTTGGAGCCACTTGAGACTTTTTAGCCTTGGTGAGAAAAAGCCAAATCTAGAACTTTCTCTTTATTATGTAACTTTCTTTTTTACACATCTCCTTTATTTCTCTCCAGGACATTTAATGACACTCTTTCTGGAGATGCCAGTTTAGATGGGTTATGCTCTGGGTTTGTGATGTATGAATCAGGACTTCTGGTCCTCCAGCATACTTCTAGCTATTGGAGCATGGCAGTCTGAGGCCAGGACACAATATCATGGAACTGCATCCTATTGTGCTGTGAGATTGGAATGCAGTGAAACACGGGCTCACTCCCCTCTGTCACTTTTAAGAGTGTGGCAATCCTACATGGAGGGCACAGAGACATCATCCCAGGCTGGCTGGCCTTTTACAGCAATTTCATCTTTTATGCACAGTCCCTGGGTTTGCTGCTTCCTTGTGTCTTGATGGGCATTATTTGTTCCAGCCCAACCTACTGGTACATTTCACACTGCTTGGACT
Organism: Tokudaia tokunoshimensis; assembly: GCA_036184795.1. Classification (NCBI taxonomy): domain Eukaryota; kingdom Metazoa; phylum Chordata; class Mammalia; order Rodentia; family Muridae; genus Tokudaia; species Tokudaia tokunoshimensis. The sequence continues at coordinate 53,415,852 of BTHU01000011.1, read as the reverse complement.
GTGTAGGTATCTGAGTGCCCCTTCTAGGAGGAGGTTCCTTCATAGTCCTTCAACGTTATTTAACTGATACACTGATGACTGCTCACTGAATTGCACAACCCATGTCTTCCAATGGCGCATATGACCTTGGCATACAGTCTTGGCCTCTGTCAGACTTCTCAGCATGTTTCCCCACTTTGTATTGACCTTATCTGGAGGATGTGTTCCTAACAGTTCTCAGGCTACACAACACAGGTCCCAGGAACCAGCTGTGACTTCACTCCAACTCTCCTTGGTTGCAGAAGACCATGTCAGAAGGAGACTGAGTAATATAGACAGGGCCAACTCTCAACTCATTCTGATATAAAAAGAAAGGGAATCTAAATAATTCTGTCATAATTATACTACTAACAACTGATAATAGCCAATCCAAGTGAATAGAATAGAAGACGAGAAGTCTATCAGGCCATAGTCCCATGATCCTCTCAGAATGTTTGATTCTGCTGACTGCTCAATTTATAAATCAAATCATCTCCATTAATCTTAATTTGTCAAAGATTTTCTTTGAACAGTCCCTAAGAGACAGAATGCAGACTCTGGGATCATATCTCTTTCTGTTCCCTGCCTAGCTCTTGTCTAACTAGAGATGTTTTGTGTGATCCTGGAATACTTTAATCCCCTTCCCTGAAGCACAGAATGTTCCATCCTTAACTAGTTTTCTTTTAAGTATTTCTGGTGTCCTCCATTTTCTTCTGTCATCCCCAAAATCCTCATCTCCCTTTCCAAGCAGGGGCCACTGAGCTCTGAGGTTAGGAGGATCACTGAGCTCTGAGGGTAGGAGCCGGGTTCATGCAAGATCATCCACAGTCTAGGAGCCAGGGGAGCTGAGCTCAGGGGTACCCATAGAGCATCTCCCTCTAGAAATTATTCTTCTCCCTTCTGAGAATGTTAAGGAGGGTCTGTCCTTACCTGGACTGTGTCCAGAGATAGAGGCCCTAGGACAGAACCAGCCTCCTTCACACAGGGCCTCTGGGGAGCTCAGGCCAGCCTGGGAGCAGGACCAACCAGCAGGGCATGGTTGGCAGTCCTTCACAGATGTAGCACCTGGCGTGGTCAGGAGGAAGCCTGCGGGTGCACACACTGGGAGTTGGGACCGGGAGTTTCCCAGATAGAGACTTATGGTCTCAGGATGGTCACTGTTCTCCTTCATTCTCTCAGTCTCACACAGAAGAGGACTTGTGAACTTGAAGGCTGGGGATTGGGCTCAGATGACACCCTCCCTCATTCTGTGCAGTGTCTCTGTATCTCACCCATCTCTGCCACCTCCATTCAGATGCTCTGCCATACTTTGGATCACTCAAGGAGACATCCCTACAATCCACACATACCACACTGTTAGGCTCTACTAGGCCTTGGTTTGGGCCTTGAAGACAAACCCGAGCTTGGCTCGATTCTTAAGAACACCTCTGCCTAGCTACCGCTGATGTCAAAAATTTTCACAGGCCCTGTGAAGTCACCCCATATCCCTCGTCATCTCATACCACCCCATACATCATCTCACTCCATACCCCTGTCCCCACCTCCTTGCCCTGTCTATATTTGCCTCATTAAAATGAGTTCCTGCTTCCACAAGACTCCCGGCTCCGTGTGGTTCTTTTTGGGTCGCTGACACTCACCATCCCGCTCAGCCCCAGAGAGACCCGGCAGCTGTCTGCCGGCAAAGAGCCAACATCACACTATTCCTGTGTTGACTATCCCCTGCTTCCTGAAGTGTTTCTTCAGTGTCCTTTCCCCCAGAGACCTCTAAGGCTGGGTCCCAGCGCCTCTTGTCTCTAAGGGTCGAGAGCAGACCTCATCCCCAAAACACCTACCAGGGCCACATGGAACAGGATGGGGGCTTCCCTGAGGACAGAAGTGGCCTGCAGGACAAAGGTCTCCTGTAATCCCATCAGTGGGATTTGGAACAGATGCTCCATGATTGCAGTAGAACCCAGCACTACAGAACCCCGATGGGATGACCAACCCAGGCAGGAGACAGTAGGACCCTAGAAAGAATAACAGGATGGTCCTCAGATGGAGATGGAGAGCTTGGGTACCTCCCTTTAGGGCCAGTTTCCTTAGATACCCTTGGGTTTCACTGGAGCCATGGCTCAGGCATTGGATAAGGGAGGGAGTGGCCTAATGTGGTCAGGATAGCAGGAGTCCCTGACCCTGACCTGGTTCACAGGGGCTACAGTCTGACCGATGGGCTCCTCCTGTCTGTGGCTTGTACATGCCTCGGGGACAGGGGAACTGAGTAGCGAAGGTGGTGGAGGCTGGGCAGTAATGACCAGCAGGACACTCGTTCCCTGCCACAGAAGAGGTGTTGGCTGGGCAGAAGAAACTGTAGAGAGAAGGAAGGAAGGTTGAGAGGGCAGGTAGCCCCTGTATCTTGATGGCAGCTAGAGGCTACACGAGATTTACACTATCAGCTTCCCAAGTCATGGCCTGGTATGTGACTCTGCATAGTTCATTGCTAAGGATTTGGCATTAGAGGAGGTAAACAGCATAAATAAATGGCAAATAAGCAGACTCAGATTTGAGATATGAAACAGCACAGTAATACTCAACAAAACTGTCACAACGACTCACGTGATTTTCCAGGTACAGAAGAAACCTTGGACTGAAGGGATTAGCACCAGCCCTGTTTGGCTCCCCCTCCCCCCCAAGCAAGAATGTAAATTATATGCACAGAGACTAGAAGGTCCCGGGGAAGTTTCTCAAAACTTACCCCTGGGGGCAGGGTTTGCAGTGGCCCTGAGCAACTAGGGCATTGTGGGTACCAGCTGGACATGGCTTTGGCGAGACAGTGCCTGATGGGCAAAAGTGTCCTGAAAAGGAAGTAGACACTATAGTTATGACTCAGGACAACCTGCCCTGCCCAGAGCAGCCACAGTCAGAATTCAAGCCGTTGTAGGGCCCAGACACAAGTGTTGGTGCCCTAAGGCCTTGATCTCTGCTGGGTGGCAGGCATGGGGGGGGGTGTGAGTTCTCGCTTAGAAGTGTTCTCATTCTAGCCTTCCCAGAATTTTCCTTTACCCCTAGGGAGTACCTGCAGGACACGGGCCACTGGTCCCATCCTCCAGTGAGTTGTTGGGGACTAGGGCTCCCTGGAGGCAGAAGAAGCCTTCACTGCAGAGCCCAGAAGGATGAGCAAGGCCAGCAGAGGCACAGTAATGGCCAGGCAGACATGGAGAGCAAGCAGCCTGCAGGAGAAGTTAGGAGTGACCCACTGATAACCATCCAGGAGAGCAAAAGATGGGGAGACAGCCGAGAGAAATGTCAAGACAGAGAAACGACTGGCTCAGGGGAGTATTGGAGATTCTTCTGTGACTTCTCCCTGTCGCAGAAACCTCGGAGTGAAGGAGGCATCCATGACTCAATTCATTACAGATCAGGGAAGCAAGGGCAGCTGCAGATAGGGTCTTAGGAAGGCTTGATGAGAGACCTGAGCCCCGCCCCACCTCTGGTTTCCTGCTTATCACAGTCAACCTCCCTCCTATCAAATGCTCATGGCTCTCTGCTGGTACATTCTCAGAACAGATGCCTACTCCCTATAGATCATCCCGTCTCTGCGAGACCTCAACTATCTAACAAGTTCTTAGTGGCAAGTACATATTTACTCTCTAAACTATTCAGCCGGCAGGCTGTCCTTTCTGTCTCTCCCTCCTTCCTTACTTCCATGAACCTTTGTTTTCTGACCAAGAAGTATCAGGAGGTGCTCAGCTCCCCGGGCATCTCTGATGGCCTCAAGGGCTTCCCACCCTCCCAAATCCCCCTGAGGTTTCAGTCTCCAACTTATAGCTGTGCCAAGTCAGGCACATACAGGTTGGGAGCCACTCTGTCACTACGGCAATGAGCAAGTCAGGCCCCCTGGATTTGCGGTGCTTATGTTGTAGAGAGAGGAAGCAGGACAGCAGTCAGTAAAATGGTAGATAAGACTGCTGTGTGCTTATGGAGCCAGGACAAGCTTCCCTGGGAAGTGACTTTGGGAATGACCTGAGGAAGGAAGGCATCTTGCCAAATGACCCTGATCTCCAGTGCCCAGCGGTAATCTTTAGTTTGGGGGTCAGTGTGATATGATTAAACAAAGCCCACCCAACACCTACTCTTTGCCCAGGTTGTAGTTTCCCTACCTCTGATCCAAGCTTACTCCAAGGTCCAAAGGTCCCAGGTGGGCACGGCTGGGGTATGGCTGAACCTCTAGGGCAGTAGTGTCCAGGAGGACAAGGGCCAGCATTCTCTGGAACCAAGATTCAGGTCAGTCTGGTCAATGAGAAGGATACTTAAATCCTAGAAGGCAGCCACTCCGAGTAGCTTCCCTTGAGTTTCTAGTGGAACTCTAGCTTATGGGGTTGAGCTGATAGTACTGAAGCACCCCTCCCCTTGGTTCCACCCTCTACTGCATTAACCACTTAAACCTCTGGCCACCTGAGGGGTGGTAGGAGCTTTTTTAATGATGGTCACATTCGCTGGAAGGGATGTGGTGGGTGGGACAGGGCTCTTCCTGAGAGGTTTAACTCTGGGAGCCTGGGGGCTTCACTGAGACTGGTATTAAGGTAAGAGCTCACTAGTTGACTGTCCCTTCTTGTTCCTGCTGTAGAGTCTGTGTAGGTATCCTGTATGGGTTTATATTCTATGTTTTCCAGGGACTCTGGCAAAGCAAGATCGTTTCTGAGCTGCCTGGCTGTTGTTCGTCCCTTGCCTTTCCTCCCCTAGCACACATAGTCACTAATGGGTGGCTGGGCTTAGGATCTGGCTATTTGTTGGCTGTTTTCTCACAGACCTAGCCTTCAGAGCTGGGGGGATGAGCTATGTATGGAGAGAATGTCCTTGTCTCTACCGGTCAGTGACTTGGAGTAACCCTTGGAGGAGGACAGGGAGAAAATGGAGCTTCAGAACGGCAGAAAGCTGTACCAGTTGGCCTAGTTGCCTAGCCTGGTATGGACTTGTGTGCCACCAAGCAAGGAACACTTTCTTTCTGAACCTCAGCTGCCTTGTCTGCAGAGAGTGGTTTAATGGGAGAGAGGAATCTGTCCTTCCTTCAAAGATTACATGGGAAACTGAGTGTCTCACACTTGTAACATGGATTTCAAAAGTGATGATGCCAGAAGATTCTAAGCACTTTGGTGGTCCCTTGGCTAGACATAAGAACCACTTAAAGGTTGACCACAGTAACGGGCACTCCGATTCCATGCTCTGCCTTGTTCTGAGTGTGTGACTCAGAGTTCCTGGTGATTAAAGGCACAGTCTGGCTGAGAACTTTTAACCAACCAAGCCTACTTTGGTCAACCTTAGTCTGCAACACAGAACATCTTTGTAGGTTCTGCCCAGAATTGGGGAGTGGGTGACATGGCTCCAAGCCAGACCCCAGTTCATCCATGGGCCACAGTTTCATGAAATCATGAGATGGAAACCTAGGAGCATGACCTAAGACAGAGAACATGCTCCACAAGACAGAACAGAAGAATCTGTCTCTTTTGAGTTGGCCCAGGAAAGAAAAGGAGAATCTGTACACACCCAACTTTCTAAATGGGATTCAAAAAGTAGGAACGTTTGGGATACCTTCAGTGCCAGCCTCTGGGTTGGGTCGTGTTGAGCCTCTGGTGCAGAAGAAGCCCTCCCAGCACTGCCCACCGGCCTCTGTGGCATTGGCCCTGGGACAAAACCTGCCCCCATCACAAGCTCGGCACTCTGGCAGGCTGTTCAGCCCTGGTTCGTAGCCATAGGTGCCTGGGGGACAGGGCTGCCAATCTAGGCCAGTGCCTTCAGAACAGTAGAAGCCTGTGGATGGAGCAGAGAGGAAGGGTAGACCCAGGAAAGGAGTCTCTCATCAGGGAGGGGAAGCACAGGGGCAGCAGAGAAGCTTGGCCTGTTAGCGAATTCTACCCAAGCCATGTGAGCACCTCAAATTCAGGGAGTGTGTGCTGCTATGAGAGCATACAGCCAAGGCTGTAAGTACCTCGGAACTCAAATAAGGCCTGATGGAAGTGAGCGGCCTAACTGCCAATAGCTCATCCCCGTCCTCTGGCCAGAGGATCCTTGGACGAGTCAGCAGGACTGTTGGATGCTCACTAACCTCTGGGACACAGCTGTGGCCTCATCCCTGGAGCACAGTAGCGGCCACTGGGACAGATGAGACATTCTGTTGTGGCAGTGTGGGAGGCGTAGGAGCCAGGAGGACAAGGAGTGATGTCTGCCATTCCCCAAGGACAGAAGTGTCCAGAAGGGCAAGGTTTCCCAGAGAGACTCTCCATGAGAATAGCAGGCGCAGTCCCTCCAGTGCAGGGGACACTGGACAAGTGTAAGAAAATACAAAGTCTTTAGTTAAGAACAGTGTCTGAGTAACATGCAGCCTGAGGCAGGAGTTGACACTGAGCAGAGCTTGAGGACCAAGATCAGTCAGTGACTGGGACATTCACTGCTTGCCCTCTTGTCTGTCCCCTAATCATAGCCTCAGACCTCTGACTGACACTACTGAGTCTATAAGGAAGCAGGGATGTGGCCTGGGGCCACAGTCTGCTCCCTGAAACCCCTAGTGACCTTGTCTGCACGGCTTTAGGACCTGGCATGGCTTGAGCTCTGCAGGTCTGCATGTGGCCTACAGGCCCTGAAGGGGAGTGGGTTGCCCCTCCTCGGCTACCCTGCAGAGGCTTCCTCTTCTTGCTTTCTGTGTGGCATAGCTCCTGATGAAGCAGACCCCCGGGTATGTGCAGACAACCCCCTTCTAAACCTGGAACTGGGAGAGGAACGTTGTGCCTACCCTAGGTAACTAGATGCTGGCCAGGTTGGCAGGAGGCCCCCAGGACAGAGTTGTCTGACAGAGCACTGCTGGCATCCCTCTGGGGCTCTGGTTCCTTCTGAAGACCAAGTTCCAGGTGGGCATGGGGCTGGGACTGGAGTGCCTGCAGAACCAAAGACTTAGAGAAGTAGGCATGCTGCCCCAGGCTCCTCTGCCCTGGGATGGCCCCTCCCCACAAACCAGGACAAGGATTCTTCCTCAGCGACTGGAAGAGAGACACTTTAGTTGTGAGGTTTCTGGTCACCTTCACTGAAGCAAAGTGAGCAGTGAGAAGACCAAAAAAAAAAAATAAAGGATGTGGTACAGCGCACTAGAAGGTCATGCCATTTGCTGTCCAGTCTGGGAGAGAAGGGATACCCAGGCCTGGGTAGGCCTCCTGGGTGGGAAGCTGCTGAAGCATGAGAAGGCTGCAGAAAAATAGTGCCACAGGCACACCAACCCCTAGGTAGCTTTCACACGTTTACATCTAGAAGGGTTTGAAGATGGCGGCGTGGGTTTGCTGAGAGGTAGTGGTTATAGCAAAAAATTCTATGTTCCAGCATGCAGTTCAGTTATGGATACAAAACAGAGCTAATATTGCCTTTGAGGAGCAAGAAACAGCCTCTGAGGGAAGCAGGGGAGCTGGGAAGAAAGGGGGCTCCTCTTTCTCCCAGAGTAATTATGGTGCCATTGGGGTTGAACATACCTTCAAGACAGTAGTGTCCTGGAGGACAGCGGAGGCCCCCAGCCCCATCTGTGGGATACTTGCTGGAGGATCCTGCTTTGCACCAGTGCCCTGCAGCACAGACTCCTGGAGAGAAGATGTCTGGTCAGCACAGTCATCAGGTTCCTTGCTGGTGACCATGTTGAGACATAGGGCAGTCTGAGCTTTCCCTGTAGGAGGGTCATGGGATACATCTATGGCCAATGTGGCACGGAGCTTTGGGGATTCAGGTCTTCAAGGACTTTCTTCCTGAATTAGCATAGAAGTGCCATGGAAAGTTTTTGAGGTCATATCCCAATTTGAGAGGTGACCTCCTCAGAGACGATCAGTGACCGGGCCTATGTGTCTCTAATGGATCCATTTCATACAGAAGCCACCTGCTCTCAAATCAGCACACCAGAGGGCATGGGACAGAGATTCTAAGGTCCTCAAGAAGAATGTGGAGGGAGTAGCTATTTCTTTGCAAGTGTGTCTACAGCTAGACCCTGCTCTGCCTTAGAGAAGGGTGCAGTGATGGACAACTTCCCAGTGTGCATGATGTCACAGCTCCTGAGAATCTTTCCAGAACCACGCAGAGACCTGATCACTGAGATGAGAATGGGGTACCATGCTGACATTCATCATTCCCATTGTCTCTGAAAGCAGTGAGCACACAGACCATTGTCCAGCCCACACACTCTAGCTGTTCCGACTCAGTGTTGCGGACTCAGTAGTTTATCTAATGGACACTTTACCATCACTTGTCCCTACTCAAGCCCACAGCTTCCCATGGCCTTCTGTGCCCCTGAAAGACCCTGCTCTGTACCTGAGGGAGCTGAGATCCCAGCCAGTGAGCAGAACTTCCCAGCAGGGCAAAGCTGGCATTCAGTGATGCTCGTTAAACCTTTGCGAGGACCGTAGGTGCCCACTGGGCAGCTGTGGTGCAGGGCCTTGGTTGTGCCCACAGGACAATAATACCCTCGAGGACATGGGTACAAGCTGAAGTCCTGGACTGGTCCAGTGCTGGAGTCACAGTAATAGCCTGGAAGAAGTGGGGACTACTGAGGAAGGACGGCCCCTCCCTCTACCTGGGACTCTTGGCCCTGGCAGTGTCTTCTGCTGCCAAAAGGCACTGGGGTTCTGGACCCAGAGAGTTGTCCCCTGGTCTTGCACTGGCCTTTTCTTTTCCCACTTTCCATCTCTCCTCTCCTCTTACCTGCTGGGCACCACCCACTGGGAGCCTTGAGTCCCACCTCCTTGCAATAGAAGCCTGATGGACAGGCCTGGCATGAGGAGGATGTGGTCTGCTCTGGGAGGCTGGAGAAGGTGCCCACTGGGCACGGTGTAGGCTTGTGTGATGCTGTGGCTGAGGGTACAAGGAAGAAAGATATGGGCTCAGGAGCGAAGACTCCTCACAGGGCCTCAGAGCATGGAATGACCTGTGACCCACAGAGGTGCAGGATCCCAACTTTTACTGGCCCAGCTCTCGGACCCCTCAGCAGCACATAGAGAGATACCCAGGGCATTCCCCTCTGAGCTACAAAACACTCACCAGCATTCACACTACTGAGAGGTGACCAAGCTGGGTCCAAGTGCAAGCAGGCCACTGCGATTATTCTTAGCTCTCCAAATAAAACCACTCAAATTTTCACTGCACAGGTTCATGTGTCCTTTAATCACACCCCACCCCCCGCCCCCTGCCGCCCAAGGCTTCTCCACTCCAGCCCAATCACTGCTAAGCAAGCACTTCTTTGTCCCTGGCTTCCTCCTCACATCCAGACCAATCCAAGATTCAGGTTTATCAGCAGACAAAGGGATAGGGTCATAGCAAGGGCCAAGAAAGGGGACACTCACGGCAAAAGGATCCTGGGGGGCAGGGCCCCCCTGTCACCTCATCCACTGGAGCTGGGGACTCAGAGCCTCCTAGGCAGAAGTAGCCAGCCTGGCAGGACCCAGTGGGTGTGGAGAGGCCTGGGGGTAAGAAGAAGTGGGAGTGATCAGGTTTCTTTAAAATTGTAGTGTATGCCTTAATCTTAGCTCTCAAAGGGGCTTTAGGACTGAAAGTCTGAGGCTTATGACAGTCACACAGTGGAATCACGTCTCAAACAAACAAACAAATGCACAAACAAAACAAGACCTCAAGATATGTCTTGAATTCCTAACTGGAACTGACATCACCCCACACCCCAGTCTATGATGAGTCTGAACTGATCTAATGTGGAGCCACTGAGGAATCTGGTAATATGGTTTTGATGTAAATGCTCCCCACACACACCGACCCATCAATCCATCTGCTTGAATAGTTGGTCCCTAGCTGGTGGCACTATTTTGGGAAGTTCTGGAACCTTTAGGAGGTAAAGCTTAGCTGGAGAAGGTTATTGGATGGGCTTTGAAGGCCACAGCTCAGCCCAGTGGCTCCAGTCTCCCTGTTTCCTGTTTGTCGATGTCATGTATCTAGCTCTCTCTGCTCCCATTACCATAGCTGTGAGCTGTTCCAGCTGCTATGATGGTTAGTAGCTTCAGTAGCCTAAATAAGTCTTCTCTTGAGCGGCTTTAAACATCAGAAATCACCTATGTATTTCATTTGTAGGTATGCTTCATATTAGGGTATACTTGCAACCAGCGCTATAACTGTTAGGACACATCATGGGGGTGCTCCCCATTTCCTGGCTTTCAGAATTATTTTCTGACTGATTACAATGTTTGTAAATTCATAGGAACTTCACCAAAACCGAGTAGCTAACTGAGCAATGGTAAACTGTCCTCCCCCCAAAAAACCTGACTCATTCTTAGCAGGTGTTTTGATTGTCTTTAGGTGCAGGTCAGGGTCTCACTATGTAGCCCAGGCTGGTCTATAGCTTGAAAGCCTCCTGCCTTTCCTGAGTGCTGACATTACAGAGAGCTGGCCATATCCAGTCTATTTTTTGTGTTCTTGAGAGGCAAAGGTCCACACTACAGATTTTCATCAGTGATGACCACTGCCTCCATCTTTCTGAGGATCCATCCATTGAAGTGGTTTTTCCTCATTTCTTGTTACTGTTTCCAGGGTCCACATTTGAAATCTCCCTAACCACCATTATGCTACCTGTGTATAAGAATGAGTCATTTGGGAAATCTGAATTATCATCTCAAAGATATGTTTAAAACTCCCATACTGCATAATAACAGACACCAAGGAAATTCATAGATTCCAGGAAGTTTCCACTGCACTAAGCTTTCACAAGACCCTCCCCCATTTCTGCCCACACTCTCTCCCTGTACCTCATATCCCCCTCACCCGAGTCTGCTTGCTCCCATCCCTGCCTGCTCCCAGGCCATCCATAAAATCTAGTCTATTTTCCCCTCCTAGGGAGATCCATGTGTCTCCTGAGACCCCTCCTCTTTACCTAACTTCTCTGAGTCTATGGACTATAACTTGATTATCATTAACATAACAGCTAATGTCCACTGATAATTGAATACATACCATACTTATCTTTCTGGGTCTGTGTTACCTCACTCCAGATGATTTCTTTTTTCTAGTTCCATCCATTTGCCTACAAATTTCATGTCATTTTTTTTTAACATCAGAGTAACACTGTTTATCCATTCTTCTGTTGAGAGACATTTAGGTTCTTGTTTCCAGTGTCTGACTACTATGAATAGAGCTGCAGTGAACATGGTTGAGCTAATGTCCTTGTGACAGGATGAAACATCCTTTGGGTATATGCCCAAGAGTGGTATAACTGGGTCCTGAGGTAGCTGAATTCCCAACTTTTTGAGAAAATTTCCATGTTGATCTCTATACTGGCTGTACAAGTTTACACTCTCATCAGCAATGGAGGAATGTCCCCTTGCTCGACATCCTCACCAGCATGAGCTGTCACTCATGTTATCGTTCTTAGCCATTCTGACAGGTGTAAGATAAAATCTCAAAGAAGTTTTGATTTGAATTTGAATTTCCCTGATGACCAAGGATATTGAATATTTCTGTGTTTCTCAGTCATTTGTGCTTCCTCTATTGAGAAGTCTGTTTTGATCTGTACTCCATTTTTAATTGAATTATTTGTTTTCTTGACATCTAATTTCTTGAGTTCTTTATATGTTTTGGATATTAGTCCTCTATTGGATGTAGCATTGATAAAAAAAAATCTTCTCCCATTCTATAGGCTGATCCTAATGAGGACTCCTAATAATGGGGATACATAATCTCAACTGACTATCTCTTGTTGCCAGGCGAGGCTTCCAGTGGCAGAACTGGGTTGCACTCAGTTGAACTGTTCGTCAAGGGTGTCTCAAATCCCCAAACAACCTTGGCTGTTGCTAAGACAAAGGGTTTCTCTCGGCAACTGACAGTGGGACCTCATTGCTGAGGCTAAGATGCACACAACTCATTGAACATTGAAGAGTGGAGCTGGTGCCTACATGAAGACTCCACCCCTACATCCTAGTCTCTTTGGTATGGGAAGTACTCTGCGAGCTATTGAAACATAGATACTAACACAGCCACAAATTCTTTAGCCTATAATCAATCTTGTCTGCAAAATATACCATAGAACTTGTGGGAGTAGTCAACCAATGTCAGATTTAATTTAAGGCCAACTGCACAAGAAGGAACCCACACCTGACACTGCTAGGGTAACCAAGAAGCAGAGACTAGACAGCTCAAAAGCCTAGGGTAAAACTAAAATTGCTGGTCTAAAAGTAAACATATCACTGAAACAGCTCCTAATGATAGTCTGCTGTTCTCATAGATCAGTCTCTTATCCAGTCATCATCAGAGAGACTTCCTCTGGCAGGAGAGAGAGAGAGAGAAAGAGAGAGAACCTACACGGGAAGTCTCCAACACATCCCTCCCATCAGTACTCAGGGAATCCTGCAGAGATTGTAAGAGGAAGAAGAGATGGAAGACACCAGGAGAACATGGCGCTTTGAATCAACTAAGCAAGGCAGACACAAACTCACAGAGACAGAAAGAGCAAGTTCAGGGCCTACAGGGATCTACAACAGATCCTCTGCATATGTTTTATAGCCGTTAGCTTAGTATTTTTATGGGACTTCTAATTTGGGACTCTTCCTCTTGTTGGGTTGTCATGGCCAACTTTTACCTCATCTTATTAAATTTTATTTTGTCATGGTTGGTTGTCAACTCTTAGAAGCCTATTCTTTTCTGAGATACAGGAAGGCAGTGGATCCAGAGGGAAGGGAGGGAGAGAGGAACTGGGAGGAATAGAGGGAGGGGAAACTATAATTAGGACATATTTTAAGAGAATTTATTTTCAATAAAAGGAAAAAGAAAAAATGCATGCTAATAAATGTAGTTCTGGTTTCTTAAGTTTAATAGATTTAGAAAACTTCATTGTATAACTAAACAAAATATCTTTTTATTTCTCCTACTGAAAGATTTAAATGGTACCCAGTTTTTTTTCCTTTTTACTTGTCATCATTACTATGTGAATAACATTTTTTTCTCCACGCAAAAGTGACTATTTGGAGAAGGCGCTGGAAATCAGACAGGTGAGTGGAAGAACATGCATGATTTTATACATTATTACTAAAATTGACTTGAAAATATTTGTTTAAATTTATATGCAAACAAGATAATCTGTCACTTCTATTGACTGTAGTCAACTATTTCTTTCATTAGATTTAATTTGTTTTTTCCCATTATTCAAGAATAAATGTGGGCTTTATTCATCTAGAAATAAATAAAGGAATTCCTACACAGAGGGATTTCCCAGGATTCACATGTTTCAGAGCTCCACCTTGACACTGAGATTTATGTCTCCTCAGGGTGAGGACTTCTGTGGTCACCACAGGGTCAGTGACTCTAAAGACTCCTATCTTTAATGTATTCATGACTTTTCACACTCCTCTGACAAAATCCCCAACAAGCAATTTAATGGGGGGGTTTATTCTGGCTCACAGTTTGAGGGGATACATTCCCCCATGGCAGGGAAGATGTGATAGCTAGGAATGGAGCAGGGTGGATGGTTATATTGCTTCTGTGGTGAGGAATCAGAGAGTGAACAGGATGTGGCACTGAGCTATAAAAACCCAAGGCCTGACTCTAATGACCCACTTCCTCAAAAGACTCCATCTCCTAAAGATTCCACAATCGTCCCAAACAACTCAACCCAGATAGGAACCAAGAGTTCCAACACATAGGCCTTATGGGGGACATTTCACACCGAGACCACAATTACCCAGTCCATGTGAATCCCACCAAGTTTTATAGGTGTGGCCCTGTGAGCCATGGAGCTCATGCTGCCTCATATTGATGTTTTCACAAGATTTCTTGCAGTAAAGCTCCCTACTAAACTTTGTGTGTGCATGCTTGCTCTGGGGAATACTAGAAAGTTCTTCCAGTGTGCTCATGTGTGAACCCCATAGTATACATAAACATGAGCACACTTAGCGGAAGACTCTCCACAATTACTGCCCTTAAGGGGTTCTCTCCTGTGTGAGTTCTAAGTTTCCCCTCTTCTCAGGTATTTGGTCACCACTATGAGAAGATTAACTAATATACATGATGTCAACCCTGCCCTGAGACCCATGAAGCCAAGCTATGTTCCAGACACCCTTATTCTCACAGCAGAGACTGTGACATAGCTACTCCTTCCTCTCAGTCACACAGGGTCTGAGGTTCACATCCAGTTGGTCACAGGGCTGAAATAGAGGATTAAGTTCAGTAGACAGAAGATAAGAGTCTTGCCTCATTATGCTCTACAGAGCCTCAAATGAGCTGAGACTCCCTCAGCTTAGGACAAGGTAGCACACACCTGAGTCCGCTGACTGACAGTCTCCATCCGGCTACACCATGAGTCCAGGGCTGGGAAAGGGGACAGTCCCACTTCTCTCTGGGCCGAGCATAATTGGTTCTTACCTGAGGTGGCACAGAAGGAGCCTGGTGGGCAGGGCTTGGGCTCTGGGCTGCCTTCAGGGCAGTAGGAGCCAGCTGGGCACTTCCCCCCTGTGGCAGTGGCAGGGCACAGGCAGTTCGTGCTGGTGTAGTTGTCCAAGTCAAAGGGGCGAGCAGTCCATGCCGTTGACACACAGTACCAGCCTAGGTGGCAATGGCAGGGTGGGGCAGGCACTGTTCTGAGGGGATCAAGGTCAACCTCAACAAGTTACATGCTCCATCATCCCCGTAACTGTTGACCTCAAGCGTGGGGCAGAAGGGGGAAGTATGGGGGTGAGTAGGTGGTTATCGGGACCAGCATTGGAGAATCAAACCTGCATCACAGGGTCCTGATGGTTTCGTCAGATTCTCTTGACCACAGTAGTGGCCTGGCGGACAGGGCAGGCAGCTGTCCAGGCTGTGGGTGAGTGGGTCTGGGTTGTAGTAGCCCCTGGGACAGGGGAACTGGGTGGCATGCTTGGTACCTGAAAAGCAGAGTTCAGAGATAGAGAGTATCTCCTGGTTCCCCAGGGCACCCTGCCCATAAGGCACTGGACCGGAAGTGCTATTCTGTGAACTGAACCAAGAGGCCCTTTGCTGCCTCCTGCTGGCAGCCTGGCTCAGGAGGCTGTGTCCCATGCACTTACCTCGCGGGCAGTAGAAACCTGCAGGACATGGGTATCCACTGTAGCTGGTGATGTTCTCAGGGCAGTAATAGCCAGCAGGGCAGGAGAAACAGGAAGCCTGGCCGGGCAGGGAGCCATAGGAGCCTGCACGACAGGGCTGTGGGAGGCTGGTCCCACGGGGACAAAAGTGCCCTTGGGGACAGGGCCCTCCGTGCCCTGAGAGGCCTGTTGGGGAAGGGATATATATAAGGGGGTCTAAGTCTTGGTCACAACAGAACCTGGGGTGACTTTGTGACACCAAGACCCAGTGTAGCCTTGGATTCAGGTTAGAGGGTCTAAGGGTGGTTTTGAGCACAACACTACCAATAACTATTCTCTATGCACCTCCCCCCAGACCAAATAGCATATGTTCTCTAACACATCGTGTGCGAGAGCCTCAGATCATCTCTCTCCATGGCAAGTGCACAGGACAGTGATGATCTTGGGATGGAAGGTGCCAGTGGGGTGCTAGCATCCTCTGAGCCTGTCCCTGCTCTCCCTGGCTCAGAGACATGCTTTGCCATCCCGGGTTTTCTCTGAGGTTACTTTCCGAGTTCTTCAGTCTAGATACAGACTAAATGGAGGCCACCTTCATGTTCAGTTGCGTTGAACTGAGAGGCTGGTGGTTCTGTTTTGGCTGTCATCCTGGTTCAGCAGCCTCCCTGGGGACTAGCATTGCCCCACCCCCACCCCCAGGCTTCTTACCCATGACATTCAGAAGAACTGTATTTTCTATATGGAGCTGGAATTACATCTTTTTTTCTTTTAGATATATTCTTTATTTACATTTCCAATGACTTCTCCTTTCCTGGTCTTCCCCCCCAAATCCCATAAGCCATCTCCCCTTCCCCTGTTCCCCAATCAACCCCCTCCCGCTTCCCTGTCCTGGTATTCCCCTACACTGCTGCATCCTTTCCAAGACCAGGGTCCTCTCCTCCCTTTGATGTCCAACAAGGCCATCCTCTGCTGCCTACGTGTCTGGAGCCATGGGTAACACCATGTGTACTATCTGGTTGATGTTTTTGTCCCTGGGAGTACTGGGTGGCTCATATCATTGTTCCTTCTATGGCGCTGCAAATCCCTTCAGCTCCTTAGGTCCTTTCTCTAGCTCCCCCAATGGGGACCCTGTGCTTAGTTCAATGGCTGGCTGAGAGTGTCCCCTCTGTATTTGTCACGCACTAGCAGAGCCTCCCAGGGGACAGCTATATCCAGCTCCAGTCAGCAAGTACTTGTGGATATAGATAATAGTGTGTGGGTTTTGTAACCGTATATGGGATGGATCACTAGGTGCGGTAGTCTCTGGATGGTCTTTCCCTCAGACTCTGCTCCACACTTTGTCTCTGTGTCTCCTTCTGTGGGTATTTTGTTCTCCCTTCTAAGAAGGACCAGAGTATCCATACTTTGTTCTTCCTTCTTCTTGGAATTGTATCTTGAATGTTTTCTGAACAATGGGCAAGCCAGACAGGAGGGCTCTGGTCCAGGTTCAGCTGCCCCCACTCCCCCCAAGGCTTAAACTCAGTTCTGTGTGCATGGCCATATTCTGGACTCCCTCTGCCTCCTTCGCAATGGAGCCTACACCCCAACGAGAACCTAGCTCCACCCCATACCACCAAGGCTCAGGAAACATCACAGAAAAGGAGACAGAGAAAGGGAGAGCTGGAGGATGGGAAAGAGTGAGTGGGCTGCTGCCTTCTGGACATGGCTAGTGCACCGCAGGACTGCATTCACTCAGCAACTATGGCTACTTGCATAAGATGAAGCCAGCCAAATTCCCAGCACAAATGTGGTAGATGATCCAGAGGCCCCACCCATTGCTGAGGAGCTATTGGCAGTGGATAGTTGCTGGAAGAGGAAAAATAGGGTTTTTTTTTTTGGTTTGTTTTGTTGGTTTTGTTTTGTTTTCTTGGTTTTTTGTTTTTGTTTTTGTCTTTTGAGGGTATGGACATATTACAGAGGATGACCACACTTGAAGGAGGAAAGGGGAGATGAATATAATCATATTTTATTGTATGCATGTATGAAATTCTCAAAAATAAAGGGGGAAAAGGAACCCTTCTTCCAGAGTGAATTAACCTGTGAGTGAGGAACCAGATAACTGGACACAGCCCTGGAGACCTCACCTTTTAGCCTATCCTGTACTTTGCAGGGACTTGCAGATGGTGTGTTCCTGCAGTTATGCCTTGGGTTCACAAGGTACCCTCTGTGACCCCAGTTTGGGTGGGAATGAATGCTCAGTTCAGCCTCTGTGTGATCCACAGAGCATCACCATGGTCATTGACTAGGAACCCTCAGTTCTCTCTGTCTATCTTCCAGCAAGTCTATGACTGAGTCCGTGGATCTGGGCGGGACGGGAGGAAGGGTAACACAGAGGATGCTAGTATGATGTGTGCAGAAAGGCATGAGCCCTGTTGCTGCTGCTGGGAGGTAGAAAAGGTTCTATTCTCTCTCCATTCATACAAATCCCCTCTTCCCTCAAATTATTCAGCATGTAGTTACCCCAACCTTAAGCCTCCCCCTCGGTTCCCCACCACAAGGCATCTTGTGGGATCAGAGCCCCGTTAGACACAAGGGGTTTCATACCTGCTGGGGTTGGAGAGGAGACTCCTGATAAACAGAAGTAGCCAGGGGCACAGGGTCCTGAAGGAGCAGAGAGGCCAGAGGCAGCACAGAAATGGCCAGGGGAGCATGGCAGGCACTCAGAGGACATCGAGAGAAACATCCTAAGAGACAGAAAGAAACATTAGGACAGTGGGGCAGTGGGGCAATGAGGCAGTGGGGCAGTGGGGCAGTGGAATAGTGGACAGTGGGGCCTGGTAGCTCTGGGGTTTGAGTAGGTGCCACCCTGAAGGATAGGTTATCTGATTACCCTCACTTCATTAGATCCCCTATGATTCTGTCTCCTCACAGGTAGTATCAGGAAGATGCCCAGAGAAGAAGGCTCATATTCTCTCTCTTCCTCTCCCTCTCCCCCCTCTAACTCTCTGACAGGCACCTAATTATCTTTTCCCTCTTATTCTCAATTCAAACTCAAGGGATTGATGGACTCAGAATTCACTAGCATCTACAGTCAGAATGTCTATAATCTCTGCAGTCACAAGGCTAACAACTATCTCTTTGCTTTGAGGTATCTGCTCTTGGCTGGAGTTTCCTAGAGGTTTAGAAGGGAGGTTCTGTTTTCAAATAAGGCACTGGAAAGGCATCTGACTTGACTCCTTTATGACTTTCTCTCTTGGGCATGGTATATCTAAAGCCCTCAAGAACCCATAGGATCCACCCTGGTCCAGTGCTCATTGCATATCCAGTACATTTTTGGTCTCCTAGGCCAGGAGGAATTGAACTGCCTGAAGCCAACACTCTTAGTTTCTGAAAGATGTAGCTGGCTAGATTTTTGTGGGAAGCAGGGCTGAGAGGAAGCCAGGGTCAACCCCAGGCCTAGGCAGTGGTACTCACCGATCTGAGAAGGTGCCCACAGGGCAGGGTAGGGGCATCCCTAGGCCCACTGGACAAAAGTGGCCTATAGGGCAGGGGGCCTCTACTGTCACATGGATGCCTACTTCAGGTCGCACAGGCTCAGCTCCTGCCCAGATAGTGAAGAATTGGTGAGAACAGCAAGCAGTCTCCCTAGCAAGCACTCCCTCTTGCTGCCTGTACCTCCCACAGCTCCACATCTAAGCATCTTAGAAGGGAGTCAGTGAAAAGGCTGGAGGGAGTGACTAAACTCTTTCAAGGAAAGAATGGCTCTCACACCAGGGATCCTCACCCATAGTGATGGTGGGAGGACCTGGGACGTGTTCCCTTCTTAGAAGGTTATTGATCCTGCTTGCTTGTTATAAAATGAAAGAACAACAATATTCCAGAATCTGCATTCCCTGGAAAGAGCGTTTTAGGTGCTTTGGGCTATCTCAAGGTAGAGGACAATGGAAGGCTCCAAACCTAGCTATAAGGCAGTTGTGACAGAGTGTGGCTTCTGGGCATGTTTGAAACCTGCTCTCATCTTAATAATGTTCTGTATCCACAGTTCATGCCCTGAAGGTTTGCTCAGATCCTTTTAGACAGAGGAAAGTCCACAAAATTATTCTGACTCTTCTTCAAAAGCAAAATCTCTAAAGTGAAAGGGGTCCTTTTTTTAAATAGGAAAAGATGGAGTTATATGATCCTATTTTTATGACTGTTCCTAACCCAGGATATGAGAGAGAGAGACAGAGAGAGAGAGAGAGAGAGAGAGACAGAGACAGAGACAGAGAGAGAGAGAGTCTGTGTAAGAATAGATCACACTTGAGTATGGTAGGCAGAAATACAGAGAGAAGATGTGAACCACCTCCTAAATGCTAAATTTTGCAACCTACAGGGAACCATCCTGCTTCCCAAGGAATGGATGGACTGAGGTTGGGGTGGGAGGTGGCAATCTTCTTCCTAGGACATCCTGCAACTCTAATCTAGTGCCACTTTCTGAGACAGAAATACTAGATGGCAGAGACCACAGAACATCATCTGTCCCACAGTGCTGTCCTCTGAACTCCTCTGAACTGTGAAGGTTTTGTCTACCCAGAGTTTTCACATGGTACTGAGACCATGTAGTTAGCTAGATTCTGAGACCCTTCCAGAGCAAAAGATCAGGCAATCACAAAAGTATCACAAAGACCTAGCTGGTCCAGACTCCTCATAAGATGGGATCATATGACTCCATCTTTTCCTATAATAAAAAAAAAGACCCCTTTTACTTTAGAGATTTTGCTTTTGAAGAAGAATCAGAAAACTTATGTGGATTCTCTGATCTAAGCAAACCTTCAGGGCATGAGCTGATGATGCAGAATATTATTAGAATAAGAGCAGGTGTCAATCATGCCAAGAAGCCACACTCTGAGCCAGACTCCTCAGCTGTCTGGGATGTGATCACACTGGAGGTCTTGGTAAGTACTCACTAGAGCTTAGAGATTCACAGTAAGAGATGTGAATTGTACAGTGTTCTGGATGGATGAGTCTCAGGAATGAAGATTGTGTTTTGCCAGGTCCCTCCTGGATCTGGCCCTTGAAGGGGTCCTCCAAGGGTTCCTGAGGTGAGTGTCTCTCAGAAGAAGCTGCAGGCTGGGAATGTGGGGGTCTTGAATCAAATCTTCCTCCCAGATCAGGCTGTATAATATCAAGCTCCAAATCTGTTCCCAATGAGCTCACACATCTTCCAATCCATGTGTGGTCATAGGAAGCAGAAGTGTGGATGACAGGACAATGACAGTCCTACTGAGCCTATGGCCAACTACAGTGCCCAGGACCTCTACCCTGGAGACTCTTGGGGACCCTCAGGATTATCATGAGCATCTGGTCCAAGTATAGTCTTAGAGCAGATTAGGCCCCTGCTTTAGCCTTGCTGGTGTCCGCATTCTTTTTTCTTACCGCTCCATGTGACCTTAAGGCTGAGATATGCAAATGGATTGAGACATGGCTGCAGTATGAGACACCCCTCATTCACACCACAAACATCCTCCAGCCTCCCTCATCATCCTTTCTTATCTGTCCAAGACTGGCTGTGGTGACATGGTCACATTGGATCTGGCTCTAAGATGCCAGTCCCTTAGGTTCTGAGGTCCCCAAAGCTGCTAGATACTTTTGTGAGTGCCCTCACCCGCACATGGGCCCCTTGGGGTGGCTTGGCCCATGACAGAACAGAACATCCCAAATGGGCAGGACAGGTACCAGCTTTGTTCCCAATACCTCTTTTCCACAGTCCAGGTTTCAGCAGAGCATAAGTGGCCTGGGCAACAGGAGTCACCGAAACGGACTCGCTCCTGGAAGAAGATAAAAGTTTACTGCTTTTAAAATCAAAGAGTAGGGGGCTGATCCTCCTGAGATCCCTGCTGGTCTCCCTGTATCCCTCTCTGTCCTATCCATCCATCCTGGCTGCCCTTACTATCCCAAGTATGCAGCCATGCATGGATCCTAATTTTCAGAAGAGTGTCCCACTATAATACAAAATTATCATTGTCAAATTGTTAATTAGCCTAAGCAATTCTATCTCTAGCTATTGCTAACAATATCGCACACAGATTTAATTGTGGCATGTTATATCTCTCTGCCTATATACATTTGTTTGCTCTGTTAATCAAGCTACACACTTATCTCCTATCTTTATTTCATTAATGGATCAGTCAATATATCACCTATATCCTTTTATCAGTTAACCTATCACTGGCCAATATTTTAAATCTATCTATCTATCTATCTATCTATCTATCTATCTATCTATCTATCATCACCTGTTTGCCAGGGAAGAATATCAAAGTTGGACCTCTTTGCTTCTGGACACTTAAAGCATTCCAAGTACCATGTACATACACTTTCAGAGTGAGTTGTCAGCACACGGCTACACACCCATGGGCAAATGCTGACCTTGTGGAAGTGCTCAACTGTGACTTCCTAGAATGAAGTTCTCTAGCCATTGTAAAAGCTTTGAGAACAGGTCCCTTTACCATCACCCCTCCCCAACCCCAACTATCAGGTGACTACGACTGTGTCCTTTCTTACAACTCTTATTGCACCAGTTGTAATTCTTGATGAACAAATGATGCAATGAACACCTCCTTCCGTATAGCTTAAGCTGTGAAAACAACCGACAACTTGTAAAATCCTCAGTGCATAAGGCTAAAAGAGCTTGAAATTGGCCTCTGCAGGACAAGGGTATTCACTAGAATGTGATCCTAATAACCTAGGGTGAATATAATTTGGCTTTCCTCCTACATGTGTCTTAGTTTGCTTCACTGTTGCTGTAATGAAAGCCATGGCCAAACATGACTCAGGAAAGAAAAGGTTTATTCTGTCTTACAGGTCAGAGGCCACCACCAAGGGAAGGCAGGTGAACTCAAGCAGGAAGCTAGAGGCAGGAGCTGAAGCAGAGACCATGGAGAAATGCCGCTTCCTGGCTTGCTGCCCACAGTTTGCTCTACTTCTTCTACAACTAGAGCCTCCTGTCCAGGAGGACACGGCCCACAGTGGGCTTGGCCCTTCCACATCAATCAATAATCAAGAAAATGTCCTCCCAGGGTTCATACATAGGCCAAACTGATGGAGGTAGGTCCTCAATTGAAGTCCTTCTTCCAAGGTGACTGTAGTGTATGTCAAGTTCACCAAAACTAAGTAGCACAAGCTAGGTTGACTTTGATCTCCATAGACAATAGCTACCATTTGCCTGCCTTTATATCAAGTAGTCAATGTATCTATCAATCATCTAGAGCTACTTGTCAGTTAACAAGTCTATATATCTACACGTTCATCAGAAGATCTGTACTGTCTATCAGTCATCTGTTAATCAACACACACCACCTATATATCCCAACAGTTGTTCTCCGCTTAAGCAATGTGTCTCTCTGTTATTAATAATAGTTACCTACTATGCCACTACTGGCTTGATCTGTCTAGGTGTCTACCTAGATCTTTTCCTATTCCCATGGTGTTCTGTTAGTTTCAGCTTTGCTGTTAAAATCTGTGGTACGTTGAATGTGTTGGTATAATCCTTTTCCTCTTTTCAGTATATTCTCCACATTGGAATTATTAGACCCAAGGCAGGAATTGCCTAGAATTTTATATGTCTGGAATTGAACCCAAGACCTAGGGAACTCCAGGAAACACTCTACACTCCCCTCTGACTCCTACTGTGAAGGGGCAACTTGTCCTGCCTGGACTCTTGCTGCTCACTGACTAGGAAACTTGATTACAGCTAGGAATTTATGAAGGGAGAACCATGTCTGCATGTCTAGCTAGAGCTTTCTTAAGGTATCAAATGCTCTCCATCACATCCTATGTGCATTGTGTGTTCAGCATCCCTCTCCAGGAAGTACATAGCTTTATAATAAAATACCTATCTTGTTTTTGTTTTAAAGAATGAATGAGTATCTGTGTCTGTATATGCCACATGCATGTGGCTGCCTGTGGAAGCCAGGAAAGGATATCCGATCCCCAGGAGTTACAGGTGGTTGGGAATGAAAGGGAATGAATGCAGGTCCTTGATAATAGCAGAAAGCACTTTTAGCTCCTGAGCCATCTCTCCAGGTCCATAAGGTGCCTCTTTAATGCTCTTTAAGCCTTCTCCAAGTCACACAAACCACTCCTTCCCAGCTTTCAGAGCTTTGATTGCATGTTCTCCTAGCTTATGATGGCACAGACTCTCTCTGTGGTGCCATGCTGTTCTCCACTGAATAGCACTGTTCTTCACAGAATCACTCTGAGTACTACTCAGGTTGTGTTCTGAATGTTCTGCCTGGCTGGTTTTTAGTGCCTGAAGGTTGAGACCTGGCCTGGGGGTGTCTGGAGAGGTATTTTTGTGGCTGGGGTCATGGCTAGGTTCCATGATAGGCTCTTCTTCCCTCATCTGGATCATCTGGTCTTTTCTGGTGTGTGTGTGTGTGTGTGTGTGTGTGTGTGTGTGTGTGTGTGTGTCCCCTGGGACAGAAGGCAGAGGAATGGGTACTGGTGCCCTGCTGGGTTCGCATCCCTGTTCTGCCATCTTTAGAGCCACTCTTTCTGTGATCTGGAGAGGTCTCTTCGGCTTGTACATATTGGAATCCACAGATTGCAAAGCATCATGTAAATAGGAGAGGTGAGGACGGGGCTTGGTGAGCAGCAGTGGAAGATATTGTCTGCAAAAGCACAGTCTGGAATCTGTGGGCAGACATGACTCCTGTTACCCTATATGGAAACCTGGGCACTACTGGCTGAAGGGCACAGCTCATGACTTGCTCTACGTCACCCCCAGTGTCATTACTGACTCTGGGAGCTTAAGTCACCTTCTAGAATTATCCTACTCATGAAAGTTTACAAAGATTCCAGTGTCTGACCGGGAAGGGTCCACTGAGTGCCAACTTCTTCTCCACACGGAAATCTGATCATTGCCATGAGAATTATTCATGACCTGTGAGTCTATTGGGTCTGACCTGGAGCCACGAGGCTCTTGATTATTGCTAATTTATGGGTATATGGAGGACATTTGCCCTTGGCATCTCTACACTAAATAGGGCTGCCTCCCCAAGCCAGGTTTCATGACGATGACTATTGGGGAAACAAAGATTAGCACGGGAGCTGTATGTAAGTCAGTCAATCTTCCCAAAGAGAGCCCTGAGCTCATCTTCACCCTCCTTCCAGTCCTTGGACTCAGCATGTCTTGGGCTGGATGTGGAATCTAGGCTGGGGTAAGTTCAGCTCTGCTCCTAGATTCACAGGGAAGATGTCCGCTCCAGAGTCCTCACTGCACAGAATGCTTAGATGTGGGTAAGTTTCTCCTCGGATATTTAGGTACATTAAAGTTTTCTCCCCTATCCTTCCCTTTCATCAGAATGCCTTATTTATTCTCCTGTTGCTGGTACCTCTCTCCTCACAAAAGACTGAGAGCCCAATGCTGGCACAGGGATAAAACCCCATGTCTGCCTCTCAATTCCCTTCTGCTCTCAAAAAAACTCTTTCTTGTGTAGGTCCTGCACAGCCCTAAGCTTCCCCTGGAAGGGGTGATGTCTTGCTCTTGGGTCCTTGTCTGCTTGGAGCAGAGCAAGGGAAGTTAGTGGACAGATGTGTTGCCGTCTTGCCTCTGAGGACAGCATCTGTCTTGGCATCACTTACAGAGGAGCTATCAGCATCAAGGTGCCGAGGCCTCATGGTACTCGGCTCAGGACCCTGCAGTGGTAGTCTGCAGGACATGGCATGGACTACCTCCTGCTTAGCACCTGGAACTGAAAACAGATTCCTTCAAAGGAGAGAATACACTGAGGGTCCCCAGCCTTCCAGAAGGAACCCCATCACTTGATGCCCCTGCTTTACAAAAAGAAATGCCTCCAGACCTCCAGACCTCCAGCCCTCACCATGGAGAGCCAGGGGAAGACCCCAGACCACCTCAGCCCTGCAGCAATGCCTGTAAATCTGACTCTTCTCAAAGTTTCTCTTTCTCTACTTGCTAAATCTCCTTGTTGCTTTTCTGCTAGTTTCAATGTCTATTTCCCTGTTTCTCTAATTTTCACTGAGCTGTAAACATTTGTTATAAACCAAGGCAGTAAACAGATGAAGGCTTTGCTCATCTACCAGCACGTAAATATTCCTACTTGGTCTCAGTTATGTATCTTTATTAGTGAAATGCTGTTTAAACTCTTAGACTCTGGCCCTCTTTTTCCCCATTAATTAATTAATTTATTCACTTTATAAGTCCATCACAGCCTCCCCTCCCTTCTGTCCTCCCAGTCCCTCCCTCTTACTTCTCCTGCTCCCATCAGAGAAGACAAACATGGTATATATTCACTTATCAGTCATACAGTAAAGAATAGCCGTGCTACAGTCCACAGACCCAAAGAAGCTAATTAACAAGGACCCAAGGGAGGCTGCTTGAATCTCACTAAGAAGGGGAAATAACATAGACGTGGGGGGCTGGAGGGAGGGAGGGAACTGGGTGGGAGAGGGCTTGGGGAGGGGAACGGAAGAGCTTTAGTATAGGGAGGACAGAGGGAAAGAGAGAACTGGGAGAGAGAACTGGCATAAGTGGTGGTGGGGCATCTCTAGGACAAGCTAGAAAGCTGGGACCATGGCAACCCCCAGGAATCCGTGAGGATGATCCTAAGACTCCTAGAAATAGGGGATCTGGAACCTGAAATGGTTACCGCCTACAACCAGGCAAGACTTTCAATGGAGGGATAAGGATACCAACTCAGCCACAAAACCTTCAACCCACAATTTGTCCTCCTTACAAGATGTGCAGAGATAAAGAGGGAGCAGAAACTGAGGGAATGGCCAACCAATGGTGGCCCACCTTGAGATCCATACCATGAGAGAGCCCACCCCTGACACTATTAATGATATTCTGCTATACTTGCAGACAGAGGCCTAGCATAATTGTCATCTGAGAGACTTCACCCTGCAGCCGATGGAAACAGATGCAGAGACCAACAGCCAGACTCTAGCCCTCTTACGACCAGGTTGTGTGTGTAATTTTTCTCCCCATCTCTTCTGGCTCAGAACAAATGATCTTTGTTTCCATATACTGGCACTGGTCAAGTTGCTCCCAGTGTTCTCACTTCTTTGGCAGCCAAGTCATGTGAGCAGCCTGGCCTCTCTCTGTGGAGACCTTAACATCCAGGACAGTTCTGGATTCTGGCAGGAATGTGATAAGCAGTGGTTTTTACATCACTTGGCTCAGCCTCCTTTGGGAAAGGCATAGGCTTGGGAGCTCCTTTAGAGCAAAGGGACCTTGGGCAAAGTTCACATCTCTTCAGTTGGTCCATGCTATCTGGGGACCGTGGATGCTCCTGGGCAGAGGAACTGTTACCTCATTTTGTGTCTATTTCAGAGAGGGAATGAGTGTGGGTTAAAGGGGGGAAGGGGATCAGATCTGTGTCATCTTGTACAGCAGCTCCTTGGCTGCTCCTGAGAAACAGTTCCCAGGAATTCCTGAACATGAGTCGGGAATTAGAGTGCCACTTCCCAGAGCACAGGTCTTTAGGAAGACTAGGATTTGGGGGAGAGAGCCGAGATGCTCCCAATTCCCTCGTGAGGGTGCATGTATTGGCCTATCCTCTCTCAGCTCAGCCTGAAGTCAACTTTCTTGGGTGGTCTGTTTTCTGGGCACCCTCACTCTCAGGCAACTCCTCCTAGAATCTGGCCTTAATCCCCAGAGGTTTCTTCTGTCATGTCTGTTCTGTAGGTGTCAAGCTGGCCCTTTCTACAGCATCCCTTTCTAGAGTCCCTTACCAGGAGTCACCTAGGACCTTGCCAGGTAAAGGCTGACCCCCTTACCTGTTGGCAGTCATCCCTAGGCCAGAATGCTCCTGAAGGTATCTGGGCTCTGCTGATGCAGAACTGGCCATGGGGTCGAACCATACAGTCATCACTCATGTCCAGTACGAACTGGTTACTGCATGTGACCAGGAGACACTAGGAGTAAGGGGGCCCCTTGGTGCCCAGAGGGCAGTAACAGACAGTTGGGCAGAAGTGAAGGAGTAGTCACCGTCCCGGACTACGTTTGGAGGCTACTGCTCTCCTTTAGCCATGCTTCCTGTGGGTTCCATGCAGTTAGACAGGTGGTGGGGTATTTTTGCTGCTGCTGTTGTTCTTGTTGTTGCTGTTGTTGGAGGTGTGGGGAATGAAGGAGTTCTGGGCAAGCATCTGCATTGCTGTCTAGCTGCCCTGGGTAGGCTGGATCTCCACCCTAAGGCAGAGTTGTATAGGTTCCGTTCCCGTCTACTCACTCCCAGAAGAGGCTCCCTTACCAAGCAAGGATCACGCAGGTATTTGAGACTACTGAAGGTCCCCAGATGGGCAGACTTAGGAGAAAACATGAGGACTGTAGGCACACACAGGATACATGTGCCAAGGTCAGCCAGGGATAGGGGCTTGGTGCTCACCAATTGGAGCCCCCGTCTCCTGACCATCACAATGACATATCACCAGGCCCTGCCCCAAGTGTGTAACATTTCACAGAAACTTGGTCTCCTTCCGTCCATATTCAAAACCAGGGTATAGCTTTCTGGCCATCTCCTGAGTATGAAAATCTAAGGCTTGGGCCAACTAAGTACTCTGTGCAAAGGTCCTAGAGCCCCTTACTAGATGAAGCCAAACCTTAATCTAGAGGTAAAGCCTTCACTGGATCAGAAATGGGATGAGGTTCAGAGAAGCCTTGCCTTGACCTGCCTCTAGCTCCTAGAGTTTTCAGCCTAGAAGTGGTAGCACTTGCCCAGGTATGTTCTCTGAATCTGGCTGTGGCAGCTGAGCCTGGGTATGGGTGCTGCCTGCCGGGAATGGAGTAGCCTTTGGCTTCATCTAGGTTTGCGTAGGGGCCAAAGGTACCTGGCTGGTGTAGGATGTGGTAGGTGGCTTTGTGGAGGAGGAAGAGTCTGGCAGGGCACCCCAATCACAGGCAGAACACTGGGAAGAAACAGTCATGTCAAAGGCTCCAGGCCCCAGCCTCTCATGATGCTTTCTGGGACATGGGGATAGAAGCAGTTGCATTTTCACCATTTAAGGGTGTGAGGCATGGAACAGGGCCTGTCCTCATGATGCAAAACTACTGACCCTACTTACCATGCTATCTGGTCTTTCTATTGTGTGCTTGGTGCCCATGGCCTTTAGGCTAGCTCCCAAAGACCTTACTGCATAACCTGAGGAGGTATGACTGGAAATCCCTCCCAAATGTTCTAAGCCCTCTTTGGGTTTTCCTCTCTTTAAAATAAAAGTCCTCATGATAGCCACTCCCAAATGTGCTATGTATATGCCATATCTCTGTACAGTGCTGGGCACTCTGATGTCATAGCTCTGCACAGCGCTGGGCACTGTGATGCCTCACAGAATGTCTCTGCCACCAGCAGTACACCTTAGGAGAGGGGTAACCTGGGGCTACTGGGTTCACATCAAACCCATATTTCCTTTCCCCACAGATCTTCACTTCTCACCTCATGCTGTAACCACGATACTGTAACAAGCAAGCAATGAGACAGCAGTGCCGTGCTTGGGGTCACAGGTAACTGGCTGCCTTTCCCAGTTCTCCTGCAGGAGCCCCCAGTCCAGCTTGGGGAGCTTCTCTCTGACCTATCAAGACTATTCTGCATTATCTCCCTACATCTGACAACTCAGTACTATGCTTTCTGAGACACACTGGACTCCATGAACTGCCCTCGGTTCTTAGATAACAAATCTAGACTGTCCCTAGTCTGATTTTCTGCCCCCTCCAGAACTGGCTCCAGTGTACCTGGCAAGACTCTCCATCTCCACTCTACACTGTTGGCTTCTTTTTCTTCCATTCTCAGCACATGTGGCTCCCAGCCACATTACCCTTCTGTCTTTGCCAAAGCTCTGTGTGGCATAACCCAGGCTGCCTTAGCCTTTTGTGTAGAATCCCTGACTCTTCCAGCTGAGGCTAGAGAACGACTTTCCTGGAGCTGAGCTTGAAGGGAATTGGTTGCAAACCTGGATATGTCTTTTTTTTTCCATCTTTATTCCTCATGGGGATCTGGACAAGCTGGTGGCCTGTGATTGAGACCCCAGTGTCAGTCTCTGTAGCTGTGTCTCCTTCTGGGTAGGTAGAAGGCAGAACCCAGCACAGCTGGAAGAGCTGATGTTTCTTCCCCTTGTCCTAGGAGCGCCAGGATAGGCACAACATAGGGGAGATATTTAGCCAAATAGAAGTGGCATGTGAAGAAGAACAATCAAGGCTTGGAGTTCTCATCTGGAAAGGAGCCTGCAGGCTGAGAGAGCCTGGGCAGTGATTCTAGGACCAGGGAGAGTGCTGTGCACCAGCCAGGGTATGGCAAGGACCACTCAAGAAATGGCATTACCACAAGAAAGAAAGACAGAGGGACAAATCTCTGTTCTCTACATCCACAAAAGCTGCTTCTTCTGCTAGAGTCTCCTTCAGTCTGGAGGGGGCTAAAATCATCCCTACATCTGCTCTTCAAAGAAGTCTCCTGGATCCTTGGTGAGCAGGTATTCAGTGGTACCTTAGTCAGAGACTGGAGGTTTCCTGCATGGCACCGTAGGGACAGATTTTTTCCAGACAGGACACTCCAGGAGTCCTGATGTTTGTCTAGTGGCCAACACATGGTGCTTGTTAAGACAGGAGCGTATCGCAGGAAACACAGGTACACAAGAGCTGGGATCGATGCCAGGCACTGACTCATGTCTCATACGGGCAGCGCTTCATCTTGCCCTCAGCTCTCCTGTCACTGCGTAGGAACTGTGATTCCCACAGAGGCAGCTGCAGTTGGTGGAAGGTTTGCCTGCCTCCCAGCACTTCTTACTGGCAAGTATAGATGCTTAGACTCAACTGCCTCTCTTCTGTGGCTCTCTAAAGCAGCTCTGCTAAAGTCAAACCTTCCTCCTGGCCTCGGTGCCTACTGCCCCCAACATACACCAAAGGGCGGATAGGAGAATGAGGAGCTGTGTGTGTCCTGAAGCAAGGGCAGTAATGAGTAATGTCCTGCAGAGGCAAAGGGAATGAATGTAGGCAATGTTTTGCTTCCCTTTCTGCTGCCTGTACTAAAAAAAAAAAACAAAAACAAAAAAAAACCAAATTAAAACGAAAGGAAGAACATAAACATTGGAAGAAATAGAAAAACAGCTGAGAATCCATGAACCCAGAAGTTGTTCTTTGAGAATATAAGCAGCATTGGTAACACTCCAAGGGTACTGGCCAAGAAATAGAAAGTATGTAAAGCAAATGGGAGAGCAAAAGAGAGCCGGAGAACAAGGCCACTGAGAGAGAGCATCAAGGGTACAAGATGAGCAGCTCTGTGGCCATCTGCTTCCCACCGGAGATGAGAAGGACAAATTCCGTAAGGCACAGACAGTAGCCAGCACAGTCGCACAGTGCCACAGGCAAATAAACATATGGAGAGCTTTATTTAAATGTATCAGTGTCTTACTGAAGCTGAATTCGTAACTAAGGACCTTCCCACCAGAACCCCGTGGCTCTCTTGGGGTCTATAGCCCACTGGAAAGAACTCACACCTGATTACCCTGAGCTCTGCTGCAGACAGATGTGTGGGCAGTACTATGTAATTGATTTCACAAGCCTAGCATTGCTTCAGTACCAAAACCAGAGAAGAAAACTATATACAACTATTTCTCATAAAGGCAAATTCAAATATTTTTACAAATGATTAAAAAATTAAAAACATATTAGCAAATCAAGGTGTGGAAAGGACAAAATGTGACTGTCAGGGCCACCAAGTTGGCTTAACACTTAAAACAAGGTACCTGGTGTCTTGTCAGAATGAGAGTGATTATATCTGAGTGCTCATCTCAGTGGTTCAGAAGAAGACCCAAGATAAATTCCTGTGCATGATAATTAGCTTTCAGCAAGGTATATATAGAAGGGAACTCCCTCCACTTGACTAACCCTTCTGAAACAAACTGCAATGAATATCACAAAAGGTAACAACTGACAAAAGATCTAGAATGGAACAGGGTTGCCTGCAGATGAGAGTAGTGCTAAAGGTTGTAATAGTGTAGCGAGAGAGGAAAAGTAATGAGAAACATGTGCTTGAAGCTGGATCTTGTACCATATCATCTACAGATAATGTGATTTGTGTACAATGAAATCTACACAAAATTATTGTTTTTTTAAAAAAAGAGTCAATGAAGAAGGCAGGGATGATACTCATAAATCAGTACTAGTAATGCACCATTGGAAATTGAAATGGAATATATAACTCCATTTGCATCAAAACTCATGGCAAACTTGTAGGTAGATTTAGCAAGACAAATGCAGAGGCTGCACATTGAGAACTGAGAGCAGCGATGCTCTGCCCAGGCCACACAGGCAGGAACAATCAAATGCAGTGCTTGATAAGGTCTCACCTACCTGTCAGGCAGGGCTGGCCGCTGTAGCCTCTGTCCATTGAGAAGAAGCCCAGAAGGCATGTTGTACGGCTGGGCTGCTTTGCTCTTGGCTTCTGTCTGGACAAGCAGTTCTAGGGGATAAGACATCTCAGATGAAGAGGACAGCTGGATCATGCCCCTCATGTACCCCCTGATAATGCTACAACTTGCAGTCCCAGCTCAGCTATTCACCATAATGAATATTTTTCACAGTCTCAAAACGTTGTGTCCCTTAGTTTCTCATTCATTGGAGATGACCTTCATGCATCAGAGGAAGGTGGTACTTATTCCTATAATCAAACTGAGATTAATAGAAATTTCCCCTTCATTCTTAGCTGCTATAAGGATCTACAGGTTCAGCCCTTATAGGTGTTCCCAGACTCTACCTTTGAGAAAGGGCTAGACCTGGGGGCCACAGGCCTGACTAACCCTACTGTGTACATAACACTCTACAACAGCATAGGCAAGCTGTGGAAGCTGACAGCTTCAATATGGGGTGACCTCCCTGTATGTTGGCAGCTCTGTTCCTTCAGACTCGGTGGCTTCTTCATTCACTGAGTCATATAGGAACAGGGGCTGGGAACCTCTCAGCACCTGCATGGATATCATGTCACTGACTCCGCAGCAGTACTTCAGGGTCAGTCAGATTGAGCACTTCATGGGGACTGAGGGTTGGGAGGTCTTTCAAAGCTATGGAGGGCTTGTGGGCTATTCCCTAAGAAGAGTATCGACTTTCAGGATGTGACTTGGACCTGATTCCTGGAGTCCTGGTCTGGGTCCTTCCCAACACTCCCCTCCCCCAAAGGAACAATGGAGAAAGAGCTGCATATTCCATCTATACAGAGCCTGTCTCTGCTCTCTCTATGTGCTGTCCTGGGAGCACCCTGCATTTTGATTTGGGGATGGCTGTTCTGTTACTTAGGCAACTACAAAGCCAAAGGAAGCCAATAGACTAAGTCAATGAAGCTGCTAGCTGGTAGTGGCTGTCCCTTGGCTGGAGTACTGTGATGCCACCTAGGCCACTTTCTGCTGTCCCCACAGGGATGAGTGGACAACTCAGAGATGATGGTCATTGTAAAGAGGCCTGGGGACAGGATGAGTCTCACTTAGGCTATGGGGGAGGCCATGCTTTTGAGGTGTTTGTTTGTTGAGATGGGGGTCTAGCTGTATAGCCCTAGTTAACCTGGCAATCACTTTTTAGACTAGGCTTGAACTCACAGAGATCTATGTACCTCTGCCTCCTGTGTACTGGGATTAAAGGCATGTGCCATCTTTTTGAAGTATTGATAAAGGCTCCCTATATCGGTATATTTATTTGGAGATCATCTTAGGGGTCCAAGGAGAAGTGGCTGGAGCTGTGGGGGTCCTAGGATGAGATGTGGTTTGATATGAGGGGAGGCCCAATAGCAGGAGTCCATGTTGGTGAATATTGCAACAGAATCCCTTGATATATATTAGGTAAGGGACTCACCTAGGTCACAGGGCAGGTAAGAGATAGAACCAAAACAATGGTCATTTCTTGGTCCCACACTCTGTCCAACCTGGAGTTCCAGGAGCTGTGTCCTAGAGCACTGGAACCTCAGTCCACCATACTCTTAGCATTTGGGGCAGCTCTGGTGGCACTCTCCTCCATGGGTGCCCACCATTTTTGGAACTATCAATGAGAGCACCCCAGGTTCTCCAAGCAATCCCCTCTGTTTTTTCTGGGTCTAGGTGTCTGCTCCTTACTACAGGCCTACAGGGCTGTAGGCAGGCCATGGCCAGTGTTTAGGCCTTAGGGAAAGGAGAAAGGAGATGTAGAGGCCGTCTGACACACTGCAAGTGGAGAAGATGGTCAGCTTTGCGAGAGCAAAAGACTAGTATGAAAGCCCTGCTTGCCCTTTCTCAGCAGAGCTGCTGTAAATGACTTACTACATCAGAAAAATGGAGTCACAGACATCTCCACTGAAGACATGGACAATGCTAGGGATGGCTGTTCTAGACACACTGCCATTAGATAGAGAAAGGGGGGAAGTTCAGAATTCATGCAGTCAAGGACAGTATCAGCTGAGAGGCTCCAGACTCTGGGGACCTAATGCTGAAGAAGTCACAATGGCCTGCACCACCCCCACCAGGGATTAGGCTTCTAGAATTTCTAGAAACTTAAAGACTTGCAGTCAGCACCAAAGAAAACCTAAGCTGATACCTCATAGCGTGGCTTGGTGGCTTGTCAGTCTTCTCATTTTACACACGGAGGAGCTGAGGCCAGAGGGATTGAATAACAGAAAGTCACCCAGAACTCCCCAGCGGCGGGAGGGTCACAGCAGCATGTAACAGATACCAGACCCCAGGCCACACACTGTGTAGTTCAGGAGCCTTAAAGTGTGCCCTCTCCTGTTACAACTCCTGTTGTGAGCAACTGTCCTCCAAGCCATGCAACCACCATCTTGGGGAGTTTAGCTGCTCCCCCTTACAAAAGAATTATGCCAGCCAGGCTTGTTGTCTGTTTACATCCCTTTAAGGAGGGGTGGTGAGGGCATGAGATCCTAACCTGAGCTTTCAGCCCCCATCTGAGGATCCACTTTCTCTGTACCTCGTATTATGTGCAACTCAGCCTTAATTGCTTGTGGTCTGGGGAGGGGCTAGAGTATGCAGGCCAGGGAAGACTGGTAAAGAGGACTACATCTATGTAGCTACAGGGACACCCTCATCTCTGCTGGGTAAAGGCCTTTCAAGTAGTGCCTCAGTTTGTCCTTGGGAATTTTAAAAAAGTGCCAGATAACTTCTTACAAGAAGGAATTCCCTGGGAAGGAATTTGAGCTACCACTAAGGTAGTTTATAGGTTCCTCTTGGATGGGATGTCAAGAATAGGTAGCTGGACTTTACCTTCAAAGCTCTCAGCAAAACCCCACACTGCCTAGGAAGCTCCTGAATGCAGTGGGAGGTGACAGACTTTAGGGACAGATAGATTTGACTCATGTGTGCCCTCTTCTAGGGTCTTGAGGGTAACATGGCACACATAAGTGACACCTTTCACCTCAGTCTTATCAGGTATAAAATGCTTCCCTGCATCAGACAATCCCCAGGGAAATTTTAACCTTCAAACTATAGTACCTTCAAAGATCAACTGAGACTCAGGCCACCAGGGAAGGTGCAGAACAGAAGAAAATATCTTTGTCCTTCAGGTAGGGGATCAGGGGGATGGGAATTGTTGGGGGGATCAGTTCCCAGGGACCTGGAAAGGGAGAAGGAAGCCCATGTCTGGAGGAGGAAGGATCCCTATAGACTAGGTATATAGTGCCCATTTGAGAAACCCAGAAGAAGTGTCCTTTCCCATCCCTTGCTTGGAGTACCACCCTTACTTGCAGTACATCACTTGCAGTGAGTACCACCACACTGAAGGTCATGGCTAGCTCTTATTCAGCCCTTACGCTTGTTGTCAACACGCCTTTGAACACGAGCTTTATAGCTTCAGACAGGCATGCACACAGTTACCAGAAATTGACAGAAGCCAGTCGGTACAGGATGGGGCTGTATCCCTCCCCTGCACTAACGCATACATCCAGATGTGGAGACAGGAAATCCACTACACTTATCTTTGACTCACCTGTGCTGATGGTTACAAGCAGTAGAAGCTGGGGCACCCAGAACCAAGGCTGTGGCATGCTGGGGAAGCAGCAAGGAACGGTTGAGCCAAGAATGTGCTGGATCCTGGGTCTGTTGATAAGAAGCTTATGGTACATGATGTGAAACCTGAACCAGACTGTCTATCCCCCAAGGTCCAGGGCAACGTGACTGCCCAGAGAGTACCAGAGTGGGAGGAGCCTGGGCCGTCCTTCCAGAAGAGCAGGCTAGCATCCAGGCTCCATTCCCTGGAGATGTGCTGCCTAAGGGATTCTGGGGGTATCAATTTCCTGTATTCGAAAGGAAGTAAAGAGAGCGTCAACTCAAAAGACTGCAAAGGGGCTCTGTGTAGCAAGTACCTTGCTCCTCTGGAGAATTCTACACCCTCCTTCTCTTCATAAGCTATCTTTAAAAGATAAAAAGGAATATTTGCAGCAGATGGGGACCATTACAGAAAGCTACAACTGGTCACAATGCAGAGAACAACAAATATCTGTGGGGTGTCCACCCCAAAATGATACATCTACAATACAATCCCTACAACTACAACTCAGGGAACATCATGGAAGAGGAAGAGGAAAGATTGAGAAGGGCCAGCCAGGACATCAAAATAGTGTCTTCCAGAGGTGGGGACAAAAGAGGACTTGAAGTATAAGCTGTTAAGGAGGAAGGGAGTGGACTTGGGAAAAGGGTGGACCGGGAGCAGCTGGGGGGAGGAGCGAATATGATCAAAATATGATGCATGAAATTATCAAAGGATTAGAAAAAGTAAGTTGACATGCTAACATTCATGGAGGAAATCTAATGGGGGGGGCCATTATCCTTAGATAAAGAGCTACAGGCATTGAAAGACTAGTAAGAAAAGGAGAATAAGTCTTTCCCAGAGATTATCCCCCTAACTGGTTAACCAATACCAAGCGGTCAGCCCTAACACATATATACAAGCAACACTAAGTGGACTAGGCAGGTTATATTTATGTATTTGTGTATATATTTACATATATATGTACAAATATATGCATTTAACAATAATAATTAAAAAGAGGCTATGAATTGAGGGTGAGACCTAGGAAGGTTGGAGAGAGGACAGCTAAAATGATGTAATCATATTTTAATTAAAAACAAGCAAGCTTTAAAAACGTTTTAAAAGAAATAAGAATCGACTCAAAGCCAGTGATAGAGGACCCATTGAGAGTTCTCAAGTGCTCTGCCCACACGGTGGGATGCCAACATGAAGTGTTGCTGACAAGATAGAAGGCAGGTGGGTGGACAGATGTGCAGAGTCCAACAGCTACTGTGCTCCTGGCCTTCCTTTGACATCTTAGGGCCCAAGCCGAGAGAGCTATCTTCAGCGGTTTTTCAGACTACCTCCAAGCACTGTATTCCTTTGCATTGGTCCTGCTAGGGTAAGTGTAATCCTATTCCTGAGTGGGGAGGGTGTGAAAGAGAGGATTACTTGTGTAACATCTTCCTGGGGTGTCACTGTTATTGCAAGGCTAAAAAGATATGAGTTGAAGTAGGGTATTTCAAGGTGATACCCAAGAGATACCCAGTACTGACCTTGTCCAGAAAGAAGAAGCCAAGCAACAGATGTAAACTGCATTGTGTAAACTGCCTATGGTAGAACAACTGGAAACCAGTAGGAAACAAGGAAAAGTCTCAAAGAGTCAGAGAACTGCAGCATATGTGAGAGCATTGTGAGCCCAGCTCATGAAGGGGGAGAATGGATGGGGGAGGGGATGTCCCAGCAAGGCCTATCAGTGTGCACACTGGTGATCCTGGCTGCTGGCATGGTTCACAGCTCTCACAGACTTACAGCCTCCATGAGTAACTAAGCAGAACTGGATAGCAGACAGGTTTTAGCAGGAGTTTGTCATTCCCCAGGGACCCTACTGGGTGTGAAAAGAGAGCCACTGTCTGAACTGCAATGCTCCAGGGGTCAGGTACTTGTCCATTACAGATACTAAGGGTCCTCAGGTAGCTGTCCAGACTCAACAGGTGACTGCCTCCTGAACCAAACTCCATAAGAGAGTGAGTCTGACTCACCCTGCTGGGTATCTTGTACCATATGAGATGGGGCTTTTGACAACAAGGGAACTGGACTGTGAAACCTTCAAAGATAGGACAATTGAAAAGCCTTTTCTTTAAGATCTGACTGTAGCCAGTCAGTGTGGACATATATCAGGGTCTGATGGTACAGGTTATAGGCAAAACTACAATCTAACACTATCAGTAGATACAGTCTCACTATTTTTCATAGATGTATGAAATAATAAGAGCAATGAATTGATAAGACATCACATATAATCTGCTTCAGGAAGAGTTTGGATGACCAGAATCCACATGAAAAGCTTGGCAGGTGTGGTGGATCACCTGTAATCTCCTGCATACAGCAGCACAGAGGGGTTCCCAGGGCAAGCTGGCTGGATAGACTAATTGATTAGCAAGTCCTGGGTTCAGTTGTGCCTCAATATATATATATATATATCTGTGTGAACCACGTATATATATGGTGAAGAGTGTCAGAAGACACCAATGTCACATGTATCTGCACACATATATGTATATGATATAATAATCTAGAGTTGGGTTTAGTGGTTTAAAACCATAGTAATGGTGAATTCACAAAGTTTCTTTCTTTCTTTCTTTCTTTCTTTCTTTCTTTCTTTCTTTCTTTCTTTCTTTCTTTCTTTCTTTCTTTCTTTCTTTTAGAAGGAGAGAAGGAGTACCATGTAGCACAATCTGGCTTCCAACTCATTTTGTAGAGGCTGGTCTTGAACTCCGGGTCCTCCTGTATTGATGTTCCAATTACTGGAATTGCAGGCGTGCACCACTGTCAACTTTCTTAGTTAAAATGAATAATTTTATTGGCGTTAGGGAGTGAGATCAGGATTTGTCTGTAAACCACATCTCAAGCTCTTCCTTTTTGCTTTTGTTCACCAGCACAGGACATGATGGAAAATAATTTATATAAAGAAAAGGTTTAATTTTCGGTTTGCCAGAGAAAGCAAAGGCCTATGAGGCCAGGGATGCTAACTGACAGCACTGATTGGACAACACTACTCCCTGTTCTTCTCAGTTCACACAGTTCAGCAAGGCTTGCAAGAGGCTGCGCCTTAAAAACATACCTGTCAGACGGACTTTGCTGAGAAGATGCTGCATCCTCCCTGGGCTCCCTTTCTGCCTCTCTGTGTTAGCAAAAGCGTTCAGAGTAGAGAAACTATTTTCATTTTGAGATGGGGTCCTTACTGTGTAATCCTTAGTGGCCTGGAATTCACTATATAGCTCAGAATAACCTTGAACTCATGGAGATCCACTCCAGGGTTGATAAATTCTTAAGGGAATGGACTTCCAGTGCCTTTCAAATGCTGGGATTTAAAGTATGTGCCACGACGCCCAGCCAAAGTAGATGATGTTTTAAATTGGTTTCTCAGTTTGATTTTCCCTCAAGTCCCAGCACACGGAGAATTCAATGGACTCTTTCATTTTATTTTTATTTGTTTTTAGATTATCATTGACTATTATCTTTTTTTTTCA
Source organism: Tokudaia tokunoshimensis (assembly GCA_036184795.1). Taxonomy (NCBI): domain Eukaryota; kingdom Metazoa; phylum Chordata; class Mammalia; order Rodentia; family Muridae; genus Tokudaia; species Tokudaia tokunoshimensis. The sequence goes on along the minus strand of BTHU01000011.1, from coordinate 53,377,330 downwards.
CCGACTTTTCTGATTTCCCTCCTATGTCTTTTCTTCCCTCCTATGTCTAAGCATTCATTTTATTTCTCATAGAGAAGATCAAAAAAGCACAAGGTATCTCAGGGTATTAAGGAATCAAAGAAAACAATCAAAATAAATAACCCTCTAGTTCTTCAACCATGTTTATCCTCCTGGGAAATGGCTATCCTGATACTGAACTTGAAACGCAGAGATGTTGGTTGATTTCTGTGAAGAGAGAAAATGGTCTAGATGGCACCGAATCCACAGGTTGATTTTAAGCCCCTCTCAGTGCAGGCTGGAATTTCAATAACAGAATTGGAGAGAATCTAGAAACGAGAGTGCAATCAGCAGAAGCAGGAGATAGAAGGATTTGAGAACAGTAGGGCAAGTGTGCAGAGCAGCCGCACAGGCTGGGCAGGAGTAAGCATTCTAGAGAAGAAAGTGGGGTGAGGACATTTAGAATAAGCTTGATAACAATATTACAGGGCCTAAGGATCCAAGATAAGCAAAATTCATACACAGGCACCTTAAAATCAATGGTCTAGACCGCCCACAAATTTAGTTTGGTATCAGAATGTGGCAGGTTGATCTTGGAACACATCCTTCCTTCAAGAAGTTTCCTGGAGCTGGAGAGATGGCTAAGCAGTTAAGAGGTCCTGAGTTCAAATCCCAACAACCCGAACAGCAATATGGTGGCTCATAACCATCCATAATGAGATCTGAAGCCCTCTTCTGGTGTGTCTGAAGACAGCTACAGTGTACTTAGATTTAATAATAATAATAATAATAATAATAATAAATAATCTCAACAACCACATGGTGGCTCATAACCATCATAATGAGATCTGAAGCTCTCTTCTGGTGTATCTGAAGACAGCTACAGTGTACTTAGATAGAATAATAATAAAGAAATCTTTTTTTTAAAGTAGGAAAAGAAGTTTCCTAAGCTGATGACCTTGACGAGGCTGCCACTGAGCCCCACAGAAGAGAAAGTGGGAAGTCGTGGAGGGAATTGTACAGTTTTTAGAAAGGCAGTGATCCAGCTACCAGGAATCTAGCTCCTGTTATAGCAGCAGTTCTCAACCTGTGGGTCTCAACCTCTTTGGTGCCGAGCGACTCTAACACAGGAGTCACCTAAGACACAGATAATCCAAAGCAAAATTTCAGTTATGAAGTAGTAACAAAAACAACTTTATGTTGGAGGGTCACCATAAAATGAGGAACTATATTAAAGGGTTGCAGCATCAAGAAGCTTGAGGACCACTACACTAAAGGATATTAGGGGTAGGGTTAACAGTTTAAGTGCCAGGCTGCAGTCTGGGTAGTCCAATAATACTTATCTTAAAAGAGGAAGGCCAAGAACATGGTAATTGTTCAACACACAAAGCTGGTGTCTCAGCATTCCCAGTTTGGTGTGGAATCATAGAGGATTCCTAAAGAACTGATGGTTTTCAGCTTACACTCAAAATCTGAAGGTAAATTTAATACTAACCATAGCAACAGGATAGACAAACTTGCCAGTGAGAGAGAGGGCAAGTAGGAAAAAAGTACAACTTCTTTTCTCTATGTGCTTTCATGAAACACCACCAGAAAGCCCGTATTTAGGGTAGTTCTTCCTGCTTCAAATAGTCTGATTAAGAAAATCCTTCACAGGAGTACCAAGTAATTTGGATTTTAGTTGATTTCAGATGCAGTCAAGTTGACAACCAAGATTAGCCACACAGATGGTTTATATGTGGCTCCTTGAAGATGGGAATTTTTTTTAAAAAAAAAAAAGATATTTTAATCTCTTTGAGAGGGGCATTACCACCTGTCATAATTTGCCCCTGAAGTGGAATTATCGTAAGTGTTGAATTCTGTATAGCAAGGGTGCTTATGAGCAATTGTTTAAGTGTGTATTCACAAAGCATGTTCTCTTATTTTGGTGGGAAATGCCATGTAGTTATGTATGAAGAAGTAAACTCCTTTTTGAAGCATGCATGTCAGCCATTGCTGAGTCTTTGCATTTCCCCACAGGACAATAAAGACAGAATGTCTAAAGGTTATGTGAGATTGGATACTCAAATATTTTGGTTTTCAACAAATGTAAGATGGTTGATTTCAAATGTCAACTTGCCGCAATTTAGAATCACCTGAGAAGGATATTTCAACTAAGGAATTGTGTACATCAGGCAAGACCATCTGCGGGGTGTTGTTCTCTTAACTGCCTTAACTGATGTGGAAAGACTTTCCCTAAATGTGGCCAGCACCTTCTAGCAGCAGCCCAGATGACAAAGAATGTGAGGGAAGGATTTGCCTTTTGTTTGTCTTTCCCTCTTGCTTCTGAATGCATTTACACTGAAGCTGTAACAAACCAGCCCATCTCCATCTTAGGCTTCAAAGCCTCCTTAGAGTAAAAAGAAACTAGGTTCCTTCCTGTTTCTGATTAAATCTATTTCTCAAGGATTGGACTTGCCTCACCTATAATCTTAAATTTCAAATAGTTCTGTGCTGCCTGTTCCAAGAAACTGCAATCATCCCTTTGTTTCAAAAGGTTATTTTGACCAGCTATGACTACCTTGTTATGGCTACCTGTTGCTATGACTACCTTGCAATCATGTCTTTGTTTCAGGAGATCATTGTGACTAAATTGTTATGCTTATGTTCTGCTCCTGTAACCCTACCTATTTTGTCGACCAAATCCTCCCATTTAGAATTCCCCTAAACCTTAGTTTAAAAAACCTTCTCTTCCTTATATCCAGAGCTGACCTCTTGAACCTTGCCCAACAGAAAGGCAGCCCATGTACACTACATGAGTTAAAAAAGCTTGCTTTAATTAATTTGGCAATGATGATTTAGGCTGGTGGTCTTTCTTCTCAAATCTTTGGGATTAACCTCCACTTTGGTGGTTTGAATACACTTGGCCCATGAAAAGTGGCACTATTAGGAGGTATAGCCTTATTGGAGGAGGTGAGGTGTGGCCTTGTTAGAGGAAGTGTGTCACTATGGATTCAGGGTTGTCAGGTCTCACAGATATGCTCCAGTCTGGCCAATGTGATCCAGAGTCTCCTCCTGGCTGCCTTCAGATCAAGATGTAGAACTCTTGGCACTTCCAGCACAATGTCTGCCTGAACTCTGCCATACTTCCTACCATGATGATACCGGGACTAAATCTCTGAAATTGTAAGCCAGCCACAATTAAATGTTTTCTTTTATAAGAGTTGGCATGATCATGGTATCTTCACAGCGATAGAAACCTCAACTAAGACACTAAGACACCATCTTATTTACAAGGTCAAAATAAGTTCATTTCTGTTTTCTGAAAAACTTAAATTTGATCAACAGAACCCTAGCCTTACAGTTTGGGGACTGATATAAATCCCCACCTTCTTCCATATTCGATACTATTTTTTTAAACCTCACTTCAGAGAGATAGTTCTGTCTGGCAGAAAATAAAACTTTCGTAATTTGACCAAAGAATTTGGGTAATGGTCTTTGCTCTCTGTCAGTGGGATTAACATCTGCAGCTCGGGGAGAACAAGAGAGAGTAAAAGGTGAGGGTCTCAGGTGAAGGTCCTGTGACTGTTCTCCTGAGACTGACAACAGCTCCATGGTGATTACTAGCTTCTGTTTTTATTCTGCTCAATTAGTTGTCATGGTTACCTGGCCAAGACTACTAACCTAGTTATCATGAAGAATTTTACACTGTAGTAAGAATGAAAATTTAAATGAAACACTTTTATTGTCTTGAAGCATTATGATGAAATTGCAAACTGTTTTTGTACGTGCACTATAGTGGATGGTTTCTCTCCAATAAACATTAAAATCTTCTTACATATGGCACTGAGCTTAAATTTGTGTGGTACTGTGAATATTCAAATAACAAGAATATGGTCCTCACTGTTGTGATAAATATAAAGGGATAAAAGAATATGTTCTGTGAGGGTGTGGTGAGGTGTGAGAGAGGGGGATGTCTGAGCGGGCCCATGCCGAGGCATCCCTTCCCCCTAAGGGACCAGCCACATGACAGTATAGTATAGAATAGAGTTTATTTAGGGCATGGGTGGGGTAGTTAAGAGGGTAGTAGAGGCAGAGAAAGGCAGAGAGAGGGAGAGAGGAGAAAAGTAGAGGCCGGCCATGACCATGTGGAGAGGGGAGAAGAGAAGCGGGAGAGAGAAAAGCCCAAGGAGGCAAGAGAGATGCGAGCAGGAAACAGGAGTAAGAGAGAAAGGAGGGGCAAGCAGCCCCTTTTACAGTGGGCCAGGTCTACCTGGCTGTTGCCAGACATCTGTGGGGTGGAGTTTAGACAGAATGTTAACACTCACCTCAAGGGATTGCTTTGCAGCCTGTTGAAGAGACAGACAAGAGAAAAATAGATCAAAATACAGAGCTGACTGCCTAGTCCTGGGAACAAGCACGGCATCCAGGAGGATCAGAAATAACCCAGGCAGGCCGAGCTGCACTCGACTGCACTCAACTGAATTTCTTCACATCTACACACCTGAGAAACAGGCTTCTGAAAAGCTGCAGGTTTCCCAGAGACCTTTCAGTTTTCTGGATTGTTCTGACACCATACTTGCACAGTGTTAATACTGTGTGTTCAATGACTGTGGTGGTTTGAATAGGTTTGGCACCCATAGATTCTTGTGTTCAATGCTTGGCCATAGAGAGTGGAACTATGAGATGTGACCTTATTGGAGTTGTTGTGGCTTTGTGTCACTGTGTAGGCAGACTTTGAGGTTTCCTATGGTCAAGCTTCGCCCAGTGTAGAATCATAGCCTCCTCCTGTCTACCTTCAGAAGACGGTCTTCTCCTTGCTGCCTGCAGATGAAGATGTGGAACTCTTGGCTCCTTCAATACCATGTCTGCTTGGATGCTGTCATGCTTCCCTCCTTGACAATAATGGACTGAACTTCTGAACTGTAAGTCAGTCCCAATTAAATGTTGTCCTTTATAAGAATTGCCTTGGTCATGGTGTCTCTTCACAGCAACGGAAACCCTAAGACACTGACATATCACAGGACTTTGTGAATTGCTGAAGATCCTAAAACTATCTATCCTTCTTATGGTTAGGGGTATGTTCAAGCAATGACATCATCTGAAAGGCTACAGTCTGAAGTCTCAACAGGAACAAGGCAATCTCCAATAGCCATGGGAAACAGGAAATTTTAATCTTCAAACTCACCATGTAAATCTTTTTAATTTTGAGAAATGAACACAATAACTTAAAATGTAAATATTGTTCAAGAAATTGGTCAAAATTCTTTCCTTGTTAGCAAAGAATGCAATTCTGTGCCATGACATTTTTAAGGCATCCCATTGCTATAGAGAGGAAAGACAATGAGGGCCGCAGGTTAGACAGCGAGCTTATTTGCTGAGGCAGAATTCCTAGGAAGAACAGAATCTTTATTCACCTGTGTGAGCCTCTGTGGGAAGGCCCCTGCCTCTGGGTGAAGTTAGCTTACAAGAGGAAAAGGAAAGACCTTTTACAACACCTCCCCTCGATGGGCTGGTTCTTTAGTGCATATGGTCTCTGAGTGAAAGATGGGGACATGACCATTCCAAGGTATTGTTGACAAGGTTTATTGTAGATAGAATGGAGAGACCAGCCAGAGGCATCTGGAAGGCTCCAGACTGAACATGTCCTGCAAACTGAACTGGGGGTAGGGGGCGGATAGCGAGCAGGCCAACAGAGATCCAGGAAGGGAACCTGTTATGAAATGTGATATGCCGATAGGTGGGGGTACCTGGCAGGCCTATGTCAAGGTACCTGAGAAATCATGCCATATGACAGACCCTGTATAAGGGAGGTTTATTTGGGGAAAATGAGGATCTGGAGAAGCGGTAGAGGCAGACAGGAGGCTGCCACGAGTGCAGAAAAGAAGGAAAAGAGGAGGACAGAAAGGAGAGAGAGGGAGAGGGGGAGGACAGAAAGAAGGACAGAGAGGAAGAGAGGGGGAGGGAAAGGAGAGAAGGGGAGTGGAAGGGGGAGGAGGAGGGAGAGGGGAAAGGGGAGAGAGGCCAGCAGTCCTTTTGATATGCTATACTTGACTTGCTTCTGGCAGAGACAGGTCAGGTGATGATGTAAGCTGCTGCTAGGTCCCTGTGAGGAGCCCAGTGGAATTGCCTGTAAGCCAACAGAGACAACAAGGGGCCAAGAGGCCAGGAGAGGGTGTAGTCAAAATGGCTGAGATTATATAGGGAGGGAATGGGAAGAAGCTGAGGAAGGGAATCGGAAGCCCAGCATGGCCCCTCAGCCGCAGACAGTTAGGGTGGGAGGCAGGGCAGGAGCGCTGGGAGGACCCACAGGTACTGAGACTTGTCCTGCGTTTCTTTGTCTACCTACAGGGTTTATGGCTTTAAAAAAGCCTTGTGAGGTTGAACATAGCTCAGTCACTGACTGCAGAGACTAGAAGGAAGGACAAACAAACTTTCTCTGCAGTCAGTTCCTTCAGTGATTTAGTGACAAGCTGCAGAGGAGGCTGACTAATCTCTTTTGTCTTGAGTTTAGCCCATCCCCACCCTCCTTTGAAAAGCTAAATTTTCCCAGCAGGGGGTCTGACAGCTATTGGCAAAGGCTTGACTTGGTTTTGTTGTTGTTTAAGACTGTTGACTGCTTGTGACTTAAAGGAGCAGACCCAACAACCACTCCCATAGATGTGATGGCTAGCAAACAGCTGTTTGCCTCAGGACAATTTTGTGAATGAATGTCGCAATACTGGTGATGTGATGTGTGAAGTTGATGAATGTACATTCATTCCCTTCATTTGGTGCCTATCTCAGCCAGAACCAAACTGCCCGGCCAGGGAATTTGTGCCAAGTTAGCTGATATTTACATGACGTTTTCTAACTATCAGCGTTTGCTTTGCAACATATTTCACAGACCCATCAATTGGTGATGAGTCAAGTGATCCACAGATTCCAAGTCAAAGGTCTTTTGAAGTTTTAGGGAACAGTAGGTCATCTTTGACTTGTAGGATCTTTGAAAGCAACTGCGGTTAAATGATTATGTTGGAGGCTTCTTGACAGAATGTAAAGTGGAGTGTGAAAGCCCCTTAGACAAATCTTGATGAACCAAGAATCCTACTCAGAAGGATGAATAGTCTCTTAAAGGCTCACTGTAGAATTCAGATATGGCTCTTCCTGTAGGCAGCCAGAGGTGACCTGTGAAGATGGTTCGCTACTCTCTTGATCCAGAAAACCCCACAAAATCATGCAAATCAAGAGGTTTAAACCTTTGTGTTCACTTTAAGAACACCAGGGAAACTGCCCAGGCCATCAAGTGTATGCATATCTGCAAAGCCACCAAATATCTGAAAGATGTCACTTTAAAGAAGCAATGTGTGCCATTCCAGCAGAATAATGGTGGAGTTGGTAGGTGCGCCCAAGCCAAACAGTGGGGCTGGACACAGGGACAGTGGCCAAAAAGAGAGTGCTGAATTTTTTTCTGCACACGCTTAAAAATGCAGAGAGTAATGCTGAACTTAAGGGTTTAGACACAGATTCTCTAGTCATTGAACACATCCAGGTGAACAAGGCACGTGAGATGCACCAGAGCTCATGGCCAGATTAACCCGTACATGAGCTCCCCTGCCACACTGAGAGGATCCTCACTGAGAAGGAACAGATTGTTCCAAAGTCAGAAGAGGGGGTTGCGCAGAAGAAAAAAAATATCCAAGAAGAAACTGAAGAAACAAAAACTCATGGCACGGAAATAAATTCAGCATAAAAGAAATGCAGATAAAGTAAAACAAAAAAAATGCAGATGTGATTTCCTACTCTTCTGAATATGTACCATCATGTACCATCAAATGCATACAGATCAAGGTTTTAGGTCATGCACTAACACCTAAAATATTACCACACACACACACACACACACACACACACTGTTAAAAATGTGTTTAAAAGAAAATGAACCCATCTCGGTTCTAAGCAACCCCAACCTGACTTGAGGGCTCAGATGTGAATGTTCTGTGGACACTTGATGCTCGTGTTTGCCACGGGGGCACTCTGCCAGATCTTCAGGGGTCAAGAGGAAGACCAATTATTCCTAAAGTTTCCTGAGGGTCCACTTACTAACTTTGGAGCATCTCCACAAGTTTCTGAATAGGATTACAGAAGCATCCCAGAGACTGGGAACTCCAGAGTATCACACAGGTGGCTGGGCCTCATAGTGCAAACCAAGCACTCAGGAGCCTTGAACTCCATTTTTTTTTTTTTAGCCCAAGGCTCCCTGGGAGCCAGGCAAGCACTCTACCAACTGAGCTACATGTTAGGATAGCCACTCCTGCCCTTGGTCTTTTTTTTTTTAATTTTTTAAATTTTATTTTCTAAGGTTTTTTTTATTTACATTCCAAATCATTTCCCCTTTCTTGTTTCCTCCCTCCCTGAAAGTCCCAAAAGCCCCTTTCCCTCCCTCTTTTCCCCATTCAACCCCCTCTCGCTTCTCTGTCCTGGTATTCCCTTACATCCAGTCTTTCCAGGACCAGGGGTCTCTCCTTCCATCTTCCTAGAAATCTATTGATATGCGAATTGTGTCTAGGGTATTCTGAGATTCTGGGTTAATATCCCCTTATCAGTGACTGCATACCATGTGTGTTCTTTTGTGATTGGGTTACCTCACTAAGGATGATATTTTCAAGATCTGACCATTTGCCTAGGAATTTCGTGAATTCATTGTTTTTAATTGCAGAGTAGTATTTCATTGTGTAGATATACCACATCTTCTGAATCCATTCCTCCGTTGAGGGACATCTGGGTTCTTTCCAGCTTCTGGCTATTATAAATAAGGCTGCTATGAACATAATGAAGCATGTGTCCTTATTGCATGCAGGTAAAGCCTCTGGGTATATGCCCAGGAGTGGTATAGCCGGATCCTCCGGGAGTGTCATGCCCAGTTTTCTGAGGAACCGCCAGACTGCTTTCCAGAGTGGTTGTACCAGCCTGCAATTCCACCAGCAGTGGAGGAGTGTTCCTCTTTCTCCACATCCTCACCAACAACTGCTGTCTCCTGTGTTTTTGATCTTAGCCATCCTGACTGGTGTGAGATGGAATCTCAGGGTTGTTTTGATTTGCATTTCCCTAATGACTAAGGATGATGAACATCTCTTTAGGTGCTTCTCAGCCATTAGATATTCTTCAGGTGAGAACTCTTTGTTTAGCTCTGTACCCCATTTTTTAATAGGGTTACTTGCCTCTCTGGAGTTTAACTTCTTGAGTTCTTTGTATATATTGGATATTAGCCCTCTGTCGGATGTAAGGTTGGTAAAGATCATTTCCCAGTTAGTTGGTTGCCGCTTTGTCTTTTTGACAGTGTCTTTTGCCTTGCAAAACCTTTGTAATTTAATGAGGTCCCATTTGTCTATTCTTGATCTTAGAGCATAAGCTATTGGAGTTCTGTTCAGGAAATTCTCCCCTGTGCCCATATGTTCAAGGTTCTTCCCTAGTTTCCCTTCTATTAGTTTCAGTGTATCTGGTTTTATGTGGAGATCTTTGATCCACTTAGAATTGAGCTTAGTGCAAGGAGATAAGAATGGGTGAATTTGCATTCTTGTGCATGTTGACCTCCAGCTGAGCCAGCACCATTTGTTGAAAAGGCTATCTTTTTTCCACTGGATGGTTTTAGCTCCTTTGTCAAAGATCAAGTGACCATAGGAGTGTGGATTCATTTCTGGGTCTTCAATTCTGTTCCATTGATCTACATGTCTGTTACTGTACCAATACCATGCGGTTTTAAACACTATTGTTCTGTAGTACAGCTTGAGGTCCGGGATACTGATTCCCCCAGAGGTTCTTTTACTCTTGAGAATAGTTTTAGCTATTCTGGGTTTTCTGTTATTCCAGATGAATTTTTGAATTGCTCTTTCTAACTCTATGAAGAATTGAGTTGGGATTTTGATGGGGATTGCATTGAATCTGTGTATTACTTTTGGTAAGATGCTCATTTTTACTATATTAATCCTGCCAATCCATGAGCCTGGCAGATTTTTCCATCTTCTGAAGTCTTCTTCAATTTCTTTCTTCAGAGACTTGAAGTTCTTGTCATACAGATCTTTCACTTCTTTGGTTAGAGTCACGCCAAGATACTTAATATGGTTTGTGGCTATCGTGAAGGGTATTATTTCTCTTACCTCTTTCTCAGCCTGCTTATCCTTTGAGTATAGGAAGGCTTCTGACTTGCTTGAGTTGATTTTATATCCGGCCACTTTGCTGAAGTCGTTTATCAGCTGTAGGAGTTCTCTGGTGGAGTTCTTTGGGTCGCTTATGTATACTATCATATCGTCTGCAAATAGTGATAGTTTGACTTCTTCCTTTCCAATTTGTATCCCTTTGACCTCTTTTTGTTGTATAATTGCTCTAGCTAGAACTTCAAGTACTATATTGAAAAGATATGGAGAGAGAGGGCAGCCTTATCTAGTCCCTGATTTTAGTGGGGTTGCTTCAAGTTTCTCTCCATTTAGATTGATGCTGGCTACCGGTTTGCTATAAATTGCTTTTACTATGTTTAGATATGGGCCTCGAATTCCTGATCTTTCCAAGACCTTTAGCATGAAAGGATGCTGAATTTTGTCAAATGCTTTCTCAGCATCTAATGAGATGACCATGTGGTTTTTTTTCTTTGAGATTGTTTATGTAGTGGATTACATTGATGGATTTCCTTATATTGAACCATCCCTGCATCCCTGGGATGAAGCCTACTTGATCGTGGTGAATGATCATTTTGATGCGTTCTTGGATTCCGTTGGCAAGAATTTTATTGAGTATTTTTGCATCGATATTCATAAGAGAGATTGGCCTGAGATTCTCTTTCTTTGTCGGATCTTTGTGTGCTTTTGGTATTAGTGTAATTGTGGCTTCATAGAACGAGTTGGGTAGTGTTCCTTCTGTTTCTATTTTGTGGAACAGTTTGAAGAGTATTGGTGTTAGGTCTTCTTTGAAGGTCCGATAGAATTCTGCACTAAAACCATCTGGACCTGTGCTTTTTTTGGTTGGAAGACTTCCAATGACAACTTCTATTTCTTCAGGGGTTATAGGACGGTTTAGATGGTCTATTTGATCCTGATTTAATTTTGGACTTGGTATCTGTCAAGGAAATTGTCCATTTCCTCAAGATTTTCTAGTTGTGTTGAATATAGGTTTTTGTAGTAGGATCTGATGATTTTTTGAATTTCCTCAGTTTCTGTTGTTATCTCTCCCTTTTCATTTCTGATTTTATTAATTTGGATACTATCTCTGTGCCCTCTGGTTAGGCTGGCTAAGGGCTTATCTATCTTGTTGATTTTCTCAAAGAACCAACTCCTCGTTTTGTTGATTCTTTGTATGGTTTTATTTGTTTCTACTTGATTGATTTCAGCCCTGAGTTTGATGATTTCCTGCCTTCTACTCCTCTTTGGTGTATTTGCTTCTTTTTGTTCCAGGGCTTTCAGGTGTGCCATTAAGCTGTTAGTGTATGCTGTCTCCCGTTTCTTTTTGGCGGCACTCAGGGCTATGAATTTTCCTCTTAGCACTGCTTTCATTGTGTCCCATAAATTAGGGCATGTTGTGCCTTCATTTTCATTAACTTTCAAAAAGTCTTTGATTTCTTTCTTTATTTCCACCTTGACCAAGTTATCATTGAGTAGAGCATTGTTCAGCCTCCATGTGTACGTGGGTTTTCTTTTGTTTTTGTTGCCATTGAAGACCACCCTTATTCCATAGTGATCTGATAGGAGGCATGGGATTATTTCTATCTTCTTGTATCTGTTGAGGTCTGATTTGTGACCAATTATATGGTCAATTTTGGAGAAGGTACCATGAGGTGCTGAGAAGAAGGTGTATTCTTTAGCTCTAGGATGAAATGTTCTATATATATCAGTTAGTTCCATTTGGTCCAAGGCTTCAATTAGATTCACTGTGTCCCTGTTTAGTTTCTGCTTTCCTGAACGATCCATTTCAGAGAGCGGGGTGTTGAAGTCACCCACTATTATTGTGTGAGGTGCGATGTGTGCTTTGAGTTTTAGTAAAGTTTCTTTTACGAATGAGGGTGCCCTTGCATTTGGAGCATAGATATTCAGAATTGAGAGTTCTTGATGGTGGATTTTTCCCTTGATCTGTATGTAGTGTCCTTCTGTGTCTTTTTGATGACTTTAGGTTGAAAATTAATTTTATCCGATATTAGGATGGCTACTCCACCTCGTTTCTTGGGGCCATTTGCTTGTAAAATTGTTTTCCAGCCTTTTACTCTGAGGTAGTGTTTGTCTTTGACACTGAGGTGCGTTTCCTGCATGCAGCAAAATGCTGGGTCCTGTTTACGTATCCAGTCTGCTAGTCTATGTCTTTTAATTGGGGAATTGAGACCATTGATATTAAGAGAGATTAAGGCATAGTGATTATTGCCATCTGCCATTCTTGACGCTCTCTTTATGTTTGAGTGGTTATCTACTTTTGGGTTTGATTCAAGAAGGTTATTATCTCATTTTTTCCAGGGTGTTGTTTCTCTCCCTGTATTGGAGGTTTCCACCTATTATTCCTTGCAGGGCTGGATTTGTGGAAAGATATTGTGAAAACTTGGTTTTATCATGGAATATCTTGGTCTCTCCATCTATGGTGATTGAGAGTTTTGCTGGGTATAGTAGTCTAGGCTGGCATTTGTGCTGTCTTAGTGTCTGCATGAGATCTGCCCAGGATCTTCTGGCTTTCATAGTCTCTGGTGAGAAGTCTGATGTGATTCGGATAGGTCTTCCTTTGTATGTTACTTGGCCCTTTTCTCTTACTGCTTTTAGTATTCTTTCTTTGTTTAGAACATTCGGTGTTTTGATTATTATGTGACGGGAGGTATTTCTGTTCTGGTCCAGTCTGTTTGGAGTTCTGTAGGCTTCTTGTACGTTCATCGGCATCTCTCTCTTTAAGTTAGGGAAGTTTTCCTCCATAATTTTGTTGAAGATGTTTACTGGCCCTTTAAGTTGCAAATCTTCACTCTCATCTATACCTATAATCCTTAGGTTTGGTCTTCTCATTGTGTCCTGGATTTCCTGGATGTTTTGGGTTACACGTTTTTTGCATTTTGCATTTTCTTTGACTGTTGAGTCGATGCTTTCTATGGAATCTTCAGCACCTGAGATTCTTTCTTCCATCTCTTGTATTCTATTGTTAATGTCTGCATCTATGACTCCTGATTTCTTCCCAAGGTTTTCTATCTCCAAAGTTGTCTCCCTTTGTGATTTCTTAGTTGTTTCTACTTCCTTTTTTAGTTCCTGGATGGATTTGCTGAGATCCTTCACTTGTTGTTTGTATTTTCCTGTATTTCTTTAAGGTATTTTTGCATTGCCTCTTTCAGGATTTCTTCCTGATGACCCATGTTCTCCTGCATTTCTCTGAGTGATTTTTGTGTTTCCTCCTCATGGGAATCCATCTGTTGATCCATTGTCTCCTGCATTTCTTTAAGCAGTTCTCGTGTTTCCTTTGTAAGGGCATCTAACCGTTGATTCATTTCTTTAAGCAATTTTTGTGTTGCCTCCTTATGGGCATCCGTCTGTTGACCCATATTCTTCTGCATTTCTTTATGCCAATTTTGTGATTCCTTTGTGAGTGCATCTACCCGTTGATTCATCTCGTTAAGCGATTTTTGTGTTGTCTCCTTGTGCGCCTCCATCTTTTGATCCATGTTCTCCCGCATTTCTCTAAGCGATTTTTGTGTTTCCTTTGTAAGGGCTTCTAACCGTTGATTCACGGTCTCCTGTAACTCTTTGTGAGATTTATTTGTGTCCTTCTTGTGATCCTCTAATAGCATCATGAGAAGTGATTTTAAATCCAGATCTTGTCTCTCGGGTGTGGTGGGGTATCCAGGATTTGCTGCTGTTGGAGAGTTGGGTTCGGATGGTCCCACATTACTTTGATTTCTGTTAGTAACATTCCTACGTTTGCCTTTTGCCATCTGGATACCTCTGATGTTAGTTGGTCCTGCTGCCACTGTCTGTTGGTTGGACCTCCTGTGAGCCTGCAAAGCTATTTCTGCCCCCCCCCCCGGATTGCCAGGATTCCTCTGGCACCGATTTCTGGGGCCTGCCTGCTCCTGAGTGACTTTGGAGCCCTAATGTGCCTTGCCCCAAGTGATCTTATATTGGGGAGGTCTTACACATCCAAAGGCTCAGCCTAGTGGATTCCTGGAGCAGAGGTCGCCAAAGGGAGGCTGGTAGGCTCCTGCCCTGTGCAGGGGTGTGTGATCTCTCCTGGGGGGGGAGGGGGCGTCCCTCTGCCAGGCAGAAGTCCCACAGCAGAGCTGGCGCGCTGGTTACTGCAGATCAGCCCAGCACTTGGGAGCCACACACACACAAGCCGCCTGAGACCCAAGCGATATTAAGCCTGTCTGTCTCAGAACCTGGCTGTCCCAACTTCCCAGTCACTGGAGCAAAGATGGCGGAGTGCAATCTGCACACTCTCCGTGGCTCCGCTCACCCTGCAGACGAGATGGCCTGCCGATCTGGCACCCAAACGACCACAGCGCTGACCCGTTCTCGGGCGCAGATGGAAGCCCCAACAGGCCGTGTCCCAAGTGATGTTATATTGGGGATAGAGTCTGGGTACCTGTCTCTTCAGTGCAGTTTGCGGGAACAGAGGTCGCGGAAGGAAAGCTGGTAGGCTCCCGCCCAGTGCGGGGTCCCTCTGCCAGGCAGAAGTCCCACAGCAGAGCTGGCACGCTGGTTGAATTCATTGTTTTTAATTGCAGAGTAGTATTCCATTGTGTAAATATACCACATCTTCTGAATCCATTCCTCTGTTGAGGGACATCTGGGTTCTTTCCAGCTTCTGGCTATTATAAATAAGGCTGCTATGAACATAGTGGAGCATGTGTTCTTATTGCATGCAGGTAAAGCCTCTGGGTATATGCCCAGGAGTGGTATAGCCAGATCCTCCGGGAGTGTCATGCCCAGTTTTCTGAGGAACCGCCAGACTGCTTTCCAGAGTGGTTGTACCAGCTTGCAATTCCACCAGCAGTGGAGGAGTGTTCCTCTTTCTCCACATCCTCGCCAACAACTGCTATCTCCTGTGTTTTTGATCTTAGCCATTCTGACTGGTGTGAGATGGAATCTCAGGGTTGTTTTGATTTGCATTTCCCTAATGACTAAGGATGATGAACATCTCTTTAGGTGCTTCTCAGCCATTAGATATTCTTCAGGTGAGAACTCTTTGTTTAGCTCTGTACCCCATTTTTTAATAGGGTTACTTGCCTCTCTGGAGTTTAACTTCTTGAGTTCTTTGTATATATTGGATATTAGCCCTCTGTCGGATGTAGGGTTGGTAAAGATCATTTCCCAGTTAGTTGGTTGTTGCTTTGTCTTTTTGACAGTGTCTTTTGCCTTGCAAAAACTTTGTAATTTAATGAGGTCCCATTTGTCTATTCTTGATCTTAGAGCATAAGCTATTGGAGTTCTGTTCAGGAAATTCTCCCCTTTGCCCATATGTTCAAGGTTCTTCCCTAGTTTCCTTTCTATTAGTTTCAGTGTGTCTGGTTTTATGTGGAGATCCTTGATCCACTTGGAATTGAGCTTAGTGCAAGGAGATAAGAATGGGTCAATTTGCATTCTTCTGCATGTTGACCTCCAGTTGAGCCAGCACCATTTGTTGAAAAGGCTATCTTTTCTCCACTGGATGGTTTTAGCTCCTTTGTCAAAGATCAAGTGACCATAGGAGTGTGGATTCATTTCTGGATCTTCAATTCTGTTCCATTGATCTACATGCCTGTCACTGTACCAATACCATGTGATTTTTAACACTATTGTTCTGTAGTACAGCCTGAGGTCCGGGATACTGATTCCCCTAGAGGTTCTTTTACTCTTGAGAATAGTTTTAGCTATTCTGGGTTTTCTGTTATTCCAGATGAATTTTTGAATTGCTCTTTCTAACTCTATGAAGAATTGAGTTGGGATTTTGATGGGAATTGCATTGAATCTGTATATTACTTTTGGTAAGATGGTCATTTTTACTATATTAATCCTGCCAGTCCATGAGCATGGCAGATTTTTCCATCTTCTGAGGTCTTCTTCAATTTCTTTCTTCAGAGACTTGAAGTTCTTGTCATACAGATCTTTCACTTCTTTGGTTAGAGTCACGCCAAGATACTTTATATGGTTTGTGGCTATCGTGAAGGGTATCATTTCTCTTACTTCTTTCTCAGCCTGCTTATCCTTTGAGTATACTGACTTGCTTGAGTTGATTTTATATCCGGCCACTTTGCTGAAGTCGTTTATCAGCTGTAGGAGTTCTCTGGTGGAATTCTTTGAGTCGCTTAAGTATACTATCATATCGTCTGCAAATAGTGATAATTTGACTTCTTCCTTTCCAATTTGTATCCCTTTGACCTCTTTTTGTTGTCTAATTGCTCTAGCTAGAACTTCAAGTACTATATTGAAAAGATATGGAGAGAGAGGGCAGCCTTGTCTAGTCCCTGATTTTAGTGGGATTGCTTCAGGTTTCTCTCCATTTAGATTGATGCTGGCTACCGGTTTGCTATAAATTGCTTTTACTATGTTGAGATATGGGTCTCGAATTCCTGATCTTTCCAAGACCTTTAGCATGAAAGGATGCTGAATTTTGTCAAATGCTTTCTCAGCATCTAATGAGATTGCCATGTGGTTTTTTTTTTTGAGATTGTCATATAGTGGATTACATTGATGGATTTCCTTATTTTGAACCATCCCTGCATCCCTGGGATGAAGCCTACTTGATCGTGGTGAATGATCATTTTGATGTGCTCTTGGATTCGGTTGGCAAGAATTTTATTGAGTATTTTTGCATCGATATTCATAAGAGAGATTGGCCTGAGATTCTCTTTCTTTGTAGGATCTTTGTGTGCTTTTGGTATTAGTGTTATTGTGGCTTCATAGAACGAGTTGGGTAGTGTTCCTTCTGTTTCTATTTTGTGGAACAGTTTGAAGAGTATTGGTGTTAGGTCATCTTTGAAGGTCTGATAGAATTCTGCACTACAGCCATCTGGACCTGTGCTTTTTTTGGTTGGAAGACTTCCAATGACAACTTCTATTTCTTCAGGGGTTATAGGACGGTTTAGATGGTCTATTTGATCCTGATTTAATTTTGGTATTTGATATCTGTCAAGGAAATTGTCCATTTCCTCAAGATTTTCTAGTTGTGTTGAATACAGGTTTTTGTAGTAGGATCTGATGATTTTTTGAATTTCCTCAGTTTCTGTTGTTATCTCTCCCTTTTCATTTCTGATTTTATTAATTTGGATACTGTCTCTGTGCCCTCTCGTTAGTCTGGCTAAGGGCTTATCTATCTTGTTGATTTTCTCAAAGAACCAACTCCTCGTTTTGTTGATTCTTTGTATGGTTTTGTTTGTTTCTACTTGATTTATTTCAGCCCTGAGTTTAATGATTTCCTGCCTTCTACTCCTCTTTGGTGTATTTGCTTCTTTTTGTTCCAGGGCTTTCAGGTGTGCCATTAAGCTGTTAGTGTATGCTGTCTCCCGTTTATTTTTGGTGGCACTCAGGGCTATGAATTTTCCTCTTAGCACTGCTTTCATTGTGTCCCATAAATTAGGGTATGTTGTGCCTTCATTTTCATTAACTTTCAAAAAGTCTTTGATTTCTTTCTTTATTTCCACCTTGACCAAGTTATCATTGAGTAGAGCATTGTTCAGCCTCCATGTATATGTGGGTTTTCTGTTGTTTTTGTTGCCATTGAAGACCACCCTTATTCCATAGTGATCTGATAGGAGGCATGGGATTATTTCTATCTTCTTATATCTGTTGAGTTCTGATTTGTGACCAAGTATATGGTCAGTTTTGGAGAAGGTACCATGAGGTGCTGAGAAGAAGGTGTATTCTTTAACTCTAGGATGAAATGTTCTATATATATCTGTTAGTTCGATTTGGTCCAAGGCTTCAATTAGATTCACTGTGTCCCTGTTTAGTTTCTGCTTTCCTGAACGATCCATTTCAGAGAGCGGGGTGTTGAAGTCACCCACTATTATTGTGTGAGGTGCGATGTGTGCTTTGAGCTTTAGTAAAGTTTCTTTTACAAATGAGGGTGCCCTTGCATTTGGAGCATAGATATTCAGAATTGAAAGTTCTTCTTGGTGGATTTTTCCCTTGATCAGTATGTAGTGTCCTTCTGTGTCTTTTTTGATGACTTTAGCTTGGAAGTCAATTTTATCTGATATTAGGATGGCTACTCTGGCTCATTTCTTGAGGCCATTTGCTTGTAAAATTGTTTTCCAGCCTTTTACTCTGAGGTAGTGCTTGTCTTTGACTCTGAGGTGCATTTCCTGCATGCAGCAAAATGCTGGGTCCTGTTTACGTATCCAGTCTGCTGTTCTATGTCTTTTTATTGGGGAATTGAGACCATTGATATTAAGAGAGATTAAGGCATAGTGATTATTGCCACCTGCCATTCTTTTTTTTTTTTTTTTTGGTTTTTTCGAGACAGGGTTTCTCTGTGTAGCCCTGGCTGTCCTGGAACTCACTCTGTAGACCAGGCTGGCCTCGAATTCAGAAATCCGCCCGCCTCTGCCTCCCAAGTGCTGGGATTAAAGGCGTGCGCCACCACTGCCTGGCCACCTGCCATTCTTGATGCTATCTTTATGTTTGAGTGGTTATCTACTCTTGGGTTTGGAGCAAGAAGGTTACTATCTCATTTTTTCCAGGGTGTTGTTTCTCTCCCTGTATTGGCAGTTTCCACCTATTATCCTTTGCAGGGCTGGATTTGTGGAAAGATATTGTGAAAACTTGGTTTTATCATGGAATATCTTGGTCTCTCCATCTATGGTGATTGAGAGTTTTGCTGGGTATAGTAGTCTAGGCTGGCATTTGTGCTCTCTTAGTGTCTGCATGAGATCTTCCCAGGATCTTCTGGCTTTCACAGTCTCTGGTGAGAAGTCTGATGTGATTCGGATAGGTCTTCCTTTGTATGTTACTTGGCCCTTTTCTCTTACTGCTTTTAGTATTCTTTCTTTGTTTAGTACATTTGGTGTTTTGATTATTATGTGACGGGAGGTATTTCTGTTCTGGTCCAGTCTGTTTGGAGTTCTGTAGGCTTCTTGTACATTCATCAGCATCTCTCTCTTTAGGTTAGGGAAGTTTTCCTCCATAATTTTGTTGAAGATGTTTACTGGCCCTTTAAGTTGCAAATCTTTACTCTCATCTATACCTATAATCCTTAGGTTTGGTCTTCTCATTGTGTCCTGGATTTCCTGGATGTTTTGGGTTACATGTTTTTTGCATTTTGCATTTTCTTTGACTGTTGAGTCGATGCTTTCTATGGAATCTCAACACCTGAGATTCTTTCTTTCATCTCTTGTATTCTATTGTTGATGTTTGCATCTATGACTCCTGATTTCTTCCCAAGGTTTTCTATCTCCAAAGTTGTCTCCCTTTGTGATTTCTTAGTTGTTTCTACTTCCTTTTTTAGATCCTGGATGGATTTGCTGAGATCCTTCACTTGTTTGTTTGTATTTTCCTGTATTTCTTTAAGGTATTTTTGCATTACCTCTTTCAGGATTTCTGCCTGTTGACCCAAGTTCTCCTGCATTTCTCTGAGCGATTTTTGTGTTTCTTCCTCATGGGATTCCATCTGTTGATCCATCGTCTCCTGCGTTTCTTTAAGCAGTTCTCATGTTTCCTTTGTAAGGGCATCTATCCATTGATTCATTTCTTTAAGCGATTTTTGTGTTGTCTCCTTGTGGGCCTCCATCTTTTGATCCATGTTCTCCTGCATTTCTCTAAGTGATTTTTGTGTTTCCTTTGTAAGGGCTTCTAACCGTTGATTCATGGTCTCCTGTAATTCTTTATTAGATTTATTTGTGTCCTTCTTGTGATCCTCTAATAGCATCATTAGAAGTGATTTTAAATCCAGATCTTGTCTTTCGGGTGTGGTGGGGTATCCAGGACTTGCTGCTGTTGGAGAGTTGGGTTCGGATGGTGCCATATTACTTTGATTTCTGTTAGTAACTTTCCTACGTTTGCCTTTTGCCATCTGGTTACCTCTGATGTTAGTTGGTCCTGCTGTCACTGGCTGTTGGTTGGACCTCCTGTGAGCCTGCAAAGCTATTTCTGGCCCCCTGGATTACCAGGATTCCCCTGGCACCGATTTCTGGGACCTGCCCTTCTCCTGAGTGACTTTGGAGCCCTGATGTGCCTTGCCCCAAGTGATGTTATATTGGGGAGTCCTTGCACATCCAAAGGCTCAGTGTAGTGGATTCCTGGAGCAGAGGTCGCTAAAGGGAGGCTGGTAGGCTCCTGCCCTGTGCAGGGGTGTGTGATCTCTCCCAGAGTGGGGGGGAGGGGGCGTCCCTCTGCAAGGCAGAAGTTCCACAGCAGAGCTGGCGCACTGGTTACTGAAGATCTGCCCAGCTCTTGAGAGCAGGATACACACAAGCCGCCCGAGACCCAAGCGATATTATACCTGTCTGTCTCCAAGCCTGGCAGTCCCAACTACCTGGCCACTGGAGCAAAGATGGCGGAGTGCACTCTGCACTCTCTCAGTGGCGCAGGTCACCCTTCAGAGGGGATGGCCTACAGCAAATCTGGCGCCCAGACGACCACAGCGCTGTCCTGTTCTTGGGAGCAGACGGAAGCCCCAACAGGCCATGTCCCAAGAGATGTTATATTGGGGAGAACCTGGGTACCTGTCTCTTCAGTGCAGTCTACTGGAACAGAGGTCACGGAAGGGAAGCTGGTAGGCTCCCGCCCAGTGCGGGGGTCCCTCTGCCAGGCAGAAGTCCCTGAGCCTTGAACTCATAACTATGACCCTCATATGGTCGGAAGAGTTGGGTTCCCAGGACTGGAAGCCACAACATCCCCAGCATGTTCCTGGTTTTGGAGAAGAAGCTGTTCTCTCTCCATACATTAGGGCCTCAGGGAAAGACTAGAATCAGACTGACACTCACCAATGCCAGTACAGGCCTGTATTCCCAGCACTTGGGAAGTGGAGGCAGGAAGATCAGGAGCTCCAGGAATCTTGTCTTAAAAAACAAACCAAAAATTAAAATAGAAGCAGAAAGTAAAATTGTGGTTGACAGCATCTGAGGGAGTGGAGACCGGGGAGTTGTTAGTGTGGAATCTCAGTTTGGGAAGAAGAGTTCTAAGAACTGGTTGGGCAACAGTTGCTCATGTATTGGATGTATTGAGGGTTGCAGGTGCTGTGTTCTTGAGATGATTAATATGACCAATTATAGTACATACGCTTTACTACCGTTGGCATTTTAAATGATGTTATGCAAAGAAAAGGGAAACCAAGAAGACACATGTCCTATTACACATTTTCTAAGAGACAACGGTACTGGATAGTTTTATGTCAACTTGACACAAGCTATAATCACAGAAGAGAAGGCAACTTCAATGTAGAAAATGCCTCCACACAACCTGGCAGTAGGCAAGCCTGTTAGGCATTTCTTTAACTAGTGATTGATGGGGGAGAGCCCAGTCTGTTATGGATGAGGCCACCCCTGGGCTGGTGGTCCTGGGTTCTATAAGAAACCAGGCTAATGAACCACGGGGAGAAAGCAAATAAACAGCACCCTTCCATTGATTGCCTCTGCATCAGTTCCTGCCCTGTTTGAGTTCCTGTCCTGACCTTCCCCAGTGATGAATGGTAATATGGAAATATAAGCCTAATAAACCCTTTCCTCCCCACATTGTGTTGGTCATGGCAGTAAAGTAAACTAGGACAACAACTAAGATGTTAACCGCGTGGTTTAATTTTTAGTTGTGAAAGTTTGATTCTCACTTGATTTTAACAAAAGGTGTATTTAGGATAATTAGAGGAGAATGTGTGTGAGTGTGTGTGTGTGTGTGTGTGTGTGTGTGTGCAGATATACCCACAAGCCAAACTGACTAGATAGAAATTCAGTTGGGCCACATATCCACATTCTAGTAACACCTCTACCACAGGAAGTATACAGTGAAGAAGCATGGTGAGGTAAGGCTGACAATCATTTCTAGAAGACAGGATCCCAACCCCAGCAGAGAGCACTGAGCAGGCCCTGCAGTGCCTTCCCAAGCTTTCCTTTCTCAGCCTCCCTCTCCAGTGTAGCTGGTTTCCAACCATGCTCCAGGTTTGTCGCCAAAGTATGAAATAGAAGTCAAGTAAGAAAAATAATGCTACTCTTGGCTCTGGAGAAGCTGAATACCTGGGCAGTAGAAAAAAACTTGAAACAGGATTATTTAGCCATTTCGTACAGAATACATATTTATGTTCAAACAGCAGAAAGCCAGGTACTAGATCTGACTGTAAAATAAATAGTTTTAACTGAGTCAAACCCAGCTGATACATATGAAGGTATGTTTCAAGGAAATATTATTTTATAAACCAGAAATTTAATTCCTTTGTTTTGTGTGTGCTGTGAATTGGACAGAAGACTTCTCTACCATTGATCTACATTCCTAGCCTCTAAAGCAGAAATTTTAATATTCTTAAATATATAATAAAGTGCAATATGAAGGCATTAATCATAATAATAGTATTCAAGAAATAAATAAAACCTGGTCATTCTCATGGTGAAAGATCATTTACAATACTTTATACTGGACGATCACCCCACTGGAGTAAGCACTACTTTGAATCCAATCTAAATTTTACCACTTCCCATTTCTTATCCTTGTAGGGTCTCTGTACAGATGTATCATCTGTAGTATATATGTATATGTGCTGTATGTATAAAATCGATAAAATAAACCACATCTATATATGTATATGTGACTCACTTTGCCCACTGATTCCTACCAGAAATCCCAAAATCTTTTCCAAAGGAGTATTTTATCAGTAGTATACATACATCAGTAATTCTTTTAGAAATATTCATAATCTAAACTAAAAATTTCAGATACAAAATAACAGATCTCACATTTATAAACTGCTTCTCTCCCCTGGTACCCTAAATACACACGAGACATAATAATGTTGGCATCTTTTATGAGCAAAACAGAAATACAGAAAGTTGACTTGTTAAGATGGGGACTGGGTAGAATGTCACTTTCCAGAAAAGGATAGGACTTGATGAAGCTGAGCTTTCTGTCCTCAAAGAGCAAGGCCACCAAAATCCAAGGAAGGTATAGTTTAGTACCCTTCCCTAAAGCACACTATGTCATTTCTTGTCATCCTTACCTGAAGTAGGGCTGGGCCCCAGAGTCCTTGGTATAGACTAAAACCCCCAGGTTTTCAAAGGAAAGGGAGGTTGGCCCTTATTTACATAGTACTGCTTCCATAGAATTCCAGATGATCAAATATTGCCCCAGAACACAAAAGAGAAGAGCCTTTATCAAAATGTTTTCATCTCCACATGTTTTAAGGATTATGATTACTTTACATAGAGAGATGAGTTTATAAGTATGAAAGAATGGTAAGGACCTCCTGACCAGGGTGGGAATGTGGGCAAAGTAGGTTCCCAGGAAGCCAGCTCCCTTAGTTTATCCTTTAGCCTATCTACAGCACATTTCAAAGTGAGATGGGTAAAATATGTGCTTATTTTAATTTGAGAATATCAGAATTCTTAGTAAAAAGATAACTAAGAAATATGAGAGAAGTATGATAATAAGTTAATATAACCCTAGATGTGACAGCTTTTTTCTCTTAAATGCCTCTCTTTGGCATAGTTGACTCTTTGAGTATTTTAATAATGTTGATAATTCAGTAAGACACAAGAGTCCGTTTTGTTGTAAATTGTCTGGGGAAGAGGGAAGGGGTTTATTTTAATTGTATTGTCACGTAGGTTAACAAGTCAGCTGGGTCTTCCAGGATGTTTACAAAGCACTTTCAATATTTGCTGCTCATATAATTGGTTGTAGAGTAAGTACAGTGAGTAATAGTTTATTCTCTCGTCGCAGTGCATGTGCTGAAGACAGCTTTTATGCTATGGTGCTACCCAGCAACCCTCAAGTTTCCTCTACTTTGTGCTGGTCCTTCAGCAAGCTATGCAAAAGGTTTGGTGGACCAGAGAGGGAAAGGAAATAGGAGAATTTGTTAAAGTATATTATCTTAAACCTCTCCCTGGAGAGGAGTTTCCTGATTGTTAGAGAAATGTTGTGTACTCAAAATGTATTTGCTCTTGCTGCATTTATCTTTAAAAATTACAAATAATTACAGGAAAACCACCCATGTATTAGCCAAATATTCTTTATATTCACTACTGAATTGAAGGGGACAGTTACAGTTCTGATTTTGATTGTCAAAGCCAGCTTGGTCTTTAGGAATGAAACATGAGTCTAATGTAGGGAGTGAATTCTTAAATTCCCATGTTCTCAGGAAAAGGGTCAAGAAAAGAAATCACCCCAGGCATTGCTGCTTGTGGGGAATGTAATAATATTTGACTCTCTACTTACTGCACACACATGAGTTCTTCTGTGTTTTCACATACACACACATCCTAGTATAACTTACACTGGCATCTATTTCTAAGCTGTACATTTTCCTCATACTATTAGTCTTTATCCTAACACAGAATAATTTCAACATAAAATTGACTCTCTAAGAACATGGGAACAATTATTTTGTGGGACATTCTATCTCTAGAGTCAAGATTATTGGTCACATTTATAAGCATGCTTAGGAATCTTTTTTAAAATGTCTTACACCTTGTAGTAAGCTCCCAGGGTTGATACTACTTCTTTTATGTGTAAGTAATGTGAGACATAGGATAGTGGAGTGATTTATACTTAGTCAAACATCATGAAAATCCATGGAGGAAGGACTGACCCCCAATGAATTACTTCTGAAGCCCCCATCATCACCAGAGGACTTGGTTGGGTCCCCTTTAAAAATAGTCTATGAAATTAAAATGTCATGTCACTCAACACATTTTACATTGTTCTTTAGATATACAGAAGAGGTATTTATTGAATATCCATTAAAGTCATTGCCTTAGGGTTTTATTGCGGCGAAGAGACACCATGACCAAGGCAACTCTTGTAAGGGAAAACATTTAATTGGAGCTGGTTTACAGTTCATTATCATGATGATGGTAACCATGGTGGCATGCAAGCAGACATGGTGCTGGAGAAGGAACTAGGAGTTCTACACCCTCATCTGCAGGCAGCAGAAGGAGACTATGTGCCACACTGGGCTTAGCTTGAGCATATGAGACCTCAAATCTTGACCCTACAATGACACACCTCCTCCATCAAGGCCACACCTTCTCCAACAAGGCCACACCTCCTAATAGTGCCACTCCCTATGTTCCAAGCATTCATTGAGAGCCATTCCAATTCAAACCACCACAATCATGTTTCAGTTTTTGCAAACTGTTATACAAAGGTTGCATGTCAGTGATGACAGGAACAGTGAGTGCCTGGGAAGTGTGAGCCTTCAGAATGATGAAGGTGAGGTGCTACATAGAGGCCAAGGACCTCTGTGTGTTTGACAGTGTCTTTGCTTTATCTTCCCACCCCCAGTCCCACCTAGAAACTATGAAGATTGTTTTCTCAGCCCCTGAAACCCTGACCAAACTTCTCATTGTCTTTTCTTTTTATTCAACTGATATTTTCTTCATGGTCCTGAACAAACAAAGTCCTGCCCTACTGTTTAGAAGATTGCAAATGAGTGGATGAGGACAAGCGACACACTAGTTCAGACATCCTTTTTAAAAAAAATTAATAGATATTTGCTTTATTTACATTTCAAATGATATCTGCTTTCCTCTTTATCTCTCCAAAAACCCCCATCCCATCTCCTTCCCCCTGCTTACCAACACCTACTCCTACTTTCTTGACCTCGCATTCCCATACACTGGGGCATTGAACTTTCACAGGACCAGTGGCCTCTCCTTTCATCAATATCTGAAAAGGCCATCCTCTGCTACATATGTAGCTAGAGCTATGGGTCCCTCCATGTGCACTCTTTGGTTGGTGGTTTAGTCCCTGGGAGCTCTGGGGGTACTGGTTGGTACATATTATTGTTCTTCCTATGGGGCTACAAACCTCTGCAGCTCTGTGGGTCCTTTCTCTAGTTTCTCCATTGGGGACCTATGCTCAGTCCATTGGTTGCCTGTGAGCCATGGGTATTTTGATCCCCCTTCTAAGAAGGACCAAAGTATCCACACTTTGGTTTTCCTTCTTGAGCTTCATATGGTCTGTGAATTGTATTTTGGATATTCTGAGCTTTGAGGCTAATGTCCACTTATCAGCGAGTGCATACCATGTGTGTTCTTTTGTGATTAGGTTACCTCACTCAGGATGATATTTTCTAGTTCCATCCATTTGCCTAAGAATTTCATGAATTTATTGTTTTTAATAGCTAGGTAGTACTCTATTGTGGAAATGTACCACATTTTCTGTATCCATTCCTCTGTTGAGGGACATCTGGTTTCTTTCCAGCTTCTTGTTATTATAAATAAGGCTGCCATGAACATAGTGGAGCATGTGTTCTTATTACATGTTGGAGCATCTTCTGGGTATATGCTCAGGAGTGGTATAGCTGGGTCCTCAGGTAGTACTATGTCCAATTTTCTGAGGAACCGTCAAGCTGACTTCCAGAGTGATTGTACCAGCTTGCAATCCCACCAGCAATGGAGGAGAGTTCCTCTTTCTCCACATCCTCTCCAGCATCTGTTGTCCCCTGAGGTTTTGATCTTAGCCATTCAGACTGGTGTGAGGTGGAATCTCAGGTTTGAAAGGAAGAAGTCAAAGTATCAGTATTTGTAGATGATGTGATAGTATACTTAAGTAACCCCAAAAATTCCATCAAGAACTCATAAACCTAATAAACAATTTCAGCAAAGTGGCTGGATATAAAATTAACTCAAACAAATCAGTAGTCATCCTATACTCAAAGGATAAAGAGGATGAGAAAGAAATTAGGGAAATGACACCCTTCACAATAGTCACAAATAATGTAAAATGCCTTGGTGTGACTCTAACCAAGCAATTGAAAGATTTATATGACAAGAACTTCAAGTTTCTGAAGAAAGAAATTGAAGAAGATCTCAGAAGATGGAAAGATCCCCCATGCTCATGGATTGGAAGGGTTAATAGTATAAAAATGGCTATCTTGCCTAAAGCAATCTACAGATTCACTGCCTTCCCCATCAAAATTCCAACTCAATTCTTCATAGAGTTAGAAAGAGCAATTTCCAAATTTATTTGGAATAACAAAAAACCCAGGATTGCAAAAACTATTCTCAACAATAAAAGAATCTCTGGCAGAATCACCATCCCTGACCTCAACCTATACTACAGAGCAATAGTGGTAAAAACTGCATGGTATTGGTACAATGGCAGGCAGGTAGATCAATGGAATAGAATAGAAGACCCAGAAATGAACCCACACACCTATCGTCATTTGATCTTTGATAAAGGAGCTAAAACCATCCAGTGGAAAAAAAAACAGCATTTTCAACAAATGGTGCTGGGTCAACTGGCAGTCAACATGTAGAAGAATGCAAATTGATCCATTCTTATCTCCCTGTACAAAGCTGAAGTCCAAGTGGATCAAGGACCTTCACATAAAACCAGATACACTGAATCTAATAGAAGAGAAAGCAGGGAAGAGCTTAGAGCACATGGGCACAGGGGAAAAATTCCTGAACAGAAGACCAATGACTTATGCTCTAAGATCAAGAATTGACAAATGGGACCTCACAAAATTGCAAAGCTTCTGTAAGGTAAAGGATACTGTCAATAGGACAAAATGGCAACCAACAAATTGGGAAAAGATCTTTATCAATCCTACATCTGACAGAGGGCTAATATCCAATATATACAAAGAACTCAAGAAGTTAGACTCCAGAGAAGCAAATTACCATATTAAAAAATGGGGTACAAAGCTAAACAAAGAATTCTCAACTGAGGAATGCTGGATGGCTGAGAAACACCTAAAGAAATGTTCAACATCCTTATTCATCAGGGAAATGCAATTCAAAACAACCCTGAGATTCCAAATGTCCTTTTTTTATATACTAATTTCATTGCTTTCAGATGAATACTCAAATATAGTGTTGCTAGACCATGTGTCATTTTTAAAAGTTACTTTCACACTATTTTTCATAATGCTTATACTATCTCTGAATACTTAACATCATCCAGTCATTTCAAAATTCCACAAATTATTCATTAATGTAATTTAAGCAGAATGTTTTATTTTCTGTTGACAGGCAACCACAATTCATAATCACTGAGGTTCCTATCATACTACACTTTCTAAATTGAAATATTATAAACATATTACAGAGTTGTTTTCATTAATGTTTGGAATAGTAAAACTTTTAGACGGACCTGTTATTTCAAATCCACTGAGCAGATCACTTCAAACTGCAGCCTTGCTTTAAGTGATAGCATTTCTTCTAGGCTTTTCCCCATAGTTACATGGCAACAGCCAGGTACTCCTGACTCAGTATAAAAGGGAATGTTTGCCCCCTCCTCTTTCTCTCTCTTATCCTCTTACCCTCTTATTCTCTTACTCTCTCTCTTCCCTCTCTGTCCCTTCTCTCCCCATTCCCCTCCCCCATCTCTCTCCATGTGTTCATGGCTGGCCTCTTCTCTCTCTCTCTCTCTCTCTCTCTCTCTCTCTCTCTCTCTCTCTCTCTCTCTCTGTCTCTCTCTCTCTCTCTCTGCCTTTCTCTGTCTCTACTCCCTCTTCAACTCCCCTTTCCTCTAAATAAATTCTATTCTATATTATACCCGTCATATGACTGGTACCTGTGGGGGAAGGGGGGAAAAGCTGCCTCAACATGGGCCCACAGAGTCACCCCTACCACACTGCACTATACCTTACTCCACCAAACATATCCCTGGCTTCCTTTTCGTTTTTATAAAATACAACAAACAGTAGAAGTGTTAATATACTAAGGCAGGAAGAATTCACTGGCCCTTTTTTTGAGGTTTTTGTTTGTTTGTTGTGTGTGTGTGTGTATAAAATATGTGTGCATGCCTACACTCAAATGACTGACATATGGTTGTCCATGCCACAGCACATGTGTGAAGGTCAGAGTACAGGCTTACAAGCTTGTGGAGTTGGTCCAGTTCTCTCCTTACATCCTTAATGGATTTTAGGCATTGAGCTAAAGTCTCCAGGCCTACACAGCAAGGACTTTAATTGCTGAGTCATTTCACTGGCGCTAACCTAGCAGACAAAAAACCTTGGGCACTATCAAGATAAAATTTTTTGGAAACAGAGAACGGATTAATACCAAAAAAGCTGTGATGGTTTCTCAGAGTTTTTGTGAAAGCTCCAAAACTTTTCTATGTCCTTATTAAGACGTCCATTGAAAACATACAGATAATTTTGTAATTTTGCAAGTTTTCATAATGATCTGAGTACATGAATGTAGGTGGGAGCCTTTCAAGTGAACAGACTACATGGACTAGTTAATGTTGGACAAGGTGTTGACTCCCTGCAGGATAAACTATATGTTCCTTTTGACCCAGCTTCTTTCTTTATAGTGAACAACAAAGCAGAAGTCTGAAAGTATGCTCTCTCCCAGGCTGCAAAGCAGGTCAGAAACAAACAGCAGAACAGTCTGCTGCTACCCTTACCCCAGTCCCAGCGCTATTCCCAGTCTGCAGAAAAAAGACATAGGATTAACAAGAAACATGCAACCCCTCCTTCAAAACGGTAGTTAAGAAACAATCAATGTGTCTGTGCTAAAGTTTTAAGACAATTTGGTCGGTTTATTATGAATTTGCATATGTTTAACTGTTTATTTAGCCAAAGCAGTAGACACAGAGGGAAGAGGAGGAGAAAAGTGGGAAAGTAGGAGGAAGAGGAGGAAGAGAAGGAAGAGGAGGAGGAAAAGAAGGGGGAGGAAGACAAAGAGGAGGAGGAGGAGGGGAGGAGGAGGAGGAGATTATCTGGAACCTGCCAGTGACCCCTTGGCTGCTAACTGATGGTAACTTGGATATACATTTCCTAAGGGCTGTCTCCAAGTGGTATCTTCACACTCCTGTTCATACTCACACATTCTTCTGAGCACCTCCCTGTCTTTGTTGAGGACCCCATCCTAAAGCTTTAAGCACTGCAAGCTACAATGGTGAAATCTCAGGCAGTGGACTGCACAGTGGAAGCTGAGAAGGTTCCTTCGGATTAACACACCCAATTCCAGCCAGAAGAAGAAATGCCTTTCCTGTTCTAAAGTCTAGAACTATCATGCCCTTGCTCAGAAGCCCCGGTCACCAGTGAGGTAGTTAAACAAAATAATCTGTCAGCTTGTCTCTCCCTATCCCTATTTTATTTATATTTCATCAATGAGAAAAAAATTCATGAAGTTTTTGTTGCTTGTTTGTTTATATGTTTGTTTTTGAGGACTTTAAATACCCATGGGTAATATGGTAGGTAACAAAAATGTATAATATATTGTTGACCAGGAAAATTCCGTAATGCTGATTTCATTACTATAATCTATTCATATATTTTTATGCTCTAGTATTTTCAGTTAGTCTCTAAAAAACAGACTCTTAACAACCTTTCAAAGGTTTAAGTCATGCCCAGGACTTAAGTTCTGGGGCTGAAGTTACACAGTTAAAACGTGAATCGCACAGAATCCATGTTCTCCACTGCAGCGAGCTCTCTCCATCAGGCTACATTGTGATCTTAAATGGAGCCCACTGGTATAGTTTGTACTTTAGAAGGCAGAAGCAACCAATGAAAGAGGAACCAATCCCGGGAAGCGCCATAGGAATAAAGTCTCCTTTTGGAATGGCTGGTCTGTCTTTCTTTAAATCTCAGCTAAACCCTGGATTGGCTGTGACGTCAGTACAATGCTTCTAAATTCTTCTGTTTTCTGAATTCTCACTGAATGTATTAAGGAACTAGAAACTGTCCGAAACAAGAAAATGCAATGATCTTAATATGGAAGCTATTTTTGAAGGCAGTAGCTGGGTTTTTCCTTTTCCTGGTTCTAGAAGCATGGAATGTCCCACCTGACGCTTGTATTAATCCAGAACCAATAGGTTATCTATTTTGTCTTTGTTTGAAGAGATTCTAAAATCCCTTTGGAAAATCAACTTTCTCAGAGGATTCCCAGATAGAATCATGCTTTTTAGGCCCACAGAGTGAAGCCTCCCCTTTCTAAAGATGTTCCTTTTGAGCATATTCTGGCTATCAGTGGCTCTCCGCACTGAAATGCACATTCAGGCTGTGCCCTGACCCTGGTCCACCTGTGTACTTGTGTGGTCTTCTACTGCCATCATCTGGCAAGGTGACGTTAAAGGCCCCTGGCTGCCTGCTACCTCAATTAGGAATTCTGGGTGAGTGAGAGAGGCTGGAGCTTAGTGAAGACAGGAAACTGCAGACCAGCATGTGACAGGAAGAAACGGTTCTGTTATGAGGGGAATGGAAGATTCTTCAGTGTGTGAAACAACTCACCCACCACCACATCTATCGAGTTTTGCCAATGAAGACAATCGAGTGAAAAGGAAGCAATGTGGTCCAACAGCTACTTCATCTTCTTCATGTTCACTTCTTCATCTTCTCGTCATCACAGGTGAACTGGAGAGTAGCCAGAGGGCCAGCATGTAGCGCAGGCAGCAGACTGCTTGCTTAGCACACAGGGAGCCCTGCCATTAATTCCCAGTGCCATATAGCCTAAATATGGTGTTACTCTCCTGAAGTCCCAGGACCAGGAATGTTGAGCCAGGAGGATCAGAAATTACATATATATATGTATATGTATATATACTCTCTCTCTCTCTCTCTCTCTCTCTCTATATATATATATATATATATATATACATATATACATATATACATATATATCAACATGAAGACCAAGCTGAGCTATGTAAAACCCTGCCTCAAATAAAATATCCATTGTTTACAATCTCATTTAAATCATTAAATCATAGTATGAGTTCAGACAAACCCTCCTAATCTTTTGTTAGTTAATATGAGGGTGGTAGTGACAGATTGTCACAAATGTCTGCCTTCACTTTCATGCACTGCTTATGGAATGCTCATGAATATGGAAGGGAAGACTGTCCTATCCCTAATGACCTACAATTTCATAAAAAAAAATCATAATGACTATCAGTAGGGACATAGATTTTCTTATATCAAAAAAGTTATACATTATACAACTTTCTAATGTTGAATAGCTTTCTCTTGTTCCTCTAACTTACAATTCCATGAAAAATAAAATTAGTTAGAATATTAGCCTAAAAGTATTTGTTGCTACTCTAATAACTATCTTGCTAGATTATTCTGTGAATATAAAACAAAACAAAACCCTCAATTGAACTATAAAGTATTTGAGGAGTAGTAAAAGACTCTTGGGGTTAAAGAGATCATTCAGCCCTTAAGAACACTGGCTGCTCTTCCAGGGAACCCAGGTTCAATTCCCAGCGCCCACATTGTGGTTCATAACCATCTGCAACTCCAGTGCCAAGGAACCAGCACTCTTCAGACCTCCAATGGCACTAGGCATGTATGTGATGCATTAACATACATGCAGTCAAATAAATACATATTTTTAAATTGCCAAAGGTTCTATTTTCAATAGATGTCAATTGTACCAGACTCGCACTTGGTCAAGATTCAGAGAATAAAAGAGTGTAATTCTCATCTGAAATGGGACATCTATTATCACACCCCTCCTCCCAAGGCTCAGGGGGGTCATTGAAGAAGAGGGGATGGAATAGTATAAGCGTCAGAGGCAGATGTTGACTACAAGTGTTCTGGACACAGCAAGGCAGCGGCACATGTAAACTCAGAGTTATTGTGACAGCATGCATAAGGCCTGTGCAAGCTCAAGCCAGAGGGATCCCCTCCATGGAGAGAGGAAGTGGGCACATGTCCCACCTCTAGCTGATGAGCTATTGGCAACTGATAGCTGTGGATTGATGGAAAGTCAGGTTTCTTTAAGAGTGGTGACCCTGGTAAGTTGATCATACTCTGTGGAAGGTCACACATCCAAGAATATATGGACAACAGAAAACTGGACTTGGGTTTTAAGAGAGAGAGAGAGAGAGAGAGAGAGAGAGAGAGAACATAAAGTTGGGTAGACAGAGAAAGAGAAAGGGTTGA
Organism: Tokudaia tokunoshimensis; assembly: GCA_036184795.1. Lineage (NCBI taxonomy): Eukaryota > Metazoa > Chordata > Mammalia > Rodentia > Muridae > Tokudaia > Tokudaia tokunoshimensis. The sequence continues at coordinate 53,344,408 of BTHU01000011.1, read as the reverse complement.
GCTGGAAGGCATTGGAGGAGCATGGTTAAATACATTGCATGAACATATCGAAGAACTAATAAAAAGGGAAATGAAAAATTAGCATATTGTAATAGAGTGTAGTCGGAATATCGACATGGTTGTAGTTTTATTTATTTACTTTTTTTTTAGTTTTTCGAGACAGGGTTTCTCTGTGTAGCCCTGGCTCTCCTAGAACTCACTTTGTAGACCAGGCTGGCCTCGAACTCAGAAATCCTCCTGCCTCTGCCTCCCAAGTGCTGGGCTTAAAGGTGTGAGCCACCACCGCCCAGCTATGGTTGGAGTTTTAAAGTTATAGTATAAAGCTATAATAATCAGGAAGGTATGTGCCATGGTGTAAATGCATCCTTACCAAAATTTAGAATTTGAGTACCCTTATCTTGTTAATATGGACCCCTCCCTATGAAATATCCCAAAATTGAAGGAGATGATCATCAAACTTTAGCATTACCTTAATGCCAAAGTTTGATGATCATCATTAATTCAAACTACAAATACCCAGTAAACCAGGAGAGGATGGGAACAGCCTCAATAAATGCAACACACAAAATGTTCATAGTTAACATCAAGTTCAGTGGTGAGACTAAGTGACAGAGAACAGAGGATGCTCGCTCTTGCAGTTCTATTTGGCATAGTACTGTGTGTCCCAGTCAAAGCAAGTAGGGAAGAAGCCACAGGAAGTAATAAAAGAAAGGCATAAAATCACTTAGGTTGAAAGTCTAAGTCAAAGTCAGAGTGCAGACAAAACACCTAAACATTCAACAGAAAACAAAATAGTTGACTGAACACGAGACACACAAATTCAGAAGAATGCAGAGCTCACCGGCAAAGATCTTGAACTGACTGATAGTCACCGTGCTTCACGCGGGGCATTTGCCAACATGTACCGCACTTTGAGTGATAGAAAAATCTGAAAATGTAAATCTTATCAACTGTGCCCTTTGAGCAGAAAATAATCTAAGAAAAACAAAACAACGACAACACCAGAGCAAGCAGGAGTTTGGGAAAGTCTCCATATTTGAAAATTAAAATGCTTTGAGACAACTTGTTAGTCACATAGCCTACTGGAAAGGGTTTTCACAGATATTATTACAACAGTGGGTTTTTCTGGAAGATTATATGAGAATGCAACTTCTTTCCAATTTCTCCCTTTGTATTGGAAAAAAAAATCCCCTGCAACACTTGCCCAACTGTAGTGGCCTTGTTATCCAATGGAACATTTAGAATCTTTGGAGTTGAGAGGTCTTGAAGCTTTTCCAGTAACTTCTAGAACACCAATTTGTTGAAAGACACTTCCCCGGGAGTATCTGAGGTACTTTACATTAGAGAGTACCTCTGGCTCTGGCTCCAGCATTCGAACGCTCACTCCGAGTTAGCAGTGTGGTTTTGGCATGCAGCCTTGTTGGGAAGCTGTCACTGGGGATGGGCTTTGAGAACCCACAGTCTCTGCCTACTTCCAGTTCACTCCTCTGATGTAATGCTTGTGGTTGAGGTTATGACTTCTTCAGCTTCCTGCTCCTGCCCTCGGGTCTGTCACTTGTTGCCATCCTCTCATTCTGACAAGATGGATACTTAACCCTCTAAAACCATAAGCCCAAATGAACTCTCTCTTCCTCAAGTTACCTTTGGCCGTGGTGTTTTATCACAGCAACGGGAAAGTAACTAATATTCAACCACTGTGAGGCTAGCCTGGTAGAGGAGCACACAGAGGGACCATGACTACATGTGCTGGCTGACAATGGCCAAGCATCCTCCATCAGCATGAGTTTTCTTGGATGCCAATCCCTCTGTGTTTTCAGATGATTCACCCCAGTTGTCAGACTTCTCCAGCTATGCATGGGACAAGCCAACAAACCCCAACCCCGTAGCTCATAGAACCTGAGGTAATGGTACATTATTTTTGGTCCTCACACGAGGGAAATGACTTTTTGTAAAGAGCAGATAATAAGAATAGAGCCTAGTATCCTGAAACAGTTTGTTGTTGTAATAAAAGGCAGTAAGGGACTGGAGGGATGGCTCAGTGGTTAGGGGTATGTACTGCTTTAGCAGAGAACCCACATCTGGCAGCTACAACTGCTTGACTCCTGGAAGATCCAATACTTCTGGCCTCTGCTGGCACCTGCACTCTTGTGCACCCCCTTCCCCTCCACACACACACACACATTTGTATAATTTTAAACATGGAAGAAATCTTTTAAAAGCAGTGGTAAGGCTGGAAAAATTGTTCAGTAGTTAAAAGCATTTGAAGGTTGTTCTTGCAGGGTTTCAAAACACCCACATAGGGCCATACAACCACCTGTAACTCCAGTTCCAAGGAATCTGATGCAGCCTTCTGACTTCCTCCTCAGGCACCAGGCACACACATGACTCACATAAGTGCATGCAGGCAAGACATTCATACACATAAAATAAAATCATGATTTTTCAAAACTTTTAGATGACCATTAAAAAAAAGAGCAGTGGTATTGTGCTGTAGCCTGCCAACCTCCGGCCAAGGGAACCCAACCCATCAGTGCAGGCCGCAAGCACACTAAGACTGGTCAGATGAAAGCCAGGGATCGAGATGTCTTGGGAACTGGAGGAGAATGAGTGGACACGGGGTGGAAGGATAGTCAGTAAACAATTGCTTATCTGGACATGGAATGTTGAAAGAGTAACTCCGTGAGGATCCTGCCTCTGCGAGTGTCTGGGAAGAGTGTGTTACCTGAACTTCTGTCTTTGCCTCTGAAATACTAGAAGCAGAGAGAAATGAACTGAATAATGTCTAGTTTTAAACGAACAGGATTTCCTGACTTCTAAATAAAACGGCTCAACCACAAGAACCCAATCCAATGTTTTGATATAAAAAAACCATAGAAATTAAAAAACCATAATGTCCTTTCTGAGAATATGATGGTTTTTTTAAAAGATTTATTTATTTCATATATATATATATATATATATATATATATATATATATATATATATATATTGTAGCTGTCTTCACAGACACCAGAAGAGGACTTCAGATCCTATTACAGATGGTTGTGAGCCACCATGTGGTTGCTGGGAATTGAACTCAGGACCTCTGGAAGAGCTGTCAGTGCTCTTAACCACTGAGCCATCTCTCCAGCCCCCATGATGGTTACCTTAAAGATATGCCCGGTGTACTGGCTAGTTGTTTGCTTTTTTTTTTTTTTTTTTGGTTTTTGTTTGTTTGGTTGGTTGGTTGGTTTTTTCCTTTTTTCTTTTTTTCTTTGTTTTTTTTTTTTTTTTTCTGTCAGCTTGATAGAAGCTGGGTTATCTGGGAAGAAGAAACTGAGAAAATGCCCCCGTCAGACTGGCATGAGGGCACAGAGTGGGGCATCTTCTTGATAAATGATTGATGTGGGAGGGTTCAGGCCATTATGGGCAATTTAATCCCTGGGCAGGAGGTCCTGGGTTGTATGAGAAATGTAGCTGAGTAAGACATGGAATCCAGCCAGTTTCTCTATGGTCTCTGCTTCAGCGCCTGCCTCTAGATTCCACCTTACTTAAGTTTCTGCCTTGGATTTATTCAATAACGGACTGTGATTGTGATGTATAAGCCAAATAACCGCACACACACACACACACACGTTTTCATTCATTGTCCTTATCAAAGCAATAGAAAGCAAGCTAGGACACCCAGTTACCAATGCAACAAAGGGTAATGTTGCCTTCGAGTAAAGGTGGTCAGAGAACAAGGGCCTGTCTTAAATAGAGGGGGTGCCTTCTGTGCAATGGATTCTGGGACAAAGCGAGTCTAGACGTTTTAAAAAAGTTAGTTCACTGAGTCAGACTACAGTCAGGAAAAATATGCTAAGAAGGGAGATCCTGAGGCTGTAGGTCAGTGGTAGCATGAATGCTTATCATGAATAAGGTCCTGGGCTAAATCCCAACACACACACACACACACAGAAACACAGACAGACATACATTCTCTCTCTCTCTCTCTCTCTCACACACACACACACACACACACACACACACACACACTTGGAAAATGTGCTACAGCACATATTTCTTAGATCTTCTTCCTTAATACATTAGGTGACAAGATGCCTGTTTCAGATCTGGTCCAAGGAAGACATTCCAAGCCTGAGATCATATTTTCTTCTTGCACTCAGCAAGGGAGCTTTTTGTGAGATGCACCTACTTCCTGCAGAGACAACTTCTATTCTCTAAGCACTGTTCCTTAACATTCTTGATTCCTTCACTTTGTATTTACTGTGTGAAAAGAGGTTTGGTTTAGGTCTTGACTATGGATAACTCTGAGGGAACCAAGACTCTGTTTTCTTCTTGAAATCAGTGATAGAAATTACTGTGCAGTCTTTCTTCCAGCATCAACATAGTCTTTTCTAAGCAAGGATTCCTAAATACTGTTGAATGGTGCACCCTGTTGATGAAAATAAGCAGGTTTAGAGTCTTTGAATAAAGACGGTGGTCAGAGCCCAGGGTTTGTGATGAATCTTATATCTGGCCTCAGTATTCTGCGTTTTGTAAGCACACATCCATTGGTGCTTTGAAATGCTGTATTTTTTATGTGACAATCTTACCACAGCCTTTGATAGCACAAAGTAAACAGAAGCTTTTGACCATGTTAGGTCTGCTCCTACCTTAGCATGTACCTACCACCGCAGTCCCACATGGAATCATCTCTCTGACCTTATGTCTCTGTGCTAAACAGACCCATTTTCCCTTCTCACCAACCCTAGCAAGATCTTTTACTGGATCCTTATTTTTATATTTTTCAGATTGCCATATAGTTGAAATCATGCAGTCTGAAGCCTTTTCAAAGTAGTTTCTTTGACTTGGAACAATGTGTTTAGCTTTCCTTCATATAATTTCTGAACTTAAGTCACTCATTTCATTTTCGGGCTGAACAGAAGTTTGTTATGCAGGCACACGACATTTATTTTTCAGCCATTAACCTGAAGGCCATCATGGTTGCACTTAAGTCCCATCAGTTGCAGATGTAGTTGTGAATACTCAGGTGCAGGTTTTGATACATATGTACATTTTTTTTCTCCTTTGGGTAAATGCAAAGGCGTACAGCAGCTGGATTGTGTGTTTAGATTGTATTTAGCTTTGTAAGAAACTGTCAAACCCTCTTTCGCTGTGGCTGCATCAGTATATTCTGGAATAATCTAATAATCTAGTATATGAAGACTGGCCCCAACAAGTCGTGAGACCAAAGGAACCGAGCAGATCCAGAGTGCACGGAGACCTGTCCACTCATTCAGTGATCAACTTCAACACGTATCATTCACCTGCACAGAAAGTCGAAGCAGAACAAAATGTGGCCTTTGTCACTAAGTACATTACGAGCTGTGGAATGAGCCATGTGTGTGTATCCTACTAAAATAGGGAAGAAACATGCAGGGTCACCCAAAATCCCGAACTTGAGTTTCCTTGTCAGTCAGGCTGATACTTTTTAGCTCTTACTGCACAGAAAGCTCAGCAATCTTTTGACTTAAAAAATTATCATGTTAAAAAATATGTTTACTTACTTGTCAGGGCGCAAGCACATGCCACAGTGTATAGGTGGTCGTCAGAGGATAACTTGTAGAAACTGATTCTCTCCTCCCACCAGAGGGCCAGGTGAGCCCTGGAAATCAAACTCAGGCCATCTGGCTTGGTAGCACAAGCCTTTTATCTGCTGAGCTATTTCACCAGCCCTGGTCTTCCCTCAAAAGTCTTGTTGTAAGTTTATGAGTGAAGTCTGGTTTGTTCACGTTCTCCATAGTTTATACTGAGCGAGGGAAGTGGTGAGCCACCAGCAGCCTTAGAACAGTCTCACACTGCCCAACCAATGAGGATAAATGCTCTTCTGCTCTCCAAAGAGGAAATGTTGAGTTCGAAGTCTACCAGCCAAGCAGGGGCTATGCTTATAACCCAGCGTCTTTAGAAGACTGGCTCTGGTGGGAAAACATATGTTGCATCTATGTTTGAGTGGAGTCACTTTCAACCCCATAGATGTGTGTGGTACTCAAATACAAAATGCTCCCATACAGTAGTGGGTGTTCCTAGGACAGGAATAGGAAGGATCAAGACAGGGTGTGCTCAGACTTTAAGAGCATCACTAACATGACTAGTGTGTGTGTGCCAAACCGCAGCACAAGAACACTTGAATCTTAGGAGGTGTTGTTCTATCCCTACTTGAAATTTTCCTTCAGAGGTGGGATCTGCTTTTCTAGGAAGGAGAATAAATCTGATATTTGGCACCGTTATTTGATGGAAGCACTTAAGCTAACCCGGGAGCCACATCTGTGGTTTGTCTAACTGATGGAGTTATTGATTTTAAATGAGAAATGCCCCCAAGATCTTGATTGGTTTTGACATTATGATGTGGGCTAATTTTTCTAGTGGGCTCCATCCTTTGCATCTGATTCTGACACTTGCTTGGTAAATATTTGCAATGGAATTGGGTAAAATTCAAACCTAAGGATAGGCAGCTTATCTAACAAAAGCAGTTTATTCTGCAGGAGGGAAAGGAATTCAGATAGAAATTGCTGGAACGCTAGCACCTTTTTGTCTTGGTGGAGAGACACTGCCAGGTTGGAGAGAGAGGCCAGGACTAAAAGCCTCAGCTATGTCACTCCTGTCCAGGGACTCAGCCACCACTCCAGGTCTCCCAAAGACCTTCCTTTTAGACAATTCCAAAAGCACGATCAGGTCTGCACTGGGGTGGAGAATAATTCTAGATCTCAGAACAAACTTTCAAACTTATTTTGATTATGACAGTTATACATTTATTTTGAGTCCCGGGGAAGATACTAATGAATGCATAAGTGAAACAGAAGCTCTACAACACAGCCTCTACTACATGTGCCATGCTGATATTCTGTTTTCTAGTCTAACCTACTCAGTTCTATGAAAGAAAAAGCTACACTACATGATGTCACAGTCTACTAACAGGCAAAGGCAACATGGGAACCTTGCAGAAGGAGGAGCTGAAAGAGAAAAGGTGTTCTACGGGAGATTTAGGCATGGCTCCCTACTATGAAGGCCTCCTGGGACAGCAATCCTTGATGAAGGAGACGGTCTTTGCTTGTCCAAACTGTTCTATTTATAGCAGATGTAGATGCATATGTCTTATTCAGGGTGAACCAGGGGTTAAATACAGTTTGTGGGAAGGAATGCCCAGGAAGGGAAGCTCATTGACTAAACACTCAAGACCTATCTAGATACCCCCTTAGCATGGAGAACTCCAGGTCTTTATGCTATATGACTGGTTGTTGTGGTCCTCTCTGTGGGGTGTCATGGTTACATGTTCCAGGACAAGTAGAGCTTGTCAGGAAGTTGGTTCCATGCCTACCATCCTCAATTTTGAGATTTCCCGGGGTTTTGAACCTGCTTCAACCTTACCAGTTCTTTTATCTGGTGGCATGATCCACTTGCCTCGCATGTATGATGTATGTATGTATATATGTATGTATGCATGCAAGCATGTATGTATGTATGTACATCTCCTCTGTGCATGCACCCAAGGGGCCTACAAGTGGGAGTGGTCATTAGATCCCCTAGAGTCAGACTGCAGGTTGTTAGCACCCTGTCTGGGTGCTGAGATCCCAACTTGAATCCTCTGGAAGAACAATATTCACATTTAAAGTCCTGGTCATCTCTCCAGCCCTGTAAACTATACTTTTAAGCAGTTTTCATATGTGCAGTTAACAATTCCAAAGCAGGAACCAGCTTTATTGCTCAGTGGGTAAAGATACTTTGCACTACAACCAGTGACCTTAATTTGACCCCGGGATTCCACAGGATGGAAGACCCCAGCAAGTTGTCCTCTGTCTCCACACACTGGCTGAGGCACACATGCACCCTCCCTAGCAATGAAATAAGAATGTATATTTAAAAAGACTCTTCAATACAATTATTGCTTTTCATCTACTGACTTTTTTTTTTAACTTGTCAGTGAGTATAGGATTGGGGTGGGTAAGAAAATCAGAACCCAGATTCAAATCAGACCACATAGCCCCTCTTTGATAAGTCCAAGACCCAGTTCCATCACCAGCAAGACAGTTTTGGTTTGGTGATAGTTGCTTTTCACACCTTGCTTAAAAACAAAACCCAAAAAAACCAACCAAACAAACAATCATCAACACCACCACCACATTTTGGCCATTTCTTAACCAACTTGCAAAATTTCACTCATTGTATTCTTTTTAACATCCCCTCCTCTCCATCATCTTCAGTTTTCTCTATAGGCCTGTAGTTCCCAAATGGATTCTGCATTCTGGTTAGGGCATCATCTTGGTGGAACAGCGTCTTCAGGATTCCTCCCAGTGTCTCTACAGATTCCCCCGCCCCTCCCTGCAGCCTGGACTGTTTGGGCAGAAGCAGTTTCCAGATAGCTGCTCTGTACTAATTGGAAATGAGGTTGTAGAGGATGGGATTGATGGATGCACTCGGATACAAAAGTTGAAGAGCGACCATATTAAAGTATTGAGAGGAGTGCATCATCCAGGAATCTTCAGTGTTTATGTAAATGATTCCGCCAACTTGGGAACGCAACCAGCAAACTATGAAGGCCAGAACCACCACCATCACTGCAAAACAAGACACAGGCACCAGAGTTAGCAGAAGCATTCGAATAAAATAAAATCCTCCCCTCCCCTCCTCCCTTACCCTGGCAAAGGTAAGTAACAGCAAATAAATTAGAATCTTTACTCAAATAGACCTTCATGCTACAAATAAAGAAAAACATCAGGTCGTGAATTGCATTGATGTTTGCTTTCTAACTATATGTTAGGTTCATAAATGTGTATGAATATACACCAGAACAAGCATTCACTTCTGAGAAGTGGGTTTTGGCAGGCTTCTGCTTCAGAAATATGTTGGTTTTTGTTACAGACAATTAATTAGCAACAGGTCTGTGAAGTTCTGGTGTTTTGTTTTGTTTTCCGATTTGGTTTGCCTCAATCTCTAGAAGAACTAAAGTAGAATCTTCAGCAATCAACCTAATCTTTTCAAGAGAACTATGGGTAAACTCCCAATTGCAAACCTAGCAGAGACTGAGGAGCCCCCAGTTACCTGTCCTAGATTGCAGCAACTTTGGAAAATCTTTGCTATTCCCCCCCATAGGTGGTCCCCGACAGGTACTGCAGAACAAATCTACAGGTGGAGATGATCAGAGTTATGATGGCCCACCCCAGTGTTTAGAAAGGCGTTGGTATCACTTACTTAGAACCCGGACTGTCTGCGCCTTTCCTTCCGCGCCTTGGTCCGGGGACCCCCGGCTCTTCCATGGCTTGCGCCTGATGAGCCTGTAGAGGACATAGAGGACGCTGAGGCACTGGAAGGGCAAGAAGTAGGCGGTGGTGACTCACAGCACGACCCCCAGCGCCTCTAGCTGAGTGGGGTTCGGATGGCACTCGTATCTGAACAACGCTGTGGCCTCTATACCAGACTGTGAGGACAACGCTGGTGTCCTCGAGGATCCACGAGGAAGCTGCAGGACGCGGCGAGGGGTTGATTTGCCAAGTGTGGTTTAGGTTCAGGTTGGCAAAGAGGCCGGGGAGGACACCCTGCGGGATGCCCACCAGAAAGAAGAAGCTAAGAAGAGGAGCGCCACAACCCAGAGCGAGGCAATGAGAGTGCGGATGCGGCGGGCGCCGGACAACAAAGACCCGCGCTCACAGCGGGCGGCAGATTGCTAGGTAGAGCTCCACAAGTGCGGTCTTGTGCAGCAGTGCAGCGTAGGTGCAACCCTCGCCCAAGTAGAGAGATAAGCCGCAGAGAAGCGGCCTGAACCCTCAGGGCCTCGAGCGCCACAGGCGGTACATGTTGAACGGGAGCCCCATCTCTACCATGCTGCCCGGGTACAGGTTGGTGGTGGTCCACATGTCCCAGTAGCGCCCGATCAGCAGCACCACCACGATGCTGCCGCTTACACCCACCGCGAACAGGCAGAGGCACATTGTGGTCACCAGCACCGCAAGGGGACCGCCGAGCAGCAGCGCTCACCACACAGCCACAGCAAGCCCCACAGCTGTTCCCGGGCATGCTGGTGTGCTTCCTAAGAAGATGAGAACCAGCGCCTGTCCTGCACTTGGAAGGATGGTGGATTCACTCACTTGCCAGTACCACTCAGAGGGCAGGTCACTAGTTGGCAGGCTGCACAATCCCCGCCTACGCACGTGGTCGGCCCCCAGCACCTGCAGGGGGGGGGGGGGACACTCTCTCCCAGTCCCTAGGTATTGTAGGAACTTGCGACCCTGACCATATTGGCTAAGCCCAGAGGCTGCATCCTAAAAAAGAAGAGGGAGTGCTTCTGCTATCAGGAAGCCACAATCCTAACTAGAAAGAGAACAGTCCAGACAGAGTCACTGCCTGGGCGTGCCCTTATACGTGAGGGTTTACTGCAAACAAGAACACTCTAAAAAACAAAACTCATCACCAAGAACCAGAAGCTTAAATGATTTTTTTCCCACACTGTATGCGTTTTTTTAAACTTAAACTAAAAACAGACTATGCCAACACTTGAACGAACAAAACTTTAGGAAAAGATGAAAACCCAATGTACTGAGTCATCTCCTTGTCGTCCGCCAATAGTTAATGGAAGCTTCCAGCTCATCTGGTTCTGTGTTTTCAGTTTAATCCGCGTGGACCTGTACAAAGTAGTACTCAAGATAGAGACACCCACTAGGATTTGGCTGGCCCACTCAGCTAGCTCTTCCTCCACCATGTTCTCCTAACCCTGGCATTTCTCAACATTCCTCCTGCCAAAGACTTTATTTATCTTTGTGTGTGTGTGTGCGTGTGGCGGGGGGGCCCAAACCAAAAGCCAAAAAACCAAACCAAAAAAACCCCTCAAGTCTAGCAAAGTTTTTCATTCATATCGTTGTGGCTTAAAATGTCAATCTCGGGGCTGGAGAGATGTTCCCCACGGTGGCAGGAGAAAACAGATTCTTGCAAGTTCTCTTCTGGCCTCCTTCCACATGTGCTGTTGTGGTACATGCATGTGCATATTCAAAAGTAAATGTAAAACAATTTAAAAAGTCAGATGAACAGAGCGCTTGGGCACATTCAGTTTTCTTGGGTTACCTTTGGGTCCCTATGTGTTGGGGGTAGGATAGGTGGCTTAAAGGTCTTTGTACAGCTAGAAGATGGGTATCTAACTGTACTTATTGTTGGTTTGGGCTAGCACTTGCTAGACTGTACTTTGGTGTCTTCTCCCTCATCCTCAGTTGTCTATGCGGTCTTTTCCTTGACTCAGAACTCTGGGGATCTATAGGCTGCCAATCCCTGAGTCTCTCATTTCTTCCATTCTGTTGTGTAGCTCTGTACTTGCTCATCCATTAGAGTGTCACCTAGGCAGGCTGGCTGGGTCTCCAGTGGACATCTCACCAGTTGTATTTATAGCCCTTTCTATTCTGCATTGTACCTTCCATTCGGTTATTACCTTTTTCCATCTTGTGTTCTTTCTCTAGTGTTACATACTATTCAGCTTACTTGGCTCTTTATGTAATAAATACGTATCAGCACCATCTGCACCAGAAGGCAGAGCTCTAATCTATTGCATCCATAGCTGCTTCTCTGTTGTCTGAATGGGTACATCTCACAAAATGAAGATCCAGTGTGTATTTGGAAGATTTCTTGGATAATCATTTATCACTGGTTGGGTGGATCACCAATAGGGAGAAATTCAAACATGCTTCAGACCTGCAGGTGTAGCTGAGTCTTTATTATAATGACTTGGCATTCTGTGGTCCAAGAACCAAGCAGCTCTGCTTGGTAGAACCATCTACCAGAAGGACATCTGATGAGGGGCTTTTCTGAACAGGATTAGGGCTGCAGACATCTCTCTCCCCCTCAAGCATCTCTCTACTTTGTATTTCGGGTGAGGGGTGGGGGAGGGGAAGGCAAAAATATACATAAGTCTGGCCCAGCCTTTAAGACCTTGTGTTTCTGAAAGCAAGAGGGCAGATTCCCTAATAGGCTTCTGGTCTGTCAGGCAGGCTGGGGTGTCCTGGGATGTCAATAGCTAGAACTATGCTATTTGAGCCCTTTCATTTTTCTTTTTAACTTTTTATTGACTCTTTGTGGATTTCACATCATGCACTACAGTTCTGCTTGTATCTCCATTCCCTCATATCTGCCCTTCACCCTTGCAACCTCCTCCCGCAAATAAAACAGGCCCCCAATCCCACACCGGCAATTTAAAAACCAAAGCATGGAAAACATCTCATTGTGGAAGTTGTAGTGTGTCTGGTGTGCCCCGCAGTCTACTCCTTTGTTCACACATCTTCACTTGCAAATGTTCACTTTCATGAGTCATTGGTCTGGTTTGTGATCTCTGGCTTCTGTGTTACCATCACTATTGGCTCCTCATCAGGACTCCCGTGTTAAGGAGATCCTGCAGCTTTGGATCAGCAGGACTGGTCCTTTCACACATCCCAACAATCCCCCGATGATGCAGATTTTGGGGTGGGCCAATTCAGACCTGAATTGTGGGCCTGTGTGGTAGGCTCTCCCTTACCACCACCAGGGCAAGCTCTCCAGCAGGGCTCTGGCTAGGTCAGCTCTCCTACTCCCACCAGCTCCACTGTGCTTGCCCAGTAAAGGTGTGGGGCTCACTCTCCCGAGTGCTGCAGTCTTGAAGAGGCTGGCCCAGCTCTCCCATGCCTTCACCATCAAGGAAAGGTCCACTGTGTTGCCAAGACAACATGCAGGGCCAGCTCTGAGTGCTGCAGCCAGTGAGGGGTCAGGTCTAGCTCTCCTGCTCTCATGACTCCAGGGCCAGCAATTGCAGGTGGCAAAGGAGAATGGGAGGACATCATCCCTGGACCTACTCCACTGGATACCAGGTGAGAAGGACCAGCTCTTCTGCGCTTTCACCTTGCAGGGGGAGGGGGCAGCTGCATGAGTTAGTAACCAAGCCCTGGAATGCTCAGGCTGATGCATAAAACCTCTGCATCCAATGTTCATAAAATGAGAGGAGACAGGTACAGTGCTGTATGGGACTTTGATGCCTGCCGAGAGGTATGCTTTCGATCAAAAGGACCTCTACTTCCTCAGCCTAGACTTTTGTAGTACCACACACACAACGGCAATAAATGCAACAAACTCCAGAGGAGTCCTGTGGGAGCTGAGTATTAGTGGAAAATGAAGAAAAGCTGAACTTTTTAGTGGCCCAGACCCAGCAGCACCAGTAACTGGAAGGTTCTGGGCACATGGAATTCAAGGATGGTCATGGATTTTACTCCTCATGGGCAAATGACTTAAAATTGAGAGAGAGTCTTACTATATTGCCCAGTGTGGCATTTAACTCCCAGACTGAAGTGATCCTCCTGTCTCAGTCTCTCAAGTAGAGGGGACTAGGATTTTCCTTTTTCTTTCCAATGGGATGTTTACACCAGAACCATCTTGCTCTTTATTTAAAGCAAGCAAGACAATGAATTGGACAAGATCAATTCATTAGGTAAAACTTCTAAACTCTTTTTCATTTTCAGACAGGGTCTCACTATGTAGTCCTGGCTGGCTTGGAACTCATGGAGACACAGTTGCTTCTGCCTCCCATGTGCCAGGGGGAAGCTTCTAATTTCATTCTTGAATCTACTAGATTGAGTTGCATACAGAGTATGTGTCCCCTCAGGCTGAAGTTCAAATACCACTGGGAAAATGTTTAAGCCCCTTGGAGAGGAGCTATTTCATTTTCTTATATAGCTAGCAAATGAACTATTTATAAATAAAAAAAAGTCATATCTCAAAAAAGAATGATACTTTTATTTTCCATGGATTTTTACAGATACTTTTGCTACATAGTTTATGTATTCTTATGAGATTATATTTTTTCACTTGTATGAAGTTCAACTTTATACAATTTTAAGGTGGTATGTTTGGTAGTGTATCTATAATCTTTAAAAAGTTGAGTTTTTGGAATGTACAGTATATGAGGTAAAATCAAGATTACATTAAAAATTGTTTTCTCCTCTGCACTAACATTGCAGTGAGGCTCAAATGGCAAGTACACTATTAAATGACATTTACTATCAAAAATAGGAGTTCATTTGAATTACTATGAAAAACATAAGCCACTGTGTGGCACATTTTACCATTTTAGACATTCAACTGTATAGAAATCTCTGGGCTCTTACACTCAGACTCATTTGTACTGCCAAATGTGGCACTTTTAACAAGTTCTAGAAAACAATCGTAATCGCAGTTGTTTGGGGGACAAGTTATCTCCCTATTCATAAGAGATTAAATAAAATGTAAACACACAGTATATTAGAGTGACAGGGTTTTCTTACACTTGGAGAGGCCAAGTTTATCCGTTTCTTTTTTGAATAAAGGTTAATGTGTTTTCTATAGCGCAGATCATTTGACATAAAACAATTACAATACATGCCCATTCTATTATAAGGGAAATTCTTCAGAGATCTTCAAAGTACAAAACATACATTTCTTTTTGACAGACAGAAGTGCTTAGTAATCACTAAAATGTAGACTTCAGCAACTAAAAATTAGTGACTCACTATTCTAAAATCCAAATAATAAATTAAAGAAGCTAGTTACAGATGTCTACAGATAACATGTGATAAAACAAAAATTTCATATAAATTCATTGCAGACTGTATTATTACTGGCAGTCATTGACATCGAGGCGAGATGTACAATGTGATATGACAAAATTCAATCTGATCATCCAATAACTCACAAATGCAAGCTCACAAACATTAATGAACTATGCAATTTGCAAAGTGCTCTAATGCAACGGTACCCACATGCAATCAACAATTTGGAACAGTATCCAAACAGACATTATACATTAAACATTAGTTTCTCAAGAAAGAAAGCAGCTTGAAGTTTACTGGTGCAAATTAATTTTGTCTTCAGATTTGGTACCCCAAACAAAAAGGTTGAGTTTGATTATAAATTCTGATGGCAACAGCAGTAGTTACAGGAGATGCTGCAAAACCATTGGGAGTCCTTCAAAGCTAGCCTAAACCAGGTGATGAGTGTGGACACATCTCCTTACCTGACATCCCGCACACACACACATACACACACAATTTCAAGGCCCAGAAAACAGAAGCTAAATGGGCTTCAAATTTAGTTATCGTTTAAAAGTCCTCTGTTTTCAAATCCCAAAGGGGTACTGTTCAAGTAAAGATCTATATTTCTGGGTCTGTGCTTTCTTGGGCTCACTTGTGAGTTCCTGTGCATGTGTGTGTGTGTGTGTGTGTGTGTGTGTGTGTATGTAAGGAAGAACTCCACACTCAACAAACAGAAAGCTTCTTTCTCACTCAGATTCCTTCATCCAGTTTTTGTTTGCTAAGCCCTCCAGTTATTCATCAAAATCCCACTTACCAAACAATTAAGACAAATGAGGAGGTAGAAATATAGCACTAGATTGCTTTCACAGCATCAGACTTGAACAAGTTTCGTAGAGAACGTTAGTGTAAATTCTAGTCATTCTGAAATTTTCTTTCACATGGCAGTCATCTTCGAAACAAACAGATGTGGTCGACACTGTTTTACTCATGCTGACTAGTCAAAACAATCATAAGCGGTGTCCTTTAGAAAGTTTGTTTTACTAGAAGGCATAATTGGGGGTGTAGGGGTGGGGGGGCAGGGAGAAAAAAAAGAAACAGGGAAAAAAAGTCCCAACCCAAGAACAAAATAAACAGCCCTCCCCAGATTGATGTTTCTGTGGCTGAATTCCCATGAAGAGCCAGCCTTTGCCTAACAACAGAAGCACTGAAAATGCCAAAGCCACATTTCAATAGATAGTCTCAATGCCAGTGCTAAATGCCACCATTTTGTAAAAGCAATACAGAAATAATTTTAGTACATGACAAAATAAAATGTAATACAGTGTTAAAAATAAAGCTATATTCTCACTTGATTACAAAGTACTGAATGATAAAGGCAATGAGAATGGAAAAAAAAGCAAACACCACCAGGATGACTGCAGCACACTGCTCGTCGCTTAGGGCACGCCGGGTCCGTGCACTGTCCACTGTGCCTCTGTTGCTGCTGGCCGCCGGCTCTGTCCTCTGGGAGATGAAGAGCACTGTGGTGCTGTAGGGACCCACCAGGTCTTGGGGCCCTACAGGATCTTGGCATTGGCGAATGGCACACACGCGAAATCGATACTCACAATTCAGCTGAAGGCTGGAATACCGGAAGGAAGTATCCGGGCCCTTGTAAATCTGTTATTGAAATATTAGAAAAAGAATGAAGTATAAAGTGTGGACAGAAAACACTAGCACGGCTCCATTCTGGATTTCAGCTGTCAACACTTCTGAGAATCCCTCAGCTCATCTTGTGCATGTACGGTGTGGGTGTGTGGACACACAGGCCAGAGAGTGATGCTGGCTGTCTTACCTTCTTCACTCATTCTCCACCTTATTTATTAGCATTTTCTGAGAAGTCTCTCATGAACCTGTAGCTAGCCTGATGATTCCCCGTCCATCTCCCAAGCACTGGGATTGTTGGCACATGGCTTTTTCGTGGATGCTGGAGCATCCACGAAAACTCAAGTTTTCCAGCTTGCATGGCAAGTTCTTCACCATCTGCCAGCCTCAATTTTATCTTTTAAGTGACATTTAAAAACGTGCAAGCACTCACTTGTTTGCTGCAAAAGTGAAGATGTGAGATCAATCCTCACAGTTTGTGAGTTAGAGTTAAGTATGTGCTCCAAAGTGACAAAATACCAAATACAGAACTGTCCCACGCACTTCCCTGGTTTACTCAAATAAAAGAAAAAGGCTTTTTGAGGGGGAGGGGCTTCGCTGTTCTTTGTGATCTTACTGTATGAGGAGATCATATAATCTTGCTCACTTCATAATTAGGGGACCTGACTACCTAAGCAGTGAATTTCTCCAGTTTTAAACACCTGTTGAATCAAACAGAACAGAAGTTGTCAATGGGTATCCACTGCAAATCACTTTGTCAAGAGAACCTAACTCTTTGGCCACATCTTAGAAGAGAGATGGACACTAGCGAAGCAACATGGATTTTCACTGGTCTGCTCTAGAAAAATGGAGGCTCCATAGCAAAGCAGAGCTGGTTACTACGTGACCCGATCCCTGAACAATGGCTTCACAGTTCAGTGAACACGTATCTCACAGGTATAATAGGCACAGTGACAGTTATACATGGCAGTTATGAGATTAAAGGGAACTACTGTTTGTCAAGAGTGTCAGCACATACCCAGCTGACAGCGGATGAGCCTTTCCTGCCGACGAGGAAACCAAGGCTTGCACTCTCAAACCTCTTCTCAGGTGGCTTCTTCTGGTGGTGGGCTACAAGCCACACTTACACACAGATACTTGTGCCTGCATTCTGCTAGGCTTTCTGCTTGTCCCAATTGCACTTACGTTGTTAAATCTAGTTTTTAACAAACTAGTTTATTCTCAAAGAGGCAATGTAAGATCTAATCTCATTCTAAAAAATGTCTGCACAATCGAGCATGTAGTGAGTATCTAACAAATTAGTGAAATTAGTTCAAGTAAAAATGTAGATGCTGATAGGAAAAGGGAACTTTTATCATAAGAAGCCATATTTGCATCTTAAGAAACATGTTCCGGTTCTGAGAAAGCAAATCAGTGTTCCAAGTAGAAATGTCAAAAGGATTCATGTCTCAGGGATTATAGAGTGACTTACACAAAACAGGAAGGTGTACAAGAATTCAATGTAAACCTGTATACATACATAAAATCTTATTCTTTCATCTTAAGAGTACAATAAAGTCATTTTTAATTTGTCTTCCCCTCCCCGCTTTTCTGAGATAGGAAGGATCTTGCTTTGTAGTATAGGCTGGCCTTGAACTCAGAATATTAATTAATTAATATTATTTTTACTTTGAGCTTTCTCATTTTATCTTCAAAAATGATATATTATGGCTAGAGAGGAAAAATTTTCAACAATTGGCTTGAGGGTGACAAGTGACAAGATGTAAAGAAAGAAATATTACATTAAATGTACTAAGGTTTTTTTGTTTCTTTTTCTTTTTTTAAGACAGGGTTTCTCTTTGAAGTCTTGGCTGTACTAGAACTCAAGAGATCTGCCTGCCTCTCCCTCCTTTGAATGATGGGATTAAAGGCAAGAGCTACTACATCCAGCCCTAAATTTAGGTATTTTTTTAACTCAAACAATCTTTAGTAGTATAATATTAAAAGTGTTTAAGAAGTTCTCATCATGAAAGTGTGAGGTAGGCTCTTGCTATAAAATAGGGCTATGAAGCCCTCATACAGTAGGTCTAGATATGTGTTTTGAATATGAGCTGGTTAAAAATCAAAAGGACAGAGATAATATTGCTTTGGATACTGAAGTTGGATGAGATCTCGTGTTTAGTTTTACTTGGAGAGGTTGGGAGCAAGACAGGTTGCATCTCACAGGGCCCACAGATACAGTACCGAAGGAGATAGGTTCTTGCTAGAATTAACTCAAGGGGCTTACATGCCCAAGAGAAGACATTCAGTAGTCTGAAGAGCTTGAGAGGAGCTGGCTAGGGCTCAGAATGCAGGGAATTAAAATAAGCACATCACAGTGATCTCTTCTTCTAATATTACATATCTGATAGCCAAGATGGGAAAATATCTAAGTTCACGGTTTTTGGGGACCTACTGTTGAGACTACATGGAATGAAAATACCCCCTCGTGTTCACTATGAATCAATCATCCATTTGCAGGTAGAGTGACCACACAACAAGCAGATATAAGGTTAGAGACAGCAAGAACACGTTATTCCTTCCATTCTACGTTTTAACAGAGAAACACATTAAAATTTAATTGTATGAACTCTGTAAAGTCTAACTAGTAAAGACACTTCAAATACAATGTAGGAGGATGTCTACAGGGGCCTGAGAGACTTTAAGAGTTTGGGAAATTGCTATTTGTCCTTATTTTGATATTATAAACATATCATAGATAAGGAAAACATAATTGGGGCCCGAGGCCAATGAGAATTAACACCTTACCTCTTTACCTCTTTGTGTCTATTTCTATCTTCCAGGATTTCATTTGGCTAGCCATATAGATTTAACTTATCAAGGACTCACACTACGATTCAAAGAGTTCTTAACTTTTGAAGACAAATGCATACATTTACCTTTGAAGCTCTCATCACAGAACAGATTTGTGTGTGTATGTGTGTGTGTGTGTGACAGAGAGAGAGAGAGAGAGAGAGAGAGAGAGAGAGAGAGAGAGACAGACAGAGAGAGAGAGAGACAGATTTTCCATCACTTTTGCAGTAATTATACAATGTTATTTCAATTGGTATAAAATAGGGATTCTGAAAACACATTACTTTTGAATGGAATATAGGCAAAAAAGGCTTACTCTCAGCACCACCCAAACCAAACGTTAAATATTTCCTTAAGATATAACTTGATCACATTTAAAAATCAGACCAATATATAAGCACACCATCATAGCAGCTATGTCTAGTCATGTGATATGATCCTTGTCTGGCTTATGGCTACTTCAAGTAATGTTTTTGTGTACTCTGAGGAGCACTGCTCTTAAACTCCAGAAGCTTGCAATGGTCACTGTCTCAGTACTCATGCTCTGCTGTCACCACAGCACACACGACAACTTGCCCAGCTGATTAGGTGTACCACTACTTAAGCATGTGTCTATGGGAATGTTCTGTAATAGACCACGATGTAAACTGATAAAGTACTTAATTCTCACCAGTGTGGCACCATCCAATGTTTGATTAGAACAAAATGACAAAGAAAGGCATGTTCATCATCTCTGCTTGGCTGGGGACCCCCTTTTGCTGACTCTGGACTCCTACTAGGACTTAAAATCACTAGCACTCCTGGTTCTCAGGCCTGAGGGTCTGTGTTGTAAAGAGACCACTGGCTATCCTGGGTCCCGAACTGATGGATGATAAACTGCAGAACTGAGTAGTCTCCATTGATTTTGGACAGGATGCCTAACCCTTCCCTACCCAGTTCATGTTCAAAGAGAAGCTGGCCTCACTCTTAGTTTCAAAGGCAGACCAGGCCTCGGCTGGCTAAAACCCTAGTGTCTTTGTTCATCTGCTTTGAAGGTTGCTCTAGAGTCCTTTTACACTTCACTTGTCACCTCCTTAGACTCTCAGAAGAGCCAGTAGAAACCTGACTTGTCTAAGGTTTCCCAAGCCATCTTCCTACTAACATATAATAAAGACTAGACAGTACACAGGGGTTAGAATGGTTATGATGGAGGATGGTAAGAGACAGCAAAGCTACTTCTGGATATGGGAGCAATTTTAGAAAAAGTTAGATAAAGCACAGGCTGAGAGGGTAGTAGCAAGGGCTGGGTAAAGCCCTGATGGCTTGGTCAATGTGGTGGTACAGACCAGGTAACAAAGAGAAGCTGTATTTCAACAAACAAACAAACAAGCAAACACCCCTGGGACCTCTTTCAAAAATAAAATCAGAAAAATAAATGTAAAGGAACTGGAAAGGGATTCAGAGTCAGAACATTTGTATAGCTTACTGAAGCCCTGAGTTCATGTCCCAGAACTAGAAATAAAAGAAACCAAATTGTTTCTGAGCTCGGCTTGGGGTTATAGGCACCTGCTGCTGCAGAACTCCCACCAGAAAATTTACAGGTTAATCAGATTTTTATAGCTTACCTGCAAAGCTAATAATTTAAAATAATATTTAATAAGAGCATTAAAATAATATTCTTAAAAATACTAATATTGCTATGGCTAGAGAACAGAGACCCATCAGGACCCAGTCTCCTCTACTAAAGCCTCACACTTGGAAGTTCCCAGCCTCTAAGACTTAGTTACGCAGTATTCCTGCAATCTCAGTCTCCATAGTGTCAGGACCTAAGTCACAAGTCTGAGCTTGCACCTATCCTGAACTTTGCTCAAGTCCAAACAAATTTCCTGAAATCAGAAGATAACTTAGTGACTTAGAATACTACCTCCAGTTTCCTATACATGCCGATTATCAAATAAATTACAAATAAAATAAAGATTCCAAAAAAGAAGCTGAACTCTTCAAACAGATGACTTTCAGCATTTGGAATGTTACTCACTGTAAGATTCTGTAAGTGCTAGAGGCTTAGAGGTGCCTATAGCACCTTTAAGCAACAAGAAAACTCTGAACAAGCCAGTCTTTTTGGCTTAATAGTCAGAAGTCTAAAGTGATACTAATTTAAAGTTAAATTAGAATTAGCATTACTGTTTAGTGTAGTGACATAAACTTATTAAAATTCATATCCTACCAAAATGTAGGATGTCTATTTCCTTTAAAGATGCAGTTAGACAATTACATTTTCTATAATATTAATTTTGCTTCTTCCTTGGAAGGAAATCTGCTCATCTGTACATTACATTTGAAATCTAATTATTATGTCACTTAACATATGATTTAATGAAGCAAAACAATGGTATGCCAAATTTAACTCCTGCAGTCCTTTGATATGTTAGTTAAGATATTATATTTCTATATAATTTGAAAGAAAATTACATGCATTAAAATGAAAGTAAAAACAAAACACGTTGTAAGCCCTCATAATGTAAAGGGTGACAGAAATAAAAGGGAAGAAAATCAAGTGAAGGGCAATGCTTGCAAGGCCACCTTGGTCACAGACTCTATAAGAAACACTAACAGTTACTTCCCCTGTCACATGTATCAGAAGCTTTCCTGGAAATTTCCCTGCCAGGAAAGTAACACTTCCTCTAAACTTTTATCATAAAAGTCTACTGTTATAGTCAATATATAATAACAATTGTTATATTCAAGCACTGAATAATAGCAATAATACAAAGAGCACTTACTTTACATTAACTATAAAACTTAAAATACTGACTTCCTTAGAACTTCATCTTGTTATATGTTCATCTAAATGCTAAATATTATTATTATTATTATTTATTGAAGCCATCTTACTGATTTCCCTGTCTTTTTCCTACAACATTTGTAATCAAAATGTGTCTAATTATGTAACTATTCTGATTTTAAAAAAAAATTCCTCCCCTGCCTTCTCATTTCACTTGAAGTAAAAGTTTACTGCATGATCCCGGGTGCCATTATCATTTTCATATCACCTCCATCATGATGGCTTCCTTCCTGCTCACTTCTCAAGAGGACCATGGGTTAGACAAAGTCTGTAGGGGCTGGAGAACTGAAGGGGAATGAGGAACTGTCAAGTTGACTTCAACAAGGCTCAGCAGTCAAGAGTGCTGTGAAGGTCAGCTACTGGGCTAGGACAGGATGGGCGCTTTATTTTCTCACAGTAATAGTCACTGAGAAGAAACTCCCGACTTTATCAAGTTTGTTTTAGGGATCTCTTTGCCTTACACTGGTCTCTTTACTGCTGATCAAATTTAACAAGCACTCTGCTGCCTTGGGGCCTCTTCTTGGCTTCACACAGAACTTCCTTAGGGAAACCACAGTATTCCCCAGCCTTTGGACTGGGTTTTCTTTCTCCAGTGCACTTGCACCTGTCTCCCTCACACAGTGCACACTGAGGTATATCTTTCCACTACCATGAAGGGAGGTACTTTTCACTGCTGTGTCCCAATTGCTGGCAAGAGCTCAATGAATACTTGCTGACCGAATGAAAAACCTATTCAAGGGCAGGCATTCACAAATTACTTTGAATTCCAGGACAGCTGGAATGTAATATGCACTGAATAAATGTTTCTTAATTAGAAACTAAATAGTCAAATCTTTTACTATTTCAAATCTGAAAATAAATAAAAATGAAAGATTAAAAATACGTGCATATAAAATGGTAAAAACACATACCTGTTTGAATTCTGAATCTTTTCCCACCATAACTTGAAGATTATAAATAACTGGGTCACCCTTCATTGGCTGTAAATATTCCCATGTAATTTCGCAAATGTGATCATTTACTTTCTCTATTTTGGGGGCTGGATGGAAGAAACATAGACAAGATCAGTTCCATTTGATTTCATTGGCCACATTACACAGATACAGATCAGTAAAAAAAAAAAAAAAAAAAATCAACAAATCTCTAAAACCAACTTATAAACTTAAATAGTGAACTTCTGCCACAGGCATGTAAAGAAATTAAAGAAACAACTGTCCTTGTGAAGTCATGAGACACTAACTTGGACAACTCATCAACATCATATAGGCTAGTTATAGACAACTTAGCCGAGTGTCTACTTAACAAATGACTCACAGTGCCTGATACAACACTGTCCCAACAGTCTCTACCACCGGTTCTCAAAGTGCAGTGGATTTTCATCTCTTTGTATAAATACACAAACTTTGGATAAATACACAATCCTTGCCAGAATCGTTTTAAAATAACAGCTACATTAGAATTAGAAATATGTGTATAGTGTATATATGTACATGAGGACACATTTGTATGCGAAGCCAAGCTAAAGAAACACTTGTCTTTTTTAGGGGAGACCTGGCTCCCCAAATCTGAAACATTTAAATGACCAGAGTTTGTGATATTTAGTCTTTAAGAATAGGAGAAATAGTAAATCACCCGATTAGAAACACAATTTACTTATCGAATTTAGTATTTTCTGTCAGATCATTGAAGAGACCAGGGACTTTAAGTATTAGTGCAACAGAGGAAACAGTTTTGATGACTGAGTGGAGCCCTGAGCACGTTCTTCTGTCTGTGTGCTCATCTAACTGATGGAAAGACACTAGGTGCTAAATTTTAATCAAAATAAAGCACTTTATTAAAGAAAATAACTTCAGGAGGTTATAAATCACCTTTCAAGGCAGCGGGAACAGATTTTGGAGTGGTGAAGACATACTCCTGGGAGAGAGGACCTTCCCCAGCTTCATTACAAGCTTGGATGCAGAACTTGTAGGATGTGGACTCACTGAGCCTTTGCACTTTGTATGTATGACAAGGCCCTCTGTATAGGGAGACAAACCTGAAATGGAAATAACCAACTTTACAACAGCATAGAAAACCCACTACAAGTGTATAATTGGGCATGTTATTGAGGATCAAGTCTCCAAAACCTTAAAACTCAGGAGTAATTGACAACTATGCTTTCCATCAGATAATAAGAAGCATAGATGTAGATCTCCCAATCTAACTTGATACAGAAAAATTATCACTACTCCAATGTTCAGCCATTCTAAGTTTCTTTTCAGGCTTCTGGTACAGTGTTGACTCTACCTGTTGCCTTTTATGATTACATTTTTAAAGGTATCAGAACAACATAAAGGCACTGATTTTATGAGTCACTTCTAACCAAGTCATAATCTACAGCAGGAAATTGAGCTATGATATGAGATAATCTGTACTTAAATTTCTCTTGTTTTTATCTGAAAACAAAAAGGGGATTCTTAATTCATGGGCATAATTCTAGCTAGTTTAGTGGCCTTTCTTAGAGATTTAGATAGTACTATAAGAGACTATAAAATTGCCAAATAAATTATCCATATAAACTATTAGGTAGATGTTTATAATTATACATATTTTCCTTAATATATTACTCATAAATTGAATGTTTCTCGATATTTTTAGTGGGCAGTTTTTAAAAAGCTGGAAACCAAGGAACAACTAATGAATGTTCAGACAACACCAACAGCCTGGAAATATATTACAGCTAGGATTAAGAGACAGTTGATGAGCTGAAGTAAACACATCTGCAGTAAACAGTAACTGGATAAGCCTGGCTTCTGATCCTCTGAAGTATGTTTTCTTTAAAAAAGAAAGGAAGGGAGGTGGGAAACAACCACAAATGAAAACTGCTGAAAATGACAAAGTCATCCTCTGATGCCACCAGACGACAAATATGACTCTCCATAAAAACAAAAAGGAGCAAAGAGGAGCTGGGCAACTGGCTCAGGAGCCAGAGCACTGGCTGCTCTCGCAGAGGATCCTAGTTTGGTTCTCAACATGTATATGGTGCCTCATCAGCACGTGTGACTCCAGTGCCAGGGCATCCAACGTCAGTTGTGATGGCCTGTGAGGCCACGAGGCATGCATGTGTTGCACACATACATGCAGGTAAAGCATTCAGACATAAAATAAAATTTTAAGAAATCTAAAAAGAGGACAAATAAATGCAAACTATTAAGTTGGCATAATTTATTAAACTTATATGTTAATTTATAGATCATTAAAGGTCTTAAATTTTCATTTTTTCTAGCCATATTCATACCCCAGCAATTCCTCAGATGCTTAATATAAATGAAAAGTTTACAATATTTTATTTTATGTTTAGCAGAAGCTTTATCTTTTATCCACTAATTAGAATGCTTTGTGATAAACCTTTTTGAACTATCCCAAATGTAAAAGCTATAAGCTGGAGCAAAATTTTAAGAATCAATTTACCTAGTGCTTGTAGTATATGCTAAAAATAAACGGTTCTTTAAAACCTGCACCTTTAGCCAAGCACTGAGTTGGAACTGTTTCTAGCAAGCCTTCTTGTTCTTCACCCTGAGAGCAAATGATCTAACAAGAGTGAGAAGAATTTTAACAATTCACCCAGAACAGTTCACAATAAAGAAACATGGTTATACCATACAATTGGCAAAGAACCTTCTGGAGAAAAAAAAAAACCAAAAAAACATACATATAATTATGCCATAAATAGAAGCGCAGACAATAAGAAACACACACTATGGCCACTAAAGTGTTCCTAAAAGTGATTAAAACCAATGTAAACCTTGGGGAAACTGTCCTTAGTATTTCAAATGCTTAAGTTGGGCAAACTTCTAATTATGTAAAAAATATAGAAGTATAATTTATAATCTTAAAATATTACAAGATTACCACCTATAGAAGGCACAAGGCAATGTTTATATGGCATATACAGAGTAAATAAACACTCCTAAATTGGTATTTAAATAATGTTAAAAATAATCTGAATAACATACTCTAGCTGAAATACAGGATTTACTATAGAGCAGTGTCCGTCAGTGTGGTATGTAGGAAGCTGGATAGTATGTGTAGAAGAACATGAAAGAGGCACACATCAGCCCTTGGATGACAGGCAGTGCAGTAAAGACACTGGACAATAAATCACAGTCCAACCAGGCCCTGCTGGTGAGGGAGGGGCTAAGCTGTTGTGCCCTTGTATCAGGAGAGTGCATCTTAACCCTGCTGTCTGGGACCTACCTTAGAAGCCTTGAACAAATCACAATCACTTTCTATAAATTGTGTCCAGCTGGAAATCAACAGCACAGAGTTACTTCCCAGCCAAGGTCAGAGATCAAGAGAAGCCTAATTAATTTCCCTGAGCATCACTGGAATTACAACAGGAAAGTCACAGGGAGCCTTCTGAGATTTTGAAAAACATACTTAAATTATTTAAGATGGTTTTGATAAATAACTTTATTACATTTTAATTTTTTCTTTGTGTTGTCTGTGATACACATGCAATGGAGTGTGTGAGGTCAAACAACTGGCAGGAGCTGGAGGGTACTCAGGTTGGGAGCCTCGGCAGCAGGTGTCTCTTCCCCCTGAGCCACCTAGTGGCCCCTTATAATAGTCTTCACTCTGCTCTGGCAAATTATTTACACTATAAACATTTATATACATTAACCCCCAAAATATACACATGAAAAAGAAAGTAAAAAAGCTACCTTCCATTCTTATCTTCCATCTGAAGGTGGTACTGAACAGCATCTGTTGATAATATCTTTGGAGTTCCTTCTCCCCATTTAAGCTTAAGGTTCTGGTGGTTAAAGGCAACGCATTCCAGCCGAGGTGGATCAGGAGGAAGGGGCTTAGTTTTTAATTTAATTGTATGGCTGAAAGGTCCAGCTCCAAGGCTATTCAAGGCTTGAATTCGTATTCTAAATGACACATACAAAAAAAAAGTTTGGCTTATGGCTATTTTATTTATTCTTTCTGGTTTAGGCAAACATAAATACAGATTTTGAGGTGTACCTGTATGTTGTATCTGGTTGCAAACTGTCTATGATATAGCTTGTCATCTTTCCCACTGTCAAGGGCTGCTTATCTCCGAGGTCTATGCTGTAGGCAAGGATTTCTGAGCCATGGTCATAAGGCTCTTCCCAGCTAATTGCAAGGCAGGTAGAGGGTGAGTAATGGGGGTATTCTATATCATCATCACTTATTTCTTGAAGACAAGTCACAATGGCAGGAACTGACGGTGGAGTCACACAGGCTACAACTTCACTGAAAGGACCCGCACCTACAACACTCATAGCCTACAAATGAATAAAGTAAGTTAACAAAGGTACAGTTGTGGCAGTGATTTCTAAACAGAAGATTCTGAACAGTGTGTGTGTCCAGGTACCAGTCACCTACCTGAACTCTGCAGTAATAGGTAGTAGCTGGTGAAAGTCCCTTTAATTCACAACTGAGGCCAGGCCCACAGTAACATATCTGCATACTTCCTTCAACTCCTCCCCATTCCAGCCGGTACTCAGTGACATCAGTTCCGTTACTCAAAGGAATCTTTATGAAAAGGATACAGTTTTCTTAGTCTAATTTGAAGACAGAATGTTAACTTACACAGATATTTCACAAGTTTCAAAGGAAATTAAAAATCAGTGACCAATTATAATATACAATAAATATACTGATGATAATGAATTTGAGAGAAAGAAATATTATATGAAATTTTATGATTGTTTATTCAAAATTCACCAGTGGCTAAAATATCTCAGTAAAGAAACATAACCTTTGATTAAAAACATCAAGTAACACGAACCAGAGTCTGAATATTTAAAAGGCAAATCTCTCTTACTCCAGCACTTAACTCATTTCTGCCATGTGAATTTATCTAGGACTCCGTTTTTACATATCTGAAGGAGCAAGAGGGATGATGACCTTTATTCTTTTATATGCACTACTCCGATTACTTAGGAAAATTATTGGAAATTACAGTACCTCCCAATTCACTTGTGCACAAGTTGCAGATCTGCATGTCACTTGAGGGGGTCTGCATTGGTCTGGTGGCCCAGGAGCTGTAGTGATATCGTATTTTTCTGAAAATGGTCCAAACTAGAAATACAAGCAGAACACAATTTTCCTTTTTCATCCTTAAATGTTCACTGCACAGAATCCTGTGTCTAAAGATTTACTAGCAAAATTAAGTCCTTCAAAATTAATTTGGTCATAACTCTACAGGCATTAAGAAAAAAGATTTAACAACTATGGAAATAGATGCAGACTTTTAAGTTTCATTTAATATACTTTGCCTCTCCTACTTGCTTATTCTCTTCATAAACTGCTTTTTGTAAAAAGAACAGGACACTAGTAAATTAGGGAGGTGAGAGAAAAGGAATGACGTAAAAAGGGATGAGGGCACCAAATATGAACATGGGAGACAGTTGGCACCAATCTTATCATACAGAATCAAAGATGGGTAGTTACTTGAAATAAAGGAAGTAAATGTCCAAAGCTATTCTGACAAACTAACAAAAACAAGTAAATAAAAAGGAAGACGTTACATTGAAAATACAACCAGTTAACTGCAGCCTTGTGAGGTTGCTGAGGGCACACAGACTCTGATAGCCTAAATAAGGACTGCCTGCAGACTACACAATTCCATTCACAATATTTAAGTGTATTCACAGATTAAAATATAGTTCAAATGGAGAGAGAATATGAAACAAAGCAGAGCTCATTGAAGTCTTTAAAATTGTGGTAAAGAGACCTGTGAGCTTAAATTTTGAAAACAAAAATTATGGAATAGTTTTTAAAAATATGCCATACACCTAAGCAATTAATTGCTTTGTCTTAGGACATCTGCCTTAGTGGAGAGTTAGGGCATCAACGGCTGTGTGGAAGCACTCTCTTTGAGCCCTTAGCATCACT
Organism: Tokudaia tokunoshimensis; assembly: GCA_036184795.1. NCBI lineage: Eukaryota > Metazoa > Chordata > Mammalia > Rodentia > Muridae > Tokudaia > Tokudaia tokunoshimensis. Next base: position 53,315,674 of record BTHU01000011.1, on the reverse strand, counting down.
AGCTGCAAAGTGGGTTATCACCTGTTGATGCATTTTATGGATCTCTCCCCTCCCTCCCTCCCTCCCTCCTCCCTGTGTGTGTATACACATACATATACATATACACTTTTAAATAACTCATATAAATCATAAATGCTTAAATATCAGCATTTGCTCATGAAGCAAAGCATGAATAACATCTGGTTTGCAATGGGGAGTAAATGCTGCTTAAAACCAGTTTAATGACCATGAAAACAGGCTTTTAAACATCTGTAAAGGAAGCCATAACTCTTCCAAGTGCCACAAACTAACTCAGGTCTGAAAATACAAAGAGAGTAAGACAAGTTATAGGGCACGCTGTTCCTTATTTGTCACTAGAAGCTTATTAAAACAGAATGGCTTGATAATAGGTGTGACAATACATGCTCAAATGATGACTCAGCTGGCAGCTCCCTCACCCCTATTCTGTTTGCTGCACGAAGTCTGAAGCTGTACGTCTTTCCAGGAAGAAGGCTGCTCACTGTGCACTCCACTTCAGAGCCTTGGTACACATCTCTGGGCTCATCTTTATCTGCAGGAGTCATTTCTACCGCATAACAGGAAATGGGTGATCCACCGTCAACCTGAGGAGGTCCTAAGCAGTAACAGATTTAGGGGTTTTAACAGGAGGAATACTTGGTTCTAACCTAATCATAATTCAGTACCAAAATGGAAATTACCCCATCGTAACTGTATTTCTTTTGCTTTGGGTCTACCCTGCAACCTGGGAGGGAGGCATGGGCCAGGAGGCACAGCTGGAGTCTGTACTAGTAAAGATTCAGAGACCTGCAGAAACAAAGGCAAAAGCAAACAAAAGGCTTTAAACAACCGGATTGCTTTGATAAAGGATTTTAACACAACATAAAACTGTATCAACAGTGTGAAATCATACTTTACTATCCACAGAAATTAGCCTTATTAAATCATTACAACATATTTTTGTAGACAAAAAAGACATGTACTATAACTACTATTTGAAAAACAAGTGGGAAAAGGAATAAATCCTTTCTATAACAAAACAAAACAAAGGCAAGTAAACAAACCCTGTCTGCAGGGAACCACAACCCTTCTTTGTTCCAAGGCCTCATTGTTTTTGTCCTCATTGGTTTTGGAGGTCAAGGCTCATCGGGTTTATTTTGGTTTCTTTTTTAAACTATCTTTTTTACCTAAATGTTAACTTATTTATTCATCTTATTCCTCTAATATCAACTCTAAAGCCAGTAAGTTTCTCTAGTATGAGACCTTTATTTAGTATTGCTTTGATTCCTATTTTTAAAAGTCATTTATTTTCTTATGTGAAGAGTTTGAACCAGGGCCTTACAAATGTTAAACAAGTATCTTACCATGAAAAGCTACCAGCCCCAGCCTTGATTTTTACTTTAAAGATTACCTGCCCTAGTTGTAAATTAAGGTTCACATTTAATATTTCATTCTTTTTAACACAAACCACTTGCTCAGCATTTTTTCAGACCAGCGGTCTATGTTAGGAATGCTTCCCTGACATACTGGACAAGAAGCTTAGGTGCTCTCCTTGGCGTTCTTAACTGTGGGGAGACTCTCTTTTTCTCCAGGTGGTTCAGGAAGGTCTCTTCTATAGAAGAGAACAGTTCTAGCACCAAGTAATGCCTTTACCACCAGGGAGCTTTCTCAGTGAATAAAAGGAAATACTGTACCACAAGTCTGCTGGGTGAGACACACAGTTTCACAACACTTGTAGGCCTAACAAGAAGTTTAAAAGCCATTTTTAACAAGAGTGTTTTTATTATGTAAACTTCCATTCGAAATATTATTATGAATGTTCCAGTAAGTGATTCTTGGTTAATTCATTAAAAAATATATCAGGTGCCTAGAGTGTGATTCCAGCTCAGGAGTGAACAGGAAGGCTTGAGCAAGCAGAGGTGCTCCATATGCTGTCCAAAATTGTGGGGAGGGGATCTGCCTCATCCTGCCGCACTGAGCTTAGCTACTGGGGCTGCTTGTGGGATGTGCCTGGGTCAGGGCTCCTGGCACGCTTGAGGATGCTCCCCCAAACTCAAAAGTGAGAAATGTAGAGACAGGAACTGAAGCAAGCATCTTGGCACGGAGTGGAGAACACGAAATATTCCAGTGGTTTGAAGTGACTTAAAGATGAGGAAAAGGGCAGTCTTTGCTTAGTTTTCTCACGCTCTTGTTTGCTCTCAAGTAGACTCAAAGTAGAAACAGCACTCAAACAGTGGGAGAACTGTGACCAGCCCAGAGAGGCGGTCAGGAAGCCTGATGAAGACACCCTCACTGAATTACTGACCCATGAAAATGTGGGGATAAGTGTAACTGAAGATGCTGAATGTACTCAATATTGAACCAGGTTAGACCCTGTCCCCAGAATTGGGATACGATCAATATAACTGGGACAGCAGAGAGGTAAGATATAGCTGTTAGAGTTCCCTGGTATCATGGTGGATCCACAAGGATTTGCCACTGGAGGGTTCAGATTTTAATAAGGCTTACAAGGTTAGGTTTTAGTTGTTGCCCCCAGAGACTGAGTTACTATTGTTTCTGAACTAAGTTTGTGTTATGTTTCCTTCACACGGCGGCTCATCTGGGTTCAAGAGAGAAAGGTACAGCAGCAAAGCAGGGGTCTGCTAGATGTGCTCCACGAAGGTCGTGGGGGAGTTGAAGCACGGGGTTGGAGTGGTAGTAACTCGCAAGTGGGAACTTAGCGAGCTGGGTGGAGATGTTTCTTGAGCTCCGGGCCAGTGAGTCTCCATGATTCTCCAGTGCATGGCCGGCCGGCCGGGCCACCAGGGCAGAAACACAAGCGCGGGAACATGCTGGTTCTACTTTTTAATATTTCACTCAATGGATTTCACTGAGTTACTGAGTCCCTCTTTTTTTTTCTCTTCTTTCCTCCCCCCTCCCTGCCCCCAAAGCAGGGTTTTGTAGCCCCGGCTGTCCTGGAATTTGCTCTGTATACCAGGCTGGCCTTGAACTCACGGACCCATCAGCCTCTGCCTCCTAAATGCCGGATTAGATTCTCTTAATAATCTCTTAATTATTCTGATTCTCTTAATAATGATAAATTAATGGCTAGCTTTTCTGAAATACTAAAATGCTGTATCTGTGTTTGAACAGTTTATGGTTTCTCCAGAGACAAAATTTGCAAAGCAGCAAATCAGTATTTATTTCAATTTCTGAATATGGATATCAAATATCATCTTAAGATTTACCTAAATATGTACTGTGAATAAAATATCCTTTTCGAACATTCTGGTAACTGTAACACTAGTCACTTAGTTTACAAAAATACTCCTGCAGATTTGTCCACACATTTCACCAATGAGGCAGGAAATACTGATCCTGTCCCATGTGGTCCGAACTAAGGAACAAACATGTGTACACATAAGCATTACCGCACTCTGCCCTCCATCACTAATGCAGTAAACCCGTAAGCGGTAGTAGCAGCCTGGAGTCAGCCGGTCACAAGGATGTTCCCTGGTAGCGCCACTGTAGATCATATCCCACTTGCTTCCTGAAAAGTGCAGAATTGTGTGCAATCAGCTAGGAGGTAATGGTTAACACTGTGGTATCATGGAGAGGGCAGGCATCTCAGGCTTCCCTAAGTGTGTATGTAACTTGTCAGAAACATTCAAGCCTGACTTATGTTTCCTGGAAAAGATTTAATTTTCTTTATGTATGTGGTCTCTAACACAAACCTGCATGGCTTTGTTGAACTGAAATATATCTGTACAGTCTTTGGCTTAGATTGGTAATTTGCTTTTAATTAAGTATATTAAATGTGTTTACTGGTCCAGTAATAATAGAGAATATAATGAATCAATATCATAATACATTTAATCATAATTATAAGACCTTTCTTTGCAGTAAATGTGTCTTTTATAGAAATAAAAACTGATGAACAGGTGACTGAAGCATAAAGTTCATATGTCATAAAAACCTTAATTAGAGCTAACCTCCAGAGACCAATTTTCCTTTAGTACATGTGGGTATAAACCTAATTCAATAAACTGCTCTTTAATAAAAACATTAAATATACAGTATCTATAAAATGAGTTTGGATATGTTAGGTTTGTACAATATAAACATGAAAAAAAGAAGAAAAAGAAAATAATATAAGTATAATAATAGAGGCTGCCATTTGACTCACTGTATTTCCAGAGGTCACTATCTAAAGTGCATCCTAATGGCACAGTCATAGCTGCCACAAGCACCCCCATCCACCCCTACCGCCACCAAATCAAGGACAATTCGCAGCGCAGCAAAACTGTGTTTATGGCAGCAAACAACGTAACTCCTGGAAGAGTGGAGGCCCCCAGAGCAGATCTGTCTATCAGCTCGGCCAGCTATGCTTACCGTTAGAACCTTCTGCCATCTCCACCACATATTTATTGATGGGCGCCCCTCCATTGTCTTTTGGTGGATCTATCACAAACAAAAGTGGCATTATGGAGACCACAATAGACAGAATACAAAGGCAGATCGTTATGGGGGAAAAGAATCACTTGGAACAATTACTATTCACATGTCCTTTGTCCACACTGCTGTCACCACTTTTCAACTAATATACCAGTCTTCCCACGGAACCTACCCATATAAATAATTACAATAATTACTACAATAATTTTAGTGACTGTACAACATTCCATTCACTTTAGCTCCAAAGGGAATTTGAAATTTGTACTTGTAATATGGTGACTTTCTCAACTGTCTTCAAGGCAGGATTGAGTTTGCACACCCCTGAACTCATATATAAGCAGAAGTTCTGCAAACGTTAAAAGTTTTGTTGTTGATTGACTGGTTGAAAGCTAAGATGACTCAGGTGCTGCTGGCGCCGTGTTCAGCAGTCTCTTTTTCCCACGAAGCTGACCCTGTCTAGCTCTTACAGCAGCCAGCCCCCAGTTCTTTTAGTGTCAAACCTAGTCAGTATTTGTGAGCACACAGCTTTCCACAGACAGATCCTCACTGGAGGACACACGTCTTATCAGACTGCCCTAAATTAATAAATTTACCAGTATATGTAATGGTACCAGTAGCCTATTGATCACATAATAGGAAATCATCACACTCACACAGTGGATTAAGATTACTGAACTTAGGCTTTCAGTGGTGAGAAAATAAACTCAGGGAATTGTGTCCATCAACAGTATCCCTTTCTTCCGAACAACTCCTGTGAGTCTGCCTTTTGTCCCACAGGAAGTTGCTACAACATCTAACAATACACACGAAGAGCCATTGTTTGAACATGGCTTAATATAACAGTAATTTATTCATCTGGACATTTACACCCACAAAACAGGAACTTGAGTTTTGAACTAGTTGCTTATGGATTTTCTTCTTCTCTTCTAAGGATGAATGAGTAAAATTCTAGCAAAAGGTACTGTGATACTTTCACAAGGTTGGTCTTTAAAACAAAGTTCATATTTAAATTATTTTAATCAAACACAAAATTAACATCTTACCCCAAGTAATTTTAAAACCATGTGAGTGTATCTTCCCTTTAACCGAAGGCTTCCCAGGTACTCCTGGTTTATCAGGGCAGGTACTGAACTCCACTACTTCACTAGGATTGCTTTTACCTTCTGAGTTATAAGCAATGACCTGTGGCGAGAACACAAAGACCTAATGTTTGTTACCTGATAATACATTGAACCAAGCAGTGAGAGAAACACAAGCTCAGTGAAATGTCTAAACACTTTGAGACTGAGAAGACCTCTCTGTTGGAGAACTGCATGTGTTCATATTAAGTGTGCTTGTAACCTAAAGCCCTAAGTTATTCCCAATAGTTTCCACTGACATACAGAGTGCAGCAGAAATGCCCTCGGCATATTATGGGAACGCCTATGTGGTGAGACCTGAGCGCCCACGGAGAAACCAGGTGAGTGAACTTGGAAGTCAACACCTTCAAATGACTCCACTTCATAAGTCTTTAATGGTTCTTGGATTCCTAGCCAAAAGAAGTTACTAGATAACAAATACTTATTTCCAGGTAAGAAAAAAATGAGATAGATTTTTAACACAGAAATGGAAAAAATATGATTCAATCTAGGTGTCCTTTTGATTTTAGAAATTATACCCACATTTTCACCTTGTCATGAACTATGTAATTATGAGTGAGAATTTTAGTAACTCCAGCATACTAAGTAACAACTGTGGCCTGTGAGAACCTAGTCAAAGGCAGTGCTCTGTCCAACTTTTTCGGGTCTCCGCACTGTTCTCAAATGTCCAGGTAACTTTCAACAGCCCACTATAATTTTAGGTTTGTTTCTACTAACTGTAATTATTAAATAATTCAAGTACTGGGCAAATTTAAGAGCCAAAATATATCCCAGAGTGATGCCATAGGAGGAAAGATGAATTCTAGAAGTTTTCATAGAGGAATTTCAATCTGTCACTACCACAAGCAAGCAAGTGCTACAAGACTGAATTATAAAGTAAGGCATCACCACTTAGCATCATCAGTCACAACAAGAACAGACGCAGGCAAGGGTTGTCAATGGGCATTAAAACAAGTATGGAACCCTGGTACAGAATACAATGATTACTGAGGGCAGAGAATGACTTTGCAGCTAAGAAACTGGTAGATACCACCTCCTTTGAGGGATTATGACTAATGGTATATAAAGAATTTTTCTATGGCATGATGCTAATAATCATATTGGGTATGTTTTAACATTCATATTTTAGTATATGTACTCACATTATGCAGTATTAGTAATAGGTCCACAAAATGGCAAAACTGGTTTTGAATGTAAATATATGAAGTTTAAAGAACATTATTATATTACAGAAAAAAGTAAAACAGAACTACCCGTTACAAACAAAAGAATTAAAATTTAAGATCAAAGGAATGGTTTGGAAGGATACACAATGTAAACATGCATGTGGTTTTAAACCTCTCAAGAAAAATAAAAAGAATACTTTTCTTATTGGGCTTTCAAATTTTACCTTAAATTTATACTTTGTACTTCGTCTCAGATTTTTCACTGTGTAAGCAAGATCTTCTCCATCATATTTCGGCTTAAAGCCATACCCCTGGAAAGGGAAACACAGTTTCCATTAGACATCTACTTGCAGCGGTATGAAGAGTAACTGGTATGTGAAGGCCTGTCTTACTCTTCACCTCTGACTGTGTAAATTAATTCTCACCTTGAGCCTTCTATCTTTAGTGACTGAACACTGATATATTACAGGACCTTTTGTAGAAGTGAGATTACTTAGTCTTAGTGAATCTAAGAGCCAAGAGAAGGTCTTTGTGTTGAGGGAGGAATTGGAGCCAATGGCAACTTCACTATCAAAGTGATTTCCCAAGAACCAAATTTCCCAGAAAAGCCACAAGAACCAACCACACGCAAGTCTTTAATACCCTTACTTTGCCCTGAATTCATAATTGTGTTTAAGTGAAGAAATAAACGGGTGACTGTCCTGGGAGATAAGGTACCATTTAGGTTCATTATTGCTATTTACAGTTTCAGTGACAATATTTCACTACTATATTAGCTCCCATGTTGAAATTATAAAAGTGGAGATATAACTGAAAACATAGTATGATTTACCATTTAAATGTATATATAAAGATTTATAGCATATTCACAAGAATGTGCCACTATTACCTGATCATAATCCTAAACGAAGCTGATTTTGGTTAGCAGGAAATAGAGGCAGGGAAACTAGATTCAGGATGCACTACACAGCCTCCCACAAAACTCTCAGTCTTCTGTGGTACATCCACAAGCCGTACTGAATGTAAATGGGAAAGGGTGACACGGGACTCTGAAACTGCTCTGTGCAGAAGGCTGAAGGCTGTGCTGACATTCCCTTTATTTCTTCCTAAGTCATTCATCCATGTCTGACTCTCTGGGCTGGGAGATGTAAGGTGCCGTGGCTGTTAGGTAAATGCTCTACCACTGAGTTATGCAGCCAGTTCTCAAATGGAAAGTGCAGTCTTTATGTTTTCCAAGTATAGACTTCAACATTCACAGACCCCCTAAACTTCTTATATGCACCAAGAAATGAAGAAACTTGAGTCTTCCCTTCCAATCTCACTTAGCAAAGCAAGGCCTGATGGGACTTGGGGAATGAGTCAACTCCTGTGGTGACATTTATTGTATTGGGATTAATACTGTACCAAAAGTACTTCAACTCTTAAACTACTAAGTCATACTTACTGATGCTTCCTCCTCCATCTCTAAAATGTAGGAAATCCCTTCATCTGATGGTGTTCCTGAGGGCTTAGTCCACTGTAGGGATAGCCAAGTAACTCCAGCCTTGGTCAGCATAGGACTTGAGGGTACAGAAGGGGCGCAGCCTGAGGTGTAGTATAAGACTTCTTCACTGAAATCACTGTTGGAACACATGATTTTTTAAAAAGGAGTAAAAATTATTTTATTGATAAAGAACCTCTTTTCCCCACTAACACTATTTCTTCAAAATGAAAATTTAAAATTTTTGTTGTTGTTGTGATGGGCTCAAATCAAGAACCTTGATTGAACATGCTAAGTCAGAGCCTGACCACTGAGCTACAGACCCAGGCCTCGAAAATCAAAACTGAATGGACTTGAAGAATTTTTAAGGTACCCCAGATTCCAAAAGGTTAGTATTCTTTCAAATGTGTAAGTTTGTTTAGACTTTTTAAGCTTTGGTAGTGAAATACATTCAGTCAGTGGAAAAAAAGGTACACAGTGGTCTATAGGCAAGAGAACACAGTAAAACACAGTCCACTGTGCACTTCTACTACACTTCCACATGTTACGTATATGGAGCAGAAAAGACAGTTCTCATAAATGCCATTTTATGTGGTAGAAGGTGTACATGGTGTAATTAAATCCACCAGCTCTCCAAAAGGTAAGTAGAGGAATCTCTAAACAAACAAAGGCTATTTTTAACAGGACACTTAAAAGGCCTAGGCTTGTCTGAGCTACACACAGAAACCTTTTAAGAAACAAAAAACAAAACTCCAGATAAAATTTTAATGGTTATCGACTATCCACCTAAATGAGAAGAACAACGCTATTTCAACTAAGCATGTTTACCAGTGGCATTAATATGTTTTACTCTAAATATGATTTATTATTTCATTCACAAATAAACAATAGAAATTTGAGCCTTTCAAGATTAAAAGGGGGAAGGGCACTTTCTATTTGTATCAAGCACCAAGGCTATGAAACCCCCTATATTCTAAACAAAACCATTAAAACATAAACACTGATGGTTAATTTAGAAAAACAGGAAAAAAAACCAGAAACAAAAACAAACAAACAAACAAACAAAATCCATAAGCCCTCTTGAGAGACATGTAAAGATTTAATGTATATTTGAGGCTGGAAAAGGTTTTGAGTTTAATCTTTACTGTCGTCTCTATGTAACTAAGACACTCTCTTCTGGACTTTGCTACATCATAACTATATCAACAAAATAAAGAAAAATTTTCAGTGGGTAGTCTGACTAAATAATCTAAAATATATATTATTTTACAAATGTCTTACCTTAGACCATAGTCATTTTTGGCTGATAATCTAAATTTACAACCCATTGCTGGTGACAATTTGGTAATTTTAAATTGCTTCTGTGAGCCCATGTAACACTGACAGAATTCTCCATTTCCTTTCCCCTAGGAGAAATGGCTAGTTATTATATATAATATGCACTACTAACAAAAGACAAATCCCTATCAGTTCCTGTATGATAGGTTGTTTACTAGCTGGTACAATATATAGTAACAGCACTCTGTTACATATATCATGGATCTGAAGAAAAGGCTGAGACACTGAACATCTTATGTATGGTTAACTTCAGGTGCAGAATTCCAAGAGCAGAAGTAGCTCTCCAAGTAGCCTTGCATAGTTTCTTGAATTAAATATGGTGTTTCAGTCAATGTTAAATTTCTGGCCATAATAAGGTAAGGAACTTAGAATCTGCATGGGGGATAAGTAGTGATGGCAACAGGCTGATCTCTGAGACAGACAAGTGGTCACTTACCATTAACTCACTGAAGGTTCTCTGTGAAGAGTTTATAAACCTATCTCCAAACCTTCTCTAGACACTGCTAAGTGTCTTTAAAATAAAGGTTTGAAGCAGCAACTGCTCCAGAAGTTACATATAACACTGAAGTATTCTAGCAGAATTGGGAGCAGCACAATTAGACAACAAAGAGGAAAGTTAGGCCACCCCAGGATAATTAGAAACTCAGTGATGCTAGGTGTGAAATCAAATGGGCATCTCCTCTTTTTCCTACCTATTTTTCATCCCTGTACCTTGGTCAAGGGCAGTTGGGGCTACTTCTGCTTCTCTGAAAATGATTGCATCTAACTGTAAAACTGAACTGTCTTATTATTTTTAATAGTGTTTAGCCAAATCTACTGCATAGCCTAAGCACAAAATCACATATTCTGAATAATAGTAGATTTTGTCCTCTAGTCTGGACACTATGACTGCATCATCCATCTCAGTTTAAAGTCATTAAGTTAATTACAATTTCTTGAATAATATAAACTGGTATAATACAATGCAGAGTGGCATATTTGGCTAGTGGATACTTTAAAAAGAAATCCCTTTTTTAGTAATGCTATAAAATTTATGAACAATGAATAAACTTTCTATTCCTGCTACATTTTAGCAGATCCCCTCCCATCACCTATTGAGTCTTCTGTGATTTCTCATAAGCAATTTTAATGTGATTCTCTTAGCATTTCTGGAACAAAACCTTAGTTATGTTATTATTATTATTATTATTATTGGTTTTCCGAGACACGGTTTCTCTGTGTAGCCCTGGCTGTCCTAGACTTCACTCTGTACACCAGGCTGGCCTCGAACTCAGAAATCTGCCTGCCTCTGCCTACCAAGTGCTGAGATTAAAGGTGTGCATCACCACTGCCTGGCTTATTATTCTTTTTTTTTTTTTTTGGTTTTTCGAGACAGGGTTTCTCTGTGTATCCCTGGCAGTCCTGGAACTCACTTTGTAGACCAGGCTGGCCTCGAACTCAGAAATCCTCTTGCCTCTGCCTCCCAAGTACTGGGATTAAAGGCGTGAGCCACCACCGCCCTATTATTCTTTTAATATATACTATTGAATCTCCACATTATCAACAGAATTTCCACTCTCTCTGGCACCTTTTCTTTGCTTGGTATAAACAATAGGATTAGAGAAAATGGAATAATTCTCAAATATAGATAAAAGCAAGAAAACAATGCATTAAAACTGTATAGCTGTGGTTGTCAAAGATGCTCAAAACCTAACAACTCCTAGTTTCTGAATGTTACCTTAGATGGTGACAGGACGAACAATTTGGCTAGATTAAGGGTCTTGAGAAAGAAGGTTACCCTTGATTATGTGGACGGGTCACAAAGGTAAGCACAGACAGCCTCCTGAGACAGGCGGTGAGACAGAGGGATGGCAGCGTGGCCATGGGCCACAGGAAACTGGCTTGGACAGGAAACAGATCTAGAGTCCTTGGAAGAAACAGTCACGCTAACATCTAAATTTTGACTCGGTGACTATTGCATGAGACTTTGTCTGCCTCACTTTTAGGCCCCATCTCCCACGTTCACACTGCCGGAAAGTGGTAACAATGGTGGTTGCTGGAACACACACCATCCTCCTTTACAGAGAAGTATGGTTAGTTATGTTTGCTAAGGACACTTAACCATCCACTTGCCCACCATACAAAATATTGTTTCCTAAGAGAAATACAACTAAAACATAAAGGACATTATTTTGTGTGACGATACACCCATAAGTTTAACCACTAAAAAGGATTCAATGTACTTACTTCATCCCATTCTAAAATAAAGCTTTGGATTTTAGAACCATTGTCACTAGGTGCCTGAAACAGGGTCAAAAAAAGAGAAGAAATTAGTCATAAATAACAAGTCACCTAGTCTCTGTGACTTAGCCTTTAAAAATGGTCAGAGAATGAGAGCAGGTTCCATGGTTAAGAGCAATTGGCACTCTTACAGATGACACAGTTTTGGTTACCAGAATCCACATGAGGGCTCACAACCATCCCTAATTCCTAATACAGAAGACCTGATGCCCTCTTTAGGTCTTAGTGGGCATCAAACATATATATTGCACATAAATACAAACAGGCAAACACTCATACATATAAAAAATAGAAAAATAAAGCAAGAGGCCATCTACATTTTTCTGAATATTCATTCTATAATCTTTAACAATAACTATTTAACTTTCATAATTCTTTAAAAAAATCATTTTCCCATTAGATTTTATCAGGTTTAAATTCCCACTATTTTTACTGTAACTAACCTTACAATGTAAATAAACTATTTTGCAATATACCAAAGAACAGAGGGCTAGTGGGTATGCTGCTGGACAGAAGGCTATGAGGGGATCACTGTTGCTAGACACAGCATGCCCATCACCCAAGACTGCAGCTCAGTAATCTGTTTGGCTCTAGGAGAACTCCTTGGCATTTCACTATAGTCTATAATCATTCTTGGAATGAGAACTCAAATCTCCTCTGTAATAAGTTTTCCTCCTACAATTTCAATCTGCTTCTCTCTTGTAGAACAAACAATCTTAAAACTCTGTATCTAAAGAAACTTGACTCTTGAGACTCCTAACATCTTACATCAAATTAAAAAAAATATATTGTGAGTCAGAATAGTAACTACTGATTGACACAGCAAAAACAGTTCCAAGTGACTGTAATGAGAAGAGGGGGAAGAAAAGATTCTTGGAAATCCCAACTCTTGTGTAACAGAAAAAATGACTTCAAAGACAAAGACTGCAAGTAGGGAGAATGTAAAAATTTGTTTTCCAAGAGTTCATGGTTCTAAATTACTTTAGTCTAGCTGCTAAGGTCTCATGTTTCCTTAAAAATCTTTTTGTTCGGGGAGGGGGGGTGAAGATATAATGTCCACTTTCAATAACCTTAAGTACACCTTTCTGTTGTCCTCCCAGGAAACTATTATGTATTTATTAGCTTTTTACCATAGCTCACTGAATTATCACCCCATCTTTATGCTGTTCCTTTATTGAAATTATACAAAAGAGGAAATGAGGCCTTCAAAGTAATTCCAGTAACTAAGACACCTGGGACAGGATGACAGCAAGTTTTAAAAAGGAAGCAGGGGTAATGGGGATGATTAAAGTTAGTGTAGTGTTTGCCTAACACATGGAAGGCTCTATCATCAATCCTCAAGTCTCCAGTTGGGAGGGGGTATCCCCAGGTTATTTGAAAGAGAATCAATTGGAGACCACCTCAATCAGACTGAGGCTTTTCCCTGATTGGCAGTGGATGTGGGAAGGCCCATTCATGGAGATACTATCTCTAGGCCGGTGGGCCTGGGAGCAAGCCAGTAATCAGTGTTCTTGCATGATTCTGCTCTGACTTCCAGTGAGAGTGTAGCCTGCAGGGTAAAATACTCTATTCTCTTGAAAGTTGGCTTTGGCCAGTGACAAACAACATCACGAGAAAGTGAGTTATTTGAAGGCATAAGAAGCAAACACCCTACTTTACTATATACAATGAGAAAAACATGTTATTTAAGTTAACACTCTTTTGGTCTCCAAAAACAATTGACATTTAACACAAGGAGGGAAAAGGAAAACAGAAGAAATGTCTACTTAGATATGCTCTATGGAATATTCTTACCTTCCACTGCAAGGTGAGTGAATTTTTGGTCCGGTTGGCTATCCTCGGCGCATTGGGGGTGTCAGGCTCACAGCTTAGGGTCGTAAAGCTCTCAGCTTCTGACGGAGTCCCCTTGATTGAACTGGACTCTGCCTGCACTCTATGGGATAAAATAGTGTTATCCTCTTTTACTTTCAACAGTATCATATACAAGTAGTAAGGTGACTTTCAAATATTCTACCAAGAAAATATAAGTATTAGCTAGAAGTAAAGAGTGTCTCTTAAAAATAGAAAAATAGTATAAGCCAGTGTTTTTACTTCACTGAAACTCAAAGTAAGAAAGAGACTTTAAAATTTAGACATGTCTCTACACAAATACATGTACACACATACACTAACAATTTTCAAAACTAATAATTTTCCAAAAAAATATTCTTAGTTAACTTTCTATTCTACTTGACTCTATATCACTGTCTTAAAATTTTTGAATATTAACCTACACTATTCATGATTCAATAATGGTGTCAATCCAGTTTGAAATAGATTAAGCTGGACAATGCTCTGACTGGAAGTATAGAAAACTTACAGCGATAATGTATAATAGGAATACTCCTAACTATAAATGTTCTTTTGAAAAACAGGGTGACTAAGTATTGGGCCCCTGCTGGGGAGGCTTCAGAATAAAAACTTAACAAAATATACTGGGAAACTATAAGGCATTTATCAGAATTGGTCCTATTAAATGTGGAATTCTGAGATCCTTAAAATTCCAAGGCCCCTCCAAAACATGATGCAGATTACTACACATCAGGGTGAACCAAGCGTTTATGATTCTATGTATAAACACCTCAGAGATTAGGACAAGCCTGCAGTGATAAAGCAAATACTGCAGCTCCTCTACAGAGTCCTTCTAACCCTTTCTCTCTCCAATAGGGTAATTAGTTCTTTCCTTTACTGTAACATTTACATTTGAGTTAAATGCTTTGAAGTGTTGTGGATTATTTTGAGAAATGATAATAATGCCAGTAGAAAAATTAAAGTCCACTATTTAGTTTAAAATATATTCTAGACTTTAAAGGCAATCACTAAAGACAACAACAAAAGCAAAGTCTTGCCCTCTTCAGTGTCTGTCACATGGAAGAAGGAAATACACTCCTTACTTTGCATGGTAATCTGTGGCTGGTTTGAGATCATTCAAAGTGACACTGGTTTCTTCTCCTCTGAGGAAGGGAAAAAAGAATACATAATTAGCAATAAACCATTTATCACAAATTTTTAACGGTGTAACACAGAAAAGCAGAACCAGAAAACACCTACACATAAACACTTCTGTATTTCCCTTCCTTCCCAGTGCTCGACACCAGGATTTCATAACTGAAGAGTTCTGGTACAGTTGTCTCGTTCATTTCGCCATTAATGAAGCTGGAAGGAGGCGACCAGGTGAGCAGGACCGTCCTTGCCTGAATGTCTGAGGCCTAGGAAACAAAATGGCAACACGTGAAAGAACTATGAAGCAAATGCGCGTGCCAGCGATCTCCGTGGAAAGCCTCCAGTATGCAGGCCTGCAGTGGGCTCGCTGATGGGCACAGAACTGCACAAAGCAGTAGCAGCCCGAGCTACCCCAACCAGCTCACAGCAGGATGCTCCAGGTACAGGGTGAGATGAATCTGTTGTGAAGATGAAAGACAGACAAAATAGAAAGACTGATGTGGTCCATTCCGGACTGTACAGTGCCACAAAACGATGGGAGAAAGTAATTTTGAAACTTATATGACAGTTCATTTCTCTATTCACCAAATATATAACAGGAAGGAAACAAAATGAATTAAGAGAAAACAAGCAAAGGGCATGACTATTTCAAGGAGACAAACACATTAAAGAGTATAGGTGCATGCACTGTTATAAAGGCAGCTGTTACAACAAGACACTGCTTTAACCACCAGACAGGAGAATATGAAAAATCCGTCTATCTACTAGGCCTCTGGGTGATTACTGCATTTCACAAAGACAGACAGTAGGGAAGCATTAAGTAGGAAATCACGAGATGAAAACTTGCTTGGCTAATACTGGATTCTAAGCATCTAAGGGTTTTTTTTTTTTAACTTGAAATAAAATGAATTTTTCAGAAATTTGAGAAGAAAGTACCTACAATTCTTTCCTGTTTCTTTCATTGGACTCTCGCCTAAGTTTAAGACGTTATATAGTCATGCACTTCTTATCAAAACTAAGAAATAAACACTGGGAAATACTGTTACCTAAACACTATCTAAAAAAGAAGCCAAGCTCTGTTTCTAACGATCATCTATACAAACTTTTCCAGGACTATGTTCAGCTCAGCAGGTACAGTCAAGAGAAATTTAGGGCAGACTATAAGTTTTACCTTTTGCAGTCCGTTGTTATAGAAAAATGCTTGCTCTCTACTTCTATTAAAAAGCTAGGCTCTTATTCTGACATAAATATCCATATTAAGTAAGCTACTGGAGGAATACTTACTTGGAATGAACAACAGAAAATTTCCTGAGAGGTTCATTTCAAAAAGAAAATTTTCTTGTTTTTGTAATATAAAACAATGTCTTGTCATACACATGGGCCAGATGGGCTGGAACTCAAGACCCTCCTTGCCTAGGCCTCTCAGGTGCTGGGACTGCAGGATTGCCCCATGCCACCATATCACTATGCCTACTGCTTTAACAGATCCTGAAGGATTAGGAAAATCTAATCTAGATCTCCTAAGACAAGGAGAGTAGATAATTAATTCAGGAATGATTTATCTCCTAAGCTTATACAGAAAACTAACTTTTAAGGAAAACTTGGTAATTTCACTCTCATAAGAACGAGGTGTGTGTGTGAGACAGAGAGAAGGGGGGGGAGGTGGGAGCGGGGAGCAGGGAGAGAGAATGAGAACACCTTTGAAAGGGTTACAGGAGACAGGTAGGCAGCTATGTCCTGAAAAGACAAAGGTAGTGTCAAATACTAAGTGACCAGAAATGACAATTCCAGTACAGCAATCAACAAGAAAGAATGTAGTACAAACAGTGCTTTAGAAGGCTGTTTTGTCAAAGAATTCTCAACTGAGGAATACCAAATGGCTGAGAAGCACATAAAGAAATGTTCAACATCCTTAGTCATCAGAGAAAAATGCAAATCAAAATAACCCTAAGACTCCACCTCACACCAGTCAGAATGGCTAAGATCAAAAACTCAGAAAATGTTTATAATTCTACTTTCAATCAACTTAGGAATATTTTAATTCCTACTAATTTATCTCTATAAATTTCTTCAATTTTATCAGAGATATCTTCCATTTAAATCTTCAATTTTAGCAGAAAATGTTTTTACTTCTACTTTCAATCAATTTAGGAATATTTTTATGCCTACCATCTTATCTGTATAATTTTTCATGAAATAATCAGTTTTAACGTGTTTTTCTATATATTTCTTGAGTTTTATCAGAAATATTTTCCTTGTAGATTTTTAATTTTATCAGAAAATGCTTATAATTCCACTTTCAATCAACTTAGGAATATTTTTATGCCTACCATTTTATCTGTATAATTTTTCCATGAAATAGTCAATCTTAACGTGTTTTTCTATATATTTCTTCAATTTTATCAGAGATACTTTCCATGTATATTTACACAATGGAATACTACTCAGCAATTAAAAACAATGAATTCATGAAATTCTTAGGCAAATGGGGAACAAAGAAAGGGAGGGAAGAGGGCTTATGGGACTTTCGGGGAGGGGGGAACTGGGAAAGGGGAAATCATTTGGAATGTAAATAAAGAATATAGAAAAAAAGAGACAAAAACTCAGATGACAGCAGATGCTGGAGAGGATGTGGAGAAAGAGGAACACTCTTCCACTGCTGGTCAGATTGCAAGCTGGTACACCCACTCTGGAAATCAGTTCAGTGGTTCCTCAGAAAATTGGACCCAAGGACCCAGCTATACCACTCCTGGGCATATACCTAGAAGATTCTCCAAAATGTAATAGGAACACATGCTTCATGTTCATAGGAGCCTTATTTATAATAGCCAGAAGCAGGAAAGAACCCAGACGTCCTCAACAGAGGAATGGATACAGAAAATGTGGTACATTTACACAACGGGGTACTACTTAGCTATTAAAAACAATGAATTCATGAAATTCTTAGGCAAGTGGAGGGAAGTAGAAAATATCATCCTGAGTGAGGTAACCCAGGCACAAAAGAACACACATGGTATGCACTCACTGATAAGTACATATTAGTCCAGAAGCTTGGAATACCCAAGATACAATTTACAGACCACATGAAGCTCAAGAAGAAGGAAGACCAAAGTATGGATACTTTGATCCTTCTTAGAAGAGGGAACAAAATACCCATCGCAGGAGATACAAAGTGTGGAGCAGAGATTGAAGGAAAGACCATCCAGACTGCCCCACATGGGGATCCATCCCAACTCAGACACTATTGTGGATGCCAGCAAGTGTTTGTTGACAGGAGCCTGATATAGCTGTCTCCTGAGAGGCTCTGCCAGAGCCTGGCAAATACAGAGGGGATGCTCTCAGCCAACCACTGGACTGAGCACAGGGTCCCCAATGGAGGATCTAGAGAAAAGGACCCAAGGAGCTGAAGGGGTTTGCAGACCCATAGGAGGAACAACAATATGAACCAATCAGTACCCCAGAACTCCCAAGGACTAAACCACCAACCAAAGAGTACACATGTAGGGACCCATGGCTCCAGCTGTATATGTAATAGAGGATGGCTTTTTTGGACATCAAAGAGAGGAGAGGCCCTTGGTCCTGAGAAGGCTCGATGCCCCAGTGTAGGGGAATGCCAGGACAGGGAAGCGGGAGTGGATGGGTTGGAACAGGAGTTTTTTCGGAGGGGAAACCAGGAAAGGGGATAACATTTGAAATATAAATAAAGAAAATATCTAATTAAAAAAAAAAGACAATTTATATGGTATTTAGGAAGTAGAATGGGATAGTAGATGGAATTTGAAACTGTAAACAGGATAACAGCATTTATTATTTAGTACTGATTCAAATGATAAAACTGAAATGTTACTTTTTTAAAAAAAGAGGGCTGTTTCATGTTATTGGGGCCAGGTGGATTATAAAACGGTTATATACAAGAAATAAAAGTAGACATACATACAACTATTCTAAAATTTGTGTGTGAGGGAGGAGTGATATGTGTGTATCCGGGACAGGGCAGGGAAGCACAGGACTTAGAAATTCAGGGATGCTGACTGCTAGAGAGCTGAAGCTAATGGAGGAATCAGAGGTGACCCCGACACTGCAGCCTATGGAACCCAGACATCAAGTGTTCACTGATGATGTATGAAAAGCACAAATGGTCTCACATCCTATTTCTTTTTCATTTTAGACAAAAAAGAGGAAAAAGTTTTGAAAATAAGATAAATTATCTTTTAAGTACAGCTGGCAAAGCATCCCATGTGAGTGCTCTTTAGGATGTCTTTCAGCTGATTTAGAAACCAGATGGAATCGCTTCCTCTTGTATGCTACTTTAAATACAACATACGTTCATATTGGTCAATAGACCATTTCATTTGTTTATCACTGCTCTCTAAAGCAGGCAAAACATGCACACCCATCTTTTTACAGGAAGAACATTTAGAAGCATTAAGTGACTCATGGAAGCTCAAACACTCAGGCAGAGAGCAGTCTGAGTAGCCCAGAGCTGAATCCAACTCTGCATAGCAGCTAAGAGGTGACCCAACAAGAAATCAGGAGTCATAGATGCAAACATCAACAATAGAATACAAGAGATGGAAGAAAGAATCTCAGGTGCTGAAGATTCCATAGAAAGCATCGACTCAACAGTCAAAGAAAATGCAAAATGCAAAAAACGCGTAACCCAAAACATCCAGGAAATCCAGGACACAATGAGAAGACCAAACCTAAGGATTATAGGTATAGATGAGAGTGAAGATTTGCAACTTAAAGGGCCAGTAAACATCTTCAACAAAATTATGGAGGAAAACTTCCCTAACTTAAAGAGAGAGATGCCGATGAACGTACAAGAAGCCTACAGAACTCCAAACAGACTGGACCAGAACAGAAATACCTCCCGTCACATAATAATCAAAACACCGAATGTTCTAAACAAAGAAAGAATACTAAATGCAGTAAGAGAAAAGGGCCAAGTAACATACAAAGGAAGACCTATCCGAATCACATCAGACTTCTCACCAGAGACTATGAAAGCCAGAAGATCCTGGGCAGATCTCATGCAGACACTAAGACAGCACAAATGCCAGCCTAGACTACTATACCCAGCAAAACTCTCAATCACCATAGATGGAGAGACCAAGTTATTCCATGATAAAACCAAATTTTCACAATATCTTTCCACAAATCCAGCCCTGCAACGGATAATAGGTGGAAACCTCCAATACAGGGAGAGAAACAACACCCTGGAAAAAATGAGATAATAACCTTCTTGAATCAAACCCAAAAGTAGATAACCACTCAAACATAAAGATAGCGTCAAGAATGGCAGATGGCAATAATCACTATGCCTTAATCTCTCTTAATATCAATGGTCTCAATTCCCCAATTAAAAGACATAGACTAGCAGACTGGATACGTAAACAGGACCCAGCATTTTGCTGCATGCAGGAAACGCACCTCAGTGTCAAAGACAAACACTACCTCAGAGTAAAAGGCTGGAAAACAATTTTACAAGCAAATGGCCCCAAGAAACGAGGTGGAGTAGCCATCCTAATATCGGATAAAATTGATTTTCAACCTAAAGTCATCAAAAAAGACACAGAAGGACACTACATACTGATCAAGGGAAAAATCCACCATCAAGAACTCTCAATCCTGAATATCTATGCTCCAAATGCAAGGGCACCCTCATTCGTAAAAGAAACTTTACTAAAACTCAAAGCACACATCGCACCGCACACAATAATAGTGGGTGACTTCAACACCCCGCTCTCTGAAATGGATCGTTCAGGAAAGCAGAAACTAAACAGGGACACAGTGAATCTAATTGAAGCCTTGGACCAAATGGAACTAACTGATATATATAGAACATTTCATCCTAGAGCTAAAGAATACACCTTCTTCTCAGCTCCTCATGGTACCTTCTCCAAAATTGACCATATAATTGGTCACAAATCAGACCTCAACAGATACAAGAAGATAGAAATAATCCCATGCCTCCTATCAGATCACTATGGAATAAGGGTGGTCTTCAATGGCAACAAAAACAAAAGAAAACCCACATACACATGGAGGCTGAACAATGCTCTACTCAATGATAACTTGGTCAAGGTGGAAATAAAGAAAGAAATCAAAGACTTTTTGAAAGTTAATGAAAATGAAGGCACAACATACCCTAACTTATGGGACACAATGAAAGCAGTGCTAAGAGGAAAATTCATAGCCCTGAGTGCCGCCAAAAAGAAACGGGAGACAGCATACACTAACAGCTTAATGGCACACCTGAAAGCCCTGGAACAAAAAGAAGCAAATACACCAAAGAGGAGTAGAAGGCAGGAAATCATCAAACTCAGGGCTGAAATCAATCAAGTAGAAACAAATAAAACCATACAAAGAATCAACAAAACGAGGAGTTGGTTCTTTGAGAAAATCAACAAGATAGATAAGCCCTTAGCCAGACTAACCAGAGGGCACAGAGATAGTATCCAAATTAATAAAATCAGAAACGAAAAGGGAGAGATAACAACAGAAACTGAGGAAATTCAAAAAATCATCAGATCCTACTACAAAAACCTGTATTCAACACAACTAGAAAATCTTGAGGAAATGGACAATTTCCTTGACAAATACCAAGTACCAAAATTAAATCAGGATCAAATAGACCATCTAAACCGTCCTATAACCCCTGAAGAAATAGAAGTTGTCATTGGAAGTCTTCCAACCAAAAAAAGCACAGGTCCAGATGGTTTTAGTGCAGAATTCTATCAGACCTTCAAAGAAGACCTAACACCAATACTCTTCAAACTGTTCCACAAAATAGAAACAGAAGGAACACTACCCAACTCGTTCTATGAAGCCACAATTACACTAATACCAAAAGCACACAAAGATCCGACAAAGAAAGAGAATCTCAGGCCAATCTCTCTTATGAATATCGATGCAAAAATACTCAATAAAATTCTTGCCAACCGAATCCAAGAACACATCAAAACGATCATTCACCACGATCAAGTAGGCTTCATCCCAGGGATGCAGGGATGGTTCAATATAAGGAAATCCATCAATGTAATCCACTACATAAACAATCTCAAAGAAAAAACCACATGGTCATCTCATTAGATGCTGAGAAAGCATTTGACAAAATTCAGCATCCTTTCATGCTAAAGGTCTTGGAAAGATCAGGAATTCAAGGCCCATATCTAAACATAGTAAAAGCAATTTACAGCAAACCAGTAGCCAGCATCAATCTAAACGGAGAGAAACTTGAAGCAATCCCACTAAAATCAGGGACTAGACAAGGCTGCCCTCTCTCTCCATATCTTTTCAATATAGTACTTGAAGTTCTAGCTAGAGCAATTAGACAACAAAAAGAGGTCAAAGGGATACAAATTGGAAAGGAAGAAGTCAAACTATCACTATTTGCAGACGATATGATAGTATACATAAGCGACCCAAAGAACTCCACCAGAGAACTCCTACAGCTGATAAACGACTTCAGCAAAGTGGCCGGATATAAAATCAACTCAAGCAAGTCAGAAGCCTTCCTATACTCAAAGGATAAGCAGGCTGAGAAAGAAGTAAGAGAAATA
The DNA here is from genome assembly GCA_036184795.1 of Tokudaia tokunoshimensis. Lineage (NCBI taxonomy): Eukaryota > Metazoa > Chordata > Mammalia > Rodentia > Muridae > Tokudaia > Tokudaia tokunoshimensis. The sequence continues at coordinate 53,293,293 of BTHU01000011.1, read as the reverse complement.
ATACCCTTTACGATAGCCACAAACCATATTAAGTATCTTGGCGTGACGCTAACCAAACAAGTGAAAGATCTGTATGACAAGAACTTCAAGTCTCTGAAGAAAGAAATTGAAGAAGACCTCAGAAGATGGAAAAATCTGCCATGCTCATGGATTGGCAGGATTAATATAGTAAAAATGAGCATCTTACCAAAAGTAATACACAGATTCAATGCAATCCCCATCAAAATCCCAACTCAATTCTTCATAGAGTTAGAAAGAGCAATTCAAAAATTCATCTGGAATAACAGAAAACCCAGAATAGCTAAAACTATTCTCAAAGGGGAAGTGATTTGGAATGTAAATTAAAAAAATAAAATTAAATTAAATTTAAAAAAAAAAAAAAAGAGATCTGGTGTGAGAGAATTAGTTCATGGATATATGATAAAAAAAAAAAAAAGAGTAAAAGAACCTCTGGGGGAATCAGTATCCCGGACCTCAAGCTGTACTACAGAGCAATAGTGTTAAAAACTGCATGGTATTGGTACAGTAACAGACATGTAGATCAATGGAACAGAATTGAAGACCCAGAAATGAATCCACACTCCTATGGTCACTTGATCTTTGACAAAGGAGCTAAAACCATCCAGTGGAAAAAAGATAGCCTTTTCAACAAATGGTGCTGGCTCAGCTGGAGGTCAACATGCAGAAGAATGCAAATTGACCCATCCTTATCTCCTTGCACTAAGCTCAATTCTAAGTGGATCAAAGATCTCCACATAAAACCAGACACACTGAAACTAATAGAAGGGAAACTAGGGAAGAACCTTGAACATATGGGCACAGGGGAGAATTTCCTGAACAGAACTCCAATAGCTTATACTCTAAGATCAAGAATAGACAAATGGGACCTCATTAAATTACAAAGTTTTTGCAAGGCAAAAGACACCGTCAAAAAGACAAAGCGGCAACCAACTAACTGGGAAATGATCTTTACCAACCTTACATCCGACAGAGGGCTAATATCCAAGATATACAAAGAACTCAAGAAGTTAAACTCCAGAGAGGCAAGTAACCCTATTAAAAAATGGGGTACAGAGCTCCACAAAGAGTTCTCACCTGAAGAATATCTAATGGCTGAGAAGCACCTAAAGAGATGTTCATCATCCTTAGTCATTAGGGAAATGCAAATCAAAACAACCCTGAGATTCCATCTCACACCAGTCAGGATGGCTAAGATCAAAAACACAGGAGACAGCAGTTGTTGGCGAGGATGTGGAGAAAGAGGAACACTCCTCCACTGCTGGTGGAATTGCAGGCTGGTACAACCACTCTGGAAAGCAGTCTGGCGGCTCCTCAGAAAACTGGGCATGACACTTCCGGAGGATCCGGCTATACCACTCCTGGGCATATACCCAGAGACTTTACCTGCATGCAATAAGGACACATGCTCCACTATATTCATAGCAGCCTTATTTATAATAGCCAGAAGCTGGAAAGAACCCAGATGTCCCTCAACGGAGGAATGGATTCAGAAGATGTGGTATATTTACACAATGGAATACTACTCTGCAATTAAAAACAATGAATTCACGAAATTCCTAGGCAAATGGTCAGAACTTGAAAATATCATCCTTAGTGAGGTAACCCAATCACAAAAGATCACACATGGTATGAAGTCACTGATAAGGGGATATTGACCCAGAATCTCAGAATACCCTAGACACAATCAGCATATCAATAGATTTCTAAAAAGATGGAAGGAGAGACCCCTGGTCCTGGAAAGACTGGATGTAGGGGAACGCCAGGACAGAGTAATGAGAGGGGGTTGAACGGAGAAAAGAGGGAGGGAAGGGGGCTTATGGGACTTTCGGGGAGGGAGGAAACGGGAAAGGGGAAGTGATTTGGAATGTAAATTAAAAAAATAAAATAAAATAAAATTAAAAAAAAAAAAAAAAAAGAGGTGACCCAACTGTGCAAGAACAGGTGTAAAAATGGACAATGGTCAAGAAGAATAGGCAGACAATGAAAATGCCATTAGAAGTTGCAGGATTGTTATGAACCTGTGAAGCAGCTTGATGTGTTTGCCAGTTTCTAACACAGTAAAACTTAACAGTAAGCTAACTTTGAAAAAAAAAAAAAAACTCAGAATGCCATGGACTGTAACAAAGACTGTAGAGTGTAGAGGTAAAACTTACAATATTTTTTGATTTTCAAAAACTGCTAAAGTAGAGAAAACATCCACTCAACTGTCAAATCGATGTGAGACTAAGAAGAGAGGGGTCTGCCTATGGGGCGCTAGCAATCCTAGGACGCAGGAGCCTGGGGCAGGAGGGCTCTAGGCTTGAAGACAGCTTGGATCACATAGGAAGACCCTGTCTCAGAAAACAAGCAAACGACACACACAAAGTGAGAAAGGAACTTGAGAGTTCTGTCTATGAAATCTGAAGACAGACAGTTCTGGAATTCATAAACACAGAGAATGGTTCTGAAGAAAGACCATAATGAGCAAGCAGCAAACACGTTTAGTTCAGGCATGTCAGAAACAGATGTTAGGTTTTAAAACTCAGAGTTATATCAAAGATCCCCCCAAAAGAAAACTCCTAGCATGGTCAGTTCAATATACAGGAGGATATGGCACCCTTCTACTCTATCTTACGGCAGAGTTGACTTCAGAAAGGTTTTGTGACATTCCAGGCCCTTCAACACTGAGAGCACAGCCCACTCTAAAGTAAAATACACACTGACTTTCCCTACAGTGTGCAGCTGAGTTCCACAGTGAACCTCTTTTCTATTTATGTGGGCACATATGTATGCTGCAATTATGCTACTCCAAGGGGCCACGGCCTGCCTTTTACACACTGCTATGTGTGCAGTACTGCCCCACACCCTCTGTCCCATCCACAACCACTCACTCAGTTTTCCTTGAAATTTTAGCTCAAACATTCTTTCAGAAGAAAATTTCCCTAATGCCCTTGCCAAGGTCTAGTTTCCTTATTAAACACTTGGATAGCATTCTCTTTCTTCTGGTGGTTCACAATACTTAAAAGAGTGTTAGGTCCCTGGAAATGGAGTTATAGGTGGCTATGAGCTGCCGTGTAGATGCTGGGAATCAAACCCTGTCCTCTGCGAGAGCACCAACTGCTCTTTTCCTCTGAGGCATCTCTCCAGCCCCCACAACTTAAAAATTTTACATTTATCATGTGATAATGATTTTAATTAAATGAAGCTGTAGGGACCAGGATCATACTTTGTTTTACAGTCCATCTCCAGCTCCAAATATGGCCAATGGTATTTTATACAGGGTTAAATATTCATGGAGTAAATAAATATATTTAATTTTATGATCTCAAAACACTATAGCACGCAAACCCACCACAAAACCATGCCCTGTACTCTAAAACCCATAAAATTCATCAGAGACAGCAAATTAATCACTCAATCATTAAATAAAAAACTAAGAGTGAAATTACCCCTTCCCCCCTTTTTAGTATTAGACACTTTACTAAACTACTATTTTAAAACTTCACTTTCTGTGGCCACTTTTAATATTATCTACAAAAATCAACATTAGCTGTTATGTCAACACAAATCTTACTAGGTAGGGCCACTTCCTTATCTTTCTTCTTTCTTTTTCTTTTTTTTGGTTTTACATAGAGTTTACAACACCAAAAGATAAAGGTTTGATACAGTAACCATGGCATCTGGTTGGTATGGGGCATTCTACTGCCCATGTCATATTCTGCACCTCCTCATGCACAGTATTTACACTCAAGCACTGCTGCTAGCAGCGGAGCCTCCCAGAGGCTGAAGCAGCAGTGTGTGTGCTGGAGACAGCTGTGCTAGTGTACGTGTTCCATATGGGAGCACACTGAGCTTTTGAACTGGCAGAAAGAAAGCAACTCAGCCAAATGCTACTGAAAGCCCTCAGCTTGCTGCACAGTTCTTCCCACAGCTCTCCTTCTGAACACACTACAGATTTTTCAGAACTAAACATGTAACTTATAGGCTACTTTAGTTTTTAAGGCTAAAGTATATGATGCTGCCGGTGTGCTCACTGAAATTTCTCTTCCAATCTGTACCACAGCAATAGGAGTGCTGCTCTTTGTTCAACTACCTGTTTATAATCGTGGCAAAAACGTCCAAGAGGAGTCACATTGGGCTTAGGACGGACAAGCAACTGTGGTATCTTTGCACTGCTGCACACAGGTATGCTGCTGCACACAGGTATGCTGCTGCACACAGGTATGCTGCTGCACACAGGTATGCTGCTGCACACAGGTATGCTGCTGCACACAGGTATGCTGCTGTACACAGGTATGCTGCTGCACACAGGTATGCTGCTGCACACAGGTATGCTGCTGCACACAGGTATGCTGCTGCACACAGGTATGCTGCTGCACACAGGTATGCTGCTGTACACAGGTATGCTGCTGCACAAGCAAAGCAATCTAAGAAACCGTCCCAAGAACCCAGGAGAGATCACCCGCAGACCACACCTCACACTGACAGTGAACATATCATAGCGATGGCCATGCTGTGAGCCCTATCTTTTTTCTTAAGTGAACCCCTTGAGAAGCACTAGGTCAGAGCTCTGGGGACTGCCTGTACTCCAACCCTGGCTTATTACTTTTTACTTGCTTGTTTCAATTTCTATCTGTAAAACAGAGGAAAAAGTACGTCATGAGCTTATTATAGAGGAAGTCACATGTGCATCTCAATTACTCTGAAAAGAGACTGACATCAGCAAACTTGTCAGCTACTGTTTTCTTCTACATTTATTCCATCTACATAGTCCATTCTTAAGAGAAAACAAGAGCTCGAGTATTCAAATGTATCAACTGGGAGTTCACAGAACAAGACATGAGAAGTCTATTTGATGAGGACTGACGAATTCACCCTTTCTAAACAGGCAAAATCAAAACAATATAGAACACCTTCATGGAGAAGGTGTTAACAATGGCAACAACTTTTAATTTGTTTTTATATAAAAATAGGCAAAAACTCCAAGTGTTTTTCTTGTTACAATGACACCATGCCTTCTAGTGCTGAAAAGGTAAAGTTCTTTGCTTTGTAAGCCGAGGAACATTTTAAATCAATGTCAAGTGGCCTTATTCTGGCTGGAAAAGCTCTGGGCTGCCTGTTCTATCCTTCACCATGGTATGCTGACAATGGTCCGTGCTCCTGCCTCCCGTCCCATGCTCTGTCTGCCCTTGTCTCTCTCTTTGGAAGCCCAGCAGCGTTTTCTTCACTGCTTTAATTTAAAATGTTACTTTCCACATTACTCTACCTTCCATACTAGATTTGTCTACACACTTTTTACTTATAACACATAGAAATAGCTCAGTAAATATTTTCTGGATGAACGAATGAGTAGGTTAATTTCTTAAGGAATAGTATGACATAGGAGCACAAGCCATGAAAGCAAAGAGTATGACCGAATTAGAGAGAAGTGGGGGGCGGAGAGGGAGGAGAGAGAAAAGAGCTAAAGAGTGTTTTGATCATTGGATTCATAGAAATGAATTCCAAACACTGGTACGAATCCCAAGCAGCTAAACATGATGAGAGAGGAGTGATTATAGAGATTTATTTTTGTTAGGTTGTGTGTCTCTGACTTAAACCTTTACATAAAAGCCAGGATTAAATCTTAGTGACTGGCCTTTGTGCTAGCTTCCTTATATAATGAGCAGAGTGACGACACTTAGAAAGTAGAGGAAGAAAAGAATAAATCGGAGCCAGTATTGTAGTTTGATGTTTTCACTACTTCCTGCAACATTTTTTTCCAAGACTATTTTATTGATTTATTTATAATTATGGTATCATTTTTTTTGTCAATAGCACCTTTGCCTATTTCTGCTTTCTTCGTATTTTGTTGAATAAAACTATTATGATTTATGCATTTCTTGTTCCACATTTTATGAATATTAATGCTGCAGTGAACATTTTTATGTAATTTTTAAATAGGAAATGTGATCCTGGTAGTACCCTTCCTTGTTTCTTTTAGGCGTCACAGGAGAACTCCCTATGCATAAACAAGTTTGAAATTTTTCATTTCGTACAAATATGTAATCTTTTGTCATAGCCTTTCTATGAGCCATCTGTCATGTATACGCACCTTTTATGTAAGCCTTTTCTTATGTATTTCTAACTTATCACGCCCAGTGTTACAAAGGCCTGGGAAACACGCATGGCCTCCTGTCTCAGCCGTGCTTCCCTGAGGAAGGCTCCCTTTCAGAACACTCACTCCACCACGGGCCTCACATTTCTATGACGTTAACACAACGCCTAAATGAGAATGACAAAATCCTACATAATTACATTAATTAGCAAGAAAAACACATGAGATACTTACCACTGGTTTGACAATGTTGGAAAGAATTGCTTCAAATGCTTTAGTTTCTTCATCTTTTTCTTTAAAAGAATTAAAAAAAAAAAAGTTAGATGCAAAGTTCTTGTCCTCTCCTCTGGTTGTTTTCTAGTTTTTAATCCTTAGTCACACACAGGTGTTCTTCACAGTTCATCTGCTTTGGTTTCTATTGTAACTGTTACTATCACTCAAACCGTGCGCATGTGTGCATGCAAGTATGCATGGAGACGCCCCCTGACGAGGCTGACCTTACATAGAATGCACTCTCCTCACAACAGAAACACCCTCCCTCCTCTACAGTCTGCTTGCCCTTCTCACATCCTTTTCACTGTTCTGCTTTGGGCTCAGTGCAGTCTAAGATGGCTTGGCTCTTACAACTTTCCTGCCTCAGTCTCCCAAGTACTGGGATTACGGACATGCACCACCACACCTGGCTTTGATTGGTGAACTAAATACTTGACCATAGTCGCCCAGACAGATGCAATCTGATATAATTCATAGCAACCACTGACAGAAAACAAAACAAAACAAAAAAGCCAAAAGATAAAAACAACAACCAAAAAATCCTTTAGCCCAACTCATTTGGGACATTAGTGCCAAAAAGGATATTCAGACAGTCTCCAGAACTGGAGAACATTTTAGTAAATGTTAACATACAAATCATGAAGCCATTAAAGCATTGATTAAAATGTGCAGAATGAATGTTAAGGAAGATGAAGGTGAGCATATTAATACTTTTGATATTGCTCCCGAAGCTGGGCGCATCCTAGTTGCTGTCACATTAATCAGCTGCATCATTTGATTATGGAACACAGTAAGAATTAGGAGTATCACATTAGACAAGTACATTCAAGGACTAAGAAAATTAAGCTGTTAGTATTTGTGAAAAGGCATGTTAGTCTGCCTCACAGGCACATTTGATGAAATATAGTATGGTCTACCTTTAGAAGTTAAAACAGGCAACAGTATCAAGGAAATCTATGGAAATTAAGATAGGCATCAGTGAGAGGCTTAGCACATAGTCAAAGTACCTGGGCAAAAACCTCACACTTGAGACAGGGAGACAGGCTACTGTTAACCGAGCTTATATTTACCTATAGAGACTTGAGTCTAATACATGATAAAAAGTAGAGTTTATATGGTAACAGTCACATGTTAGGAGAAGGATCCAAAGAAAAAGTAAAACCTCTGAAGCAAAGGGAAGGAGGATACTATAACTAACTATGGAACATGCAGAAAGGATTGGTTAATAACATAACTAGTTATCATGTATTCATATATAAAGAGGCTGGAAAAAATAAAGTTTTGGTAAAAGGTAAGACAGCCTTATAAAAGGACCAGAAACAGAAGAAATGGCATCTTTGTTAGTAAGTTTTCATATCAAAGGAAACTTCTCAACTAGTAACATTTATAATTATGTGAAATTACTTAAAACATTTCTCACAGTTAGGGAAGTGCTAGGCTATGAATTTGTGTGGTTCAGGATGAGATGGTTGAAGGGTGAAGATATAATTTTAGCAGTTTAAATGAAAAATATGAGAGACACTCGTATCCAGAGTTACCTTCTATTTCTGGGTCAGCTTGTGTACAGCCTCTCCCGCGCCCCGATCTGTTTCTTGCAGATCCTGTGTTCACACCACTGGCATTCTGTCCTTTTATGAGTCCATTGTGTTCGCTGATGGGAGAAGGGCATTTCTGAGGTGATGGTGGAGGGCTACTCATTTTATCTTTCTGTGTTCCTTGGCGATCCTTTAATTTTTTCTGCAAACGTTCATATGTTTTACTTGATCTTTCATCTCTAAAGTTGGACCTGCCATGTGTAGAGTGAGCATCTAAAAGAAGTAGAACACAAGTGTTAAAAATACCACATTCTCCAAATGGATCTGTCACAATAAAAGTACAGGCAGTGAGCCTATAATCTCATATAAAATATTATGAGTAGCGATTCTGCAAAACAAAGCTATTTCTATGTCTCCACTAACAGACTCAAGATTTGTGACTTGGTTACAGCTCTATGTAAGTTAGTACAGACATTTTTTTCCTTAACCATTTTCCCAACTATCTCTCCAGAGGATGACCACAGTGGTCTGTGAGCCTTCACTGTACTGTTAGCGATTACCTCTCAACCTTCTTCAATCTCAACCATATAAAATGGGAAAAAGATGTCACCAGTCTAAATTATAATTCTAAAACAGAAAATCATCACTGAAAAAGCTGCAGGAGTTAGCAAACAAGAATTAATTGGAACGTTAAATTTATGTTTTAATTTTGTATCTGAAATATGTACTATTTAAATATGAAATATTTAAAAGCCTAACAAGTCCCATTAGCAGTGCTTTACAAAAATTAGCATAATATTCTTGAAGTGAATATTGTAAGGATATACAGGATTTACTCTTCATATGAACCAACAAAACTCTCAGAAAGAAACAAAGGAGTATATTTGAATGACCTTGGGTTTGTAATACTTTTTAGATAAGACATAAACAATATAAACAAAGCAAAACAAACAGGACATTACCAAAATTAGGAACTTTTTTCTATGAAGGGATATCACAGGGGAAGTGAAAAGACTATGGGGCGGGGGCACCTGCAAACCATGGATTTGATAACATAACCATAAAATGCCAATTCTATTATAGAATGAATATTTACATAGCCAATGAGCATCAACAAAATAAGAAAAAGGAAATCAAAACAAAAAATCAAATAAAATTCTCAAGCAACAAGATGATTATGAAAGAAAGTACATTTTAGCAAGGACATGGAAAAACTGGACCCTCATACACTGTTGTTAGGGAAAGAAAATGGGGGAACCAGGGAGCAGACAGCATGGCACGTGCTATTCACACATGCCCCAGCCCTCCTACTCAGAAGTATAAAATATGCTGGCACTGAGACCTGTAAACGTCTGCAACAGCATCACTAACAGTCAGTCAAAATATCAAATGTCATCAACTAATGAATGGATGGTACAAAGTGTAATGTGCACACAAGTCTAAACTTCAACCACAAAGCTGATGAAATGCTACTGCAAGTCACAACATAGACGAATCTCAAGTTAAAAACCCAGGCAGAAAATATCACATCTTACATGAACATTATAAATGCATGTCAGTGAAAAGTCTGGAACAGGCAAAAACACAGAGACAGACAGTAGCTGAAGTGCTGGGGCAAAAGAAATCAGGACAGATTACTTGAAGGGTTCTCTCTGGGATGGCAAAAAGGGCTTAGAATTACAGATTCTCTCATCTAAAAATCTGAAACCTGAAATGCTCCCAAGTCTGGAACTTCAAGTGCTGTTAAGACAATAGAAAATGCCACACCTAAATGGTGATGGGCTGTGCAAAATTATTAAATATTATATGAAAATAATCATCAGGGTATGTGTATAAAAGAGTTTTGTGTTACAATTCCTTACATCCCATTCCTAAAATATCTTGTGTATTAGTATACATGTGCATGTAAAATATCCAGATTTGGAAGCACTTCAGATAAAGGACAATCTATAGAAGAAAAAAAATGTACAAATAAATTCTATTCTTTGTAGAATACAGTAAACAGAAAATTACATTGAAATACACAGTTAAAAATGACTAATGTTATGTGAAAACTATATTTAGTACCCTTTTTTAAACTGTAGTTTGATTACACATTTGCATTTACGTTTTATCTATTCAACATAAAATAAGAGTATCCATGGAGAAAATAAAGACTATGTTGTAACAGAGTGAGTCTGAGAGAATTAAATTACAACAGCTAACTAACAGGAACTTTCAGGGACAATCTTTCTGAACCCCAGCTCCTTCTGTATCTTGGGAATGTTACTGCAGAATGATACGAGCTAATGTATTCATACGAACGATGTACAGTGAAGTCTGATCTCCATAACAGTATGGATAACAATGAAATGTTTCATTGGTGCCATTCTGAGAATCTAAACATGTGAGTGGACAGGAAGTGTTTACTGACTAATGTAATATTCCCGAACAGAGAGCCTTGAAAGTGATGCTTGTCTTCCACCACCCTGAGCTGGCTGGTGCATTTATGCCCTTCACTTTCCTTCAGAACACTGTGAAATGTAACAAAGTGCACATTTTTACTTATTACCTAGAGATTGTGCTACACCGTTTTTATTTAAATTGAAGATGCTGCAGGTATGTTCTAGCAATAGAATAGGAAGGTGTATCAGAAAAGGAGATTCTCATAGAAGATATAAAACTTGATCTACAAGTAGAAAGGTACTGTTTAAAGCCATAGCAAAGAAAAAGATCATGAAGATTATTGAGTTGTGTATGTACACGCATTAGTCTTGTCTTTTCAGCAATTTATTAACTGAAGGTAACTTTGGGCTTCTCAATTCCTCATAGAATCCAGGAATTTTTGTAGTAGCATCACAGCATTTAAGGTTTAAAAAAAGCTAAAGGTTTAAAAATCTCCTTAGAGGAGACCTGTCGTCTAACATGACCCTGCTAAATATTCTGTCTGATGTCAATCACATCCTGATTTTTTGTTTAACTGTTTGCTGGAGACCTGTTGCATCCTGAAGACAAAGTTCTCGGGTAACAGAAACACACTGTGCTATCGTTACCATGTGTAGTTTCCTTTCTATGACACGAAGCAAGCATCTCTATGTCCAAGTAAGGGATGGCCACAACAAGGCAGAGATGTTTGAGATATCTTACCGACATCTGCATATACTTGTGAAGACTGATACTGTGGCATATACTGTGTTGCCATGTCGCCAGCTCCAGTCACTGGTGAGTACATATGGCGTGGTGGAGGGGGCATCATGGTTGGGACAGGAATGAATCCAGGCAGAGGAGGATGTGGGGAGCGGTGGATAACTGTGTGGCCACCAGGATGAAACTCTGGTGATTGTGGAACCACAACGACTCTCCGAACACCATTGTCTTCAATAACCTATAAAATGAACATCAGGTTACAAGTCTCTTTGAATGTACTTGAGTAAAAACATGTGTACTATTAGGAATCAAAAGACTGAGAGTAACCATGAAAAAAATGTACTCGACATATTAGGGACTAAATCAGCACTAAACAACAAAGCAGTTCTTGCTATACAATATGAATGTTATCTAAAGCAGATCTTAAAATACCAATGGGAGTAGCTACACTATGAATTAACACTAAGCTGGGATACTGGCTTATATATTAGATACATTTGGTGATTTGGGCACAAGGGGAGGGGGTCAAGAATTTTGTTTTCTGTATCATAACTGAGGGTGGATCAAAAACAAGCTGTAAGAAGACTAAAGAGCACCACATATCTTAGGTCCAGGTTAATAAAAGTATTTGTGGCATTGCACCTTAAAATTATATTTCCCCTTGTCTGGAACTCAGCAGGGTGTGTTGCTGTATACTTGAAATCTTACTACCAGAGGCTGAGGCACTAGGATCCATCCCAGAGTTCCATTCCAGCCTGGTCTACACAGTGATATTCTCTCTAAAGAAATCAACAAACCAAAAAATGCTCCCTATTCTATACTGCCACATTCTAAAGTATTACAACTCTGAGAATCAATTTTTTAAAAAATAAGCAATCCCCCTGGATCTCACAGGACCTTTAGGAATGTGAGGGCTTTAGGACAGACAGGAAGGCTGAAAAGGTATAAGATTTTTAATCTCAAAATTAGGAATCCTTTCACAATGAATGGTTAATAATATATCCAGCACTTCAGAAAAACAGAAAAATTATTATATAAAAGTGTTCATTTAAAAACAAATCCTTTTATATTTAAGGATAGCAAGTCTTGTATTTGGTAAGTATGGCATCTGTATGTGGATACAGATCAACCTGAGTTACTTTCTACTGAAGTGTCACAGTATTCCTCGACAACACTGGACTGGAATACCAAATGAATTCACTGTTTATGTGTCATATGTTTAGCATATATACTACACAATGCATGTTATTTCTATGTACTGCTGAGTCTGCACTGTATCCCCCTTCCAGTGAAATGAAATGAATGCCTCAAATCTTCAGGCAAATGTATAGTATGCACAGCACATGGAAGCAGATGTATCTGGAACCAACCTGAAGGGAGTCTGGAGTGGCAGATACCTTTTCAGCCTCAACTCTAAAAGAATGTACATTAGTGAGATCTTAAAACAGACTGAGTGAACTAGACCCCAATATCTGCCATGACAGCACTCCCTCTGCTTTCCTTCTCACTCCTAACTCCTAGAAGACAACTCACCCTGAAAGGATTTTTAGTTCTCAGTATTGTTCCAATTATCTTTCCCTGCTTTGTGTCTTTGTGTGGTATGCATGTGTTCATGTTCTCATGTATGTAGGGTGAAGGTGTATGTGCATATATGCGTCTCTGTGGAAGCCTGAGGTTAATGTCAGGGGTCTTAATTATCCTTCTGCCTTATTATTTTGAGGTGGGGTCTCTTAATTGAATGCAAAGCTTGCTGACCACCCAGTCCTACTACTAGCTGGCCTCCCCTGCTTCTGCATTCTCAGGCATTCATGTGGTTCAGTCCACCTGCTTCTGAGGCAAGTGCCCATGAGCCATCTCCACAGCAGTCAGCTTTTCTAATCTATTTTTCTTCTTCACCAAATCCCACACTCTAGCTGCAGTGAGGACGGTCTTGACAATGAGTTACCATTCTGTATCTCGTCCTTCTGTTGAGGTTATTTTCCTTTTCATTTTGTTTCCTCTTAATCTATAAACAGGTGAATCCTGTCTTCCATCCAAATCCAAATATAACATTATCTCTTCCATTTAAAAAGTATTTTGGGGCAAAACAAAGAAATCAACCATTTAGAAGAATTTTGTGCAACATAGTGATATGGCCTAGAGTTTTCTAATCCAGAGTTCACCGTGCCCTCTAGAGAACATCTGGTTGTGTTTGGGGACTTTTTGGGGTCTTAGTGGAGTACAGAGGTCAGGATTGCTGCCATTTGTCTTTTAACATAGGGGATGAATCTGGTATAAAAATTACCCAGAGAAAATGTCTACAGAAGCAGGTCTAGAAATCATGACACAGCCTTCTATTTGATAGGATTATTTGGCTGCTGACTTGAGAATAGAGACATGAAAGACAAAAGTGAGGAAAGTTAAGAAAGCCACCACTGTCACCTAGGCAAAAGCTGATGGCAGGTTACTGTGGGCTACAGGGGGTAGGTCAGGGTGCAGGCAGGAAGGGTTTAGAAGTGGCCCAAATATGCATGTATTTAAAGTCAAGAAATTAGCGGACAATTTCATGTGGGAAGAGAGGGTAAGACTGTGCCCACTAACTGTGATGAGCAAGGCTGGGGCAGAACAAGTTAAGTTTATGGGGTTTAGCATTCAGAGTTTTCAAAAGGATTCAAGGGTAAGAATTTTATTAATTTCTAAGACATCTAAGTGGAAATGTCCAGTAGACTGGTAAGAACCAGTTTGTAGTTCCAGAAAGATCAAAGGACAGCCTGTGCAGCAGAAAGAAACTACAATTCCTTTGTGGAGTTTAGAAGTTTGTTAATAGGTGTTAAGGGAAGGCTCAACCTGTAAAAAGCTTCTACGTCAGGTAGACGGACAATAAGAATTGACCACTGATCTAGCTAATGGGTTATAAAACTGTGACCACATGAAAAGTTTTGGGAAATTCAGAGGGAAAACTAGCTGGGCTGAGTTTAAAAGAGAAAATGGAGAGAATTAGAGCTCACAGCACAATTTTGTAAGTCTTGCAAAGGGGAATACAGAAACAGGTTATGGCTGTTAAGAACAGTGGACTGGAGACATTTTATTTGTTTTTCATTGTTCATTGTAAATTATTTAATTCTTATAACAATACTGTAAATTAGATACTATTATCTCTATTTTAGCTGGAGAAATCCAGGCATAGGGATGGTAAATAAACTGCCCAGGGGCATACAGGTAGCAGTGTGTAGGAACTAATGTTAGAAATCAGGCAATTTGACTCCTAATTCCATATTCTTACTAAAGCAGAGGACAAGCTGAGGAGAATGAAGAATTATTACTAAATTGTTTCACAGCTTTAGTTTGATCAATGTAAGTTCAGTGGATGATGGAATATGAACATATTTGGTGTCACTGAGTCCTACACCGAAAATTGTTAAGTTGGAAAAATATACGCTAAGTGTTTTTTTTTTTTTTTTAACCACAATAACAAAAGCTAAACTATAACAGCAGAAATGCCATTGGGAAACACAAGCCAAACCAAACCAAAAAACCAACACAAAAGCAACAAAGATCAGGACCAGAACCAAAAGAGCACAGACCACTTCAGCACTTCAATGAATGATGTAGGAGGCTATAACTTCAGAGCAAGGCCCAGAGACCTCAAAATTGCCTAAGGTCTCCAGAGGCCTAGCTGCTCAGAAACAGCCAGCATGTACACACTGGATTTCACATCAGCCGGTCCTCTGGCTGTGAGGAGTACAGTAAAAGCAGTAAGGTAAGGTAGATTGCTAATAAAATTAAAACACAAGAGAAGTAATTCCTTAACTACAGGTACCATCTAATCTTAATTAGGCAAAGCTTCATTTCTTCCATTGAAGACAGAAAGGTTGTGCTCAGTATTTGGCATTTTATACTGCAGTATGTGCTTTCCTGGCCTCAGTGACCAGTCTAACATCAATCTGTTTTGTTTTTCTTATTACCGGGAATAGTACTGGATTTTTTTTTTTTAAAGAAATGACTTGTATTATTAGAAATATAAACACTCAGTTCAATTAGAAACTTCACTGCCACATTCTAAAGTATTACAACTCTGAGAATCAATTTTTTAAAAAATAATCAATCCCCCTGGATCTCACAGGACCTTTAGGAATGTGAGGGCTTTAGGACAGACAGGAAGGCTGAAAAGGTATAAGATTTTTAATCTCAAAATTAGGAATCCTTTCACAATGAATGGTTAATAATATACCCAGCACTTCAGAAAAACAGAAAAATTATTATATAAAAGTGTTCATTTAAAAACAAATCCTTTTATATTTAAGGACAGCAAGTCTTGTATTTGGTAAGTATGGCATCTGTATGTGGATACAGATCAACCTGAGTTACTTTCTACTGAAGTGTCACAGTACTGTGTTTTAATTTTATTAGCAATCTAACTTACCTTTTCACTCATCACCACACTGACTCTTAGGTGACTTCCTCAAATCTTTGCTTCCTTCCCAGGCTTGACAAGCTCCCCACCTTCAAGTTTTAAATGATAAATACTGTACCTGAGCACTCTGCCAGG
The DNA here is from genome assembly GCA_036184795.1 of Tokudaia tokunoshimensis. Lineage (NCBI taxonomy): Eukaryota > Metazoa > Chordata > Mammalia > Rodentia > Muridae > Tokudaia > Tokudaia tokunoshimensis. Next base: position 53,277,737 of record BTHU01000011.1, on the reverse strand, counting down.
AAATCCCTATTTCCTGACAGCCAAGTGCTTGTACATGTGCGCACGCACGCACACACACACACACACACACACACACACACACACACACACACACACCCCAAGTCAGCACACAGCCTCCACCTTCTCCTCATCTGAACTCCTGTTTAAGTTTTCTTCTAGTCTTTCCAGAGCCCTGCTCTTCCTGTTTCCAGACCCCCGCTCTGGCTGTTTTCCAAAGACAGCATCAGGACCCACTAGGATGCAGAAGCTTTGAAGAATGTACCGATTCACCACTGGCTGCTGACATAATTTAAACTTAAAAAGCAAGCACAGCTTAAAAGAGTAACTTGAAACTTATAATTAAACTAACATGGGTCTTGCCCCACTTTACAAAATCTACAGTCCTACAGGACCCTCTCATCTGAACCACCACCTCCATGGCACTAAAAGCAACAAGATTAATGGCTAAGGGGGTTCTGCTTTATATCCCAGGCTATCCTTGAATCTGGTCACCCTGTTTCTACCTCTTAAGCCCTGAATTAGTTATGAGCTACCATGTCTGGCTCAAGAAGACTGTATGCATGTGGAGGTCAGTGGCTGACACGAGAGGTCTTCCTTAACAGACAGAAGCCCATGTACCACTTTTTTTTACTTTAGTAAAGTCTTTCACTAAAGCCAGTGTTCTCCAATTCTGTTGGTCTAGCTACTCAGCGTGTGCTGGGGAATCATCTGTCTCTGTCTTCAAATGCTGGAATCACACCTCACCCCTCCTGATTATTTTTTTATGAAGGTGCTAGGGGATTTAACTCTGGTCCCCAGGCTCGTCAGCAAGTACCTTGACTACTATGCCACCTGGTAACCCAAGGAGAATTTTTGATGATGCCATCCAAGAGTGACAGTCAGGTATTTTATAAACTTTTCAGTAAGTCATTAACTTCATTACTAAAATATTAAGTTATTCCCTGTTCCAATGCAAGGCTCTTAAGTAATAAGTTCATATTTGTCAGTGTCTTAGTCAGGGTTTCTATTTCTGCACAAACATCATGATCAAGAAGCAAGTTGGGGAGGAAAGGGTTTACTCAGCTTACACTTCCACAATGCTGTTCATCACCAAAGGAGGTCAGGACTGGAACTCAAGCAGGGCAGGAAGCAGGAGCTGATGCAGAGGCCATGGAGGGATGTTTCTTACTGGCTTGCTTCCCCTGCCTTTCTCAGCTTGCTTTCTTACAGAACCCAAGACTACCAGTTCAGGGATGGCATCACCCACAATGGGCCCTCCCCACTTGATCACTAATTGAGAAAATGCCTTACAGCTGGATCTCATGGAGGCATTTTCTCAATTGAAGCTCCTTTCCCTGTGATAACTCCAGCCTGTGTCAAGTTGACAACACACAACCAGCCAGTACAGTCAGTGAGTTGCAGTTTCTTCTGTTCTTGTCACCATTTGCTTTTTTTTACATTTTACATCTGTTTCACTTTGTTCCCCTTTTGCTATTTTAATTTCTCTGGCAAATTTTTCTGCCTCTAAGTTGTATGTCAGTCTCTTACAGCCTTCCCTTTCTTGTTAAGGAGTATTAACAGCTTCTTATTATATCCAACAGAAAGAACAGGCTCCAGAGCTTATCAATAAGAAAGGTATATATATGATCTTGGCTTACAAACCACAAAGCATCTTTTCTAAGCAGCCTGTATGGTTGGAAGCTTTCTTCCTGCCTTTGAAGAGCAAACATACTAGAAATCTAACAACTGAGGTTGCTCACAGTATAAAATGGTAAAAGGAGACTAAACAGTGGTTACTAATATGTGTGCCACTTCATTCCTGCCAAGCCAAACATCCTGCATTTTCTTATAGCCATACATATGCCTCGATCTTTCCTTCTACTCCTGGCTTCTTGATGTGCTAGCGTTATGCTCATGTGTCAGGCTTTGGACAAGGTGTCAAGTGCTTTAGCTGTGAGTATAATGTGGATCTTATTAATGTTTTCTAGTATTAGAAATTATGTGCCATCTAACTTAGGTATGTTAACTGGGGATAATGAGAACCTGAGCATATAGTTTTACTGTTTACTCATAATATTTCAAAAAACTATTTTTGTCTTTGGATTATCTCATATATATACTTTAAACTAATAAATTTCCTAGAGACAATCTTGATTTTTAAATTAAGATAATAGTAATAAACTCACTAGCTTCCCACAATCCTTCCACAAAGATTATTATTAAAATTCATCAATTTACTCGGCAAATATTTGTGGGACACCTACTATATCTGAGTACAAGAATGTAAAATTAATTAAAAGGCAGCTACTATCTCCAAGGAACCTAAGATCTCATGGAAATAACAGAAATCTTAGTTTCTCCCAGTCTAGGGAGTTAGAACCTCAATGTAGGGATAATGGAATGACTTGTAAGTATTCACTATGCTAGCTATTTGGTGTTGAGGATATAGTGACTGGAGTCCCTAAATGAGCTGGCTTTTTGCCGCATTCTCTATTTGTATTCAGTTCTACTAGCCTCTGCTCTGCTCTTAGGCATGGGATAGACCTTCATTTTAGGCCATCTGCAATGGCAGTTTCTGTTTCTAGAATCAGTTTTCACCCAATAAAGGCAAGGCAAATGCCTACCTTTCTTTAGACTCAGTTTAACACCTTCCCCATGGCTGGCTCTGCCATGCTGTTACGGCACCCAACCCAACTCAGCTCTCTTTTCACTTCTGCCTTTGCCCTCTTTGTAACAGACTCATTTGTTCACTGACTATGCTTTTTGTTTGCTTCTTCCAAAACAAAACAAAACAAAACAAACAACTCTGTAACCTTTATTAGAGGGAAGTAGAGTCTTGCCTTTTTCATTCTCAAGGATGGCTGATGCATACCACTACACATCTGTAGAACACTGTGTATATAAGAACTGGTAAACATTATCTTCCTAAGAAAGAAATTAATCAATAAACTGATAAACACAGGTATGCCAATAAAGGTGACTAAAGGCTTGAAAAATCTGCGTCTACACTCATGATTGAGTGAAATGAGAAGGTTGAGGGTTGTCATAAAACAAAGTATTGTAAGACAACAGAATAGGCTTGGCACATGGATTCATTCCTCTAATTCCAGCACATAATGAGAACCTATCAAACAGTAAGCCAAAAAAACGAGCTCCAAATAAACAACCACTACAACCAACAAAATTCAAACCACCACCACCTCTATAAGAGTACCCTGTACATGGAATAACTGTCCCACCCATCTTTATGCAAATAGCATGCAAAACAATTTGGCAATGATAACACTCAGTAAAAGTTTGAACTGAATTATGCTTGAGAATGGTCTCTGAATAAGTGAACAAAGTTCTGAGGAACAGCAATAGAGCACAAGAAATAACAGATGTTATGCCAACAGAATCTGGAGTCAATCACACTGATGCTTTCTAATTTTTAAAGGTCAAGTGATCTAATTTCTAATTTTTAAAGTGATCAAGCAGGAAAAAACGGTGTTTAGGTCTGGAATGCATTACGAGGAAGGCACATAGAGTCAAGAAAGCTGATATGCCCCAAATCCATCAGCCAGCAAAGGTGTGAGATGAAGGATCCAGCTTTTCTGATATTCCAGGCCATATCTATCCTTCTGTACTAATTTCTGCTGTCACACAGAGGTATGCTTCATAACCACAACAACATACCAATATTCTGCTATAGTCAGGGAGGAACTAAGACATGATTTGAAGAACACTTAAATGCAAATTTGCTTTTTAGAAGAGACTATGAGCATCCCCTAATAGGGACTTGATGCAACAAGCACTGAGGATCTCAGTACTACAGTTTAATTCCATTTGCCTGCATATCCAACCTAGCTATACTTAATTCTTTAAATTGGCAATTCATGTGAGGTACAGATGGCCCTGATCTCAGTCTCAAGGCTGCAGAGAATGGCTATAGTGCAGATAGCAATGATATCACTCAGTCCTCAGGGTTGCAGGAAGGGCTTCAGTGTGAGTTACAGTGATCTCCTCAGTCTCAGGCCTGCAGGCTTAAGTACTCTTCTATGGGAGGCAGATACAGGATCAAACACATGCAATCCAGCCTCTCGGGAGGCAGGAAGACTAAGTCTGAGGTCAGCTTGGGCTATAAGGAGACATGGAAACAAATTCTATTCACCACAAAGTGTCCACATGATTACTGGAAGTACCCAAAGGCCGTTCTATGAAACAAGGCTGGAAGCACTATCCTGGTTTACTCAAAGTCAATCACCTAAAGAGCAACTTAACTTAGTTACACAATTTGCATATTCAAGGAAACAAAACACTAAAATTTCTTTTGGAATTTATTGTCCAAAGGTAACTCTGAGTGGTGAATACTACCAATGTTTTCTTCCCTCTTTTCCAAATATAGTAAAATATTTGAAATGGACTTAGAGAAGATACTGCTCTGGATAATATCCTGATCTTTCACAGCATATTTTCACCAGAATCAATGTCAAGGAAAGTAACATTATTTATCTACCTACCTATTAACTATCTATCTACATACATACATACATACATACATACATACAAAGAGATATAACACAAAAGCATACCTGTGGGGCATATCCAGGAGGCACATAAATAGGAGGCACGGAACCATTTGGGGACATCATTGGAACCTGAGCAGGACCTGAATGGGTTACAGAAATGATGCAATAATCCATCAGTGCTTAGCAAGGTAAGACAGAGAACAATATGACTACTTCACCTAAGCTAAACATTAAGCTAACAGTGGCTGTAATCTTATACTGTGGAAAGAAATTAAGAGTACCGAGTTTTTATATACCAATTACTTTATGTTTTATGTAACATTTTAATAGAAGTTATATATAATAGCATATTTAAGTTTTTATATAACATTTACTTTATGAATTATATGTATATCTTTAAGTACATTTACATTTCTCAATCTTGCTCAGTTCTTATACTTATGGGTAACATTTAAACCTAAGATTTACAGGCCTTCCAACACAAACAGTTTATACTGTCAAATCATTATTTACTGTACAAATACCCCCACGTGACTCTAATGATTGTGCAAGTAGGAAAACCAAACTGAACTTTGTATTTGAAAAAAAATCAATTAGAAATGGAAAAGGACCCCCCACCTACCCACCCACAAACACACAGAAGGGGGAATACCGAGAGGAGGAACAGTAAGGTCTTTAAAGGGTTCTTACGGGTAAGGACTTGTGCGGTGTAGAGTGGTTCTGTCCTTGGGGCTAAGAACAGTTGGGGGAATGTACATGTGCACTTACTCTGAGAAAAGTTTGCTTTCCCTGAATACAGGGGCATTCTAAACAATGTGAACGTCATTTGCACTCTGTCTTTTACTTTTATGGTGTCATCTTCCAGATAACCTTTATAAATGTGCTTATTCTTTCTTCACCTTTCTGAGAATAAAATAAATTCTCTTGAAAGTTTTCTTCTTCTAGAACAAAACCTCACTTGCTTTAAATAACTTTTTAGAAAAAAAACCTCATTTGGATCTTTTCTCCCAGTAACTTTAGACTACAGTATTTCATATGTTCCAGTTTTTAATCATTTGAAAGATCTTTGTGTGTACACACACACACACACACACACACACACATGCACATACATATGAAGAGAAACCTCTTTATATAAAGATTAATTATCTTTTCTAAGAAGAAAATGTATCAACAGATCTGGTAAAAGAATGTGCTTGAGGGGAGTGATCTCTTTTACATGCAGAAAATCTGCTGGTGAGCTGAATGGTACCACATTGGTCAGGGCCATTGTGACTGAAAAGCAAGCAGGTCCCAGCAAATCCAGATGCCAACCTTTCTAGGGAGGGGAGGGGAGGTCAGAGCAGCCTGGGGTGAAAGAGAAAGGAAAATGTTATGACACTGGGCTTTGAGAAGAAAAGTACTAAATCATGGCAAATAAGAGGAACTGAAGAGAAAGGGGAGGGAGAAAAGGAAGAGAAGACAGACAAGAGAGAAGCAGGAAGGGAGGAAACATTAGATAGAGAAAAGGAGGGAAAGCAGAAGGGGGAAAGAAGAGATGGAAGAACGGGGGAGCGAGAGCAGGGCTGAGGTGGTTACTAGAAAGCAAGCAGAGGGAGTGCAGACTTCTGCACTATAGTGTGTTACACATACACGTGTCAACCACTCTGGTCCAGAAGAAACCTGGAAAATGCATGGAGCTGCAATGCTCAGGCCTGGCCAGCAAGTGCTCTATAGCTAAGTAACAGCACAGCCTGGAAGTAAATGAAGGTCTTCTGACTATTAGCTTAAACTCTATTTTACGTGAGTGTTTTGCCTTCATGTGTGCTTATCCATGTGTCTGGTGCCTATACAGGTCAGAAGAGAATGGGACTGTAGTTATGGATGGTTGTGAGTCACCATGTGGATGCTAGAAACTGAACCCAGGTCCTCTGTAAGAGCAACAAGTGCTTTTAAATCCTGAGTCACCCTCCAGCTCCTCTAAGTATTATCTTAATCATAATTCATGAACACTAATACTATAAGTCATGTTTTTAACATATTTTTTCTCTTCATAATCTTTTAATCAAGCAACTATATTTAACATTATCCATTTCCCAGACAGAAAACAAGGCAAAGGGAACTTAAGCTTGCCCAAGTGGTACAGCTGGAATTTAAAAAGCTAACAGTTTCATGTCTCAGGAAATACATCACATGAACATTGAACTGCTACTCACTGTCAGTAACTGCTATGAGTCATTAGGTCTTGCCTCTAAGGTAATTAAGGCTACCTATGTTTCCTTGAAAAACACAACAGAAAGCAGGAACACAATTCTAAACTTAAGTAAACATTACCTATTAGTTTGCTAAATAGCACTTGTGAGAGCCTCTTTAAAATCTCCACTCAGAAAGGCGCCATTCAAAGCACATTTCTGGCTCTTTGGAGAAAGGGGAACAGTTGTACACTAATGGTCACTTTATTCATTAAATGATTCACATAAACCAGTAAACTAGCCTTCTAAATTTTAAGGTCCGCCTTAGATATTATTTATAAAATGTGAAAATTGGCTGAGAACCAGAAATTGTATTGAAAATTGTATTTGTTTACTTAATAGAGGAAATTAATACTTACTGAGCTCTAACTATGTACTAAGCTTAGGCCGCAGGCTCTCGGCACCCACTGCCAAGTTTAATCTTGTGTCAAGTCATTAATTTTAGACAGGGATTGATGAAGATGATGTGGAAATGAAAGAAAGCAGACTGGCATCTTCAAAAGCAGAACTGTTCTTTAATCAAAACAATTAAACCTGGTGTTCTCTTTCTCTGTGGCTATTAGAGCAGTAACTTCCAGGTGATGCACGGACAGCGCCTATCTCAGCCTCCACAATGCTAGGATCACAGGCATGTGCCACTGGACTCAGCTCACAATTTACTTTGATAGCTGCTGAAACAATTCATCATTTAGTTTCACAAAAGATTCCTCTAGGATGTGATCACTTTAACTACTTAAGTAAATTTTCTAATTGTGAGGCAGAAATACCACATAGTAAGATTTTAAAAAGGCAATTTATCCGTGCTATGTACATTTATCTAAAATAATGGTGAAATATATTCAACACTGAACACAAACGTGCCACACCCCCAATACATAAACAGTAAACACAAATACTGATACTCAGATCCACAATGCTGGCAGCACCATTTTGCTTGTCCTGTGTCTATAGTAACAGAACTCTAAAACCCCTGCACACTAACACAATGCTCGATTACCTCCTAGGTCCAACAATACTTTGTAACTCTAAAAGTTCTAGAAAATTAACTACAAACTGTCTTAAATTTGTATGCAGCAAAGCAGACTGTGTTCAGGGAAGAAGCCAAACCTGCAGCTCCTTCAGAATTGACAAGCTTTAGGCAAAATCTACCCCAAAGAACAGCGTGATTGCATTACTGTTAAGGACCTATTTATTTTAATAATCTGCAAAAGTGGGCACAATTCTATTTGTCATTGGCCTTAAATATGAGAAACTCCTCACCCCAATCCTTAAAAGTACCATCAATAATTTATACCTAATTCATTTTACCTAACATAAACTAAACCTATTGTTTCCTTGTTATTAATCTACATTCATACTCAAAAATTTCTTTCTTTTTCTTTTAGAAAAAAACCCCAAAACTACAGATTTGTCCAAGCATTTAAAATTAAATATGCAACGGGCTGCTGACTGCTGCCGTACACAATGGCTTCCAAATTATCTGAAGCCAATTTTCAGATCAGTCTTAAAAGAGAAAACACGAATAAAATCAAGAGGCCGGTCAGAATGGGACATGCTGTGAAATTTAAAAATCACCCTAGCTCATAGAGTCTACAATTTTCATAATCTCATAACAATTTGTAGTATTTCTAAAGCGAAGAGATGTGGCATTAAAAACACACAACACGGCTTTAGGTTAATAAAAAAGCTTCCTATGTTTTAAAATAAAAGCGAATGTTCAAAAAACAGCAAATCTTACCACTCATTTTGTTTGTATAGGAGCAGCAGCCAGCGAACAAGAAAACCCAACAAGGAAACGGCGTAGTACACGTTAGCAGCTTTAATTGGAGAACAGTTTCGCTTTTTTTTTTTTCCCTTAAAGCTGGTAAGAGGAAAAGATCCTTTGACCGAGTCACGTGACTGATATCACATGACCTACAGTGAACCGGGAAAGACCGGGAAAGGAAACAGCGCCTGCTTGTGTGCTACCAAAACAAAATGATTTAAAGGCTCCTTCAGCTGCTTCCCTGAATGCACCGCGTTCTGCCTTAAGAGCCAAGGCTAAATTAAGTAAACGCTAACCAGAAGAACCTGGTGGATACGCATTCGATGGAAAACCATCCTCTTTTGTGTTTACAGTGTGACTAACCCAGCCTGCTGCTTGGCTTTCACATAGAAAGCTTGGGGTAAAATGAATTCCAAAGCCTTGATCCAAAATATGAATGTATAATTTGTGCGCATTTCATGCTTGATATTTAAGCAATGTCTATAATACACAGAGAATTGCCCACACAATAGAACTGAATGACAAGTTCCTTACAGGTGGAATATATTAATGAAGGCTTCTGCTTTTATTGTCAGTGTACTTTCTTTTTAATGATTATTTTAAAAATAGAACTTACTCTTGGCATTAAGGAAAGATTCTTAGTGGGTAGCACTCTTGCTCATATTTATAAAATATGACAATACACATCCCAAAAAGAAGGAAAGTGAAAAATATTCAGTTAATAGAGGTGAAAACTTAAATTTTTGGAAAAAAAAAATATGCCATGTAAATTACTTAAGATGTCGTATAAATTCAGAGGAAGTTTATCAATTGCTCTTACACACATACAAGTAATAGCAGGGATCTGTGACATGTAGCACAGTGGGGAAGATGGGTTTGGGAATTGGCTGATACTGAAAGTTAAAATGAACTCCAAGCCTTACTAGCATGGCAATGTACTACAATTGGACTCTGTCCTGTGGAAAGGTTAAAATGATCAGCCTCAAAGTACTGATGAGAGGATCAAGGTAGACAAACGAGTGCATGAAATACACTGTTTGGTGCCACTTAATAACTGATAGTTATTGTAAGCAAAAGTATGATCACTGACTCTCAAAACTAATGATTACACAGCTGAGAGCGACCATCTGGAGTGCCCTACTTGTTAATGCAAGCAGAGGCATCATTACCAGAGAACCTGAGGCAGGAGCAGCTAAGAACTTGTTGAGGGCACACAGGCAAAGGCAGGGCTGCTTCATATGATAATCACATGTTAAAGTGAGGCCCTATTTAAAGGTGCAGTGTCTCTCCTAAAGGTAAAAAAAAAAAATAAACCTGGCAGGACACAGCCCTGACAACTCAACTCAATAAAGAAATTTCAGATACCCCAGAGGAGAAGCGACACTTGTTCAAAGTGGAGAAGGGTAACTGTGGACCTTTTATTCCATTAAGAATGCATCCCCCACCCCTGTCATGGTCCTCCTGTGCTGATTGTTTTGACCGGGAGTTGTTTTTTTGTCTTTTTCTTTATGCCCAACACTTGCTGTCACGATGACTTGAATGTCCAGACTCTAGATCTATGGTTCCTCTGCTGCTCTACCTGCTCTGTCCTTAGAACTGCATTTGGAGGCACAGCCTGAACTCATTTCTTACAACTATACATCCTGTCTCAAAGCTCATCTTACTAAAATTAGTGTAAAGAGACCTAATACTCTCTTTTAAATTACTAATAAATTGGTTAGACAATATTTGACGGACAGAAAGGAGAATCATGGCAGCCATTAAGCACACTGCCGTGACTCCCTAGGCAGCAGAGCCCAGTGCCGGACTCTCCATGGAGCATCTGTACCACTCACACTCCTGCTCCTCCAAAGTTTGCTTTATTCTTATCTTTACATTTTTCTAGTTGGGAAGTATATTAATGGTAGACTACTTAGCTAGCCTAACAATGTACAAGGTTCTAGGTCCAATTCCAGTATCATGAAAAAAATCTAAAAGGAAAACAATCCTTTATCTAATCAACTTAATTTTCTTAATTTTGAGGCTTATAAACATTGGACAACATTATCTTCTGTAATTTCATCCTCCACATGCTGGATTCTGTCTGGGCATTTGGGATAGATTAGTAAATGAAGATGGATAAATCTTACATTTGAAGAGGTAGCTCAGGGTAAAGGTGCGAGCTGTTAGCACTTGACAGCCTAAATTCAACCCCCAGTTTCCATAAGGTGGACTAAAGACACCTAGACTCCTGCAAATTGTCCATACCCACACCTTGGTACTTACACCCTTGTCTTAAGGTTTCATCACTGTAAAGAGACACCATGACCACAGCAACTCTTTTTTTTTTTTGTTCTTTCTATGGGGTTGCAGTCCCCTTCAGCTCCTTCAATCCTTCTCCTAACTCTTCTATAGGGGTCCCCTACCTCAGTCCAGTGGATGGCTGTAAGCATCTGCATTTGTCTCAGTGATGCCACAGCAACTCTTATAAAAGAAAACATTTAATTGGAACTGGCTTACAGTTTCAGAGGTTCAGTCCATCAGCACCATGGCAGGAAGCATGGCAGCGTACAGACCAGCATGGTGCTGGAGACAGAGCTGAAAGTTCTACATCTTGATCTATGGGTAGCAAGGAGAGACTGTGCCACACTGGGCCTAGCTTGAGCATCAATCCCCCAAGCCCCTAGTGGCATAATTCCTCTAACAAGGCCACACTTCCTGATAATACAATTCCCTACGGCCAAGTATCCAAGCACATAAATCTATGAGGGCCATTCCTATTTAAACCACAGCCCCATTTAAATTTTTTTAAAATATAAATACATAATAATTCAATCAGATTGAGATGAACCATATATGTTTGCAAGTACATATATTGAAAACATGTCTGAAGGCAAATGATGTGACAAAAAGGAAATAGAGCAGGCTAAGATGGACGGCTTAGCACAGAGAGATGCTGCCTGACAGGGCTAAGATGGACGGCTTAGCACAGAGAGATGCTGCCTGACAGGGCTAAGATGGACGGCTTAGCACAGAGAGATGCTGCCTGACAGGGCTAAGATGGACGGCTTAGCACAGAGAGATGCTGCCTGACAGGGCTAAGATGGACGGCTTAGCACAGAGAGATGCTGCCTGACAGGGCTAAGATGGACGGCTTAGCACAGAGAGATGCTGCCTGACAGGGCTAAGATGGACGGCTTAGCACAGAGAGATGCTGCCTGACAGGGCTAAGATGGACGGCTTAGCACAGAGAGATGCTGCCTGACAGGGCTAAGAATGGAAATTCAAATAGTGATCAGTCTCAGTTTCACTAAGGTCACTTTTAAGCAAAGATTTAATATGAGAGGGTATAATGAGGAAAGATCAGTTTTTTATAAGAGAAAGCAACCAGTACCAAATCCCTAAGGGACACGACAGGCATGCTCGAGCTGTCTTAGAATACTAGAGTTACTAAAGGAACACGGCCAGAGAGGTAGTGGGGAGACAGGAAAAATATTCACCTGGGCCTTATAAGATACTGCCAGGTCTGTGGCTTTTACTGTGAGTGAAACAAGGTAGTCACTGATGGACTTTAAGACATCATCTGAATTATATCTTAAAAGAATTCATCTAACTTATACACATTGCTTGCTGGACTACGGTACAACACTTGAAAAACCTAAGTTAAGCATTTTTATATAGCCCACGACCCAGTAATAGAAAGTACAAAGGACTGGACCTAGAGTATCCATGCAATATGAAGGTGCTTATATGAGCCCCCAAATGGATGAAATGGGCCTCAGGATAAGAAGATGCCAGATGTGGACATGTGACATTTAAGATGCTCCAAAGGCATCAGGACATAATGCTTCATCCAAGAGACCACTGCCTTAACCATTCTTGGATTCAGAGATATAGTCTGAGAGATAAATTCCATTGTCTCTGATAAATGAGACTTGCTAACATTACTAAAGGAGAAGTGGAGACAGACTAGATTCTAAAGGGGAGAGAGAGTTCTGAGTTCTCTTGGCCCACATCTTTAAGATATTCTTCTATACCCAGGAAGAAAAATGCTGGACTTAATGTTATGTAATTGCTATTTTTTAAGGGCAGTGCCAAATACTTCCCCTAATATATCACTCCTTTCAGTACACATTGCATGAGAGATTCTATCAATTCAGCCTCACTACTAGTTAAATTTAAAAATTTGGACAGTCTTATCTTTTTCTTATTGTACATTACCTGGTTTATGTTTTCCATCTTTTTATGTCTATATGGGTTGCCTCTTTAAAATAGATTAGTAAGATTTGAGTTTCCTAGGTATTTATTCCTTTGGGTAAAACTGGCCATAATTATCTTCTTAGTATATGCCTTGTTTTTCATTATTTTATGAAAATGTACAAACATTTCAAATTCAGTTGGAGTGAAACATTGTTGGACAGCACTGTGTGTGGCTAAAGAGATCTCCATTCCCTAACTATAAAATTAATCTCCTCTTGTGAGCACATTAATGCCAATAAAATCATTTTGTGGAAAACCTTGTTTTAGAAGAAAATGATTACCTGAGGATCCAGTCTAATAAACAAAAACAGAAGGTTTCAAAAATCATACATCAACCAACCACAAGCAAATTTTTTTCCCTAGACCACACTGCTGAGATTATACTGGCGACAGTCACTATGATCAAACTCTTACTGACAAATCTAATTAACATTGCTGACAAATCTCTGCTTCTCCGTAACATCTAATCTTGATTTCAACCTTCTGACCACGCCCTTAAGTGCTTACTGGCTTGTGTTCTGTTCTTTCTGGTGTTGCTTTCCTGGAGGTTTGCTCGTGGCACCTACATCAACTCTCAGGATTGCCTTACTTACACCAGTAAAAGCATGGGATTCTGCACCTCTGCACATTTTTCTTCTGGGTTGTAGGTCTATAATATGAAATCCACATGAAATTCAAATCAGTTGTTTTCCGTTCAGGACACACTCTACCTTCTGTATTTCTCATGGCTTTAACAGAAACTTGACAGTAACACTAGATTTTCTTCTTTCTGCTCATCTCATCTCATTACTTGGGAAGCTCTGATAGTTTCATCCCTTCTCTCCTACTGTTATTGCTGAGGAGTAGCAAGCTAAAACTATCTCAGTATCCTCCTAGTGGGTCTCCTTGTCACCAGTCCCTTGCAATAAACACCCCTCTCATACTACTACTAAAATGAGTTAAAAAATAAACCACTTGTTTTCTCCTCTACTTAAAAGTCTTTTACTGTTTATGAAAAAAAAGTCTAACCTGATGAAATACTACTCTATTCCTGTCAATACTGAGTGAACAATATCCTTTTTGCCATTGTAACAAAATATTTTCAAATGACTTTGAGCATTATTTTCTATTTTATTAAAATTTGTGATAGTATTTAGTAGATTCTTTTGTATGAAGCAGATGACGTCCTGAGTGAATGTGTCACACTGTCAGGGTTATAGCCGTGCAAGGACGCGGACATAGCAGATTCCTGGCTCAGGCTCTGGGGATGGTGGAACCTTTTGGGGTCAGTGGAGCCTTTTGGGGTCTAGTACTGACTCCAGGAACTATGGAATGTCAGCTAAAAGCAGTTTGTACATAAAAGTGTCAACGGCAGCTTCCTCTTCAGGGATGACTGTGCCTGTGAGTCCCTATAGAGTCAGTCCTCAAACTCAATTCTCTAAGCAAGCTGAGCAAAGCACACATGGAATCCCATCTTTTCTGTAGTGTCTGTACTTTCTTCATTGCTCTTCACCCTAGGTAGGTCAAGCCCTAAACCGTGCAGAATCTGGATCTGCCCCGTCAAACAGCTGTGAGACCTGAAAAGTTAAAATGCTTGTATCTTACTTTCTTAAAATAGAGACTACTACTATTGTACGTTATGTGGATATAACAAGGGCTAAATTAAGTTCACAGTATAAGCAAGGATACCCAATATGAGCAGTTGTGTTTGCCCTGACAAACCTACCTAAGAATCGACTGTTTCAAAAAATGCTAGTAGTGTGTCAAAATATTATGATGAAGTCTAAAGAATTGGTATGGTGGACTCTGCTATTAATTAGAGATAATGGTGCAAAATAGTTGAGGATATTATGAAAATAAAAAGCAGGTATGTTTGTAAGTTTGTTGCAGTTGTCACAATCAAACAAGGGTGAGAACACATGCACACTGATGCAAAGTACACTGTATAAATTACAATGCTCTCAATTCATCTCCAATATTTATTCCTATAGGAAAATTATTTGATGTAGATTACTAGCATAACAAGGGTTTAGGGAACATATATATGTATCTCTATCTTCTTATTATAGCTGAAAGGTTATTTAACACAGCGACCATATCACTAATGCTGAGCCTTTTAAATAATGGTAACTGAAGACAGAAAGGGTAGTAGCTCATCGTATATTCTTGGCAGAAGTTAGTAATGCCTATGGCATTCACAAAAAGCAAACAAATGATCTTCTTTGCTCATGATCATGAATACAGTAAGGAAGTTGGGCATGGTGGGATACTCAGGAGGCAGGGCAAGAACCTGTCTATGACTTCCGGAGGATTCTGGTCTCCATAGGGAGTTCCAGGCTAACTAAGGCTACATAGGAAGACCAGGACTCAACAAATAAACCAACCAAACACCTCCCTGAAAAGCAATAAAAGGGCAGGGATGTAATTCAATATATTCTTCTTTATAATAATTTTTTAATCTTTTGAGAATTTCATACATAAATACATCATTTTGCCCCCTCCTTCTCCCAACTCTTCCTGTGTTGTATCCCCATCCTGAATTCATGACTTTTTTTTATCTATAATTACACACACACACACACACACACACACACACACACACACGCACACACCCATATACATTCGCACATATGCTTCCATTTAGTGCTGCCCGTATGTACATGTGTTTAGGGGTAACCATTTAGGATTTGGAAAACTTTCAGGGAACGTGTCCCAAGACAAAACTTTCTCCTTCAATAGCTACTGACTGTCTACAGGTCTCCATTTAGGGTTGGGACCTCCTTAAATTTTCCATCTACTTTGGCATATAAATTAGTTGGTGGTGTGAACCTGTGTATAGGTACCTGTTCTGTTCAGAGTTACATGTTGTTGTTGTTTTGTTTTTTTGGTTTTTTTTTTTTTTTTTTGGTTTTTCAAGACAGGGTTTCTCTGTGTAGCCCAGGCCATCCTGGAACTCACTCTGGAGACCAGGCTGGCCTCGAACTCAGAAATCCACCTGCTTCTGCCTCCCAAGTGCTGGGATTAAAGGCGTGCACCACCACTGCCCAGCCAGAGTTAGATGTTATCTTGTACCAGTCTTGGTCCTTTGACGTCTACAATTTTGACCTCTCTTCTGTAATGTTCCCAAGCCTTAAGTGTAGGGGTTTTATTATTGGATGTATTAATTGGAGCTGGGCACTCTGTGACCATTTATCTTCTACATTTGCACCAGTGTGCATCTCTGTGTAACCTCCATCTGTTGCAGAAAGAAGTTTCTTGGGGCTGGAGAGATGGCATAGCTGGTGAGAGCACTAGATGTTCTAGCAGAGGAGCTAGGTTTATTTCCTATTACTCACATGGTGGCTCACAACCATCTGCAACTCCAGTTCCAGGAGAGCTAATAATCTTTCTGGTCTCCACACACCAAGCACATGTGCAGTGCATATGCACATGTGCAGTACATATGTACATGTGCAGTACATATGCACATATGCAGGCAACTACTCAAACAGACATTAAAAAAAACTTTTTTTTTAAAGAAGCTTCTCTGATGAAGAATGGCATTTATCTGTGGGTATAAAGATAAATATTCAGAATATGGTTGGAAGCTATAGTAATTTATGAAAATGGCAGCAACTGGGTGTCCTTTAGGGTCTTTGATCCCACTAGGCACAGGTTCTTGGCTAGGTTTACAGATCAGGCATGAATTTCTTCCTATTGAGAGGAACTTAACTCCAATTAGAGAGCTGTGGGTTGCTCCCCAAACTTAAGTGTCATTACTACACCAGTGGGGATATTTTGCTGGGCCAATCACTGTGCTTCAGAGGATTTACAACTCAGTAGGACTATTGATTACTCTTTTCTCTTGGCAGCTTGCACAGCACCTTTTGGTACTTAAAGCTAATCGAAGGGAGAAGACTTCTAGGCCAGTACCAACTCAAGTCTTCCAAGTCCTCTGAGAGAAGTATGTGGTGTCTTCAGCAACAGGGTCTTACCTTCTGGAGGTAACCATGGCAATGCCAATAGCTTATATTGTTTTGAGTGTCTCTTAGATACCCCACCCCCACCCAGATCAAAAACTCCAAGGGTGGTATCCCTTGTCTGGTATATCTTGTAAAAAAAAGATATTCTATGGCTTCTGTGGGGAGCATTATCACCCCATGTTGGCTAACTCTATTCGAACTGTGTGTGTGTATGTGTGTGAGAAAGACAGACAGACAGAGAGAGAGAGACAGACAGACAGACAGAGAGAGAGAGAGAGAGGAGCTCAAGCACACCTAGGATCATATGTGCATATATATGTATTTTAAAGTAAGTTAATAAAATATGTCTCTCAATGGCCTTTTGAAAAACCTTTAGCTTTATTTATCCCACCACTCTCTGTCTCTCCCTCTGTACTAGCCTTACTCCCCCTACCAAATTAAGTTCCCTACCCTGTTTCTACCTGTTCCCCCTGCAGAGCACTTGTGTCCACTATTCCCTTAGGGCTTTTTTCCTCCCATCAGCAACGCCTCTTTCTACTTTCCCAGCTTCTGTGGCTACTCCTCAGTTAAACGATCACATCCAAAGATTAAGAACATTTGTGAATTAGGACCCACAAATACAGAATAACACAGCACTCACCTTTCTGGGTCGGGATTACCTCTGAGTATTTACAATTCCATCCATTTGCCTGCAATTTCTTTTCTTTCTTTTTCCACTATTTTGTTTATATGCATTTGTTGATTAATCCAAAAGTATTTTTAAAGTCATGTTTCCAGAACATGAGTATAACAATCCAGTAATAAGCATAGACTGTAAACAATCATGTTTCTGTTTAAAGCTGAACAGAATTCATTTGTGTATGCACTACATTTTCATTATTCATTCATCATCGGACAGACATCTAGGCTGTTCCCACCTCTTAGTTATTGTGAACAGAGAGACAATGAACATAGCTGAGCAAAAAAAAAAAAAAATCTCTGTAGTAAGATACTTAGTCCTCTGGGAAGTGGTGTAAATGGGTCACATGGAAGGTGTTTTTAGGTTTTTAGGGCTTCTCTATGAGGATTTCCGTGACTACTGCACCCCAGTCTGCAATCCCAGCAATAGTGAATGAGGGCTCCCCTACCCCCGTATCACCAGCAGCATTTGCCAGTTGTTTTCTTGATCTTAGCTATTCTGACTGGAATAAGATGAAATCTCAAAGTAGCTTTAATTTGCATTTCCATAATTGCTAAGGGCGTTGAACATTTTTATGTTTTAAAGTCATTTTAATTTCTTTTGAGAACTCTCTGTTCAGCCTGATAGCCCTTTCTTTAATCTGGTCATTTTCTATCTTGCCTATTTTTTGAATTCTTTATGATTCTGAATATTAAGCCTCTTAGATGTATGCCAGGAAAAAATTCTCTCTGCATGCTTTCCTCTTCACTTCATTGATAGATCCTTTCCTTTATGGAAGCTTTTGAGCTTTATGATATCCCATTTATCAGTTTCTTCATTCTTGTACAAAGGGAGTCCTGCTTACAGTCTTTCTGTATCTGTATTTTGGAGTTCCTGCCATCCACTTTTTCCTACATCATTTATTAAAGATGTTGTCTTTCCTCTGCCATATATTTTTAGCAACTTTGTCAAATATCAGATGGCTTTAACTAAACGCACTTCAATTTGGGTCTTGTATTCTGTTCCACTGATCTACATGTCTGATTTAGTGCCAAAACCATGATGTCTTCATTATTCTAGCTCTGTGATACAACTTGAAATCTGGCATGGTGATCTCTCTCTCTGTTCAGGGCTGCTTTTGCTACCTGGATTCTTTGTTTACTTCCATATGAATTTTAGTGTTGCAGGATATTTTATCACACTATGAACCCAGAAATTGTGTTGTTTACTGGAAAAACCTGTTTTGAGTTGTGATGTGGCTCAGCCCTTAACATCACGCCTTTAATCCCCCTGGCTGGAATACAGACATGCCCTTAGCACCCATCTTGAACACCAAACAATGAAGGTAAAGTTAGTTTGTAGAAGGAAGCACCCATGTTTGAAAGTGATGTCTAATTGAGGGGTAGACAAGGTGATGAATCAGAGAAATATCTGGCAGAATAGGATATGCCCAACTCTCACAAGAAAGCCAGACTGAATCAGTCAACTTGGAGAGGAATTTTGAGACAAAATAGTTGAGTTGAAACAGCCAGCCATAGCTCAGAGAGAACTAGAAAGAATGAGCTTATTCAGGAGTAAGGCTCAAAGCTGAAACCATTCTAGGCCTAGAATAGCTTGTACAGCAGCTAGAAGCTTCCAGGATTTGGCCTAAATTAGCAGACAGAGGCAGTAAGCCTTGAAAATAACAATTACTTCAGGCAAACAAGAGTTACATTAACGCTTTAGAATTTTTTTTTATTTCTGTAAAGAATACCATGTAAATTTTATTGGGATTCTATGGAATCTGTAATCTTCTTAAGATGTTCATGTTTACAATATGAATTATATCAAACCATGAGCTTGGGAAGTTGTTCCATTTTCTAAAGATGTCTTTCACCTCCTTGGTTAGGTTTATTCTTAGACTTAGGAAGAGAGCAATATTATGAATGAGTCCTCCCATGATCTTTCTTAACTTGTTTGTTACTGATATATTGAAAAACTACTGATTATTAATTTTGTATCCTGCTACTTTGCTGAAAATTGGTTATTTCTAAAAAATTTCTAGAAATTTTGGTGGAATTTTTGAGATCTTTATGTCTAATGTATCATCTGCAAATAGAAATGATTTTCTTTACCTAATTGTTTCCCTTTTATTTACTCCTCTTGCCTTATGTGCTCTAGCCAGTGCTTCAAGTACTATACTGAGAATGAGCGGGGAGAGTGGACAGCCTATCTTATTCCTGTTTTTGACTAGATTACTCAAGTTTTCTCTGTTTGGAATGATGTTGTGTGTGGGTATGTCACATATAACCTTTATTCCATTGAGGTATGTTCCCTCTAGTCCCACTCTTTGTACACATAGATGTTTTGACTTATTTGCCTTTCAGTGGGTGTTAGCCACTATGTAGGTAAGGTCACACAGTTAACATTTTCTTTCTCTGTAATTTTCTCATAATACTAAGCTATAAGCATTAAATTATTTTATATACTATGATATAGACCAATAGGAATATTAAGCCTAATATATTTTGGATTAACTGGAGAGGGGGTGAAAAGAGCTAGGAGAATTTAGATGAGTAGATATTAACCAATGTGTCAACATAGGATTCTGTATTTTAATATACTAGTTCTCGGGCATTGGAATTTATGCCCATGAAGCTTGAAAACTCTCCTGGGCACTCATTAATCACCTACTTACTAACCAAGTAAAGGCAATGATAGGCAGGCAGGAAGGCAAGATGGCAGGATGGCAGGAAAAAGGGAGGGAGGGGAGCGGAGGGGAGGGAGGGAAGGAAGGAGGGAAAACAGTAAGGAAGGGCACACAGAAGCAAGTAGATCCTATGTTATGTCACTAGAAAGGATATTATAAGATGAAGGGATTTAATTTCATAATTAAAAAGACTTTTAGTAAATCAAGCTTAAAGAAAAATGACTGTATTGTCCCTATTTTTCCCATGTCTTAGCCTTAAAAAATTTCTTCAAACTTGTGAATGAAACTTGGGAGATAAAAACGTCAAGGTACAAGAGACAAGTGTTCTCTCTTTAGGTTGACTGATCTTCAGTCATGAGAGAATGAGGACAAAGCCCAGAGTAGGGTAACTGCCACTATCATATTATGAGGGTCACATCTGAAACAGGGGAGTAATCATCAAAATGATGTAACTTTACGTTGGGTGTAATGGTGTACCTTTAATCCCAGCATACAGAGGGCAGAGGCAGGTAGATGAAGCTCTATGAGCTCAAAGCCAGCCTACCAGTCTGCATAGAAAGTTCCAGGATAGCCAGCACTACGCAGTGAGATCCTGTATCAAGAAAACAAAAGCAACAACAACAAAAATGTATGCCCTATATCTACTATACACTGTTCAATTTTTAGCTTATTAAGGGGCACAGAAAATTCTACTGAAAACAAAACAAGACAGGCAAGGAAAGTAGTAGATCCCTGAATGTCAACACTTGTGACTGAGGTAGGAGTATCACGCGTTCAAGACCAGCTTGACCTATGAAGGAGACCTTTTTTTTTAAAAGGCAAAAACATGAACAAGCACTACATATCCTAGACAAGCTATGGAATCAGCCTAGTTGTCAATCAACAGGACAGGGAAGTACATACAGAATACATATTCAATGGAACTTTACTTAAGAAGACTGAAATTTAGTCATTTGCTAGGAAATTGTTACAAGTGATGGGGACAGCATATTAAGACAATAAGCCAGACTTAGAACACCAGATACTCTTTTCTATCTTTTCTATCATTTGTGCATCCTAGATTTTACAGATACATACGACATGTGTACAACTGTATAAATCCTTTTTTCCTTAAGTTGCTTTTGTTAGACTATTTTATCACAGCAACTGTACACACACACACACCAGCAGAAAGAAAACTGGGGGAACAGCAAAGGAAGCTGATGAGGAGAAGGAACAGGAAGGACAAAGGCATAGGGGTGAATACAGTCAAGTACACACTATACTTCAAAAAAACTAAGAAACTGAATTTTGAAAATCCAACCCTGTAACTCTCATCCATTGCTAGTAGGACTGTAAGCTTGTACATCCTCTATGGAAGGCAGTTCCTCAGGAAGCTGGAAAAGATCTACCTCAAGACACAGCTATACCACTTTTGGGCACATATCTAAAAGACTCTGCATCTTACCAGAGACACTTGCTCATCTGCATTCCACTGGATCAGCTGCTTTACTCATAATAGCTAAGATAGCATAGATGTCTAGCAATAGATGGATAAAGAAAATGTGGTACATTTACATGGAATATAACTCAGCTGTTAAAAATGGATTTATGAAATTTACAGATAAATGAATGGAACTTAAAAAAACTCATCTTTAGTGAAGTAACCCAGATCCCCAAAGACATAGATGGCATGCATTCACTTATATGAAGATGTAAGATGTTAGTCTATGATAAGCAGGCTACAATTCATATAACCACAGATGTTAAGTATAGAGTAAGAAATGGGGAACAGGGGAATCTCATTAGAAAGGGTAAATAAAATAGGATGGACAAGGGCTAGGGAATCGAATAGGAAGATCAAACAGGGAGGGGAAAGGAAAAAGGGAGTAAAGGAGGGGATATCGGGATGGTTTTATGGGAGAGACAATGCCCCAACTATATATCTATACATCTTTTATAACCAAATGAAATATCCAGTGCCAGGAATGGGTAACACCTAGTTGAGTTGTTGGCCAAAGAAGCCCCATAGAAACCCCCAAACAACCCATGCTATTCGTTGCCAAGGCTATGTGTGGCTCTCCACAAACATATAGCAATGTCCTGTTGCTAAAGACAACACCTATGTAATTCACTGAACATAATGAAGTTGAGTTGGTGCCTACCTAGAGCCTTCACCCTTACTGACTAGTGTTCATGTTATTGGACGGACTTTGCACATTACCATAGGAGAAAAGTAAACATCAACCCAGGTACAAACTCTGTGATCTACAATGGTGACCCACCTACTATAGTGGCACAAAAGTTGTGGGAACAACCAACAAATATCTAATTGGATTTAAGGCCCATTCCATAAGACAGAATTCATGCTTAATCTGCCAAGGTGACAAAGAACCTGAAACTAGATAAGCCATGGTCCTGGGGAAAAACCAAATACTACTGCTTTGCTAAAGAATTGTAGCAATAAAATGACTTCTAATGACATTCTATTATATGCATAGGTCCCTGTCTACCCAGCCATCATAAGAGAAGCTTCCTCCTAAAGTAAATAGGAACAACCTACAACTGGACAATGTGCAGAGTGGAAGACCTTGAAACATTCAATCCTAAACAGTATGTTTCCATGGAATTCCTCCCTCAGACTCAGAGAACTGTGCAGAAGAGGAGGCAGAAAGATTGTAAGAGTCAGTGGGAATGCTGGCCAAAAAGGAAACAAGACCTTCTAGATACAACTCACAGAAACTGAGGCAGCATGCACAGGGTCTGCATAGGTCTAAGACACACGGGGGCCCAGGGCTGAGAGGGGAAGTGGACACAAGCCCAGATCCCTAACCCAGAAGCTATCTCCAATTTGTAACTACTCTCAAGGTAAAGAATTAAGTTTTGGAGTCTAACTTCTTGAGTTCTTTGTATATATTAGATATTAGCTCTCTGTCAGATGTAGGGTTAGTAAAGATCTTTTCCCAATTTGTTGGTTGTCGTTTTGTCCAATTGACAGTGTCCTTTGCCTTACAGAAACTTTGTTATTTTATGAGGTACCATTAGTCAATTCTTGATCTTAGAGCATAAGCTATTGGTGATCTGTTCAGGAAAATTTCCCCTGTGCCCATGTGCTCAAGGCTCTTCCCCAGTTTCTTTTCTATTCGTTTTAGTGTGTCTGCTTTTATGTGGAGGTCCTTGATCCACTTGGACTTGAGCTTAGTAAAAGGAGATAAGAATGGATCGATTTGCATTCTTCTGCACGCTGACCTCCAGTTGAACCAGCATCATTTGTTGAAAAGGCTATCTTCTTTCCACTGGATGGACTTAGCTCCTTTGTCAAAGATCAAGTGACCATAGGTTTGTCGGTTCATTTCTGGGTCTTCAATTCTATTCCATTGATTCCATTGGTCACTGTACCAATACCATGCAGTTTTTAGAGCCAAATAACCCTATTAAAAATGGAGTACAGAGCTAAACAAAGAATTTTCACCTGAAGAATATCGAATGACTGAGAAGCACCTAAAGAAATGTTCAACATTCTTAGTCATTAGGGAAATGCAAATCAAAACCACCCTGAGAGTTCACCTCACACCAGTCAGAATGGCTAAGATCAAAAACACAGGAGACAGCAGGTGTTGGTGAGGATGTCAAGAAAGAGGAACACTCCTCCACTGCTGGTGGGATTGCAAGCTGGTACAACCACTCTGGAAATCAGTCTGACGGTTCCTCAGAAAACTGGGCATGATACTACTGGACGACCCCATTATACCACTCCTGGACATATACCCAGAGGCTTCCCCAGCATGTAATAAGGACACAGGCTCCACAATGTTCATAGCAGTCCTATTTATAATAGCCAGAAGCTGGAAAGAACCCAGATGTCCCTCAACAGAGGAATGGATACAGAAAATGTGGTATATTTACACTATGGAATACTACTCAGCTATTAAAAACAATGAATTCATGAAATTATTAGGCAAATGGGTGGAACTGGAAAATATCTTCCTAAATGAGGTAACCCAATCACAAAAGAACACACATGGTATGCACTCACTGATAAGTGGATATTAGCCCAGAAGTTCGGAATACCCAAGACACAATTCACATATCAAAGATGCCCAAGAAGAAGGAAGGAGAGGCCCCTGGTCCTAGAAAGGCTCAATGTAGCAGTGTAGGGGAATACCAGGACAGGAGAGGGAGGGGGATTGATTGGGGAACAGGGAGGGAAGAGGGTTTATGGGACTTTCGGGGAGGGGGGGAACCAGGAAAGGGGAAATCATTTGAAATGTAAATAAAGAATATAGCTAAGAAAAAAAAGAAAAAAAATTAAGTTTTCTCTGTGGAGTTTCATAGGCTATACAAACCATACTAAAGAGCATAGCCAGCAGAGATAGCAAACAAAAAACAATCTTAATGATAATTTTAAAGGTATTTTTATGTCTTACAAAGCTCTGACTGGGCACCCCCCCCCCATTTTTTAACCTTTAAATTCTTTTGCTTACATATTATAGTTTCCAATTTTGTTTTTATGGGGTGTGTGTGTGTGTGTGCGTGTGTCTACATCTGTATGTGTCTTGTACTTTTTCTTTGGCTCCTTTTTCCACTGTTTTTTTGGTTTGTTTTGTCCTGTTCTGGTTTATTGCAGGATATCTGATCACACTGTGAATCCTAGAACTGTGTTAGTTACTGGAAACACCTGCTTTTATTTGTGGTATGGCTCAGCAGTAGCACATACCTTTAATCCAAGAGTTTCCTGCCTGAATATTGTAAACAGAATTCAAGAGGCAGAGCGAGCAACCAGTTGACAGGAAGTGAACATAGGGATTATTAAGAAAGAAAACCATAGAGAACAAGAGCGAGTCAGGAGGACTCTAGCTACCAAGCATCAATTGTCCCAGTAGTCTCTTTCTACTCTTGCCTCTAAAGCTGAAGCCACATGGCTGAAGCTGCCAAGTTCTACTGTTTGCTGGGGTAGAACACAGTTCCCTTGTTCTATTACACCCTTTACTGCCTAAATTGGGCTGTCCTGGAACTTGCTGTGTAGACTGACCCTGAACTCAGAGATCTGCATGCCTCTGTCTCATGAGTTCTGGGATTAAAGGTGTGTACCCATACACTTAGACATAAGCTTTTCTCTACTTGAAACTTGTTCTGTTCCAGGCTGGCCTTGAATGAAGAGATTTGTTTGCCTATGTCTCCTGGTATTAAAGGCATGTACCACCATGCCTGGGTCTAATATTTTCATAGGCATTATGTTTCAATATCTGGACATAGAAAACATAGGCCACATTTCATATTTTGTCCTCCATTTCTGGATTGAAGTTCAACCCAAATTAAAAGTCCAATACAATAACCAGGTATAACTATCCTTTGTTCAACTGCAAATGCATAAACAGTTAGGTGGGATCTTGCCCCAAGGTCACCACTCCCTTAATTCCATTTAATATCCTTCAACACAGGATTTAGCTGCATTTCACTTCCTGATACCCTTTAACTCTTTGAATCATACATTTTGCATTTTTTCTTTTCAAGCTTGCTAGGCTTGACCAAAATGTTCTTCATGAGAGTAAACTAGAGGACAAAGTCTACGTTTGGTTTCTGAGTTCTCCTTTCTCAATGAAATTAATCTGAGTCTTTTCACCTTAGCCTTAGACAGGTGCTTCAGACAAGGGCAAAAGGGAATATCATTCTTCATCAAAACATCGGAAGACCAACCTCTAGAGTTAAAATCACACTCTGTACCAATGTCTTCTATATTCCTACTAAGATGGCCCATTAAGTCCCACTTAAAGCATTCCATAGCTTGCCAAATCCAAAGTCCCCAAACCCACATTCCTTCAAACGAAAGCATGGTCAGGCCTATCACAGCAATGCCCCAGTCCCTTGTACCAACTTCTGTCTTAGTTAGGGTTTCCACTGCTATAAAGAGACACCATGACCAAGGAACTCTTATTATAAAGGACAACATTTAATTGGAGCTGGCTTACAGGTTCAGAGTTTCAGTCCATTATCATCAAGGCAGGAGCATGGCATCATCCAGGCAGGCATGGAGTAGGAGGAGCTGAGAGTTTTACATCTTGATCTGAAGGCAGCTAGAAGAAGACTGTTTTCAGGCAGCTAGGAAGAGGGTCTCAAAGTGCACCCCCACAGTTTCACACTTTCTTAAACAAGGACATATGTACTCCAACAAGGGTACACTTGTAATAGTGCCACTCCCTGGGCCAAGCATATTCAAATCACCACATAATCTAAATAAACCCAATGGTTCACCAAACTAGATTTGAGTATGATAATTCTGAGATCTGTTAGTAGCACCTAATCTGGAGTGAATAGATTCTTACTCACATGTTCTCAGGGAAAGTCAAAGCATACAACTGACTCCAACAAAGGCTGACAAAACTAAAGAAGAGTCAGGGAACAACAGCTGCATGGCCTGGAGATAGGTGCTCAGGTTTCAGATGAGTCTGATGCACCCAGGTGAGAAACTGGCTGACCCAATCTTGTGGTACCTACTATTGTCACTGACTGATGTCCTATAAAAATCAGGTACTGAAACACAGTAAATATACTTTTAAGGACCACATTCCTGAGAGGACTGGGTACAGAACAAGCAAGTTCACTGGTCCAGATAAAACTACAAAGGGGATCTAAGGGAGAAGTAACTCAGCAGAGTGTGACCTCAGGACTGTGGAGTTTTAGGGTTTTGTTGATCTTATGAAGGGATGTAGTTCTTTATGAGAGAGAAGCTCTGACATATTGAAAGAACATAGACTGGCATCTGAATCATGTTTATAAAGTGATACAGTATTCAGGGGGGATAGAAAAAGGTAAAGCAGATGAGGGAGTCTGTCTGAGTCACTTGGAGGCAAATATGACAGGATTCATGTCAAGCTGGAATCTCTAGTGGGGAAAAACTGACAAAGCCACATATGCTAGAGAACTTTTAAGGACCTAAGCAGCAACCAGCAATTCACAAAAGACACACATGACAATACAGATGAAAAATAAGTTCGTCCTAAGGTAGGGCAACCATCCTTCCAGAGTGTGTTGTATATTTTTCTCTCTTACATGGGATAGAGAATGCTTGCTCAGTCTAGTGGCCATGTGTGGCCCATAGAAAAAGAGTCATTGATCTGGCTGAACTTGTCAGAACCAGGCAGTAACTCCAGAGACAGAAAAAGCAGGGCTGGAACATGGCCTTGTTCTCCCTCAGATCTGAGTCTAGACAAGCACTGAAAGCTTGCCTCACAGTCTGGTGGATCCAACAGCAGCATCAGTATCTTAGGATGAGGAGGTTTGATGGCTAAGAGAAAATGACTGGTCTATGAAGGGTTAGATAGTATGTCTCCCTTCTATGCCTGTGATAGTTAATGCCATCTGTCAACCTGATGAGATTGAGAATTAATTGGGCAATAAAGCACTGGGTATTCTTTGATTCAGGTAACTGAGATGAGAGGACTGTCTACTGTGCCTGGGACCAATCTCTGGGCGGAGTCCTGAACTGTATAAACTGGACAAAATGATGCTGTAACTTCTCTCTACCTTGATGGACTGTGAGTCACGATGTTTTCTTCTTTCAGTTGCTTTTGTCACATATTTGCTCATAGCAACAGGAAAAGAAAGTAAGATAATGCCTTTGTACACAACATTATTCTTCTGAGGAAACACTTGATACAAGTGGTGTATTCTTTCATGCTTTATTGGACTTTATTTACATTTCTTTTCCTTAACCTTATCTACCCCAAATCCACTAACATTGGCTTAGAGCAAATAACAAAGAGCCTTCAGAGATCCCCCTCCCATGCTGCTGCCTTCAGTGAGAACATTAGTTGTGCTAACCTCTGAATCTCTTTACAGAGCTGAAAAGGCATCTGGAAAAACAGAAAACAGCAATTAAAGAGTTTAAACATACACAACACCCTTTACTAGGCAGAGAAAGGGCATTCCCAGAAGTCATAAGGTTGTTGACTATTTCTCAATGCCAAAGGTGTGCCCCTCCCTGTGAGCAGTTGGCCAGGGAGACTTCTAAGACCCACAGACTATGACTACTGCCACTAAATGTTGGCTTGTACACCAGAACCAGATGGTAAGACTCTGCTGCTGAAGATACCACGTACAATGGCTACATGGGACCAGGATTGGACGGAGCTGACTGGCTTTCAAAATGCTGAAGGCATGACACAGCGTGGTTAGCAGAATTACTAGTGACAGCCCTGCTTGGTATGGGACCCTTCATGCTGCAAACATTAATGAGCCTGCCAAAATGTATCCATCGACATACTCATCAGT
This sequence comes from Tokudaia tokunoshimensis, assembly GCA_036184795.1. Classification (NCBI taxonomy): domain Eukaryota; kingdom Metazoa; phylum Chordata; class Mammalia; order Rodentia; family Muridae; genus Tokudaia; species Tokudaia tokunoshimensis. The sequence continues at coordinate 53,249,477 of BTHU01000011.1, read as the reverse complement.
TATTAGTACAACTGCTTTCCTTTATTTAAGGGCTGCTCCACAGCAGTGAACACACACCTGGTATTCTTAGGGAAAAGTCTGTGACTAGGCAAGTTATGGGAATCAGTAAAGAAGCAACTACTACTGTTTTATTAAATGGATGTTATGTACCTGTCAATCTGCCTTCTAAATGGTTAAGCCTACAGATTACTGCTACTGTCAACCTCAGCTATTCATGAGGCAAACTTCTTTTTTTACAACGAACTTATTGCAGAGACAACCAGTCGAGCTCATAAAAATTAGTAACTTGGTGTGGCACTGTGTCCCAAGGCTTGACCAAATGCAGAGAAAATAATGAGACATTTACTTCCTTCCCATCAAGGCTGAGGGAACATGTCCAAAGAAAAGTGAAAAAATTAAGTGCCAGAAAAGTGGGTGGGGTGCTGCTTAGTTATTTCTTTTTTTTTTTTTTTTTTTTTTTTTTCTTCAATGGCAACAAAAACAAAAGAAAACCCACGTACACATGGAGGCTGAACAATGCTCTACTCAATGATAACTTGGTCAAGGTGGAAATAAAGAAAGAAATCAAAGACTTTTTGAAAGTTAATGAAAATGAAGGCACAACATACCCTAACTTATGGGACACAATGAAAGCAGTGCTAAGAGGAAAATTCATAGCCCTGAGTGCCGCCAAAAAGAAACGGGAGACAGCATACACTAACAGCTTAATGGCACACCTGAAAGCCCTGGAACAAAAAGAAGCAAATACACCAAAGAGGAGTAGAAGGCAGGAAATCATCAAACTCAGGGCTGAAATCAATCAAGTAGAAACAAATAAAACCATACAAAGAATCAACAAAACGAGGAGTTGGTTCTTTGAGAAAATCAACAAGATAGATAAGCCCTTAGCCAGACTAACCAGAGGGCACAGAGATAGTATCCAAATTAATAAAATCAGAAACGAAAAGGGAGAGATAACAACAGAAACTGAGGAAATTCAAAAAATCATCAGATCCTACTACAAAAACCTGTATTCAACACAACTAGAAAATCTTGAGGAAATGGACAATTTCCTTGACAGATACCAAGTACCAAAATTAAATCAGGATCAAATAGACCATCTAAACCGTCCTATAACCCCTGAAGAAATAGAAGTTGTCATTGGAAGTCTTCCAACCAAAAAAAGCACAGGTCCAGATGGTTTTAGTGCAGAATTCTATCAGACCTTCAAAGAAGACCTAACACCAATACTCTTCAAACTGTTCCACAAAATAGAAACAGAAGGAACACTACCCAACTCGTTCTATGAAGCCACAATTACACTAATACCAAAAGCACACAAAGATCCGACAAAGAAAGAGAATCTCAGGCCAATCTCTCTTATGAATATCGATGCAAAAATACTCAATAAAATTCTTGCCAACCGAATCCAAGAACACATCAAAACGATCATTCACCACGATCAAGTAGGCTTCATCCCAGGGATGCAGGGATGGTTCAATATAAGGAAATCCATCAATGTAATCCACTACATAAACAATCTCAAAGAAAAAAACCACATGGTCATCTCATTAGATGCTGAGAAAGCATTTGACAAAATTCAGCATCCTTTCATGCTAAAGGTCTTGGAAAGATCAGGAATTCAAGGCCCATATCTAAACATAGTAAAAGCAATTTACAGCAAACCAGTAGCCAGCATCAATCTAAACGGAGAGAAACTTGAAGCAATCCCACTAAAATCAGGGACTAGACAAGGCTGCCCTCTCTCTCCATATCTTTTCAATATAGTACTTGAAGTTCTAGCTAGAGCAATTAGACAAGAAAAAGAGGTCAAAGGGATACAAATTGGAAAGGAAGAAGTCAAACTATCACTATTTGCAGACGATATGATAGTATACATAAGCGACCCAAAGAACTCCACCAGAGAACTCCTACAGCTGATAAACGACTTCAGCAAAGTGGCCGGATATAAAATCAACTCAAGCAAGTCAGAAGCCTTCCTATACTCAAAGGATAAGCAGGCTGAGAAAGAAGTAAGAGAAATAATACCCTTTACGATAGCCACAAACCATATTAAGTATCTTGGCGTGACGCTAACCAAACAAGTGAAAGATCTGTATGACAAGAACTTCAAGTCTCTGAAGAAAGAAATTGAAGAAGACCTCGGAAGATAGTTATTTCTTAAGTGGAGCATTTCTTCCTAAAAGGTAGGAGCCATGGAGATTCAGGAAGCCCATACATCTTATAGAGAAGCTCACAAAGTTACAGCATTCAGAAGGCCCCTCCACAAGCTTATGACAGCAACGAAGAGGGATGCAGAGGGTGTGCTCTCCATTGCAGACGACTGTAAACAACAGGATGCAGACTTCACTTGGAGCTGCGTTTGAGTCATTCACAATCCCAATAAAGCCAGAAGTTGGTGGAATCATTTCTTTAATCTCTTATTCAGCACCCCCATCTGGGGTAAACAAATACATGCTCACGTCTCCCAGGGTGGGACAGAGGGAACAAACAACCCTACCTATATCTTTTCAGACTTTATTATAGCTATTTATCCATTTAATTCCTTGGCATTTAACTGGAAAAGTTCTTTCACTATAATTTTTGTAGTTTTAGATAAAGCTGTTGCTGACTGTTACATCATAAAATGATAAATACAATGTCACTGATATCTTCAACAGGCTCTTGTTTTGTGACAGTTTTAAGATCATGGTCATATTAGGAAAACTCTGTTTCTGAGGTATTGCCTGATAAGCTTGGAATCAATTGTCATTACTGGAGAACATTACATTTCTATTTTATCTTACCAGAACAGGTAGCAGGACATCATCAAATATTTTTACAAATATATTTTACTCAAGTTTCTTCAGTTATAATTTTTGTGAATGTTTCACTAATTTAGACTACATTTTCTTAGTTTACTGATGCTATTAAATGAGTATAAATGAAAAAAACATTGCCAAATGGAGTTATATAGTTAATAAAAATTCTTACTTTTAAAAATGTAAACTATAGCAAAAATATTTAGATTTTTATTGTCTGTATATAATTTACAGTTACCTGTCTTCCAAATGTTCCTTCAGCTGGTAGCCTGGTGACATCAAGTGGCCAGCAGAAGCAACAGCAAATAGTTTTACTAACACCAGGAAAGAAAGAACTTACTTACTAGCCTTTTTATATCTAAGTGCTTTAGTTAAAATGTTTCCCCCAAATTCATGCTAGAAACTTAATCCCCCAATTCGGCATATGCAGATAAAATCTAGAGGTGAGGCCTTCAGGAGGTTACTGGGATGAGGTTAGTAGGGTTAGGGAGCTGCTTTATAAAAAGATGGGAGAGAGATATGAGGTAAGTTAGCTAGCATACCTCTTGTCTCTATGGGATGCCCTTCTTCCACGTTCTGACACAGCGAGAGGCCTTCAGCAGACATACACTAAAAATTCTGGTCTCTGCAGACTCAGCTGAGAAATAAGTTTCCTCGACAACTATTCAGTCTAACGCAGCATGTCACAGTAACACAATACAGACTAGTAAAATCAAGTATAGCTCATGTCTTTGACTATTTAAAATTTAAAGACAAATTAAAGTGCAAACTCCAGAGATGAAGAATCAAGTAAGAAATTGGAACTGCAAAATGGCGGCCAATCACATTGTACTGCTAAAAGTAATTATGAGACAAATGTCAAGCCAATTAGATACTAAAATGGCACAAACCTGGAATATCTAAACTACTTGGGTACAAGACTACCTTATTAGAAACTACTTAGTAAGATTATAAAACACATAGCAACAGTCATTCACATGTACCTTAGTCAGGGTTTGTACTTCCCAAACAAAACATCATAACCAAGAAGCAAGTTGAAGAGGAAAGGGTTTATTCAGCTTATACTTCCACATTGCTATTCATCACCAAATGAGGACAGACACTCATACTGGACAGGAACCTAGAGGCAGGAGCTGATGCAGAGGCCATGGAGGAATGCTGCTTACTGGCTTGTTTCTCCTGGCTTGCTCAGCTTGCTTTCTTATAGAACCCAGGACCACCAGCCCAGGGATGAGACCACCCACAATGGACCCTCTTCCTTTAATCATTAATTGAGAAAATGCCTTACAGATGGATCTCATGGAGGCATTTCCTTAACTGAGGCTCCTCTCTGTGATAACTCCAGCTTGTGTCAAGTTGACACACAAAACCAGCCAGTACAACATGAAACACGCAATTAGTACTGCTGACGGCCTAGAAATTTCACAAGCTGGTGATTGTAGTTTAGGAAGGAATGAAGCAGAAAATTACAGAAGAGCATGAAAAAATCAAGATTGTTACTTACACTTTAATTTGGGGGGGCTTCTCTCGTTTCTGAAAACTCACCCATTTTAAAGTTTAGATAATGTAGAATAAATACATAAATTAGTGGCCTAGGTATGATTCAGATTTATGGATTTCATTTATCTATGTATAAGTAATTGAAAATATCTATAATTAGATTTTCTATGTGCCCAGATATAACTGCAATATTTAAGTAGAATAAATATGTAGAATTAACCATATATATATTCAGGGCTTTATAAAATCAGTGGCCTTCTGTAGGCAGAGTTAATCTTCATCTACCATCATGGCAACAAACTAAGTGAACCAATACAAGGACAGCTGGATAAGTGGCAGTAGTATGGAAGTTATCAATATATCCCTAGAAGGTGGAGAGGAAAAGGTAAGAGACCTTTCCTGTTTGGAGTCCACCACTACTCCTACCTGCAAGAGCTCATGGGGAGTTGAAGTGCATGTATGGGATATGAAAGGCCCACTCAAAGGGGGACTCTGTCCAGTAAGCAGCCTCCTTGAGCTCTACACCTGTGATAGGACCTTCTCAGTGATGCAGCTTTCTGCAAATCACCCTGCTCCTGTTTGGTAACCTCCAACCAATGTTCCTTAGTTAATCCAAATAAACATACTGTTTTCCATAGCTGCATTGATATGAAGTTGCCTTTTTGATCTATTATTGGTGCCCTATCTGTGGTAACAGACATTTAACTCTCCTCTGGAAAAATAATATGACAAATAAGGTTAGACTCTAACCTTACCCCTAAGTTGAACTACATATAACACCCGAGTCAGACATTGTGTTTACCAAGTGACTGTTTCTAAACAAGAAGTTCTTTCTAGTGTTCTTGTCAAAAATCTGCAAGGATGCAGTAGTATCTGTCTAATGTGAACAATGATGAATCATCTAACAGACCTCAGGATTTACTGCAGTACATTAGGCTACTACGTCTCAAGAACTCAAAACCCACACACTAACATCACAGAGAAGCGATATGGATCAATGACTTAAATCCTGTCAGGATCAAACATTGAGGCCACAGAAGTTTGGGGGGAAAGGTGTACAAGTGGCGGGGCAGACCAGTCACCTGCCACTTGACTGTACCAGATCAATGCTGCAGTGATGCAATGGACTGCTTTAATTTTAGTTACAGATTTCCATGTAGTAGACTATATTAAATTTCCTTGGGACTTCAACGGATTAAGGTCTGGATATTTCCAAACACGTTAAGGGACTATCAGTCAAATAACTACATGGAAAATGCCCTTGGCAGTCTGGCACTTTAGACAAGTTTTAACGCAGAGTAAACAAATACATGCTCACATCTCCCAGGGTGGGACAGAGGGAACAAACAACCCTACCTGTGTCTTTTCAGACTTTATTATAGCTATTTATCCATTTAATTCCTTGGCATTTAACTGGAAAAGTTCTTTCACTATAATTTTTGTAGTTTTAGATAAAGCTGTTGCTGACTCTTACATCATGAAATGATAAATACAATGCTACTGATATCTTCAACAGGCTCATGTTTTGACAGTCTTAAGATCATGTTCATATTAGGAAAACTCTGAGGTACTGCCTGATAAGCTTGGGGGATCCTGATGCCTTCTTTTGACTGCCACAAGGACATATATATGCATGCAGGTGAAACACTTATACACATAGAATAAAAAATATCAATCTTTTTTGAAAAGTAAGAAAATAGTTTTCCTTAGTTTGTTTGTTTAATAACTATGGACCTGAGAGCAGCATCAGCAAATGTCACTTGCTGTGGTGGCTGTCTACACAGTTCTTCTTGAGGACTTCTGATGTGCTGAGAACAGCACCCTGCTTCCATTCACATCAGTTTTCATCTGGGAATCACTAGGTCAGAAAGCCTATCTATGTAAGTTGGATCATCTTTGTTGCCTCATATACCAATTTCTTCACGCTATCAGGACCATAAAATGAAAAAGTAGATGGAAGGTCCAGATGTTTATGATATGCTAAAGATGGAAAAGAGGAAGCTCAAGATCTTACAAATAAAAAGAGAGGAACAGGGCTTCATGCCCTTTTCACTGCCTTCAGGTTCAAATGTCACCAACCTTGCTTATGTGGATCACTTATGGTAAAATTGAACACAGAAAGGTTAAGTGGCAGGAAACACATTTATAATCTGGTTCTCTAGAACCAGGATTATATACACGGTCTCTTTCACTTTCTCTTTCCACAAACACACACACACACACACACATGTACATGCATATATGTACACATGTGTATGTATATAGGCACATATGTGTATATTCATTTGCCTATGTATGTGTATATGTGATATCCCAAAGAAAACCATTCTTTTACCTTTCTAGACTTAAAACAATTATGTCTATATGTGTATATGTGTTTGCATGTGTGACTGTATACCACATGTGTGTGGCTGCCCATGGAGGCTAGAAGAGAACAACAGTTCTGCTGCAGTTGGAGTTACAGTTTGTCATGAGCCACCATGTAGGGTCTGCAAACTGAATTTAGGTCCTCTGCAGAACAGCCAGTGCTCTTAACTGCTGAACCATCTCTCTAGCCATCAGGAATCATTCTTATAAGAATGATTATATATATTATGTATGTATATAACATATATGTATAAATATATACCCAGAGTTATATTCTATAAGTAGTAAAGCAATTATGCATTCCTTAAAACCTACAGTCTGCATCTTAACAGTCTTAGAGCTCCTTTCCTGGCCATACACAGATGCCTCAATTTGTATAGTTCATTTGGCAATTCACCTATTGAAATCTGGCTGTTACAATACAAGTGCACAAGTATCAGTTCACAGTATTCTATCCTCAGGATTAATTAGTAGCCATCCAAGTGCTGGATGAAACAGAAGCCATGGTTCTGGCATTAGCAAATGAGCTCAGGGTTTACTCTCATGCACACTCTGATCAGCACACTCGACTGAGTTCCTAATGCCTTGGTATTTGCCAATCTGAAAGATGAAAATATCATCCAACTGTAGTGCAGCCTTCTTTTTTTTTTTCAGTCAGAATGAAGCAGCTACACTTCCAAGAGTCATTTATTTTTCACTGTATTAATAAGTGTTCCTATTTTTGTATTTTATTTGTAGGGGTATTATACTAGAGTAGCTCTTTGTGATATGATACAAATATTTCTCCTATCTCTCTGCTACATTTGTATTTTTTTGTGGTCCAGGGAAATTGGACCCATGGCCTTGAGCTAGGCAGGCTAAATCCTTAGCCTGTCTTTTATCTCTCTTTCCATGTTATTTTCCTCCTCTCCTTGAAGTCACAGGATGAGATACAGGAGACCTGTAGCGTCCCCTAAATGTAACCTTGTTTTCTTTGCTTGTCCACATTCCTAAGGATGTTAAGTCTCTCATAGTCTCAGCTTTTTTTCTTACCTTATACTCTTTCTAGAAGAGCTGATTTGTATCGCACTCCTTGACACATTTATATTTCTCTTATGAGACCTTCTGAGCAAAGAGTAAAATCAAAAGATACCCTGAACCTACTGTGGTCAGAAATGAAATTTGTTATCTCATTTTTCCCTTTCTTACATTCTTTAACATATAAGTGAAAGAGTGCCCCTTACCTGTCAAAGTAACTGCAAAAGTTGCCAGCCACCCTAGCTCATTGCCGCCCCTCAGAGCCTGCAGTCTCTGCTCTGGTTATTTCTCCCCTTAAGATCCTCCAGTGATCCCCCTCTTCCTTTAGAGTAACATCTGAATCCCTACACATTTTTATTTATTTTGTTTTCTGCAGTACTGAGGTAACGCAGCACCATGTGCATGCTACGCCAATAAGCTATAGGCCTAGCCTAGCTTAGGCTTTAGTACTTAAATTTTAAATAAAAAATATGTTGTGGGGGAGCTGAACCCAGATTCTGTCATATTTCTAACTGATGATGCTTTCAGGGAGGTTGCATATGACATGGCACACGTCCATGCAGAGGACAGCTCTGTGGTGTCTGATCTCTCCCACCTTCACATGGGTCCCAGGGACTGAACGTGGCGTCCAGGGCTATGCCGTGCTTCCCTGTGCTTGCTTACCCATCTTTCTTGCCTCTGATAAAACTTTAAAATTTTCCACTGCAGGGAAAGAAAAGGCCAAGAGTAGGACTCACCTAGTGAGTGTCCATTAGTACCTGCATAGTTCTTGGCCTTGTTTGTAGGTTCCTGTCATGCATGCTAAATATACATTCTACTACTGAGCTACCTGCCCCATTTCTCTAAATATGAAGTGTTTAGTGTGAATACAACAGGATTTATAATAAAAAGCATAAATAAGTTGTAGTCTATTTTCAGCCCTCTCCCTTGCACTGTGTTTTGAAGATACCTTTTCTGCCATTTCTAATGTAGGTTGTTCCACCTTTAGAAGGATTATGTTGTTCCACATAACAGCTACCACTTCTTTAAGTGGCACCATTCCTAGAAGCACTCGGTGACCTCACATGCTCACGTTTTAGCCTTCCACACCTATTTGGGCATACCTAATGCCATATCAGTGCTAGGCTTTGAAGAACAGTCCATGTTCCTTCAGGACAGCAACAAGAGTTATGTCAAACTTTATATCCACAGGAAAGAATATGCACTGAGCAAAGGTGTTTTATACGTCCTAGCAAGGGCCTGATGCCTAGAGACAGGGTATGAGAGGTGAAAAACTGCAACACACTGTGACTAAAAAGGTGTAAACACTAAACACAGCTGACATTTCACTGAAACAAAACAGGGATTTTTCTAAACACTTTGAAGGATATGACACAATGAAGCAGAAGAGAATGCCCAAAGAATTTTTAAAAAATCTTTAAAGATAAAAATAAAAAACTGTATGTGATTACAATAGAAGTCTTTGAAAGTCAGTGAGTATCTTCATTTGTGATCGGCAGATTTGGGATGAGAGAATTCTGTTAATGCCATGAGTCTGCCATAGAGCTCCTCAGATCTGAGTCATACAGTAGTTTCTTTTTATATTGACATTCTTTGCACACCCCAGTCTTATCCTAGTGTCCCAGTTAGGATTATTATTGCTGTGATGAAACACTACAACCAAATGCGTCTTAGGCAGGAAAGGGTTTTACGTGGCTTATATTGCCATATCATTGTTCATCATCAAAGGAAGTCAGGATAAGATCTCAAACGGGAGGGAGCTGGAGGCAGGGGCTAATATAGAGGCCATGGAGGACTGCTGCTTACTGGTTTGGTCTCCATGATTGTTCACCTGCTTCTTATAGAACCCAGGATCGCCAGCTCTGGGATGGTACTACCTACAATGGACTAGGCCCTCCCCAATAAATCACTAATTAAGAAATTACCTTACAGGTGTGCCTACAGTTCCATCTTATAGAGGCATTTTCTTTTTTCTTTTTAAAATTATTTTATTAGAGCATAAACTATTGGTGTTATGTTCAGGAAATTTTCACCTGTGCCCAACATGCTGCAGGCTCTTCCCCATTTTCTCTTCTATTAGATTCAGTGTATCTGGTTTTATGTGGAGGTCCTTGATCCACTTGGCCTTGAGCTTTGTACAGGGAGGTAAGAATGGATCAACTGGATTCTTCTACATGTTGATTGCCAGTTGAACCAGCACCATTTGTTGAAAATGCTGTCTTTTTTCCACTGGATGGTTTTAGCTCCTTTGTCAAAGATCAAGTGACCAAGGAGGCATTTTCTTAACTGAGGTTCCCTTCTTTCAGATCAGCTTAGTTTGTGTCAAGTTGACATAAAACTATCCAGCAAACCAAGATATGTTTTCATAGACAAATAGAAAAGTTCACCTTTCTTCTTGAATAACAAGTAGTACTCCCCCAAGTTAAAATTTTAGTAGGAGTTCCCATTATATGTAAAGCTAAAGAAAATCTCTAATTTATGATGCAGTGTTTTTCTCAGCAGGAGAGTCTCCTAATGGACTGACATGGTTTTTATTTTTAGGAAAAACATGATCTGTTTGGACATTCTTTCATAAGGTTAAAAAACACACAAAAGCATAAAGTAAGTCTGTAATAAATACTCTTTCTGTAGCAATCCTTTAAAGAATGGCCTGGTTAAGAGGATAAACTCAAATGATGAGGATGACTCATGATGATGATGAATAATTTCTAAAAATCCCTTTTCATCAATTCAATCAGGCTCACCCTCAAACTTTTCCAGACTGAGAAAAATCCTTAATAGCTAAAGATTATGGCTTTGAGGTTGCTATCTTTCTCATTGTCAGAATTCCTTAAGCTCGTTCTACAATAAAATAAAAAACAGACATTTTCTTGCCCACTTTAATTTATAGAAAATGAATGATTATCAATTTATAAACTTGCTATATTTCTCTTTTTCTTCCTTTTCTTCTCTTAGTTATTACTGGTCACTAGTTTTCTCTGCAATCAAAATACTGCCTCCTCCACCTTCTTGGGATAAGAGGAGGGTCTAAATTTAAAAGAAAAAAGTATAAATATTTTAAAAAATTATTTTAAAATGTTATATTTAGGTGGATTGTGATTTATACAATCAAATTTGCCAAAATTATCAAATAATGTAGAAAAAAGAAAATTTGCAATTTTATCAAATGAAGGAAACATGCCCAAATTATTTTCTATGCATCTATGTTCATCAAAAGCAAAGTTTTTTCAGCCCCTAAAGAGATAATTCTGTGTATAACTCTAATAATTCATAATCATTCTAATTTCAATTAAACCAAGATTCTAACTAAAGGTTTTAATCTTACATTTTTTTAGAGGGAAAAGGTAGAGGGAAAAGGACTAGCCCTGTGACTTTCTTCTAGGAAGGTCATCATGCCCTAGAGTCCCTGGTCTGGTTGAGATCCTCCTGGAATCCATAGCTCCCTTCCTGCTTTCTCAACCACAGCACTATTTAATACAATTCCTTAATGTTTTTGTTTTGATTGGAGGTCTATAAACTTCATGAGGGCATGGGAATGAATTCTATGCTGTTCACCAATCTTTTAGTGACCACACACACATACTTAGCAATAACTTATTTAAATTGAATGAATTTTAAAAAGCAACCTCTGGGTCATATTTCAAGACTTACTAATTTATTCAATTCAGTATTTCCTGTAATCTACAACAATCATACAATGCAATCAGTATTTAGGTCCCTGGAAAAAATAAATATTTCAAGTACGTTCTCTCTACTGACATGCTGAATTTAAATGCTATTTTCTAAATGTTTTCAATAGAAAAATAGGCTTTTTAGCTTGCAGTTAAAGAGAAAGGCACCTTATAAGTATATCCCATGCACAGATTGTACAAATGGAGGAGGAAGCTAAGCACTAATGTGTGAGACGTGCTCATCCCAGTTTGTGACTGTGGATGTCACGTGACCAGCTGCATCCAGTCCCTGCTGATGGACTTTGCTGCCATGCTGGTCTGAAAGAATTCTGCTCCAAGCTGCTGCTTTCAGAGGACTTTATCACAACAGGGAAAGCAACTAAGATTGGCTTTCTACTCACAGCTCAACAACGGTTGCCTGCTATATTTTTATTGAAATATTTCTTTAAAGCCATTCAGAATTGTGTATAGTTCCTAAAGAATCTTTTTCTTTATTATACACACTGTGGGCTAGTATCCATGAATCAGTAGTGAATGCATGCTAGGTGTGTTGTTTTGTGATTGGGTTACCTCACTCAGGATGGTATTTTCTAGTTCTATTCATTTGCCTAAGAATTTAATGAACTCATTATTTTTAATAGCTGAGTAGTATTCCATTGTGTAAATGTACCACATTTTCTGTATCTAATCCTCTGTTGAGGGCCATCTGGTTTCTTTCCAGCTTCTGGCTATTATATATAAGGTTGCTATGAATATAGTGGAGCATATGTCCTTAAAGCATGTTGGAGCATCTTCTGGGTATATGTCCAGGAGTGGTATAGCTGGGTCCACAGGTATACTATTTCCAATTTTTGGGGGAACCAGCAGACTGACTTCCAGAGTGACTGAACCAGCTTACAATCCCACCAACAGTGGAGGAGTGTTCCTCTTTCTCCACATCCTTGCCAGCTTCTGCTGTCCCCTGAGTTTTTGATCTTAGCCATTCTGACTGGTGTGAGATGGAATCTCAGGATTGTTTTGATTTGCATTTCCCTGATGACTAAGGATGTTGAACATTTCTTTAGGTGTTTCTAGGCCATTTGATATTCTCCAGTTGAAAATTCTTTGTTTAGCTCTGGACCCCATTTTTTAATAGGGTTATTTGATTCTCTGTAGTCTAAGTTCTTGAGTTCTTTGTATATATTGAATATTAGCCCTCTATTAGATGTAGGATTGGTAAAGATCTTTTCCCAATCTGTTGGTTGCTGTTTTGTCCTATTGACAGTGTCCTTTGCCTTGCTTTGCAATTTTATGAGGTCCCACTTGTGAATTCTTGATCTTAGAGCATAAGTCATTGGTCTTCTGTTTGGGAAATTTTTCCCTGTGCTCATGTGCTGGAGGCTCTTCCCCACTTTCTCTTCAATTAGATTCAATGTATCTGGTTTTATGTGGAGGTCCTTGATCCACTTGGACTTCAGCTTTGTACAAAGATATAAGAATGGGTCGCTTTGCATTTTTCTACATGCTGACCGCCAATTGAACCAACACCATTGTTGAAAATGCTGTATTTTTTCCACTGAATGGTTTTAGCTCCTTTGTCAAAGATCAAGTGCCCATAGGTGTGTGTGGTTATTTTCTGGGTCTTGAATTCTATTCCATTAATCTTCCTGCCTGCCTCTGTACCAATACAATACAATTTTTATCATAATTCCTCTGTAATACAGCTTGAGGTCAGGGATGGTGATTCCCCCAGAAGTTCTTTTATTCTTGAGCATACTTTTTGCTATGCTGGGTTTTATGTTATTCCAAATAAATTTGCAAATTGCTCTAACTCTATGAAGAATTGATTTGGAGTTTTGATGGGGATTTCATTGAATCTGTAGCTTGCTTTTTGGCAAGATGGCTATTTGTACTATATTAACCCTGCTAATCCATGAGCATGGGAGATCTTTACATCTTCTGAGATCTTCCATTTCTTTCTTCAGAGACTTTTAGTTCTTGTCATACAGATTTTTCATTGGCTTAGAGTCACGCCAAGGAATTTTAAATTATTTGTGACTATTGTGAAGGCTGTTGTTTCCCTAATTTCTTTCTCATCCTGTTTATCCTTTGAGAGTAGAGGAAGGCTACTGATTTGTTTGAGTTATTTTTATAACCAGCTACTTTGCTGTAGTTTTTTTAATCAGCTTTAGAAGCTCTCTGGTGGAATTTTTGGGGTCACTTAAGTATACAATCACATCATCTGCAAATAGTGATATTTTGACTTCTTCCTTTCCAATTTGTATCCCTTTGACCACCTTTTGTTTTCTAATTGCTCTAGCTAGCACTTCAGGTATTACATTGAGTAGATAGGGAGAAAGTGGGCAGCCTTGTCAAGTCCCTGATTTTAGTGGGATTGCTTCAAGTTTCTCTCCATTTAGTTTGATGTTGGCTACTGGTTTGCTGTATATTACTTTTACTATGTTTAGTTATGGGCATCTAATTCCTGATCTTTCCAAGACTTTTATCATGAAGGGGTGTTGGATTTTGTCAAATGCTTTCTCAGCACCTAATGAAATGATCATATGGGTTTTTTTCTTTGAGTTTGTTTATGTAGTGTATCCATTCCTCTGTTGAAGGACATCTTGGTTGTTTCCAGCTTCTGGATATTATGAATATGGCTGCTATGAACATTGTGGAGCATGTGTCCTTATTAAATGTTGGAGAACTTTCTGGGTATATGTGCCCAGGAGTGGTATAGCTGGGTCCAACGAGGCCATATTTTAAAGACAAGAAAGATGTAAGATTTGGGGGGGGGGAGGGAGGAGAGACCATGAGTTCTTCCTTCAGAGAGCTGCGGAGGTAGGTAGCACATGGCTGGGTCTTCTTCCCTGCAAGCAGGCCTTGAAAGGACACTGAATTAAGCTATGTAGATAAAGTCTGGATTGTGATGGACACTCTAGGATGTTGAAGATGCCATAGCTATGAGAAGTCTCTCTAGGAGGGCTGAGCAGAGGGACCTGAAACAGCTCAAAAGAGATACATGCTGTAGGCACCAAAGCTGGAGGGCAATTGCCCCTTAAACCCTTAGAACTGAAGCCCTAGATATTGTACATCTAAATAACTATAGGACTTAATATGCACCTTGCTGGGTTTTAATATTGTTTATTATTTCCTCAGGATCTCCCTATGCCACTCTTTGGGAAGAGGAATGAATACTCTGCCACAGTATGGCAGCAGTATGTAAGGATGTTTTTTATTTGCTTGTTAGTCTTTTTTTTCCCTTCAGATTTTATGGTGTGAGGTGTTATAATTAACAGATTACCTTGAGTCTCAGAGGAGATCCTAGACTTGGACTTTTGAACAGTATCTAGATTGTCAAAAGGATATGACAGCTTCTGAAATTGGGCTCAGTGTAATTTGTATCATATAATGGCTATGAGCCTATAGAGGTTCATGTGTATTCAGAATTAATATTGTAAAAATGGCTACGTTACCAAAAGCAATGTACAAACTCAATGAAGTTACCATCAAGATTTCAATGACATTCTGGGTCAATGAGGTAAGTCATTGGGCAAGGAAGCTGTTATATAAGCCTGGGCCTAGTGACCTAAGTTAAATATGTGGAAACCCTTAAAGGCAAAAGGAGAGAAGTGACTCTACAAAGTCATACATAGATGAGCACACGTGCGCACGCACACACACAAGTGATAAATATGTTTTTAATTCCAATGACATTTTTCAGAGTACTAGAGAACTGGTATGGAAACACACACACACACACACACACACACACACACACACACACACACACAACCTCTAAATACCTAAAGCAAACCTTGGCAGAGAAAGATCAATGCTAGAGATACCTCAGTCCCCAATCTTAAATCCATTAACAAGTCACAATAACAAGAATTTGATAAAACAGACATGCAGACCAAGAGACTAGAATAGAGGACCAGATAAAAATCCATACAGTTACAGCTACCTAATTCTGAACAAAAGCTGTCAAAAATATAAATTGGAGAAAAGACAGCTTCTTTAATTAATGATTCTGGGAAAATTAAATTTCCTCATGCACAAGAATGAAACTAGATCCATCTTTTAACTTATATGAAAATTAATTCATGATGGATCAAAGAGAAGTTCTGCTCGTCCAGAGAATCCAGATTCAGTTCCCAGTACTGCTATTGAGAGGCTCACAACAACCTGTACTTCCAGCTCCAGAGGATCCAATCAATATTAGCTGCTGGTGTTCACAAGTACTTGGCAGATATACATACAGACACATACCCATAAACAAAAGAAAACTTTTCATCAAACTGCCAGAAAAAAACAGGTAAAACATAGTCATTTATAGATAGAAAATTTCTTTACAAAACAACAACCAAAAAAGAGACTCTGTGCTGGCTAGGTTAATGACAACTTGACATAAGCTAGAGTTAACAACTTGACACAAGCTAGGAGAGGGCAGAGTGTGGGGTCAACTAAAAAAAAAAAAAAAGCCTCCATCAGATTAGGCTGTAGGCAAATGTACAGGGCATTTTCTTATTAGTGACTGACTGGGAAGGTGACAGCCCATTGTGGATTGTGACAATCCCTGGGCTATTGGTCCTGGGTTCTGTAAGAAAGTAGGCTGAACAAGCCATGGGGAGCAAGTCAGCAAATAGCATTTCTCCATGGCTTCTGCATCACCTCCTGCCTCCAGGTTCCTGCCTTGTTGACTTCTTGTGCTGACTTACTTCAATGATGAGCAGTGCTGTGGAAATGTAAGCCAAATAAACCCTTTCCTCCTCAACTTGCTTTTCGTCATGATGTTTCATCTCAGGAATAATAACCTTGACTATAAAACAGACTTCAATAGGAAAAGAAATACTTGCAGCAACTGACAATGGGACTGCATGGAGGTAAAAAGAATGAATTTGTGAAGAATTTGTGAAGAAGAATTTGTGTGAAGAAAAGAAGAAGAATTTGTGAAGTATGTATCTGAAAAGGATGAATAAAAAAACCTCTAAAGAGGAACCACACAGACAAACAAACAACAAAAAACCAAAACAACATAAAATACAATCAACAAATAGGCTGATGAACTAAAGAGACAGTTCTCAAAGGAAGAAATAAAACTGGGTAAGTATCTGAAAGTATTCACTATCATCAGCCATCAGGAGAACCCTAATAAAAACTTCTATATGACTCCATCAAACCACAGGGGGGAACAGCTGTCAGCAACAAAACAGTTACAGGAACTGCTGAGAGATATGCAAAAAGAGGAACACTTACTCAGTACTGGAGGGAAGGTTAAGCAGGCACAGTCATTACAGCAGTCAGTATAGAGGATACCTGAGAACTGGGGAGACAATTCAGCCAGTACAGGTACTTACAATGCTTGATATCATGACTTCTATAGACAAAACCTACAGTGGAAAAAGAGAATCAACTCTTTCAAGTATCCCCTGACCTCCACATGTATACTGCGGCACATTCATAATCACCCACATACACAACACACGCAGATACCTGCGTGCGCGTACACACACACACACACACACACACACACACACACACACACACACCAAAATAAACATGTATTTTAAACCTAAACTGTAGGAAATACTGAGCATATACTCAAAAGAATCTAAGTCAACACACCAAAGAGATAATCACATGTCCATATTTATCACTACTCTGTTTCTTTTTTTTAAATATTTATTTATTATATGTAAGTACACTATAGCTGTCTTTAGACACACCAGAAGAGGGCGTCAGATCTCATTACAGATGGTTGTGAGCCACCATGTGGTTGCTAGGATTTGAACTCAGGACCTTCAGAAGAGCAGTCAGTGCTCTTACCCACTGAGCCATCTCACCAACCTCACTACTCTGTTTCTAACAGCTAAAATATGAAATCAGTTTATACATTCATCAAAAGGTGATTGGAAAAAGAAAATTTGGTAATGTACAGAATAGAATTTTAAACACTCCTAAAGAGGAACAAAATGGCACTTCCAGAAAAAACATCTAGAGCTGGAAAGCATTACATTAAGCAAAATAAGTTAGATTCACAAAAACAAATAAAATTTTCATATATAGAATCTATACTTGTGTGTATAAGATATGAAAGTAGAAAGAGATTACATTATGACAGGGAAAGAAAAAGTCTAAAGGTCCAAGAGGGTAACGGAATATATACAACATGAAAACAGAACAAGGAACTATTTGGCAGGAGGAAATGAGTTCACAGTAAAAGGAAATGAAAGGACTGGAGAGATGGTTCAGTGGTTAAGAGCACTGGCTACTGTTGTAGAGAACACAGGTTTAATTCCTAGGACCCAAATGATAGCTCACAACATCTATCTAAGTTTTAAAGGATCTGATGTGCTTTTCTGGCCTCTAAGGGTAGTAGGCACACATGTACATGCACTCATATAAACTATAATAATGTTTAAAAGAATAAAGCATAATAATGTTGTCAGACATATCTAGGATATGTGTATACTAATGAAACACATTGTATGCTTACTTAAAAAGTTTATCACTTACTGTCTATGAAATACGCTTCTTCATGTTGTCAGTAAGCCTAAGTTAGAAACATTGCCTAATTCCTTATTCTACTCACTATTTCACAAATAAAACTAAGAAAGGCAGTCACTAGCATATGCTACAAAGATCTAATAATATTCAACCTACAAATATACTCATTTAATGTTTACATGCCCATGTATGAGTTACTCAACAAACATGACCTACTTTTCAGTGTTTCTCACTAGGAAGACAATGTGTTGACTTGCTTAGCAAAACATTTTACCACTAAAACATAAATATTAAGTTATTATTATTATTATTATATGTTTCAAAATCTCTTGATGTATAATCAAGACAGACTCATGATAGTATTTTCATTTCAAAAGTAATGATGTATTTAGGTTGAGACTACTGAGCTTCATCTAAAGATGGTCTAAGCTAATATGGTTCAGGTCCCATATAAATCCCATCAATAAATAGAAGAATAAAATTCTTGCCAACCAAATCCAAGAACACATCAAAATGATCATTCACCATGATCAAGTAGGCTTCATCCCAGGGATGCAGGGATGGTTCAATATAAGGAAGTTCATCAATGTAATCCACTATATAAACAATCTCAAAGAAAAAAAAAACACACGGTCATTTCATTAGATGCTGAGAAAGCATTTCACAAAATTCAGCATCCTTTCATGTTAAAGGTCTTGGAAAGATCAGGAATTCGAGGCCCATATCTAAACATAGTAAAAGCAATTTACAGCAAACCGGTAGCCAACATCAATCTAAACGGAGAGAAACTTGAAGCAATCCCACTAAAATCAGGGACTAGACAAGGCTGCCCTCTCTCTCCATATCTTTTCAATATAGTACTTGAAGTTCTAGTTAGAGCAATTAGACAACAAATAGAGGTCAAAGGGATACAAATTGGAAAGGAAGAAGTCAAACTATCACTATTGCAGACGATATGATAGTATACTTAAGCTACCCAAAGAACTCCACCAGAGAACTCCTACAACTGATAAACAACTTCAGCAAAGTGGCCGGATATAAAATCAACTCAAGCAAGTCAGTAGCCTTCCTATACTCAAAGGATAAGCAGGCTGAGAAAGAAATAAGAGAAATGATACCCTTCACGATAGCCACAAACAATATAAAGTATCTTGGTGTGACTCTAACCAAACAAGTGAAAGATCTGTATAAGAACTTCAAGTTTCTGAAGAAAGAAATTGAAGAAGACCTCAGAAGATGGAAAAATCTGCCATGCTCATGGATTGGCAGGATTAATATAGTAAAAATGACCATCTTGCCAAAAGCAATATATAGATTCAATGCAATCCCCATCAAAATCCCAACGCAATTCTTCATAGAATTAGAAAGAGCAATTCAAAAATTCATCTGGAATAACAGAAAACCCAGGATAGCTAAAACTATTCTCAAGAGTAAAAGAACTTCTGGGGGAATCAGTATCCCGGACCTCAAGCTGTCCTACAGAACAATAGTGTTAAAAACTGTATGGTATTGGTATAATGATAGGCATGTAGATCAATGAACAGAATTGAAGACCCAGAAATGAATCCACACTCCTATGGTCACTTGATCTTTGACAAAGGAGCTGAAACCATCCAGTGGAAAAAAGATAGCCTTTCCAACAAATGGTGCTGGTTCAACTGGAGGCCAACATGCAGAAGAATGCAAATTAATCCATTCTTATCTCCTTGCACTAAGCTCAATTCCAAGTGGATCAAGGACCTCCACATAAAACCAGACACACTGAAACTAATAGGAAACTAGGGAAGAACCTTGAACATATGGGCACAGGGGAAAATTTCCTGAACAGAACACCAATAGCTTATGCTCTAAGATCAAGAATTGACAAATGGGACCTCATAAAATTACAAAGTTTCTGTAAGGCAAAGGACACTGTCAAAAGGATAAAGCGGCAACCAACAAACTGGGAAAAGATCTTTACCAACCCTACATCCAACAGAGGGCTAATATCCAATATATACAAAGAACTCAAGAAGGTAGACTCCAGAGAGGCAAGTAACCCTATTAAAAATGGGCTACAGAGCTAAACAAAGAGTTCTCACTTGAAGAATATCTAATGGCTGAGAAGCACCCAAAGAGAAGTTCAACATCCTTAGTCATTAGGAAAATGCAAATCAAAACAACCCTGAGAAATCTCACACCAGTCAGAATGGCTAAGATCAAAAACACAGGAGACAGCAGCTGTTGGTGAGGATGTGGAGAAAGAGGAACACTCCTCCACTGCTGGTGGGATTGCAAGCTGGTACAACCACTCTGGAAAGCAATCTGGCAGTTCCTCACAAAACTGGGCATGACACTCCCAGAGGATCCTGCTATACCACTCCTGGGCATATACCCAGAGGCTTCCCCTGCATGCAATAAGGACACATGCTCCACTATGTTCATAGCAGCCTTATTTATAATAGCCAGAAGCTGGAAAGAACCCAGATGTCCCTCAACGGAGGAATGGATTCAGAAGATGTGGTATATTTACACAATGGAATACTACTCTGCAATTAAAAACAATGAATTCATGAAATTCCTAGGCAAATGGTCAGAACTGGAAAATATCATCCTTAGTGAGGTAACCCAATCAGAAAAGAACAGACATGGTATGCAGTCACTGATAAGGGGATATTGACCCAGAATCTCGGAATACCCTAGACACAATTTGCATATCAATAGATTTCCAAGAAGATGGAAGGAGAGACCCCAGGTCCTGGAAAGACTGGATGTAGGGGAATACCAGGACAGAGAGAAGCGAGAGGGGGTTGAATGGGGAACAGAGGGAGGGAAGGGGGATTATGGAACTTTCGGGGAGGGAGGAATCGGGAAAGGGAAAATCATTTGGAATGTAAATTTAAAAACTTAGAAAATAAAAAAAAAATAAAAAAATAAATAAATAGAAGGATAAACTGGAGATCAGTCACAAGAGACTGACTTTTCCATACACCAGAATGAAATAACTCAATGATCAAAGGGATAGCAGCATCAGGAAACCCAGGAGAGTATTCAAAAAGCTCACAGTGAACTGGGCTTAGTGGCACACACCTATAATGCCAGCACTGGCAGACCCAGGCAGGTCAAGCAAATGGTTTCCAGCTTTCTAGACCATTAACTCCCCTCAAGAGTTCTTCCACATCCTCTCAGTAAAGTTCAAGTTGTCAGCATGCTGTATGGGCCATTTCAAGAACTGTCAGCATCTCAGCTCCATCTCCAGTTGTATTCCCCTTTACACAACTTTTTTTTTTTTAAGCAATTCTAGTCTTCAAGGTTATTCAAATAATTCAAGTCAGTCCTTCCTTCTAATGCTTTTGAATACTGTTTACTCTGTCTAAAACACCTTGAGGCTTTTTATCCATCTTGCCAATTGCTGTTCCTTAAAGACAGTTCATGTGAGGAGCTTTCTCTGTTCATAACTACTGTTACAGGACCCTCATCATATGTTATTGTAACACCACACCACTAAATGTGATCACTGTACTGATAGAACTGTTCACTTTTTCATTCCTTAACTAATACACTGGGTATTTGTTGTTGCTGTTGTTGGCTTTTAGTTTTTTCCAGTCTGGGGTCCAACTCAGGGCCTTATTGGGCAAATGCTCTACTACCAAGCTAGTGATCTAGCATTGTTATATTATAGTCTTAAAATATAAGAACCATGACTTGATTTTCCCCCAATTCCCAGGAAGTAGCACAATATACTCAGACTTCATGAACTCACAAGGAAAACAAGATTAGTAGTTTATCCTTCAACAAAGTGTGCTGTGGTAGAAAAGGTAAAAATAAACCTCTGCCCATAACTAACTGGACCTCACTAATTAGTCCATGGAAAGGTGGCAGCAATTTAGACCTATCTAAAGTTTTAATTTAGTTTTTGTGTCTATGAATTCTTGCTAGGTAATTAACTTTCTAAGGGAGACACTCAAACATATTTATGCTAGGCCTACCTCATTTTTTACATACTCTATTGATATTTTCTCTTATGAGAATAGTAAAAGCCATAAGGAATCTGTTTTTCCTCTCAACTACACTGCTCTGATTTTCCTCCCCTGAGGCATTCAATTGATGGCTGCTCTCACCTGTTGCTGTGCTTCCTTGTTTCTACAGCTCAAATCCAGAAAGGGTCTTACCAGTCATATATTCCTGATGGCAGAGGGGAGGGGATGAGATCAAGTGCCCATAAACTTTTTTCCCTATAGGCTTCTCTCCAAACCAGTCTTTACTTTCTACCACTCCATTTTCACATGTAGACCTCTCATCTTAGTTATGGGTTCTATTACTGTGCAGAAACACCATGATCAAGGGCAAACTGGGGAAAAATGGGTTTATTCAACTCATGCCTCCATATTACTGTTCATCACTGAAGGAAGCCAGGCCATGAACTCAGACAGGGCTGGAACCTAGAAGTGGGAAGCTGATCTAGAGGCAACAAAGAGGTGCTGCTCACTGGCTTGCTCTTCATGACTTGCTCAGCCTGCTTTCTTACAGAACCCAGGACTACCAGCCCAGGGATGGCACCACTCACTATTTGCTGGGCCCACCTCATCAATCGCTAATTAGAAAAATGCCCTACAGCTTGATCTTATAGAGGAATTTTCTCACTTGAAGGTCTTCCTTACAGAAAACTCTAGTTTGTGTCAAATTGGCATAAAACTAGATAGCACACTTGATAATTCTGGACAGATAAAAACATAAAATTAGAGAGTTTTATTCTTTTTCCCTCATTAAAAAATTCTATGAAGTAATTTAAAAACAAAATTTCCATTTACTATTATCATCACATAGAGAAAAGACTGTTTCCCAGTGAAGCACAGAAATGTGTCCTTGTACAGAATGCTCATACAGAAGTCAGCTCCTTTAAGATCTGGTGAACACTGAGGCAGTCTGTACAGTACACAACTCTTCAGGTCCTGCAGGAGGCTGTTGCTGCTAGATATTAAAATCAAATGAAAGGAGTTATGAAGGGATAACTTACAGGTTACAGCCACAAACTAATTCTTGAAATATAAGCCATTGATCATTCTGTGATTTTGCTGCCCTTACACTTTAAAATATAATAAAATAATCTATTTCTTCATCTGCTAGTGTACTGGGGGAAATCAATATTATGTTAATTAAAATGCTTCCTTGATTAATATTTATGTATAATTTGAAAGGCATACAAGTAAGCTATGTGATCAGAAATTTATGTTCACAGTGAAAACAAATGAAGAAAAGTTAGTAAAGATGGCAAAGCTTTTTAAATGTATATACTGCTTATACATTCTCTTGTCTAGATCCTTTCAGGACTATAGCTTATTTGTATATTACCTCATCTACAGCATAGATATTTTACATTAATTTAGTGATATTTCTAATGCATGTAAGGTTCCAAGTTTGACTTGTGACTACTGGCTAAGGTACTTTAAAAGATTCAATATCAGAGCTAGGCAATGTAGAGTGACAGGAAAGGGGCCCTGGAAACTGTGGTCAGCCTGTGGCAGTCATAGCCAATGTTAATCAGAGTGTGCACAAGTTCTTCACCCACAAAAGTATTATGGTCTAGATGTTAACAAAGGTAGGTGGTGACTCACCTCCATGGATTCCTTAATTTAAAGCCATGATTATTAGGTAGAATTCCAAGAACCAAAAGGGAGACAAAGAATTGTAAAATATACAAATCCAAAGTGTCCAGGTACTAGTTGAAAGGTAAAATAAGCACTTCAAATTAAACATAAACATACGTAAACATACATAACAACTGGAAAAATGCTGCAGGCAGGTAAAGTGCACGGGCACCTGGGCAGTCAGTTTCTGAACTGCTGGTACCAAGGGTTTCAGAGTAGACTGGGCTCACCTTCTCTTCGCAGTTACACCACAGAACTCACCCTCTCTGCTTACTGTTACGCAGAGTAACAGGTCCAGTTTCAAGTATAATGTATGCTTATTAAAGTGGTGGTTTGAATGAAAATGCCCCCCAAAGTCCCACAGGGAGTAGCACTATACGGCCTTGTTGGAGTAAGCATGGCCTTGTTGGAGGAAGTATGATACTGGGGTGAGCGTTGAGTTCTCAGAAGCTCAAGACAGGCCTACTGGCTCACTATCTCTTCCTGTTGCCTTCAAATCCAGATATAGAACCCTCAGCTACCTCTCCAACATCCTGTCTACCTGAAAGCCACCATGCTTCCCACCTTGACTATAATGGACTAAACATCTAAACTGTAAACCAGCCCCAATAAAATGTTTGCCTTTATAAGAGCTGTCGTGGGACCAAGGACCTCCATATAAAACCAGACACACAGAAACTAATAGAAAAGAAACTTAGGCAGAGCCTTGAGCACATGGGCACAGGGGAACATTTCCTGAACAGAACACCAATAGCTTATGCTCTAAAATCAAGAATTGACAAATGGGACCTCATAAAACTACAAAGTTTCTGTAAGGCAAAGTACATTGTCCAAAGGACAAAACAGCATCCAACAAATTGGGAAAAGATCTTTACCAACCCTACGTCCAACAGAGGGCCAATATCCAATATATACAAAGAACTCAAGAAGGTAGACTCCAGAGAGCCAAATAACTCTACTAAAAAATGGGGTACAGAGATAAAGAGTTCTCACCTGAGGAATATCGAATGGCTGAGAAGCACATAAAGCAATGTTCAATGTCCTTAGTCATCAGGGAAATGCAAATCAAAACAACCCTGAGATTTCACCTCATACCAGTCAGAATGACCAAGATCAAAAACTCAGGAGACAGCAGGTGCTGGGGAGGATGTGGAGAAAGAGGAACACTCCTCCACTGCTGGTGGGATTGCAAGCTGGTACAACCACTCTGGAAATCAGTCTGGAGGTTCCTCAGAAAACTGGGCATAATACTACCAGAGGACCCTGCTATACCACTCCTGGGCATATACCCAGAGGATTCTCCAGTATGTAATAAGGACACACGCTCCACTATGTTCACAGCAGCCCTATTTATAACAGCCAGAAGCTGGAAAGAACCCAGATGTCCCTCAATGGAGGAATGGATACAGAAAATGTGGGATATTTACACTATGGAATACTACTCAGCTATTAAAAACAATGAATTCATGAAATTCTTAGGCAAGTAGGTGGAATTGGAGAACGTCATCCTGAGTGAGGTGACCCAGTCACAAAAGAACACACATGGTATGCACTCACTGATAAGGGGATATGATATTAGCCCAGAAGCTTGGAATACCCAAGAAACAATTTGCATATCAAATGATGTCCAAGAAGAAAGAAGGAGAGGCCCTTGGTCCTGGAAAGGCTTGATGCAGCAGTGTAGGGGACACCAGGACAGGGAAGCAGGAGGGGGTTGATTGGGGAACAGGGGGAGGGAAGACAGCTTATGGGACTTTTGGGGAGGGGGGATCCAGGAAAGGCGAAATCATTTGAAATATAAATAAAGAATATATCTAATAAAAAAAAAATAAGAGCTGTCGTGGTCATGGTGTCTCTAAACAGCAATAAGACCCTAACTAAGTATTATATGTAAGTATACTGTAATTGTCTTCTGATACTCCAGAAGAGGGCATCAGATCTCATTACAGATGGTTGTGAGCCACCATATGGTTGCTGGGATTTAAACTCAGAACCTTAGGAAGAACAGTCAGTGCTCTTAACCGTTGAGCCATCTCTCCATTTAGACTCCAGAGAGCCAAGTAACCCTATTAAAAATGGGGTACAGAGCTAAACAAAGAGTTCTCACCTGAAGAATATCTAATGGCTGAGAAGCACCTAAAGAGATGTTCAACATCCTTAGTCATTAGGAAAATGCAAATCAAAACAACCCTGAGATTCCATCTCACATCAGTCAGAATGGCTAAGATCAAAAACACAGGAGACAGCAGTTGTTAGCAAGGATGTGGAGAAAGAGGAACACTCCTCCACTGCTGGTGGGATTGCAAGCTGGTACAACCACTCTGGAAAGCAGTCTGGAGGTTCCTCAGAAAACTGGGCATGACACTCCCAGAGGATCCGGCTATACCACTCCTGGGCATATACCCAGAGGCTTCACCTGCATGCAATAAGGACACATGCTCCACTATGTTCATAGCAGCCTTATTTATAATAGCCAGAAGCTGTAAAGAACCCAGATGTTCCCTCAACGGAGGAATGGATTCAGAAGATGTGGTATATCTACACAATGGAATACTACTCTGCAATTAAAAACAATGAATTCACGAAATTCCTAGGCAAATGGTCAGATCTTGAAAATATCATCCTTAGTGAGGTAACCCAATCACAAAAAGAACACACATGGTATGCAGTCACTGATAAGGGGATATTAACCCAGAATCTCGGAATACCCTAGACACAATCCGCATATCAATAGATTTCCAAGAAGATGGAAGGAGAGACCCCTGGTCCTGGAAAGACTGGATGTAGGGAACGCCAGGACAGAGAAGCGAGAGGGGGTTGAATGGGGAACAGAGGGAGGGAAGGGGGCTTATGGGACTTTCGGGGAGGAGGAAACAGGAAAGGGGAAATCATTTGGAATGTAAATAAAAAATCTTAGAAAATTAAAAAAAAAGAAGTAGGTAAAAGAAAGGAAGATGGGATGTATAAGAGATAAGATGATGGAAAGAAAGATAAAATTAAAGAAATGTTATTACTAATGTAAGATTTTTAACACAATAAATAATCAAACTTTGATAAAGAAAAACTTTTCTAGTAAAGTTTAGATTTAATAAAGAGATAATCTTCTGCCCAAAAAAAAAAAAAAGACCCTAACTAAGGCAGTTATTCTTACCCGGACCTAATACTGATGGAAACAAGATCTAAACTGACCTGTAGCACCTCATAGCAGGCTACTAAGAAACAGCTAATGTTTAACTCAGCTTCTCTAAATCCAAAGACACTGACTTTTTGTTTGTCTGTTTGCTGACAGAAACTTACTATCTCAGTGATAAGGATACTGAGCTGCTGGCAAGGTTGGCTTGTTCTGATGGACAAAGGGGGACATCTGTCCCATGACAATGCTTATCTCTGGCTGTGTTGGCAATCTTTGACTAGTGAATTTAAGTAAATCAAAGACCTGAATCTTCTTCATGTGGCATCCTACTATGGCCACCCTAACCTTTCTATAGCCCTCATTTTCATATATAAACACAATGCTCACTAAATGGAGGTTGCTTTGTTTCTCTCAAGGAATCTGGTGATATCTGAAAAGGTTTGTATTTGTCATAAATCACGGAGAGTAAGAAAGAACGAGTGTGTAAGAACGAGTGTGTAGAGGACAGGGACTCTATTAAACCCACTACAATTCATGGGATGGCTCCCAACAGCTGAAAAATGTCCAGTTCAAAATGCTAAGGCGATGTCCAGTAAAGGAAGATTTCAGTAAACATGGGAGAACATCTGACCTGAGTTTAAAGCAGTTGGGTTAGAACTACCTGGAATGTGGTGACAAGGGTGTATCCTAGATAAGGGAACTTGTGCTGACTAGACAAGACAGGTTTGCAGTTAATAAGCAGACTTTTTAAAAAGCCTGAGGAAGACAGCTACAGTGTCTTATATATAAAATAAATAAATAAATCTTAAAAATAATGTCCGAGGGAACCACACTGGAGGGGAAATATAAACAAGATTAGAATAAAAACAGAATGGACCTTTTGAGGACTGAAAGACCTGGCTAGAGTCACTTACTTTTTTTGACTAATGAAATAGACACAATAGAATTTTATAGTTAGATCAATCAAGAAAAGAGCAAGAGACTAATTAGAGTTCTACTGCAATAGTCAAATGATGGGAGCTTGCGACTGTGACAAAAGGAAAAAGCACAAGTGTACCCACTGTTACCTACCTGGAAAAATAAAAGACAGAATTTCTTTTTGTTACAGAATGTAGTAGATTATTCCTCTTACCTGTAATGCACTGGAACTGTCCATCTTCTCTTCTTATTGTAAATGCTTCCCCTGGATTAACTTGTACCAGAATAACCTGGAAACAATGGAAAGAAGAATTATATAAAAGAACAAATCAGTACATAAAAATGTGCAGCTAGTATGTGAGCAATGTGAGCTATTTAACCTTAGAAAATTGGAGACACTACATTATGTTTAGTTTAGTATTAAACAGGTCATAATCAGGCTAGAAAGAAAGAAAACAAAAAAAAATAAGCTAATGGCAAATTTACTGAGAAGTAAAAAATTTCTCTCAGTAAAAATGATGGGAGTCAAACCTCACAATTGTGGATTACATTTTATACTTTAACATAGCACTTAGGAATTGATAAACTGCTAAGTAGATTATACTTGAATTAAGAGAAAAAGTTATATGTGAAAATGTCAATTTAATTTCATCATTCATAAGTAAACTATATACTAATTTTATGACATTTGAAACCTGATAAAACAAAAAAAACTAGAAAAATGAAATCCAGCGTGTTCAACCGTCAAGATTATGATAAAATTCTTCATCTCATTATCTGTGCAGAATTGACTTATCTCCTAAATTTTACATAACACTGTGATATTCTAAAAGGATTTCTATGTCATACTACTCAAGTATCCCATCAAGGGACTACCTCACTATATCATCAACTAATTAGCCCTCGCTTAGATGAGGAGTTCTGGTAGTCCTCAATTTTTCCATTAATGTAGAGAGCAGAGAAATGAGCACTTCATGTATGTAGTCTCTTCCTCTCTTGTTAGCTTGAGTTCATTATGACAGAAAACAAATTCTGGTACCCTTTCTTCTATTACCTTAAACGTCTCTCCTATGCTCCATCTCCTCTCACAGTCTGCAAGAACAGCCTTTCACTGCATTCTGAATATGCTAAAAATTGTAGCTTTACCATCGTTGATGCCATAACAGATATTAATTTGCATGTTTTTCCATGCTTGTGTCAAAGCTGTGCTCTCGAGCATGCTGGGCATGCCTTCAGTGTGACTACACTTCATGCTAATCATGCGCATGTTTTACACTAACTCTTTTGTAAATGGCCTGATTATGTCACCTTACTATTTATTTTCTGGGTTCTCAAGTTTTTCTAGAAATTTGCATGAATGCTCTACATATTTAGAATAATATCTTACTATATTCTTATGTTATAAACATTCTCTCACCTTGTTTGTGCCTTTCACTTTACTAGAATTATTTTCCTATAGTCAATGTTGTCTTTTTCTTTATATTTCCTATTGTTTCCATATTTACTTTCTCTCATAGTTTTGTGATCTAGTAACAAGAGTACCCAAAAACCCTAACAGTAGAAAATAGATCATTAGCAGCTTTTGTGTTTATTTCGCATTACTCCAATATTCTGGACACACTGTGTAAAAATAGTATAATTAATTTTGCCTGTTTAAAAATTTTAAGGTGACTATTAAAGTTTTTATATGGTTTGCATTATAATTTCACTGGACAATCTATCCAGAGAATGTATAAATATTTGTTTCTGATTCAACATGACTAGTTGCTTTATGTTCCCACCATAATAGGCTTCATCGATCCAAAGTGTAACTGGCCAGAAGACATTTGTGTCATATTCTGGCAAAGAATCTGCCTTCACTATGCCTGTGTCCTGAGAATGTAAGTGAGGCTGAGTTAGAAAGCAATGAACTGAGTCATTCAGCAGAAAAATTCCAAGGCAGAAGAGCATTCACACTGTTCTCTGCTCTTACCCATATTGACCAAAAGAACGAGCAAAAAGAAGGAAAAATGTGAAATTTGGCAAGGAAAGAAGTGTGATCAAGTTTAAAGCTGCAGACAAAATCATCTCTAACTGTTAAGAGACTAGGACCACTGAAGGGAAACCTCTTGCTCACTGGAACAATAGGAAAGGTGCCCTGAGGGGAAGGCCCCCACTCACTGAAGGTTTTGTGAAAATACAAACTGATTCTAAATAAGTGAACCTGGACTGAATGGGGTCCCCACTGTAGGTATTTCCCGAGGATCAGCAAATAGAGGATACTGCAGATATTGTCCAAGGGGTACAGGCTACATACAGCTCCATCCAGCAACAGAAATGAGAGCAATGTCCACAAGGTTCTGGTTTTGCATGTACATACAATCATGTACATACAATGCAAAGGGTCATGGAGGTTTTTTGAGACAGTTCTAGAAAGCCACGAAGACCAGACAATGTGTGGCAGGGCTATATTCTCTGTAAGGAGATCATGATAGGCCACTGCATGAAGCTGGGAGGAGGAAGTCTAAGTTACAATAAAGACCTGGATGTGCAAAGGATCACAGGATGTTTATCAAGGAAAGCAGCAGCACACTGGCTATATGTGCTGATGGCACCACAGATAGAGGGATGGGGTTAGCGTTACCCAGGCCTTTGGAATCGACCCCTATATGATTCTATCATCATGAGCTTCAGACATCTAACATGAAGTTATAGGGTTTAGTTTTTGCCTTACTGAGTTTCAGTCTTGCTTTGCTCTAATCCAGGGGTTCTCAACCTGTGGGTCACTGCCCCTATTAGAGGGTCTGAAGGCCCTTTCACTGGGGTCGCCTAAGACCATCCTGCATAACAAATATTAACATTATGATTCATAACAGTAGTAAAATTAGTTATGAAGCAGGAATGAAAATAATTTTATGGTTGGGGGTCACCACAACATGAACTGTATTAAAGGAATGCAGTGTTATTAAGGTTGAGAACCACTGGTCTAATGTGTCCTAACTATGTCCCCTTTCTTTCTTTTAAAACAGAAATATTTGCTCTATCCCACTGTATATTCGAAGTATGTAACTGTGTATCTTAAAAGTTCACAGCTAAGAGATTGTTCAAGTGTTAGAAGAAACTTTGGACTTCTGAGGTATTTGAGATTATTAAAGAATTTGGGGATGTTTAAAGATGGACTAAAAGCAAATTGCTTTATGAGATGAGCATTATTAGACTTTAAGAACTAGAGGTGAAATATTATGCTATAAATTGTCATATATTTGGTTGTCAATATATGCTATAAATTGTCATATATTTGGTTGAAAGGATGTCAGCTTGTGGTGGTTGTCTGTGATCTGATCATCAACTTGGTAAGATTTGGTATCACAAGGGCATTCACCTCTAAATGTATATACAACTTTTCCTGGAAGGACTGACTGAGAATGGAAAACCAGCCCTGGATGTAGGTGGAGCCATCCTCACCTTGCAAGGGAAAATCTTGTGACTAGATGGTTTGCACTTCTGCTATGGCTTCCCCACCATGACACAATAAACCTTTTAATGTCAGCCCAGATAAATCATTTCTTCCTTAAACTGCCCTTGTTGGGCATTGTGTCACACAAACAAGAACAATAACAAATACACTGGCATCTGCCAATGAACCAAAAAGGCAAGGGGGTCTAAATCAGAGGACTCCAAATAGCTTAAAATCTGTTTGTTTCCCACATTGTCTTAAACATTAGTTCAGAGTCACAAATGAACATTCTTGATACTTAATTTTATTTTGTCTGGCTTTAAAATATCACATAGAACAAATATTTGGCTTTAAGTGATGTTGTTTTAGTAACTTGAATAAAAACAATGGAATATTTTATGATTTCTAAGTAATTTGGCATTTCCCTAATCATCTGAGCAGAACTGCAACTCAAAACTAAGAGTTCTGTAAGAGCAAAGAATTATGGTATCAGTGAGAGACTCATGAAATCACACAATATAAATGAAACACCCTATCATCTTTCAAGTTTAACTCCTAATTAATAAAACTTATACTTTATTATATACACAGAAATACCTGCTGCTTCTCCAACTACTTACCATTTTTAACATGAGCTAGCTAGCTCTTACGGTACTTATTCATTCAACAAAAATTTACTAACTTCCAAAATTAAAGTTTATCTTATTCTAGGTAGATATAAAAGTAGAAAACAACCAAGCAAGCAGAATGAATCCATAGTGGAGTCTCTTTAAGGAGACACTGGTGGCAAAAACAAAGTCAACTAAGTCAGCTCTGAAAAGCATTCTGAGCAAGTGTTGCTATATAGTGGTGGTCTCAATGACCCACATTTTGCGTCCTGCTCAATCCTCAGGGTCAAACCCAGGCTTGGTCATGGTATCACAAACACAGACACTGACTGGGCTTTGAGCCCACCAGAAAATTCCCTTTGGAACCCATGGGAAGCAAGTCCAAATAATCTTTCTGAAGACCAAGAAGTAGAGAAAGAGAGCTCCTGACTGTAAACATCATCATGGCATATTTTGCTGTATAGCTATTGGATTCCATTTTGTGCTATGAAAGATTTTCTATGACATGAGTTTCTTGTTTTTGTTTTGTTTTGTTTTTAAAAATTCCATGTTTTTTAGTGGCTCTATGGTTTCTTCTCCTTTAAAAAATATTTAAAATTCTGCCCAAAACAAGTAAATTAAACATTTGGATCTAATATGAGAAAACATTAGCTAATTATCTAAACAACCTGTCAAAACTATCACTATAATCTCTCATAATGCCTAAAAATGTAGTACATTATCAAGCAATAACTGTTCACATTGAGTCAAACTGTGCTGATTTACCTATGATATACTGAGTATACTAAGGTGTCTTATAAAATATGAATAGTTTCTATATTAAAATTATTCACTATAAAACTGACAAAATGAAACAAAACTAAGAAAATCAAACACAGTATACTGAAACTAATATTCTAATAATAATAAAAAAGAGAAACAGTCATATTAAAAATTCTAACAGAAAGGAGTAAATAAAGTTTAATTCTTTATTTAAAAATCATTTATTAAAGAGCTACTTTGCAGAGACTAAGAAACAAGGAGGGCTCAGGGGGTAAGGCATGGATCTCCTTAGGAAGGGAGAATAGATTTTGTGGGTGCACTGGGAGCAGGCTGAGATAAAATGAGGAGAGATGGGGAAGGAGATATGGAGGGAAAGAGTACTAAGAGAGACTGGAATTGGGAGATATCTGGTGATCGAGGTGGAACCCCAGTATAGCAGAAACTCCCTCGAATGTACTAGGGTGACCCTAGAGAGGACCTAGTAATGCGGGATAGAAAACCTGAACTGTCTTCTGTAACCAGACAAGGCTTCCCATGGTGGGGCTGGGACACCAACCCAGCCACAAAACCTTCAACCTATAAGCTATTCTGCCTATAAGATGTGCTGGGGTAATGGTGATACAGAACTTGTAGGAGTGGACAAACACTGACTGGTCTAACTTGAGGCCCACACTACAAAAGGGAGCCCAGGCTTGACACTGCCTCAATAGCCAGGAAAGAGGCTGGATAGCCCAGAGACTCAGGATAGAACCAAACACAACTGGCAAAAAGAAAACTAAAGTCAATGAAACGGTTTCTAATGATATTCTGCTATACTTATAGGTCAGTGCCTAGCCCATCACCATCATGAGGCTTTATTTAACAACTGATGGGAGCGAATGCAAAGAACCGTAGCCAAACATGAGCTGGAGCTTATAGAACCTCTAAGGAAAAGAGGAAAGAAGAGGGGAAGGGAGGATTGCAGAAGCTAAAGAAGTGAAGGACACCACGAGAACATGGCACACAAAATCAACTAGGCAGGGCTCACAGGGCTCACAGAAACTGAAGAGGCAATCACAGAACCTGTATGGGTCTGTGCTAGGCCCTCTGCTTATATATTAAGTTTGTGTAGCTTGGTGTTCTTGTGGGACTCCTGACCGTGGGAATGGGAGGTGTCTCTGACTCTACCTGTTCTTGGGACCCTTCTCCCGGTGGGTGGCCTTAATCACCCACTTGATATGAGTTTGTGCTTCCTTAATTGTGTCCTGTTATGCCATCTTTGGTTGATATCCCAGGGAGGCCTGCACTCTTCTGAAGGGAAACTGAAGAGTAGAGGAAGGGGAAACTGCAGTCAAGATATACTATATGAGAATAAATTTGAAAAGAGAGAGAGTGTGTGCTATTGTGTAGCAATCACTCTTGTGGTTCTGAGGAGCTCACAGTCTGTGAAGGGGAGAAATAAGTACTTGGCTGCCCAACGATGGGATGTAGGTCAGGAAAAATGTGCAACAGGTAACTGTGCAACCCTGAACCATCACTCCAGGACAATCAGGAAGAGTCCTTGAGGAGGTGCATTAAAAACTTTGGAGTCACATAGGCATTACCCTAGAAACCAGTGCTTAATCTGAGATTGTGATCATTTAGGGTTTTCTTTTTAAAGTTTTCATGGTCTGAGCTATTTAGAATACTTTAAGAAGAGAAAACACATAGGACTGTGGAGGTCATAATGGTAAAAGAAAGCAAGGACAATTCTAACAAGAAAAGTTAGCATGGCAGCTATTATTTAAGTTAGGAAAAATTCAATGGAAAGAAATGATATACAAGGGATGCAGGAACTGGGTTAGGATGTTACCTTAGTATCAAGCTAAGGACAATCAATTGGCCTTCACACAAAGCTATCAAACATAGGAAGCTCATAACCAAAACTCATCATTATCCTATTCTGAAACGGGTAGCACTACAGGAAAAAAAAATAGTTTGGTGAACAATCCTGTCCTTCATTTAGCTTCACCAACTATTAAAGCAAAACTATCATTTTTTTGTTAGACTGCTATGGAGTTACTAAATGGTGTTGAGTTACTTCTCTTAAGATGGTATCCATGACACAATCTATTATAACACACTGCTTCCTTTTAAAACTAGTAAACAATATCACGATATTGTCAAGTTTTTGTGTCTAGCTTATTCTGCAGTAGTCATGGTTGTCACAATTATTACTTTATTACCATGCTGACTATAATTTAGGATTGGCTTTTAAAAAACACTTCCACATGTATCATTATATTTTGCTGTCACTTGCTCCCCAGCTGCCACCCCGTCTTCTCCCTATTAGCCATCCACCTTCCCCAGAGCCCCTCTTCCCTCTACCACATGTCATATATCCTAATACCCACTCTTACCCATTACCCTCTTAGTCAGCCTCCTCCCTGCTTTCTTGTTCTACACACACACAAAACATGCATTCACACACATGCACATACACGCATATACTCACATGTACACACACACACACACACACACACACACACGCACACACAAATGAACTTATCCCTAGATTCCATATGTAAGAGAAAATACATTATATTTGTTTTCGGGAGTGTAGTTTACTTCCCCTTAACGTGATTATACAACTGTGATATTTAAAAAAAAAAAATGACTAATCAGTACTCTTCTATCAAAAAGACTGTTAAGTTCTACTCTCAACACTATTATAACCCCCAAAATTTCAAGTATTATCTGGGTAAGTAGTACTACACATCTGTAATTCCAGCACTCAGAAGGCAGATGCAGGAGGATCAGGAGTTCAGGGCCAGACTGAGCTACATGAGAACTTTTCTCAAAATAAAAAATTAAGTGCCAATAGAGACTTACAAACTCTTCTAAACCTCAGTTAGAATTTCTGTACTCTAATTTTTTAAAAGTAAAATTCACATAACACAAAATTAATCAAAGTGTATAATTCAGACATATATAGTGTGTTCACAGTATTATGTAGCTGCTATCTTCTTTCCAAAATGTTTTCTTTAACCCAAAAGAAATCCTTGTGCCCATTAAATAATCCAGATATTTCTCTCCTCAAACCTTTGATAACAATCAACTTTCAATCTAAATTAGATTTTTTTTTCATGTAAATCAAAGCAAAAAATACAGGATCTCTTATGATTGGCTCCTTTCATAGAATATAAAGTTTCTGAAAGTTTCCCCTTCTTATATTACTTGAATGAAATCCTAACCAGTATTTCATCTATTTTATGCTACTATTTCATTGTATAAACATAGCATGGTTTATTTACTTAAATCTCTGTTTGGACTTTTAGCTAATTGAGAACAGTGCTGCTATGTACTTGAGTATGTAAAAGTATTTGAGTACCTGTTTTCAATTCTTTGGTTATAAATTTCAGAGTATACTCCCTAGGTCATGTACCAACTTTATATGTAACTTCTTTTCTATGGTAGCTGTGGTGGTTTGAATTGGTTTGGCCCCCATAGACTAATGTGTTAGAGTGCTTAGCCCACAGGGAGTGACACTATTACAAGGTGTGTCCTTTTTGGAAGATGTGAACTTGTTAGAGGAAGTGTGTCACTGTGGGGATAGGGTTTGGGGTTCTATGTTGAAGCTCTGATATGTGGGATATTTGATGCGATTCTTGTGAAAGAGCTTTTGGACCTCAAAGGGGTCACCACCCACACGTTAAGAACCACTTTTCTCATCAAAAGATACTTATGGAAGAATGGAAAGTTAGTACATTATGGGTCCAATTCATAATGCTAGAAATTGAGCCCCCCCCCCAAAAAAAAGTAAAAATAAAGAACAAAATAAGACCAGAAATAATGAACCAAAAAAGAGAATGGAGGATAGACAGTTGCAACATCATGAAAGGCAACAGAAGTAATCAGATATCCAAGATGCTCAAAACATGCATTATGAAAATATGCATGAAATCAATTGAATACAATGAAATCAATTATGATGTATAATTAATATACGTTAGTCAAGAGTTTAAGAGAAGATTGATAACCCTTGGAAGATTTTAGCCACATACCTAGTTTTAAAATAGGAACATTTAAGTCTTTCTGTATGAAAGCTTTATTTAATGGAATATCAAAATGATGGCTTTTCCAATCTTTCCAATGCCGGCTCCTTGTTCTTACTCTGAATCCTCTGAACAGTGTCTCTTCAAAGAAATCCTATCTGACCACCAAACTGCAGGAAATACTACCCTTTTCATTCTTATCATCAGACTGTTTTGTGCCAAGCACTTTTCATGACCTGTAAGCATTTCTACTTCTGTTTGTTATTTTACAGTGTATCATTTCCACAGTTGTCAGGATGAACAAGTATCTTGATTTGTTTATAAACCTCTGCACTGCAGCACCTGGCTTACAGTATGTTAAGACCTTTGTGAAATGAACAAAAGGGTGAACCATAAATACTGGGAAGTGTGCAAAATTCATTCACTTAAAACATTTACTAGCTCTTATTAACTGTGAAGCGCTGTTCTAGATAATAGGGTCAGAACAGTAAGCAAAAGAGACAAAAACACTTTCTTCATTATATAGATAATAAAGTAAACTACAGGATTCAGTTATTCCTGGCAGTAATAACAATAATTA
This sequence comes from Tokudaia tokunoshimensis, assembly GCA_036184795.1. Classification (NCBI taxonomy): domain Eukaryota; kingdom Metazoa; phylum Chordata; class Mammalia; order Rodentia; family Muridae; genus Tokudaia; species Tokudaia tokunoshimensis. The sequence continues at coordinate 53,212,555 of BTHU01000011.1, read as the reverse complement.
TTTTTAAAAATAATTTGAAAATGTATAGCTAAAAATAATACGTGTGTGTGTGTGTGTGTGTGTGTATGGCTGAGAATCATCGCCACTTTTGTAACACTGACGATCAAACAAGGGCTACACTGGATGGGCTTCTTGCCCACACACTAAGCCTACAAGTAGGCTCCTGCCTACTCATAGGTTTCTGGTAAATAATTGAGAGGTTTTTGACAAGTCCCAAAATACAATACTTACCTATCTTCAAATGAACTTGTTAACATGCCATTTTACATGGATCTTTCGCAAACAAAATAGAATCTCCATGATCTCATTATAAATAATAGCATGTTGTGGTAAGCAAGAAGAGGGAAAAGAATGAGAAGAAACACAAGCGAAAAACCAGTTATTTTATTTGGTCATTTTCTGTCACTTTTAAAATTCAGACAAAATAGGTCCTAAAAACTATTTTTAGCATATTTATAACACAACATCTTAATACATATTATATAATCTATTATAGTACACAAAAAATATTCCACTAAATATAACAAAAAAGGGTCAGGCTGACAGGGCTATAAATCTGGCCACTGTGCGTGTGTGTGTGTGTGTGTGTGTGTGTGTGTGTGTGTACATACATACTATATGTGTATACACACACAAATTCAGAAAAGAATTTCTAAGGTCTAATGTTCTTTAACTTCCTTAATACATAATAAAGCTGTCTATTATAGCTTGATAAGAGTAATGGAAGAGAACAGATTAAAATAGGAAGGAAAGTAATATAATAAAAAGGCAGAGCAACAGAAAATGAAGATCTTGATCAGTAAACTGGAAACAGCACACAGCTGAGGAGGGTAAGAGCTAAGAGACCAGGAGAGCTGCTAACCCAGCACAGACTGCTTCTTAACATAAACTGAAGGAGTTATTTGTATTATTTAGAACATAATTTTAGTTAATAAAACTATCCAACAGTTTCCTTGGATAGTAAATTTCAAGTCTTTACATTTAGTGTGAAAACTATTTGTAATAGGATACTTAAATGAGATAAAACCTAATATATCTTTATAATGAAAAGTATTGCATGTGATGCCACCTGGGAATCTGAACTCATGAATAAAAGTACAGAGCTAAGTATGCTTTGTCTACATAAGCTTTATTCAAATGTCTATAAGGTATTAATAACACTTGCCACTAACCATCACTAGGTATAACTATGAAAATACTCATTTACATCCAAACAGTTGATTGGACCCAATCCTGTTGGTGTTAAGTCCCTTTCATTTAAAATGAGAATGAGAAACATAAAAACCACACATCTTTCCAGGTCTATCAGAAAGAAAGGACACTTTAAAATCATGCAGTCTCCTTCAAATAATGTAAAGAGACTGAAATCACTCTCTATAGGGCGAGGAATGTGCCATCTTCTCCTGTCCAAACCAGCAAAGCAGTGTTCCTGTTAGAAGTATAATTGCTGTCATGTTACCAGGTGACAAATCAGAAAAACCATACGAGGTTTGCTCTATATAAGGCATGCCTAACTTCAAGTCTTAAACGTCAATAACTGATATGGAGTACAAATACAAATATTCTTATTTCTCTAAAGGAGACATCTTTGGATAAAAATCCTTTAAAAATATTTTTTTAAGAAAGTCTTACTGGGTGACTCATATTGTTGTTCCTCCTGTGGCGCTGCAAACCCCTTTAGCTCCTTGGGTCCTTTCTCTAGCTCCCCCATCGGGGACCCTGTGCTCAGTTCAATGGATGGCTGAGAGTGTCCCCCTCTGTATTTGTCATGCACTAGGAGAGCCTCACAGGTGATAGCTATATCCAGCTCCAGTCAGTCAGCACTTGTGGGCATCCACAATAGTGTCTGGGTTTTGTAACTGTATATAGGATGCATCCCAGGGTGGGGTAGTCTCTGGATGGTCTTTCCCTCAGACTCTGCTCAACCATTTTTCTCTGTATCTCCTTCTGTGGGTATTTTCCCCCCTTTCTACAAAGGACCCAAGGATCCATACTTTGTTTTTCCTCCTTCTTGGGCATCATTTGATATGTGAAATGTGTCCTGGGTATTCCAAGCTTCTGGACTTATCAGTGAGTGCAGGCCATGTGTGTTCTTTTGTGATTGGGTTACCTCACTCAGGATGATATTTTCCAGTTCCATCCCTTTGTCTAAGAATTTCATTAATTCATTGTTTTTAATGGCTGAATAATACTCCATTGTGTATATATACCACATTTTCTGTATCCATTCCTCCGTTAAGGGACATCTGGGTTCTTTCCAGCTCCTGGCTATTATCCCAGGGACAAAACCATCAACCAAAGAGTACACAAAAAGTTACCCATGACTCCAGACACATAGGCAGCAGAGGATGGCCTTGTTGGACATCAAAGGGAGGAAAGGCCCCTTGTCCTGGAAAGGCTGGATGCAACAGTGTAGGGGAATACCAGGACAGGGAAGTGGGAAGAGGTTGATTGGGGAAGGGGAGATGGCTTATGGGATTTTCGGGGGAGGGGGTAATCAGGAAAGGGGACAACATTTGAAATGTAAATAAAGAATATATCTAATAAAAAAAGAATGTAATAAAAAATGCCTTATTAAAAAAAAAAAAAGAAGGAAAAAGAAAGCCTTACTGTGTAGCCCTAATCCAAGCTTCTTTACATGTTCTGGGGAGTGTAGATTTAATTAGGTTGAGAACAATAATAAAAGTGAGAATGCCTTTGAGTCTTATATCCTTGACTAATAGTTGATAACATACTTATACAATGGCTAACTAAAGGAACTATTCTCTTCTATGCCTAAAGGTTGTCAAATAACTCAATATTTACAGGATAGCTGTGATATTTACATTAGTTAGAAAATATCAGATGCTTAGGACAGTGATTGATATTTACTAAGCACACCCTAAGCATGTTACTATGAGAACTGGAAGAGAGTCATCACTGTTTTTATCAGTATTTATCTATTGCTTGAAGGACTTGCCTCTGGCAGAATGGACCATTTTATACAAGAGAGCATGTAGCTGAGAGCACAAAATTCTGAACTGCTCCAGAATCCTTATGTTCTCCCCTCTGTGTGTTTCTGGGTCTTAATTCCCTCTTTGTAAAAGGAAACCAGTGGTATTGCTTTAAGTCTTACACCAGTGACGTTATTCTTAACTACCTGGTAAGAATAACAAAGGGCTCACTGATCCTCTAGCTTTCCAGCTATCAATCTCCTCTATTCTTTTCAATCTAGTATTTCAATAGCTCCTAGCCTCACTTTAATGTCCTAATTCATGCATTATTTATATACTATTCTCTAGCACAAACATTTAAGATTTTATTTTTGCAGACATTTTCCTGAGTCGAGTGCTCTCAACTTTTATAACTGAGAACTTGGCTTTTCCCAAGAAATCCAGGTTGTCTATCAAGGCTCAGACATTCTAAGTCGGAATTAAATCACCCTTCCTCTGAAACACTTGACACACAAAATTGTTAACACAGTGCCATACCCACTGCAATACAACACTTCATAAAATTTTATCGTTAATTTTTCAGTTAGACTAGAGTACTGCAGTGACAAAAACAGAAGCTGAAAGAAGCACTTGCTAAGTTAACAGTAAGTCCAGAGTCACGTGGCTCATCTTTTCATTTGGCTGCAACACCAGTAGTTGTACTAGAACTGCAAAGACTGAAATGCTCTTCACTTGTGGTGTCAGTTATAAAGGTTTCCTACTTAATGTGGCTACTGAACACTTGAAATAAATTAGTAAAAATGAGGGATTGAATTCTGGACTCCTAACACTGGAAGTCTGTTTCCAACTGTGTGCTGGATTGACTTACCTGAAATACACACACACACACACACACACACACACACACACACACACACACAATTTTACTGTCTGAACTTGAACTTCTCTAAATTCTCTGAGAAATCAAGGAGGTACATTCATTACACAAACTATAGTTAGCTCACAAACAAGTCTTTGTTATTTATACATTACGTAAACACTTATATATCATTAGTGACTTACACAAGTCATTAAACTGACTTGGTAAGAGGAACTCTGAATCAGGCTTTATTGCATTTACCTGGATCCTAACATTCTGTATATAGGCTAGATGATGCAACGTTTCATATAAGTCCACAGACAGAGGTTTTAAAACATTTAAGGAAAATTATCAAACTAATATATTCTAAGGTAGTTTTTAGTTCTATGAAAAAATGTTAACTTGACATCAATATTCAGACAAGTATGTCTGACACCGATATCTAGATAAGAGGACCAGTAAACTGTATACACAAACTCTCGTGTTTGACACATAATGAATGATCCTACTGAATGAATCATAAACCATCTGAGTAGGCACGGACATAACTATTGTATACGTACCCAAACAAATGTATGGGAGCACACATGTACACACATGTGGATGTTCATACTGTCTATATGCTGTAATATATAAGATAATGTGTTTTTCAATTATAGCCCAAATTGTTTTACCTTGACCAAGAGACTAATGAGGACCCTTTTGGCACTGGGCTGGAAGTGTTAATATTTTGAGAACATACTGATATCAGACTCAGAACTTAATCCTTCAAAAAACTTTTTCTGATTTCCTAATATGGCTTCTTAAAAACTCTCACACTCACAATTTCGTACAGTGTAGTGAAACTCATCACTCTTAATGGTTGTAAATTCTGATTCACATTACAATACACCAGGAAAAAAACAGATAAAAGGACTCTACAAACTTTGACCTAATAAAATGCTGTAATATACAATTACCATAAGCTACTAAACATAAGCTATGTGCTGACTAATTTTTATAACAACTTGAAAACTAGAGTCATCTGAGCAGAGGGAACCTCAATTGAGAAAATGCCTCCAAAAATAGACAACTACAGACTAGTGACAACTGGACAAAGTAAAGAGAGTGAGAGATTTTGGAACACACAGTCCTAAATGGGATGTCTTCTTCAAACTCAGGACTCAGGAACTATGCAGAAGAAGAGACAGAAAGATTCTAAGAGCCAGAGGGGATGGAGGACATCAACTGTGGAATGATGTACATATGAACTCTCAGAGCAACTGTGGCAGCATGCACAGGCACTGCACAGTTCAAGCCAGGTGAGGTATCAGTATAAGTTCCCACTCCCAACCAAGAAGCTGTCTCCAATCGACATGGCCTATGAAGGAAAAGTTAGTTTTCTGCAACAGTCTCAATGTTAAAAGCACTTAAGGGTAGGCCCCATACTCAACAAATGATGACCGACACAAAATGAGCATGATGATATTTTGGAGACAGGTTGTCTCATCACTTCATGCATTTTTTTGTCTTATATGTTTTTTTTACTTGTGAATTATGGTTTCTGACTGGATGAGGAGTGTATGCTTGCTAGCTTGATCCTTGTGACTGGCTTAGCCTGCTTTCTTATAGCACCCAGAATCACATGCCCAGGGATAGATAGTACCTATGATGGGTTAGGCCCTCTGCCATCAATCACTTCTTGTGTTTTCTTGTGCTTTCTTGTGTTTTCTCTTTGATTTTTTTTTATTCTGGTTTGTTTCCATCCCCCCCTTTTTTTTCTTGCCTGTTTTTCAAAAGAGAAAGAAAAAGAAGGTATGGAGTTGGGTGGAGAGGTGAGGAGGAGGAGAAGGAACTGGGGAAACCATGTTCAAATTTAATTTTATGGAAAAAATATTCTCAATTAAAAAAGAGAAAAGATTAGACTATCAGTATGCCTATAGGACATTTTCTTAATTAGTGATTGATGGCAGAGGGCCTAACCCATCATAGGTACTATCTATCCCTGGGCATGTGATTCTGGGTGCTATAAGAAAGCAGGCTAAGCCAGTCACAAGGATCAAGCTAGCAAGCATACCCACCCCATGGTCTCTGCATTACCTCCTGTCTCCAAATTTCTGACTTAAGTTCTTGCCTTTGCCTCCCTCAATGGACGCAATTGAGGGCACATAAGCAAAATAAAGTCTTTCCTCTCTGATTTGCTTTTAGTTATGGTGATTGGTCACAGCAGTAAAAACTCTAATACAAGATAGAAGCTAAAATAACCTCAGTGATAAATAGCCTACATATTTAAAGTATTAATACCCTAATTATAGTTCTGAAAAGTTGCTTTCACCACCTTTTCACTGTATAATATTTTTTCAAAATACAGGTAACTACAGACAAACTAAAGGTATTCTATAGTTTGTTTTTTTTTAAAGATCAATAATGCCAAGTTAAGCTTAAAATTGGGAAATACATAGTTTTTATTCTGAGTTAACATTTTTAGACAGTTCATGACCTTACTCCCTCATCTGTAAGTACGTAATATTCTGATAAAAGCCATGAAGTTTGACTGAAATGATAGATCCTGGATGCGTAGTCAAGCCCTTCCTGCCAGTGCAGCACTTACTTACTGTTGCATGCATCTTCTTCAGAGTCCTCATTCTCCTGTTGCTGCCACAGCTAACAATAGCTGCTATGAAATGCAATAGCTTCTGCTCCAACTAAACACAGTTTCCATTGACAAAATGGCCTTAGACTGTCCTTGTGCTTAGTCTAACAAGGCAAGCCTATCCAACTCCACTCTAGCAGCATTTCATACAATTTTAGAACTACCTAGTGTAGCACACATAGTAGAATGGCAAGCTATAACTACTTATGAGTTACACTCACCCATATCCACCCCCCAACCTTATTGTCATATTAGCCAATGTATAAGAAGCTTCCCATTGTACATGAATGTATCTGGTTACCATAGCAACTAAATCAACAAAGAACTATAGTAGCATCTGGTTCTGGAGCATCCAATATCTGCTGGCAGAATATAAGAGTATGTTATTTCTAAATTTACTTTGTTTGGAAAGTTACAGTTCTAGTTAACTTGTATTTCTGTATTTGGAGAATGTTAGTCTTTTCGCTTATACACAAACTATGAAGAAACATGGGGAATGAAGCAGACAGTGTCTGTGTTCAAGGTGCTTGGCATATACATGGAAATAACTCTATGCATGGTATAAATCTAAAAGCGGCTCCATAATTTTAACCCATTTATAAGAGATGGAAAGTCAGTGTAATGATGATCATATTCAAATTATGTAAACATAAAAGCTAGATAGGCTTTAAAGTGTTTTTACCAAGTTATAATCCATTTACCATAAATCTATCCTATAAAAGGTACAATTCAGTAGCTCCTAGAATACAGTTATAAAACCAAAACCCATCATAGGCAGTAACGTGTTCCTGGTGCTGGGGATCTGTATGTACAGGCAAGTGCTCTACCCCCAGCGGCTTTCCTATCACCAACGTGGCTCCTTCTGTGATGACTCTGTTTGACTTAAGTATAATACTAATCCTGCCTTAAACATTTCTGGAATTCACAGGAGAAGCCACCAAGCCTTTCCTTTATGAGAGTTTTCATTTGTATGTGTGTCTGCATGCATACATACACACAAAATTTAATTTTTTACATCCTTCTAGATATTGGTCTAGTTCAATTGGCATGCAATTGCATAAGCCAATTATCCTTTTTTTTCTATAAGATCTTACATTCTTGATTTCAGTATTGTAAGTCTTTTTGTGTTAAGTACCTATTAGAAATTTGGTTATCTTTGCAAAGAACTTTTAATTTGTTTAATTGGCTATCGTCTCTTTCAATTGTCAGCATGTTGGGTATTTGGAAATTGTAGTGTTACATGAAGACAGCCCTAGTCTTTTATTAAGAGTTTATTTTAAAATTATGTATATATGTGTATGTCTGTGTGGGAGTATATGCGTGTGAGTACAGTTTCCAATGAAGTCCAGCAGAGGATGTTGGATCCTCTGTAGTAACAAGTTGTAAGCTGTCCAGTATGGGTGCTAGGACCCAAAAATCAAGTCCTCTGCAAGAGCAGCACATGCTCTTAACCACTGACCCATATCTATAATCCAAAGATTGGTCTTTCCTATTATAAAACTGATACTCTAGTAACTTTTTGTTTTTTGTTTGTTTGTTTTTCGAGACAGGGTTTTCTCTGTGTAGCCCTGGCTCCATAGACCAGGCTGGCTTCGAACTCAGAAATCCGCCTGCCTCTGCCTCCCAAGTGCTGGGATTAAAGGCGTGCGCCACCACCGCCTGGCTAACTTTGTTTTTAACTTAATGTCTACATGTAGTTCAGTTAAACAGAGTGACACTTCTGTTTTGGTTACAGTTTGCATAGCATATGTTGCAACTTTTTAATATCAATATTTACATTATCTATATATTTCAACATGCAGTCAGTAAAGAATGCTGAGATGCTTAAGCAATCCAATAAGCTGAAAATAAAAATTGGATGATTCTGTATCTGTTAGTTTGGCACTAAAGAAGTGCTGTGAACTCAGAACAACAAAGGACTCTTCATGGAAGCACACAATCTTTCAATCGTGCTAAACTCGTTAATTGCGGGCTGATAGAACCAGAGGATGCGCTAGCAGGGTTTTAAATCTAGTACCTGCACATTCAGTGCCCCTGAAGCTATCTAGGAAGGATCATTCATGTGACAGAATTGCCATCCTTAGTTCTATATAAACTTTTATAGCCTTTCCTACAGAAAATCTGACAAAAGCAGCAAAATCATTTGTGATTACAGAAGCACATGCTTGAAAGACCAGCACAAAGGCTTATCTCCTTGTGTTTCTGTGTTTCTATAACCAATTTAGATCCCAGGGGAATCCTCAGCTAGATTCTTTGTCAAGTTCTCCCTAAATTAAGAATGTGCAGAAATTATATAGCAAGTAATAATCTAGAATATTATTTTGCTTAGTTTTTTTGGGTTTGTTGTTTGTTTTGTTTTGCTTGAGATAGAGTATTGCTACATAGCCCAAGCTGGCCAAAACCTCAGGCAATTCTTCTGCCTTAGCCTCCTAAGTATTGGGAATACAAATATGTACTGTGACCTCAGTCTTAATGGTGCTATTCTTTTAAAAAGAGAGCTCTGTTTGCATTGTTTATGTGGTTGGTGTAAACATGAAGCTAACCACAAATGGAGACAGTAACCTCACTAGGAGCCTCAAGTCCATGGCTCACACATGATCCAGCAGCTTGCTAAAGCTGACAGCGTTTACCACTCTCACTGGCATCTTGCTGGATCTTTCCCTTGTACCTTTTCCTAAGCCAAAACAATTTTCTTCAAGGATTTTTCTCATTTCACTAATTTATTTTTGAAATGTTTTTGGCTACCTGTTTATTATCAGCTAAATCTAAAAGTCAAAATATAACATTTAAAACCTTTATCAACTATCTTAAAATATATAATCTCATATCTTTGAATTTATTGTAAAATATTTCAAATAAATAGAAAAGCATGAAGTAATATATTCTTTACTTGTCAGCATCAACCAGACATTTAATATTGACCAATGAGACTCAGATGCTCTTTGGATAAGTGTTAAGTTTATAGGGGTATGTGGGGAGCAGACAGAGAGAGGGAGGGAGGGAGGGAGAGACGGACAAACAGACAGACAAAATCTGGAGTATACCTTTTCATCATTAATATTCTTTACCTGCATCCTTGTATGTTTCTTTGGCTTCCATGGTTCTTTTGGTTAGCTTATATAGTCTTTTTATCTCAATACTATCACTGTATAACATTCCCTTAGTATAAATTCATGCAATAGAATACTGGTATGAATTATCCAAGCATTCTCGGCATGAATACCCTAAAAAGCTATCCCTACTTCCCTACTGTGGATCATGTATACCATGCCAATTATTCATATAAAACTGCAATGAACAGTTCGTGCATGCGCCTTTACATACATGTGTAAGATTTTCTCAGCACAGTAGCACACACCTTTCCCAGCACTTGGGAAGTAAAGGAAGGAGGATCAAGAGTTTAAGGCCAACCCCTAGCATCCAGTAAGTTTGAGATCAGTCTTGTCTCATAGCTTCAGACCACCCCATCAAAGCAGAGAGCCAGCAGTCTGAGAGATCTCGCTGCTCCACAGCCTTCTGATGGAAAGCTGGCTAATGTTCACGTTCTTGTTAAGTTTTGTTTTGTGGTTCTGGAGACCACACCCAGAGCCTCGTTGGGTTTTAATTTGCATTTTCTTCCTTTAAAGCATAATTCCAACCTCCTTTCTTTCCTCAAACCTTTAATTCACCCAATGACTCACTCCTAGAGGAGAGGGTTCTTTGTAAACAGGCAATCTGTGGCTCTACTCTCACTGAACACAAATTGCTTTCTGGGTACAAAAAGCATTCATTAATAAGCCCACCAAGACTACCAATCACTTTAGTTTCAGAGTTTCATGGATGAAAAGATGTTTAGGGTCCACAACATATCTAAAGATACATATGGAACCCTGAGACTGGTATTTACTAGTTAAAGAATGGGAGTATTATTCATGCATTCTTCCAAGTGGTGGGTTATAAAAGATAATTCCAGCTATGTTAAAGTCCTGGAATAGAAAATTTAATTTTTCTGGTATACTCAAGTATTAGCAAGTAATAAGCAGTTTTGGCACTCAAAACAATATGCTGCTTTATAACTGTTTATGTGGGGACATCGTTATTTATTTAGAAAGAGTATCTTTTATTTAGGATTCTTATACATTACCTGATAGTTACCTTTGTAAGTGCTTCAGAAATTGACTTGTGAACCAATTCCTAATAAAGCAGTAATATTTTAAGAAATATTTTCCTGACTGCCTTGTTATTTAACCTAACTACAGGCAAAATTTAGTATTTTTAGAACCAGAATCAAAATCATTTTTTACACAGAGATAGTACAGATAGATAGATAGATAGATAGATAGACAGACAGACAGACAGATAGATAGATGTATGCAGCTAATTTTTAGGGGAAGGAGCACAACTGAACCTTTACAATAAAGTATATAATATTAACAGATTTTGTCTAAACCATGTGTCTTAGTCAGGGTTTCTATTCCTGCACAAAACATCATGACCAAGAAGCAAGTTGGGGAGGAAAGGGTTTATTCAGCTTACACTTCCACACAGCTGTTCATCACTAAAGGAAGTCAGGACTGGAACTCAAGCAGGTCAGGAAGCAGGAGCTGATGCAGAGGCCATGGAGGGATGTTTCTTACTGGTTTGCTTCCCCTGGCTTGCTCAGCTTGCTTTCTTATAGTACCCAAGAATACCAGCCCAGAGATGGTACCACTCAAAAGGGGCCCTCCCCCCTTGATCACTAATTGAGAAAATGCCTTACAGCTGGATCTCATGGAGGCATTTCTTCACCTAAAGCTCCTTTCTCTGTGATAACTCCAGCTTGTGTCAAGTTGACACACAAAACCAGCTAGTACACCAGGTGTATAGTGTTTCTTACATAGTATATACATGGTATAGACATATTAATGAAGGATACTGAGATTGTGTGTGTGCATGCATAATATAGGGATATGGGAAGACGCATATGCATACATATGTAAGTAGAGGCCAGAAAATAACTTCAAATATCATTCCTCAGGCACTATTCCTTTAAACAGAAAGAAAAAAGAAAGAAAGAAAGAACGAAAGAAAGAAAGAAAGAAAGAAAGAAAGAAAGAAAGAAAGAAAGAAAGAAAGAAAGAAAGAACGAAAGAAAGAAAGAAAGAAAGAAAGAAAGAAAGAAAGAAAGAAAGAAAGAAAGAAAAGGAAAGAGGGGAGGAGAGGAGACGGGAGGGGAAAGAGGAAGGACAGACAGTCTTCTCAACCAACTAGAACTCAGCTAGGTTAACTGGTCAATGAGCCCACGTGTCTACCCATCTCTCTTTCACAGCACTGGAATTACAAGTATATGCCACCATATCAGGCTAAAACAAACGAACATACATAGATTTGGGGCACTGAACTTAGGTCCTCATGATTTCTCTCCACATCCAATAATAGAGTTTTTTGGGTTTTGATTTTTTAAACAAAACAAAAGAAGGTATTATTTTTTCATGAAGCATAATTGAAAGCACCACGGTGTAGACACAGAATAGAATAGACTAGTGGGAACAAGGATTCTGGCTTAATGTTTAAATTCTAATTGTCTGAGAGCTTCTAAGGAAGGCTTTAATAAGAGCTATTTTAAGCTACAAAGCAAGGAGAAGACAAGTTCAGCTGCTGTGAAATCTGTGGGCCAGGGTCTACAATGGGGTTCAGGTACACAAAGGTGTGAGCTTTTACTTTATTGTCTCAGGAATCTGAACCCTAAGGTTTACTAAATGGGAATAGCTTGTCACATAAGCTATCTGTTTTTAATGTGCATAATTTATGACTTTTAAAAATGAAAAGCCTGATTACTATCTAAAGTTCTCTTATCTGAATTTCAGTTACTAGTAACTCTTATTTCCCATTTAACTACACATAACCATCATGGAGTTAAAATAGCAATAGCATAGTGAATACTTGTCTCAGAAATGCAGCTTTTAGGTTTGTTTAGGTGATTGGTATAGGGGGAGAAGAAAGGAAACATCCCTACTTGTCTTTACTGCTGTTTTTAATTTCCTCTGCTCAAGCAAACATCTAGATCCTGGTGGGAACAGTAGGCTCTGAACCACTTCAAGCTGGATTCTTTTCTCCCAATTCTCAGCTTCTTGGTAGCTTTGAAAATGAACAGTCTTAAAAATCATAGCTGCCTTAGTTGTGATAGCCAGAAGCTGGAAAGAGCCCAGATGTCCCACAACAGAAGAATGGATACAGAAAATGTGGTTTATTTACACAATGGAATACTACTCAGCTATTAAGAACGAGGACATCTTGAGTTTTGCAGGCAAATGGATAGAACTAGAAAATATCATCCTGAGTGAGGTAACTCAGACACAAAAGGACAAGCATGTTAAAAAGTACAGAGTACCCAGGATACAGTCCACAGAACTCAAAAAGGTCAACAAGCTGAAGTGCCCACGTGAGGACACCTGGTGGGCGGATAAGTGGATGGGGGGGAGGTAGTGCAGGGAGAGGGGAACATTATCTGGTATTGGGTGAGGGAAAAGGACTGAAGCCTTGAGGGCCAGCAGAAAGAATGGAAACAGGTAACCTCAGGAGATAGGAAGTTGGAGGACCCTCCAGAATGCACCAGAGACCTGGGAGGTGAGAGACTCTCAGGACTCAAAGGGAGGGACCTTAGATGAAATGACCAATAGTAGGGAGAGGGAACTTACAGAGCCCACCTCCAGTAGGAAGACAAGGTATCAAATGAGGGAGAGAGGGATCATCCCACAGTCACAACTAATTGTGCTACTCTGAAAGAATTACAAGGATGGAAATGGAGAAGAGCCTGAGGAAAAGAAGGTCCAGAGACAGACCCAAAGTGGGATCCAGCTCAAGGGGAGGTCCCAAGTCCTGACACTATTACTGAGGCTATGGAGCGCTCACAAAAAGGGACCAAGCATGACCGCACTCCAGAAGACCCAACAAGCAGTTGAAAGAGTCAGATGCAGATACTTGCACCCAACCAATGGATAGAAGCAGTTGACCCTTGTTGTTGAAGTAAGGAAGGCTGAAAGAAGCTGAGGAGAAGGGTGACCCTGTAGGAGGACCAGCAGTCTCAATCTGGACCCCCCCCCCCCGAGATCTCTCAAACACTGGACCACCATACAGGCAGCATACACCAGCTGATATGAGGACCCAACACACATACAGTAGAGGACTGCCGGTTCTGTGTTCATTCAAAGATGATGCACCTAACCCTCAAGAGACTGGAGACCCTAGGTAGTTTAGAGGTCAGGGTGGGTGGGGGGTAGGGACATCCACGTGGAGACAGAGGGGTGGGGAGGAGGTATGGGATGTGGAATAGTCAGAGGGTGGATGGGAGTGAGGGTGAGGGAGGAATAAAATACGGAGTGTAAAAAATAAACTTTATATATACACACACATATAATAACAGCAGCTACTGGAGGGGGCAGAATGTTGGAGCATGATAGACATTTCATCCCGAAAGAACTGTCATTTTTGGACTCTGCTAAACCACGGTCATGGAGCTAGCAGCACTGTGTTACTGCAAGTTTGTCTAAAACAGTGGCAGAGGCTGATATTGCAACTGCCTGTGGTAATAACAAATGGGAAAGCAAGAAACTCATCAAAACCCACGGGAGAAAAAGCTAAGGAACACAGTACACAAGCAGCTTCAAGCAACTCCAACATATCCAAGCAGCAACAGATCTGCTGATTTGGGTGCTATATAACTAGTTACTAATATTTCCCCTATATGCATGCCAAGTATAAATTCCTTCATTATAAATAATGTTATATATTCCTATGGCTTTACTACCTCTAATATCTTCACAATTTTAGATCTCTGACTCAAGTTACATCTTTCATGAATCTAGCCTGTTAATCTTATTTTTATGACAACTAAAACCATGGTATGTGAGTAGAAATCTTATAGTCAGCTTGATCCTGTTCCAGCCTTTTAAAAGCTACATGACTTTACCTAGTAATGTACACCAAACATCACTGTAATTCATAGTTTCTAAAAACTGGAAATGATAATTCTGTCTCTTAAAACTTTAATAAGAATGAAGAAAACAATATACAGACAGGGTGTGACTCAGTCTGGCCCATGGCAAGGGCTTGGACAGTAGCTTTGTTCATATTTACTGCCTCTGCTGATACATCCCCAAAATCCTGAAAATTCTTTGAAGTCTCATACTTCCTTCCCTTAAATATTAAATCTGTTGATACTTCTGTTCTCCCTACTGTAGAGGACTCTTTTTCTAAATGCATATGACCTTGCCCTAAAGTGAGGTTATTCCAGCTCATGGGTGAACAGTCAAATGTGAATGGAGGTCAGCCTATATTAGACAACAACCCTCAAGCATGGTTCTCAAGTGAAGATTATTCAGGCAGAGTAGCAGTTAACCTGTGATGGACACAGAGCATGAACAACAAAACTTTTGACCTACTGTTTGAAAAAGGCTATTTATAGCCATAATATTATCCTCCTTTTCCTGATTGTGAGACCTGTCTCAGTGAGTGTTCCTGCCATCCCCACTTAGATTCAAATGAAATAAATGCCTGGGAGATTTTATCCTCTCATTTTCTCCTGACTTTGCTTATTAATTCTACCTACTTAATATTTCACAAATTATGTATCATAATTTGAACTTCACTCAGGGTTCTCTTTGTGTTTACTACTTCCCCAGCTTTATGCCCCTTAAGCATTCTCATTTCATGTAACAGACTGCCTCTCAAAGAGAGCCAATTCTCAAGGATAATAAAGGGCATGGCAGGAGCAACCCTTATTGTACCAAATCATCCAGTTCTAACTTTACAGCTTCAAGCACCTATCTAGCACATATTTCCCATTTTCTAAACCTTCAGGGGCGGCGGGGGGGGGGGGGGTTAACCAAGTAACTAAGAAATGCCCCTACTGCTTCAAGCTGACTGGCTTATTAGGACTGGCCAATCCTGTTTGTCCTGCCCTTGCCTTTCACGGAGCCTCTTCCAGTGAAGCTCTCAGCTCAGGCTTCCTTCTAGCCCATGCTGCTACCTCATTCCTGTCAGCTTTCTTTGGGAAACACAAATATTAAAAAGCTTCTGATAATGAATCAGCATCTCTGTATTGTCTCTTGGTCTCCAACATAAGGCAAAAGCCTGTGGACACAGATCAGACAGGACACATAGACAACAGTAAAAGAGATTAAATGGAGACAATTATGATTAAGACTCTCCACAAGATTGGTGAACAGTTCTGCTTCCAACTGTAGTGCTGGGGGTCAAATCCAGGGCCTACCACAGGCTAAGTGCATGATTTATCAAGCTGCATACCAGCCCAGCCCAAAATTATCTTAACCAACATCTTTTAAGTATATTCAATCCATCTAGAAGACAAATGCAAAGAAATCAGAGAAGGTAAATTTAAATTAGAAAACTGTTGGGCCACATTTGAACCCAAAACACCTGCCTGGACGACATGTGAAGAGCTGAGCATCCCACTGTCATTCTCCAGTCCCCAACTGAGCAAATGTGGAGTTCCATACAACAGTGTCAGTCACTCCTACATGCTCGGCTTCCTCATCACCGAGGATACCTCAGATCTAACCTGAAGCACACACTTTGGAAGACAGTTTGGTAGCATCCTACAAAACTAAACTTTGCTTTATGATGTGACCTAAAGTCATTCTCTTACTGTGCACACCATGAGATGAAGCTGAGATTCACCCTGAACTTTTGCACCTCAAGGTTTAGGTTTAAAATGGTAACCTAGGTGTCTAAAACTCAAAGTAACTCAAGTGGGTGGGTTTCAAAAGAAGACCAGACGAATGATCCAATCTAGAACATCCACACAATGGGGTGTTACGCAATAATAAAGCAGAAAAGAAAATAATAAAGAAATAATAATAATAAATAATAAAGATAATAAAAAAATAATAGAAATAATAAAAAGAAAATAACAAAGCCATTAAATCATGACAAGACACTGTCTACACTGTATGGTGAAGTCAGAGTAACCAATCTGAAAAAAACCTACACTGTGAATTCAGTTACATGGAATCCGGGAGAGATAAAAGTACAAAAGACAGGAGGAAAACAAAAGGCTGCCAAACCTCCAAGGATAGTGAAGGAGAGATGAACAGAGGAAGCATGGGGTTTTTTGCAGTTGGGAAGCTATTTCATATATGATAACATAAGTACAGTGCATACACATACAAAACTCACAGGGCTGTAGAGCCCTGAGCAGAAAGCTGACACTGACAGTTACCCACTCATGATGCTTTGGTAGCCGAACAGCAGCTAATTATATTATCTAATGATATCACTTTGGTTGTTATTTATGTATTAAAATTTAACACTATTGTAATAATGGAGGAAACCACTGAGGAGGTGTTATATTAGAATTCTCCACACAGTCACTCAATTTTTCCTACAAGTCTAATGCTACATTAAAAAAAAAGCCCTCATCGAAGAAACTTCTCTTTCAAACAAATAGAGATGATTACATAAAACCATGTAGATCAAAATGTAGAGAACAAGAGATTAATCATGTGATACTCATTCCCAACTAATATATCTAGAACACAACTCCTCAACCTAACGCTCAGGGATTATTATGTAAAAAGGGAGTAGGAGGGAGGGAGAGCCAGAAGTAGGAAGGTGGTTGTGAGATTGTGTCTCCTAGAAATAAATGCCGGGGAGACTATATTTGTTAAGTCTCATCAATGTGTCTTCCTAAACAGGACCCAAACAATGACAACACCAATCAATGAACATGATCACACAGCAGGGGAAAAGCAAGAAGGTCCTCCCTTTAGGCAAAGAACTATGGGCAAGAACTGGGACTGCCTAGAGTGGAGGAATAGTCTTCTCCAAGAAGACTTCCCCAATCAGTTATCCAGCACCGAGTGGTCAAGAAGACTTCCCCAATCAGTTATCCAGCACCGAGTGGTCAGCCCATCAGCCCTGAAATCATATCCATACAGACAACATAATACAGACTGATCAGTGTGTGTGTGTGTGTGTGTGTGTGTGTGTGTGTGTGAAGTTTTGCACATTTAACAATAAAAGAAGGCATGAATTTGAAAGACAGCAAGAGGGGAAAAGGGTATGTGAGAGGAAAGAAAAGGAGGAAATGATGTATCTATATTACAATTTCAAATGAATAAAATTATTAAACTTACACATAATCTATTACTAACTGGGTGTAATACTGAACACCTTCAATTCCAGCACTTGTGAGGCAGAGGCTGAGAGATCTCTGTGAACTTGAAGATGGCCTGGTCTACATAGCAAGTTCTAGGGTACTCCAAGCTACACAGTCAGATCCTGTCTCAAAAAAACAAAACAAAAACTTAATAGTAAGAAGGCAAAACCAAACAGGTTCAGCAGCCATGGTAGGGATAAGAAATGTCTGTCACTGTTTCTGTAAAAGCTGCACTATATGTCAAAAGAGTCCTCTGTAATCTATAAGCCAAGCCCACTACAGCCAATATGACACAGAGGTAGACACAAGCATTCTTGAGGGGATAGGTAATCTTAAATAGCCAAATATAAGAAAGTTAATTTGATCCCAAGAGATCCAAGAGAAAACATCCCACTGAGAAAGTCAAGACAACAGAAGAAAGTATCTGTTGCCATGGAATTCCTACACCATTCCTGCACATATGTTCCTCTGTCTGCAGCGGTCTGTAGTGTGCTCCTTTTTCCAGGTACCCACTGATGCCTAGTCTCACAGGCAAGTTCTAAGTTAGGTTCTGAACCAATATTAACAAGATACATTGTCATCTTTACTGTCATTTATCTTCAATTATCTGCTGTATATTTTTTAAGATTTGATTTTATGCATATGAGTGTTTTGCCTGTGTATATGTAAGTGCACTGCTCATATGTGCCTGATATCCCAAAGCCCAGGACACTGGAACTAAGGACAGTAGTAATAGTGGAATGGTGTGAACTGAACCTGGGTCCTCTTCAAGAAAAGCAAGTGCTCTAAATGGCTGTGTCACCTCTCCAGCCTGTGCTGTATGGTTTTATATATTGTATCACAGCTATTGGACCACCATCCCAGATTAATGCTTCAGTGTGTGCTGTTCTCAACAGCCATTTGCACCACTGCTGCTATTCACAGCCTCAGATTCTATGGGACTTTACCAAGAAAATCTCCTTTTTGAGAAGTCTTTGTGGTTATGGCTCAGCCTGGTAGTGTGCCTTCCCCACAACAGAATACAGTATGGCAACCAGGGCAACAAACTGTGATTAACTGATTCATAGATTCATACTGAAGTCAGTGTCTTGCCTCAGGCAACAAATGTTCACAAAAATCTATCAGAGACTCATGAAAGTACATAAGTATCTGCCACACCTGTAATTAGTGTGGAGGAAAATAAAACCTTATAGGATTTCCATTTGAGCCTGAAAAGCAAGTCAGCAAAAAGGTGAAGGTTAAGAAGATGCATGAGCACATATGAAAACAAAAACCAAAACAAAACTTTTCTCACCGATAGCAAGTACACAAGCCTACTTCTACTGGTTATTCAATAACAAGACAGCAGCCCTTTAGACTAAAAAAAACCCCATAATTACAAGACATGAAGTAAAATACATTTCTGTTTCCTTACCTGTTGTGTTCCATCTGCACTTACAATAGGGGCAGACAGAAGAGAGATGTCGCTACTTAAAATCTGAGCTGTGTCTAGCAAAGGCGGGTGTTCTGCCATTATCAATAAGGCATCAATACACCGGAAAGCCTTCCAACTCTGCAAAACAAAAAAACATAACCACTGAAGCATACATCCAAATAACACATTAAAATACAATCAGGAATTGCCAAACAAACAAACAAACAAACTATCCAAGGAAACTAAAAAAGATCTCCTGACTACTTTTTTCAGTCAACTATTTGAAAAAATGTATTTTATACAACCTAACCAAGGTAACTATTAGTTATACTCAACCTAATGTTAATACCAGAAACTCTATTTACACTAATGTCTGCATCTCCACTCTTCCATTCCTAGATAGGGATTATTTAATTTAACCATCACTATTTAATCTAAACCCTGAGAGACATCAAACTGCAATGGCTGAATGAGGTAACTACCTCTGACATTTTTCTTTGAGCTGACAAGGTAAAATTACAAAGGCTCAAGATCTCTCAGCATCCTGTTGGCCTTGAGGCACTATACAAAAAGAATCATGATCTTCTACTGAATCCTCACACAAAGTAACACAGTTTAAGGGGAGAAGGGGCTTGTTCAGGATCAGGGCAAGAGCCTTCAAGTTTTAAGTTTTAAGTTCTTCTAGTATCCATTCATCTGCTCTGAGTGAGAACAACTGTACAGCAAAATGAATCTTTTGTGAATGAAAGGGTGTCCTAGCACTCATATGGCAAGGTGGGATGGTAGAGGATTAGTTTCTACTGCACGAACCAATAAACATCAGCAAATTGAGCAAAGTGAACACAGTCATACATGCTACTAAGTCTATGCTGAGCTTTATGGTATCATTTCTGATGTTTGTCACATTCACCAATTCAGTGCTAAGGGACAAGACATTTAATATTCAAACATGAAATCCACAGTATTTTAAAATGTTGAATCTGCACATAAAAGTTGATTCAACTTGAAAACAATTTTCTGCTTAGATGTATTAGAAACTGCTGAGACTTTTAAAAATGCATTCAACACAGGTACTTATCGATAATTTCATACTAAAAATGTCAATAGAGAACACTATATGATTGGCTGTCTCATGAAAAGGCACGCCACTTAAACACAGTGTTTATACTACATATACATGCATATGAATAAATTAACTTCTGCCATAATGTGCATTCTTAAATTGCTTAAAGACTGATAAACTAAATACCTTGAATCACATCAAATGATTTCTCTGTAGAATTTACAAAGAATTTTAAGGAGGCAAAGAATCTTTGTGTTATTTTAAATCTTGCAAGTCTCACAATTTTATTATGTAAGAGCAAACATTTCCAGGAAGTATATTCACAATTAAAGAGAGTGTGTAAGTACTTCATTTTTGTTCCCTGCTTCCTCTTTCTTTTTCTTCTTTCACCCCTCCCTCCCCTTCTCCTTGTTTTAAGAGCAATGAACTTTTATTTCATTTACAGACAGTTCTTCTGTGTAGTGCAGGCTAGACTCCAACCCTCCTCTGCTGTGGTACCCTGGGTCCCTGAGGCCACAAGCACACACAGCTGTCCTCACTGCACTCATTTCTCTCCTCTTTTCCGTTTTCGTGTGTGTGTGTGTGTGTGTGTGTGTGTGTGTGTACACTGAGGACTGTGTTACATCACAGACAACTGAAGGAATTCTAAGTACCAATAAACAAAATATTCTCAAAATCACTTATTGGTTTGGAAAATTAATTTGAACTTAGAATGGCATATGACTGGGTGGGCACTCATAGGAAGAGAAAAACCTAAGACTGACTATGTCAAGTGGCATTGAAACTAAGCAGTAACTAACAAAGTCCTACAATCATTTTGGAAAAAAAACCAAAAAAACAAAAAACCTCTTCTGGTATCTATCAAAGTTTGTTTCTCATGCTAGTGTTTGAAGCCAGGGCCAAGTGATGAAGGCACAACCACTTAGATCTACAGTCCTAGCAACCAAAGCTGGGCAGATGCATGTAGTGGATGCTGTTTATGATCTGACTACAAAGACTCACAACAGATGCCCAAAAGTAATGCATGCACATGTGGACCAACACACAAGTAAGTATATGAGTTTGTAGCAACATGATTTGTTAATAGTCCTTTAAAACCATAGACAACCAAATGCCCCTTAGAAATCAACCAATCTATTCAATAACTATATAAACCAAAGAAAATCAATAAATTGTCGATTCAGAGAACAAGAAGTAAAATTTCTCAAATACAATGTGAGTGATAAACAAAGAGAACACATACTGTTTAACTTTGAAGAAAGTTCAAACACAATTTATTGTTAAAAATCAGCACACTGGTTGCCTTTGAGGAGTTAAGATGGGGCAGGTAATAGTTTCTGGGATGCTGACTGTGTTCTGTGTCTTTACCCAGGAGCTGTTAAATGGACCACAACTACTAAATTACAAGCACTACATGTTGATCGTTCATGTACCGTTCTGTACATTTTTTCAATAAAATTGTGTTTGAAAGATAAAAAACCACATCATCTCAAACTGTCTAGTAAAACCATTTGATAAATTCAATACTCACTCATGAAAAAATAAAAACTATGAACACAAGAAAAATTAAAAGGCTATATATGAAAAACCACAGCGAAGATTATATTTAATAACTAAGACTGTAAGTTTTCCTTCAAGATCAGGAAAAGACAAGAATTCCCATGTTTATAAATATTTATTTCAAATATTCCCTTATTATATTGCTATTATACTTATTACATATAGTTGTTTCATAAAGGCAACCTCTTTCAAGTTATTTCATGTACTTTGATCATATATATTTATTCCCTATACTGTCTCCACTTACACTTCCTCCCCTTTCCCATGGGTGTCCTTCCTCTTCCTCTCCTTGTGTCTGTCTCTTCTGCTTTCATGTCATTCACTCATGCATGTGTGTTCACATACATGGTGTATACACACATACACACACACACACACACACATATGACATATATAGTAATAAATATATAATAAATGTTTTGTTGTTCTAGATCCACAAGTGAGAGAAAATAATATTTGTTTCTCTAAGTCTGGCATATATTGCTTAATATGATGACCATCCAACCAACCTTTCATTATTTGTATTGCCTTTTTTGCATCCATTTCATAATTTCTTACCTAACCTTTGCTATCATTCCATTCACTAACTTTATATTTGATTTATTCTTATTTTTTCGTTATTTGTATTGCCTTTTTTGTATCCATTTCATAATTTCTTACCTAATCTTTGCTATCTTTCCATTCACTAACTTTATATTTGATTTATTCTTATTTTTCTAAGATCTTGAGATGCAAAACTAAATTAATGCTGAAGCTGGAGAGACAGCTCAAGGGTTAACAACGCTGACTGTTTTCACCGAGGATTAAGAGTCAGTTCTCAGTACCCATATGGTGGCTCACAATGATCATCATTTTAGCTTCAGCGGGACCTGACACCCTCATCTGACCTCTATATGCACCAGGCATGCACATGGTACACATTCATATATCTGCAGGTAAGTACTCATACACATATAAAACAGAATTTTTAAAAATGTTAAATAAATTATTAGGTACGTCTCAGATTTCTTTTTTAAAATATAAATGTCTAACTATAGGGCTGGAGAGATAGCTCAGCAGTTAAGAGCACTAACTGCTCTTCCAGTGGTCCTGAGTTCAACTCCCAGCACCCACACGGTGGCTCACAACCATCTATAATGCCCTCTCCTGTTGTGTCTGAAGACAGCAACTGTGTACTCAAATAAATAAATCTTAAAATACTTATAAAGATTTTTTTTAAAAAGTCTAGTTATAAACTTCTCTTTGAAATATTTTGATTAGAAGTTGGGACATGGGTCAGTGAGTAATATGGTTGTTATACAAGCATAAGGCCATGGGGCTTAGATCCCCAGCACCCACCTGAAAGCCAAGCATGGCAACGTGTCAGAAACCTGGACACTGGAGAACAAAGACAAGTAGATGCAGATCCTAGTAGCTCCCTGGTTAACCAATCGGGCAAAAACAGCTAGTTCAGGTTCAGTGAGAGATCCTGTCTCGAAAACTAAGGTCAGGAGCAGAGGTGAGGTAAGGTAAGGTATGGTAGGGTAAGGTAAGGTAAGGTAGGGTAAGTAAGGTAAGGTAAGGTAAGACAAGACAAGACAGGACACTGGACGCCAGCCTCCAGCCCCCAGTTGCATACTCATGAACAAGTACAACTGCACACATGTGCAGACCCACCCAACACACATAACCGAAGAAATGCTTTCATTGTCTCCATAGGTTCTAGTATCCTGTGGCTTTTTTTTTCATTCAATTCTAGGAATTTTTTTAATTTCCCTTATTTTTTAAATGATTCATTCAGTACTGTGCTACTCCATGATTTTGTGTACGTTCAGTAATTTTTCTTACTGTTGATTTCTAGCTTTATTAAACTGCAGTCAGTTAAAACACAAGAAAGTATTTTAATTTTCTTATACTCTTTAGACTTGCTTTGTGTTCTAAAATATGGTCCTTTTCAAAGAATGTTCCATACGGTTCTGAGGAAAAAAAAAGTATATTCTGCAATGTTTGGGTACAATATTCTGTTGATGTCTGTTAAGTCCATTTGATCTGTAGTATCACTTAAACTCTATTTTACTTTGTTGATATTTTTGTTGGAGTAAGATACTCAAGTAACCTACTGCCATGTACTGAGGTCAGTACGTGCTTTACATTCAGTAGTGTTTGTCTTATGAAATGGGAGTACATCCATATTCAGCATCTGTACATTTAGAATTGAAATATCCTCTTGAGGGATTGTTCCTTTAAGTAATAGGACTGTCATAATTTTGTCATATAATATAATTTTGGTTTGAAGTCTTTGTGCAGTAATACTATTTCCTATACCTACTAGCTTTCTAGTTGTATGTACTTACTTGGAATATCTTTTCCTCTTTTAACTTAAGGTTGTGCTTACCTTTGACAGTTATATGTGTTTCTGATATACTATACATAGATGGGTCTGGGTTTCTTTATTGTTTTGTTGCTTGAGTCAGGTCTCTCTATGTAGCCCTGGCTGCCCTGGAACTCACAAAGCTCTCCTGCTTCTGCCTCCTGAGTGTTGGGATTAAAAGCATGAATTATTATATCCTGCTTGGGTCCAGTGTTTTAATCCAACCTACAGGTCATTATCTTCTAAATAGAAAACTGAAACTAGGAACATTCAGTATTGAAAGGTATGCATTAACTCCTGCCATTTGGGAATTTTATTTTTTGGTAATATCTGGTACTTCTCTAATCATTTGGTTACCAACCCAGTAAGTACAGTCTCTCTTGTAATTTTTTGTTTGTTTGTTTTGTTTTTTGAAACAGGGTTTCTCTGTATAGCCCTGGCTGTCCTGGAACTCACTCTGTAGACCAGGCTGCCCTCAAACTCAGAAATCCGCCCGCCTCTGCCTCCCAAGTGCTGGGATTAGAGGCATGCGCCACCACTGCCCGGCTCACAGTCTCTCTTGTAGCTTCATGAATGTTTCTCTCTCTATGCAGAGTATAATTCCTTTAAGTATCTTCCCTAATGCTTTGTTAGTAGTCATGAATTCCTTTATCATAGAAACTTTTTCCTTCTTCTTCAATTATTAAGGACATCTTTGCTGAGTATAGCAAATCTTGGTTGTCAACTCTTATCTTTCAGACCTTGGTATAAAATATTATTCTAAAAGCTCATAGCTTTTAGATCCTCTGTTGAGAAATCCACTGTTCTAGTTTCCTTTCTGCTGCTGTAAGGAAACATAGACAAAGGCAACTTTTAGGAGGAAAAGACTTGACTTATACTTCCAGGTCACTGAGAGAAGTCAGGGCACAAACTCACAGGAACTTCAAGGGAGGTCTACTTGCTATTCCATGCTCGCAGTATTACCTCTAACAAGAACATTCACTCACAGCCAAGAAAGTATGCAGAAATCATAGACATGCTGCATGTTGGCTCATTTGCTTGCTTGGTCTCATGATCATGCATAGTTTCCTTATATAGCCTAGAAGAACCACCTGCCTAGGGAATGGTACCACCCACTATGAGCTGGGTCATTCTATGTCAATTAACAATAAAGAAAATTCCTCAAAACATCCCACATTATTAATTTAATCTAAGGAATGTTTCACTTGAGATTCTTCCCTCAGGTAAATTCTAGGTTGTGTCAAGTTGACAACATTAACTAGGATATCCACTGTTTTCTTGAGAGGTTTGCCTTTATATGTGACTGATGCTTCTTTCAGACAGCTCTCAATAGTCTCTGTTCTGAATACTTACTGTTTTAAGCAGAGTATGATTTGGCATATTCTTTTTTGATCCTATTTATCTGATTTTCTAAATGCTGCCTACATCTGATAGCCACCTCTTTCACTAGATTTGGAAACTTTCCCATGCCTTTTTTGAATACACTGTCTCTGCCTTTTGCTCATTTTTCTTGTCCTATACCCATGATTTGTAAATTTGGACTTTTAATAGTTTCCCATAGATCTCAGATGTTGTTCATGCTTTCTTATTTATTTCATTTTTGTCATTGAACATTCTAATTCTCTTAGCTTGCCATCAAGCTCTAACACAAACTTTCATGTAATTCTACTGGTAAGGTTTCCCACTAAGTTTATTATTTCATTTATTGGTATTTCCATTTCCAAATTTTCAACTTTTCTTCAGTATTTCTATCTCTACTTAATTCCTCTTTCATATTCTGTATTGACTTCCTTATTTCACCCAGATGTTTGTAGTGACTAAATATATCAAGAAATTTATTCATATCCTCTTGGATTTCATTTAACATTCTTATAATTATTCTTTTGAATACTATGAATTTTTATCTAATTCATTCTCATTGGAGTCAATTACTATGGAATTAGTTATTTTAAGGAGTCATGCTGCCTTGACTTGTGTGTGTGTGTGTGTGTGTGTGTGTGTGTGTGTATGTGTGTTGCTATTTTGACACTTGTCTCTGGGATTAGGCTATTTGGATTTATTTTCAATCACACACATTCTTTTAGTAAGGATTTACAATGTTCAGATAGAACTAGATTATAGTAAGGCTATAGCTGTATTTTTCCTGACAATGATGCTAATTTTTGACATGTGTTCAATGCATTTATAGAAGTTCTAGCTAGAATAGTTATATAAGAAAGGGGGGAAAGAAAGGCATTTAAATTAAAAGAGTAAGTAAAATGATATTTGCAGACACCATATTATGTACAGAAAATGTAAGGATTTCACAAAAGCTATGATTGATAAAAAAAATTACCAAAATTCCAAGATAGGGAATCAATGTAGAAAAATGAGTTGTGTTCTATATACTAACAATGGATAATCTGAAAAAGAAATCAAGATTCAATTTACAATGGTACCAAAAAGAATAAAGGTGGGGCTGGGGATACAGCTCAGCAGGCAATTTTGCAAGAGCCATGCAGGCCTGACTTCAATCTCCAGAACTCATATAAAAAGCCAGAAGGGGTAGCCTCATCTATAACTCCAGAATGCTTATGTTGAGACGGGAGGCAGAGATCGGAATCACCTGGGAGCTCTTAGGCCAGCTGGCCTGGAGTATGGTGCACAACGGCAGAAACAAGAAAAGCCCCACCTTACTCCTGTGGTATCCTCTGAACTCCACACATATACTATGGCATATGCATATGTGCACACACATAATAAACAAACAAGCAAGCAAATAAACTTATATTTAAAGAAACTTAGCCAAGGAGGTAAGACTTGTACTCTGAAACTACAATATTTCATTGAAAGGGTAAAGATCCAAATAAGGAAAAATAGTGTATGTTCATTTATTCAAAGATTTATTTTGAAGATTTCCAAACTCTTCAAATGTTCTGCAGATTCAATGAAAGAGCATTGTTTAAGGGTGTAGAAAATTTGATCCTAAAATTCATATGGGACTTCAAAGGACTGTAAATAGCCAAAACAACTTTGAAAGAGAAAAGAGATACAGGATTCATACCTCCTGTTCTCTAAACATATTAAAAAGCCATGTAATAATAACATATGTGGTACTGGTATAGGGAAAGACTACTAGATCAATGAATTATATAGATCTAAGAGATTCTAACATATGGTCAAACAATCTTCTGTGAGTTCTAAGACTACAAGATGGGAAAGGACATTTTCTTCAACAACAAGGTCATGAAACAGATATTCGCACACAGAGAATCTGGACTCTTATAACACATACAAAACTTAACAAGTTAAAGATCTAAGAATAAGAATCAAAGCTATATAAGTCCTAGATAAAAATAAGCAAGAAAGATTCATGACACCAAGTTTCTTCTGTATGAACATACATGGCAAAAGCATAAAACAAACATAGCAGTATATCAAACATGAATGTTCACACATCAGAGGGCTCTACACAGAAACAGACAACTTTCAGAACAATTTAATAAATTGAAAACTGTCATAGTGAGGCAACTACAACACAACACAACACAACACACTCAAAGACATTGCTCACAGTTTTGGAGGCTACAAAGTGAGGTGATGTGCTAGCTAGCTGGCTCTTCGAGGACCTGCTTCCTCTTTCAGACAACTATCTTCTTCACATTTTCTCTATGAAGGGGAGAAAGCTCCTATACCTCCTCTTATAAGAACATTAATTTTTATCATGGGAGTTCCACCTTTATGACCTCATTTTCGGTCTCATTATCTTCCCAAAGCCCTGCCTCCTGACATCATCACACTGAGGGTTAAGGCATTCAAATAAGAATTTCGGAGACATACATTCAAAACTTAACACTCTCATTACCTCTTCCCCAAACTCATGTCTTTTTTCATTCTGTCCCAATAGTCCTAAAAAGTCTTAATTTCTTTTAGTATCAATTCTAAAATTCAAAATTTCATATT
Source organism: Tokudaia tokunoshimensis (assembly GCA_036184795.1). NCBI lineage: Eukaryota > Metazoa > Chordata > Mammalia > Rodentia > Muridae > Tokudaia > Tokudaia tokunoshimensis. Next base: position 53,184,665 of record BTHU01000011.1, on the reverse strand, counting down.
AACATCACCTACATCAATCATTGAGAGAAACTCTTGACTTATTCCAACATAATTCTTTTTCTTTGAACTTGTGAATCCCTTAAATTGTGTGCTTACAAATATAATGATGGGATATAGAGGTTCTTTACCCAGGGGGAAAGCAAAAAGTAATTCTAAAATCTAGCAGTATAAATACCATAAGGTCTAAAGGTGTAATTCTCTTTGGTTTAATGCTGTTTTCCAGACCTACTAGAATCACCCACCCACACAGCCTGACAAGGTGGCCCATCCCTTCCAGCAGTGTCAGGGCCCTAACAATAGTCTCTGCCACTTGGTAGTCCATCTCGTCTTTTATGATCCACATGGCCAAGCATAATAGATGACATAAATCTCAATAGTTGAGAGGCTAACAAAGGAAGGCTGCCATGAGTTTTGGGATATCTGACTTACACACAGTGAGCTCCAGACCACCCTCAACTATAGAATAGGACTGCTTATTCAGGTCCAGATTCCAGTGCCCCAGTAGCCAACTGCCTTCTGAATGATGAAGCTGCCTTCTTTGGGCAGTTGCTTTATCTGGCTCTGCAGTAGCTTAGGTACTACTAGGAAAGATCATTTTAGGTGTCTCCTTTGAGATATAGGCAAATGTGCCCATTTATTACTACTCTGGCTGACTATTTAAGGGAACCACTCCAGATTTCTGAAGTTTGTTTTCCATGCAGTTCTTCCAACTTGAGTTCTTTGAGAGGCACATTATAATCTTCATAGGTTTCCTAGTTTGCAACTTAATCTGAAATCAGAGTCCACCAGGACAGACTTAGGTTGCCCTGCCTGTCTTGTGCCTGACAACCTCCTCAAGGAAGCTCAAGCAATCACTGGCTTATTTTATTTTCCCTCTTTTGTTGAATGTCTAATGTCTCAAGAAATACTGTTCCAGGCCTTTTGTCTAGTTTTTAGTTGTTTCAAGACAAAAAAGCAAATCCAATACTTTTTACTTCATAATGTCAAAGGATCTACATTTGTGACTCTTTTTTAGTGTGCCCAATAGCCAGTAGAATGGTAATCGGATATGCTAGGACAAAATGGCTATTGTAGGAAGAACTTAGCCAAGAAGGCCCAGCCGCAATGCTGGCGTATGTGCTGCTGATACTTCCTCCCTGAACCAATCTAGAATCTTCCAGGACAATTAGAGACCATTGATGCTGGACCAGGCACTGGAGCAAGCCATTGAGAAAAAGACAATGTCATATCTGGCTACTTAAGAGATACTAGGAGGGGGAATAAAGGCTTGCCCAGTTCCTGTAATAAACAAGTTTGGTTTTGCCACTTGCCCAACTTCCAGAGTCTGTGTCCTTGACTTTGCGACTTCTTACCCTGATCCCTAAGGATCTTGGTCAGGTTGCAAGCAACAGCTATGCTTTAAATTCGGATTAAATTTTTAAAGTATACTCCAGACTTCACTACCTGCAAATTGGCATGCTCTTGATATGCCCTTACCTAAAAGAAAAACTGAAGCTATTTACTTATTTTGAATAAATAACACAATTCCTTAGCTTTTATTTCAGTATGAGACTTGAAGTTACTAGCAATCTCCAGAACGAGTTTTGTTCAAATATTTTAAGCTGGTGTTGCATGGAGCCTCTAACTCAGGAGTCTAACATGCCTGGCTGCATGAAAAAGGCAGGATAACTACAAACTATAGGGATGAAAATTTGGTAACCTGTAGAGCTATTCTTAGTTCTCACTTTAATTGGTCTTGGCATAGGTTAATCGGTAAAGGTTTTTAAGTTTAAAAGATTATATTTTAAACTACATTCATTATCATCATCATCATCATTATTACATAGATTATTAATAAATAATCTAAGCATTTCTTATAACATATTTATCACATTCAGTTCCACTTTCTTGTCTACTGGAAAAGAAAAATGGGTACAACAGGTAGAATGGGTGGGCCTCATCCCCAAAGGAACAGAAGTTTGGGGGCGGTGTTGAAAGTCACTGTTACTACTTTTCTTAGTTGAATCTAGTGAAAAGCATTTAATTATGCATCCAGGAAATATAGTCAGTCCCCATTCCCCCACAACAAAACCACACTATAATGAAATCTGGATTCAGAGTAAAGTTAATCCCAATGAATGAATGTCTGTGTCTCTTTCTGTGTCTGTCTGTGTCTGTCTGTCTGTCTGTCTCTCTTTCTCTCTCTCTCTCTCTCTCAAACACACACACACACACACACACACACACACACACACACACACACACACACATACACACACACACACACCATTATAGAGACACTCTGGGCAATGTAAGCTGGGCATGGTGGCACACACTGTAATCCCAGCACTCTGGAGGCAGAATCAATAAGATCACTGTAAGATGGAGGCCATCCTAAGCTACATGGCAAACTCCTGGTTAGCCTGGGCTACACAGCAAAATCTGTGAGTCTCAAAAAGAAACAAACAAAAGAAACTATGGGATACAAAATACAGAAATGAGAGCCAGCCCAACCCAGTAACAGACTGAGATTGGCCACTTAACAACCAAACATGTTTTTAAAGTAGTATTATCTTAAATCCTTAGATCCTTAGAGTCTGGTATGTGAAGGACATCTGAGGTACTTCTAGAGTCAAAAGGTAATTACACCTGGGTTAATTCTATTCTTATCTAAACATAGTCTATTGGCCTCTGTAAAAGTTATTACTTTTCATGTGATAGATAATTCACTTTGGTTTTACAGAATTTCAAGTTCCAGACCATGTGCTATCTGACTCCTCTCTGACCACATTAAGGACTTAGCAGTTCCACTCACAGCATCATGGCTTGCACGTCTATGCAGAAGCTACAGAGCTGGAGCAATTCTACATACTTAACACAGTTAGCTTCACCAATTACTTGCAAAGAACACATTTTATCACAAGAGAATCCTGTTTTGATGTTCTGTGAAACAGAACAGAGCCTTTCAGTAGAACACAGTAACTTAATGTAGTGTTTTCCAAATTCTGTTATAAACCTCTAACTAGTCCTGGGCAAAAGTTATTTTCCATAAGCACATCATTTCTCTCCATTCTGTTTATCAAAAAGTCTTGTCTTTACTCTTTACGCACAACAATTTCTCTCCGGAGTTCTAACACCAACTGTCTTTCAAGTTCTGGGGCTGGCATAGCGGCGCAGCACCTGCCTGAGACCCTGCTCTAACCCCAGGAGGAGCTGTGAAAGGGGAGCTCTGAAAGAGCTTTTCCATACGATATAAAAGGTGAAGGTATACGGAAGATGGAAAACATTCACAATTATAATTTGTGTAGAGATGGAACCTGGAACTGTGCACTGCCTAAACAAGCACTCTGCTTCTCAAACACAGCTATAATGAAGAATTACATCTAAAAAGGTAAAGGGGGGGGGGGCAGGAATGGGAGGACTGTGGACTTGCTGGCCTGTCATCTGGCCTCTGGCTAGCCAGTCTAGCCCTAGATTCAATGAGAGATTATGTCTCAAAGAAGTAAAGGTGTAGAGCAACAGAGCAGAAAACCCAGACTTCTCTGGCCTCTGCACATGTACTGGCATAAATACATGCATGCATTACACACACACACACACACACACACACACACACACAAATAAAAACAATAATATTACTTTGCATATCAGTTAACTTATAAAAATTAAGATCACTAGTATAATTCTTACTTCTTTGAATATGTTTTACTGCAGCTCAGACACATCATTATATTAAAACTGTTATTTCTTTTGATGTTTTGTTTTTGAATCTTAGCCTTTAATAGCCTGTTATTTATTATAAAATTTGTGTGCGCCTTTAGGTACCAGGTATGTGTGTCCATGGGAGTATGTGTGTCAGTCTCTCCTTCCACTCACTATATGTTTATTAGGTAGACAGGCTTAGTAGCAAGTGCCTTTGTTTGCTAACCCATTCCACTGGCCTTGATATTGTTTCTTCTAAAAATACCAATAAATTTAAAGAACAACTGGGAAGCTTTTGCAAGTGAAAGAAAATACTATTTAAAAATACACAGAAAAGGACAAAACCTAAAACTGCCCAATAAAGAAAATGATTTGGAAAAGGAATAGACAGAATTGTCCAAACCCAACCTTCTTCAGTTTTGTTAGCAGGTACACCACAAAGGCTGTACCTGCTGTCTTAAGCATATACATATAAGCATAACTTTTTCCTTATTGTCCTCAAATCCAATCTCCACTTCTCAAGCTTCACAATTTTAGTGAGTAGCATTCCTTTTCCTCTGCATGTGCAAGTGGTATTTTGGAGCACCTATTATATAAATAAAGTCACATATATGACTCTCTTAGGTTTTTCAAGCAAAATACCTGAAGATTTTCATTAAAAATTACTTCCATAGCTCTACTCCATGTATCTGATGGTGCCTGTCTATTGTTAAGATCACACCATAATTTATTCTAATGATGGACAAGCTTCCTGGCTTTTAGGATTTGTGTGTGTGTGTGTGTGTGTGTGTGTGTGTGTGTGTGTGTGTGTGTGTAAAATGCTTCTGAGTGCAATACCCACAGAAGTCAAAAGAAAGCACTGGATCTCCTGGATCTGGAGTTCATGGTAGCTGTGAACCTATCTGACATGAGTGCTGGGAATTGAACTTGAGTCTCTACAAGATCAGTACACATGTGTAACTGCTGAGCCTTCTCTCCAGCCTCAAGCTTTTCTTTTTTCTTGGCAAGGTCTCCTTATATAACGTGGCTGGCCTTGAACTCACAGAAATCCTGCTTCCTCTACTTCATAAGGGCGGGGATTCAAGGCACCTGCCACATCTGGCATACTTGCAGTTTTCATTTGTTTGTCTTCCTCTGCAGCTATAACCATGTAGTCTCAATATTCTCTAAGAATCTATGAAAATATTTCTATATTATGGGTATGATTCAAAAGTGTTTTGGTTAAAGTAGATAGAAACTGCCAAACTTTCTTCAAAAATAAAAATCTATTTATACTCTGTTCAATAATTCTTGAGTGCCCGCTTTCCAGTTTGACACTACTAAAATTCCCCAATAATTTGCTAGTTTTACTTCAAAGTTTTTAAGTCATCTCTCACTGAGGTTTTAAGCTAAATTTCTCGAAATACTCCTGTGACTGTCTCCTCAAAGCTTTTATAAGATCTGTTTTGGCTGCAAGTATTTGCACCATATACATGGCTGATGCCCACAGTGATCAGCAGAAGAGAGTCTATCTCCTGGAAGTGGAGCTGTGGATGGTTATGAACCACCAGGATATGGCGGGATCCTCTGAAAGAGCAATAAATGCTTTTAACCACAGAACCATTTCTCCAGCCTCAAGATCTCCACATTTTTATTTCTATGAATTTATTGGTCATATTCTTTCCTATTTTCTACTAAGCTAGCTTTGTTACAATAATTGTAGGCAAACTTATAAAGCGTCAGTGTTTTTTCTGTTACCTGGTGAACACTGTATTCTAGTCTCTCAACTGCCTTTTTTAAATGATGTCAAAGGTTGACAGTCTTCACCTGAAGGCTTTTTAAAAAACCACCTCAAAATTTTTTGACATTCAGTCTTTTTTTTTTCCCCCACTTGGATATTTAGTTCATTTGAAACTTAAATTTTCAGAGTACCCAACTGGATGGAAGACTTCCCTACACTACTAAAAACTAACTTTTCCATTACTCGATAGTTCCCTATATCTACGTTCTCTGGAATTTTATTCTGTCCCTTTGATAATTCTGCTTATCTCTACCCCAGATTCTTACTACTTTAATAGTTAAACTTTTAGGTGCTGAAATGCTGCACCTCACTCACTGCTTTTGAAGACGATCTGGGTTCAAGCCCCAGCAACCATATGGCAGCTTGGGACTGACCGTAATTCCAGCTCCCAGGGATCTCTTGCCTTCTTAGGAACTCTGCAGACACTGAACATATCTGCTGCACACACACACACATGCAAACAAAACACTCATACACATAAAAACAAATGCATCTTAAAAATAAAGCTTCACAAAGATTTGACTTTTACCTTTGATAAGTAAGTCCCCTTGTATTTATTTCTGAAATGCATTTGGCTATGTGCCCCTATGGCTTCCTCAATCTTCAACCTTCAATTTTGCAAGTTTCATTTTAAAATGACATTAAATTTCTAATTAAAACAATGATTTTTTAAACTAATATGGTAAGAACTGCCACTTTGTAGTGATTAGTGAGTTACCAATGTCAGAAATGTTCTTCCATCTAATCATATTTTCATTTAGTTATCACACATTTTACAATTTGTAAAATATTTTATAACTTACAATTGTTCTTTTTCTTAACTACTTCCAAATTCAGTCACTGCTGGCACAAAAAAAAAAACCACTAGTAAATTAAACTCATAGCCAAATATTTACTGAAACCCTTTAAGTAATTTTCAGTTTACTTGTGTGTGTGTGTGTGCGTGTGTGTGTGTGTGTGTGAGAGAGAGAGAGAGAGAGAGAGAGAGAGAGAGAGAGAAGGGGGGAGGGGGAGGGAGAGAGGGAGGGGGAGAGAGAGAGAGAGAGAGAGAGGAAACTAGATACTTTCCCACTGTGTTTAAGAAAAGGATGTCTAGTCTTACCACTTCTCTTCTGATTCCGTTTTGTCGTTGTTGTGGTCAGGGTGGCGGTAATGGTGATGGGGCTACTGGGAATAGAGTCCATGACATCAGCTATATAAGTGTTCTAAAGCTAAATCACACCCCAGCCCTATTTTGTATTTTCTAAGTTTACAATATATCAGTTATAAATAATAATGCACTATCCTCCTATTACAAGTTATTTTTCTTGTTTCTTAATGTATCAGATAAAGGTTCTGGACCAATGTTAATAATGTTCTTATCTTTTAATAGAAGTGCTTCTAGTATTTCACTATGACATTCAATATAAGTTCCTGCTAAAGTATTTTTATAAGGTTATTTCTTGTTGATGGTAAGTTATTAGAACTGGTAACTGAATTTAAGAAAACAAATTTTAGCACTAAAGAGATAATTATGGTTGTCCCTAAAATCCATAAATATGGTAAATTATATTAATATGTCCTAGAAGTGAATCATTATATACCTGGAATTCAGCATGGTAACATTTTTAGCACCAAAGAGATAAGTATAGTTGTTCCTTAAATCTATATAGTAAATTACTTTACTAGTCTCCTAAGACTGAATCATTACATTTCTGGGATGCAATGTACTAGAACTGATATTAACAAAAAGCCCAGGTTCCGGCATCATCTGCACTCAAATTCCTTATCACTAAACAGCTCTATGGTCTTGGGCATATTAGTTACCTTATTTTAAAAATGGTGGCAATGATATCCAACTCAGATGGTTTGAGAACTAAACAAGCAGCTATGTGTAAAGTTTGGAACAACACCCAAGACAGAAAAAGCACTTATTAATTATTTATTAGTAATATTATACTAGCCAAAAACAAAGTTTGTAACACTCAAAGAGTCAACAAACTAAGGCTTAGTTGTCAAACCTGGCCTGCTGCCTGTTCCATAAATAAAGCTGAATTAGAAGAGACCCACACTCAGTTTTGTATACTATAGCTATGGCTGGTTTCTGCTCCTGTTGTAGCTTGGCTTCAGTAAGTATGCAGAGTCCTTGCCACCAACAATGCCTAAAATACTGATTCTCTGCTCCTTCTGTTCAAAATTGTCAGTAGTAGCAGTGCTATTCAGTTCACTATTTAGAAAACCTAATATACAAAGACATATAACTAACACACACACACAAAAAAAAAACAATGTACACAATCACAACACTCTACAGGAAACAGGGTTACTCAGGGCCAAAACCAGGAAAGAATCACAAAAATAAAAAGAGGCAAGAAAAGAGGTATTTTATTTAATTATCTTAAAATATGTATTTATTTACATGACTTTATCGTTCATCCTAGTCTGTGAACCCAGAGAGAAGGAAGTATAACATTTATTTTATAACATTTGTATTGCAGGCATTGGAGACATTTTAATTCTTCAACAAATGACAGATAAATTAATAGTGAAAATAAGAACAAGAAACCTGGGTGACAATAACTAACACATCTGCCAAAGTTGCAGATATAAATATATTACAGCATTCATTCCATTCACAAAATAAGTTCTACCTTTTAATCCTTTTAAACACTTATTCTAAAGGATAGATATTATTCCACTGTACATGGAGAAATCCAGGTCACTGAGATAAAGTGGCATGTTTCTATATACCAAGCAAAGACAACCAATAGTCTGTTACACCACTTACCTCATGGTACAAAGCTGGAAAGTGATGAGATACAATGGGGTTGCAAATGATATCGAGAGAATATGAATTTGCAGAGATAAGGAGGTTATAGTTACGTCAAGAGTAAGTTTGGGGGCGGTGGTGGCGCACGCCTTTAATCCCAGCACTTGGGAGGCAGAGGCAGGAGGATTTCTGAGTTCAAGGCCAGCCTGGTCTACAAAGTGAGTTCCAGGACAGCCAGGGCTACACAGAGAAACCCTGTCTCAAAAAACAAAACAAAACAAAAGAGTAAGTTTGGTATATCTTTAAATTGAGGAGTTATTCCAATAAACTCATCACTTAAAATATTAGTTTGAATGCAACATAAAAAGTGGGTCAAGAGGGACACAGCAGCTCCTACACTTTAACCCTAGGGCAGTGGTTCTCAATCTTCCTAATGCTGAGACCCTTCAATATAGTTCCTCATGTTATGGGGACCCCCAACCATAAAATGATTTATGTTGTGACTTCATAATTGTACCTTTGCTACTGTTATTAATTATAATGTTAATATCTGGTATGCAGGACATGTGTGTGATATGTGGCCCCTGGGAAAGGGTCTTTTAACCCCCAATGGGGTTGCAACCCACAAGCTGAGAACTTCTGCCTAACCATGTGAACCAATCTTAACTTTCGAATAACAGATATATACTTGAAGTAGTGACATGCTATGATATTTTCTTTAAAAATACTGCTCTGAAATAGTAGATGTACTTGGGTATAACAATATACAAAGCAACAGAAAGGTACTTAATAAACTATTATAAAATGTAAACAATATATACACCAAACATAAATAAAAATACATGGGGGGAAAAATCAAGTCTTAAGAATAAAACTATATTTGAAAATTTAAAAAAAAAATCCAGAAAATTTAAACAAAGTGACATCATAAATTCTTTTTATTTAAACAAATATTAGGACAGACTGATTTTGAAGTACATGAAATAACTACGCCTTTAACCAAAGCAGTCAGTGTGTACATGAACTACTTCTCTCAAGGCACAAAATATACAAGTTCAAGGTCCTTTCATCAACATGCTTAGAGTCAGGAGTGCTTCAGACTCTGGAGTATCTGCGCATACCATGATATATTCTGGAAATGGGAACTAAATCTAAATACAAAATTCACTTGTGTTTTATATATACATTATATATGTTGCCTGGTGTTTCTACATACAGTGTTTTTTAGTTTAATAACACCTTAACTGTAACCTACCATTCCACATCAAGTGAATATTTTGCATCTGGGACATCATAGTGGCAATCAGTTTCACATTTTGGAGCATCTTGAATTTGGGGTTTGGGGTGCTCAATTTGTAATTACACTTTAAGAGAAGTCTTAAATGTGCTGTGAAGTGTACTTAAGAAACATCTGCTCTGAATCTGCAGTTAAGTAAGAAGATTCTCTCCCCTCCCATTATGTGGCTGTGGGTTTACTGAAGAAGACTACGCACACTTAAATCAATTAAACTAATCCCTCACTGGAGAAGGAGAAAGTCACTTTGAAAATATAAACATGTGTACAAATATATATTAAGATGTAGGTTCTAAAGAAGACAGAAAAAAACAACACTATCCAACACTGCTATAGTCTGATTCCTACAATAATCTGTCAAATGCACCTAACTTTCTTATCAAGGTTGATGACAAAATACACACTACACTTTGTATTTCTACCAACTAACATTTAAGTCATCTCAAAGAGTGAGGAAGGAAGGAAGAAGTCATTTCCAAGAAGAATATCCAGCAGGTTTATACAGGGCTTTAAAAGTAACTGAGTATTGGTCCTCAATTCCAATGTGACCTTAGCAGGTGTTTCTTAGTACTGTAAAGACATTGTCTTCTACTGAAGAACTACTTTACTCATTTTATAGATCCATTTTCTTCCCACTACGGATACAATAGCGAGGTAGTATGGAACAGAAGATCAGCATTCCCTTGCAAAGAGGAACAGAGGAAGAATGGAGCAGGGACTGATCTGAAAGATTAATGGGTAGAAAAATTTTTATACCTTACTTTATTTGCAAAGAAAACAGTTACAGCTTTCTAGAATACTGAATGCTTCTTGAAAAGGCTGATTGTAGAACTCTGCAGAGTAAAACTCGACCTCAAACATTCTGGTCATATTAGAAAAACAATCTGTTCAGCAGTTTCTGGTACATACATATGAGCACGGATGTAAGCACATACATGGTACCTTAACATGTTCATGTTTCAACCATCTTGTTGAGCCCTTTACAATGTGTGTGATGAAAACAAAGTAGATATTCTCAATTTTAAAATGTAGAAAACCAAACCATGAAATCCCTGTCACTAATAGTGAATGTGGAACTAAGACCTACCCCATTCAAGGCACTTGATCTCCCCCTTAGGCAGGGAAGAGGGCAGGATAGTAAAGCAGAGGCCAACTATTAATTGCTCCCTATACCCTTCTACACCTTTCTTTTTGTCTTTTTCCAAGACAGGGTCTCCACTATGAAGGCCTGGCTGGCTTGTGCTGGAACTCACAATGTAGATCAGGCTGGCTTCTAACATAGAGGTTCTCCTGCTTCTGCCTCTGGAATACTGAGATTAAAGGCACACACCTGGCTATTAATTTCTTCCTAAAGCACAATGTTAAGCCAAAATTGTATTAAGTAGCAATAGAGAAAGATCAAACAAAATCTAATTCAAAAGACTTATGCTGCCTTTAAACTTAAGATAGTAAAAATATTTATAAAGGAAGACAAAGTTATAAAAGCATAAAAGATTAATGTTTGGTTTGAGTGTTTTTAACAGAAAAATAAAGGGGAGGAACAGTGCTGATTCTGTCTAGCCAATGTCCCTTCTACGTTCTCCAACATCCAATACTCACCACATACAAAGCCTATTTATAATGCCTGCAGCATAAAGCATATGTTCTTATGCTATCTATATTTTAATCTTTAATGTCACAAACTATGTAGCAGCCCTGACCAACTGAGCCATACATAATCTCAGGCATCATGGGTCACCTAGTAATGATAGGAGAAAAACAGTGGAAAAAGAGAAAATATCTTAGATCAGTGGTTCTTAACCTTCCTAAGGCTGTGACTCTTTCATACAATAAGTACATCATATTGTGGTGAGTCCCAACCATAAAATTATTTTCACTGCTTCTTCATAACTGTAATTTTGCTGTTATAAATCATAATATAAATATCTGATATGCAGGATATCTGATGTCGATCCCTGTAAAAGGGTCCTTCATCCCCAAAGGAGTTGCAAGCTATAGCTTGAAAGCTGTGGTCTTAGAAGCACACATTATAAATTTAGAAACTTCAAAGAGATGTTTCAAAAAGAGAAGTTTCAAAACAGTTATTTTTTTAGAGGTTTCTGGGTCTTCCCTCCTTTAATCTACATGGTATAATATTTTCTAGATGAGTCTAATTTATCAATCTGATTACCAATTGCTCCATTACATAACTATTCTTGAGATTACTGCGGAATTTCTAATGTTTAGAACTCATCTTAGACTACCTTTAAAAAACAGGTTATTGGTACCCTGCCACCACTTACAGCCTACAGCACCCTAACCAAGGTTTCTAAAATGACAGTTGTACTTTTTGAAACCATAAACCCAACAGAATTAGTAGGTTTAACTTTGTTAACTTTATACAAATTTTAATTCCAGGCACTGTGTAGCTGTTTCACTGACCAACTCAAAGACAGCGTCTTCCTAGTTTGAAACCTAGACTAGGCTTTTGCTAGAACTTTAAGCACAGACAATAATTACAGTAGTAGTTATTTTAGCATATTTTCTTTATTTTCATATACCACAAGATAAGATATAGCACTACTTCAGACACCATTAGAAAAATACTTTATGATATGTGCTATATGGACAGTTAGCTAACCACAACTCAGTTAGCCAGATGGCTAGTTCTAGCCTGCAGACATGGTTTTTAAATTTAAAAAAAAAAAAATCTTCTTAAACAATCGAACAAAAATATCCAACAGAAACTACAAATAGTTTTCAAGACAATATACCAAGCAATCTATAAAAAGGCTGACTACCCTTATCTAAGTTATATAAATATATATAATCTTTCTAATCACTAAGGAAACCGAAGCTGGAGATCAAAATGCTAAGCGAAACAAAGCACAGTAAGAAAGATAAACACTGTATTTTCTCTCATATACATTTTCATCTCTGTGTAGGGCATCAAAGAAGAAGTAACTGGGAGGGTATTAAGGGAGAGGGAGGTGGAAGCAGGAAAGGGTAATAGGAAGACACATTTTCTCTAATATACAGAAATATGTGTACTCACCCCACACACACACACACACACACACACACACACACACACACATAGACACACAGACACACATAAAATGAAAGCAGAAGAGGCATTTGGGGGAAATGGGAACCCACAATTAGCAAGGAAGAGGGTTCAAGGATGGTAGTGAGGAAGAAAATGAGCCCAGTACAATAACAGATTATGTATGAGAATGCCATATCAAATTATATTATTTTGTATGATAACTAAAAATGGTAAAAACAAAACAAAGTGGTATGCGGTTCTGTATTACCTTCAGAGACAGGTTCCCACTGATGAGCAGAACTTTCTTCCCCAGGGCTTCCTACTCTCTTCACACCTCATGGGGCCTAGCTCCAATCTCTGCCTGATCATCTCTTTTTCCTAATACTTGTCCTAGGATGCTCCTGAACTATTCCTCTCACTACTACGGCCAGCTCGGCCTGTCACTCTCTTTTGGAATAAGTTTTCCTCTGATACAGAACCCCTTCCTAATTTCAAGTTGACTTCCTCCAAATGCCCAGACTGTCATAGCCCTCCCTCACAGTACTTTCAGTCACAGTGAACACCACACACTTTAAAGATACTGTGCTAAGTTTTTGTTAATGGTCTCCTTTGTTAGTGTATAATTCTTAGATAATTTATAAATTACTTGTAGGAACACATCCCACTACTTTTGTATCCCTTACTTTAATAAAGGCTCATCATTCCCTGAGTCTACGCCATCTCCTCCAAAGCACACTATCTTGCAGCAGCTATCTTGTGCAGAAAAGTAGCCTAAGGCCTGGGAGTAGTTGATAGGGGATGGGGAACATCAGAAGATGAAACTCACAAAGAATTTAATGGAAGCCCAGAGGCTGCATGACAAACTTACACAGTATACATTAAAGACAAACAAAACCCAACCAGTTGGAGAGAAGGTTAAGGATCCTGACATAAAAAGAACCCACTGAATAATACTCTGAAATAAAGACTAGAGAATTAAACAGGATAAACACTCACAATACATATAAAAGAACAAAATGTGCCCTTTATCTCTACGGGTCATCAATTTCTTTGTAATAAGGCACTCTTGACATTGATAAACATTTGTTGTACCAAAGTGATCAACTACAGAACTATAGGACTCAATAGACAGAATTCTAAATCTGACTTTGTTTTTAAACATTCAGAACTTATTTTAGTAATTCTTGTTTTAGAGATTACATCTAACAACAACAAAAACCAACAAATTGCTTAACAATACCAGGCTAATAAACTTGGAAATCATATGCGCATCCTTATATCATGCACCAAGACCTAATCAAAACTCATCCTCATGAAAAAAAAATGCATTAAGAATGTTTTGCTTTAAAAAACCTATTTTATTTACATCATCAAATTATATTTTAACACCACAGGCAAAATATAAGATGAATTAGCATATATATATATATACGCTAAAAATATAGATATTTTCAAGTAGAAATATTACATACGAATCTAAGCTATGGCTGAACAAATCATAAATTAAATGTCTTTTACCTAAGTCAAGCTAAAAGATAATATCCGTTACAATATTCTTTATTTTTCTCCTGTGTTTTCCAGAATCTCTCAGCCTACATCTTACTAGACATGGAAAGCAGAGAATTTTTTCATTTGTATTAAATTTATAGAAATATAGAGATGTAAAAAGGAATCATTAAGTGTATGGTAAAATAAATCAGCTCGCGATTACACGGAGAGGAAGTGATGACACACAACACCAAGTAAAACCTCTGCTTTTTTGAATGCACAACATTAATTTGAGAGACCACTCCCCTCCCTTCCAACCATGCCTCACCGAGGCCACTAAGCATGAGTTTCTTTTTCCTGGCCACTGGGTGGTGAGGATTCAGACAGACTGGGAAGGAAGGAGTTAAGGCAGATGCATACAGGTGGCTAAAGGTAAGCAGCCTGAGATAAAAATGCTCCACTTAATCTACAGAGAAAGCTGGGAAATGATCTATAAAAACAAAACAACACGGGAAATTTAATATGAGAATGATAAAATTTTTAAACGTAAAATCTAAACAAGATTTATCCCCTTATCACCTTATCTTCTCTCCTTCCCTTTAGAGGATGTTATTAGTTGTAGCAAGAATTACAAGTGGATTAAAATTTTAAAAAAACAAACTCTTATTTGTAAGAAAACCCATGTTTAAAAAGACCTTATCATTGTTTTCTAATAGGCCCACCACCTGTCTCCATGGGAAACTGATCTCATTAGTTGAGAAAAAAATCAATTTAAACAAGAAAATGTTAAAAAGGCAGGGAACTCATCGCTCTGGAACATTTTTAGGTGACTTAAACAACACTTCCGAGATGACAAGAATTACATACTCCGCAAATACACACAAACTAAATATTTATCTAAACACGGGATATGAGCCAGAAATCTCAATTTGCTTCTGTCTGACATATGGCTCGGTTTTGACTGGCATATGTTTAGTACTAGTGCTGGCAAAAAGCATAGTGATTAAAATATTACAGAAAAAGCTTCAACTGTTATTTCATTCTTACAACTGATCGTAGCAAAAAGGCTGAGAGGCGATGCTATTTGATTCTTACGACACAAAAATACACGCACAAACTTGGGTTTCAAGAACTGAAACAGACCACAATAGGAAGCAGCAAAATCATTAGGTGGCTCAGTATTTTTTTTTTAACGTCTACCGTGAACACTTCAAGATTATAGTACAAAAAGAGGAAAAGCCTGTCAGCCTGCTATTCTCAGTTAATAGACGGACAGATGAGAAGGTGGCCACTAAGGAACTTACAGTCTCTAGCTCACCATTCCTAGCTCCCTAGGCAATCTCACACAGACAGACAGACAGACACACACACACACACACACACACACACACACACAAATACCCCCAGGCTTTTTATGAAAGGTGATAGTTTTAATAAAACTACGATTACCTATCACACTCGTTCAAAGCAGCAGCGCTAGCGATCTGACGTCGAAATGACTCGCTTCTGTCCCTTCGCCTAGCGCATGCCGCCCTTTCCAGAGTCGTGTCAAAAGTTCCCCCCACGCAGGCTGTTAAGCTGGGCGAGGACCGCAGCCTCCCTTCCTCCTCGCCAGCGACAGAACAGGTGGTTGACTTACCTGGGCAGAGGAGCCGCCAGGCACCGGCGGCGGCCGCCCGGGCGCAGACCCGAAGGGCGTGTTTTCGAGGATTTAACCCTCAGGTGAGCGGGCGGGCAGCGCTCCGCGGTCGCCGAGCCCCGGCAGGTGCCGCGCACGTCTCCGCCGCCGTGTCCCGGGCCCGTCGCCCCGCGGACGGTGCGGCCTCGCGTAGGGGGCGTCGCCCACCTTCCCTCCCTCCCTCCCCGACGGGCTCAGCCCTCAGGCGGTGCGGCCCGCAGCCCCAGCCTAACGGTTTCCCCGACGCGGGCTCCGGCGTCCCCCGCCGGCTCTCACCTCCGAATCCCACCGCTCCGAGGCGAAGGAAGGCGGATCCCCCGGCGTCTCTTCTGCGAGGCTCCCGCTCGCCCTCTCACTAGCTCGGCGGTGGGCTCGGGCTCCCGCGGCCGCCGCCGCTGCGCTGACGGGTGAGGAGGGGAGTGTGTGTGTGTGTGTGTGTGTGTGTGTGTGTGTGGTGGGGGGGTGTTTCCCGGCAGTGACGGCGCCGCCGCCTCAGCCCCGCTCTTCGCTCCCTCTCCGCGTAGCTCCCGCTTTCTGTTTCACCCGAGGGACCGCGAATGCCGCCGCCGCCATGATTACTACGGAGCCGGGAGGAGGAGCCCCGGAGTCGGCGCGCCCAGTGCGGCTGCGCGAGCCCCGCCGACGGCGCCCCCGGCCGCTTGGACCCGGAGCCCCCGCGCGCGAGCGCGCGCCCGCTCGCCCGCCGCTCCGCAGCCAGGCTTCGCGGACCCGCAAGTGCGTGACGTGCGAGCTCCGGTAGCGCTCCGGAGCCGCTCTCCCAAAGCCCGGGAACTGTGCCGATGATTGACGTATCCGGGGCCCCACACGCCATTCCAAATGCATTGTAGAAAACGCCCCCAGCCACCATCCCCGGAGATGAACCGTGTCAGCCCCTCTCCGAAAGCCCCAGAACTTAGGATGCCGGCAGGTGCTTTTAGAGACAAGCCCAGACGAGGGAAGCGCACCGAAGTGGGCTCAGACGTTTCCACTCCCAAACGTTTAGAGACCCCCGGCATTTTCTAGCACCCACTAAACAGATTTACGTCTTTCAGAAACGCAGAGTTTAAATTTATCGGTCTCGGACCAGCCAAATCTAATGGAAACCCCGTTACCTTGATTTCTACCACAGCGGAGACTGAAGTGGAGGCGGCAGCAATTTCCTTAAGCCTCAGGCAATGTGGGGGGGGGGGGAACGCTGCAGTAACGCCTGAGGGCCGGCCGGACCGCTTACTTTTGCAGTTTCACCGGAAGCCTCAGGGAGAGGGTCGTCTTTGGGCACCTGAGTCCTACCCTGTCCATCCCAAACTGGTGACTGATGAAACCAGGTTCCACGTCTGACTTATATTTCAGTTTATTAGTTGTGCTGCGTTTTAAGGTGGCAATCTTTTTTTTTTCTAATCATTGGACAGAAATCTCTCGAAGATGTACGTATTTCTTACCTTCTTAAAAAAAATGGATCATGAAATTCTTAGTGGATCACTGAATATCAAATATGATACCCAGACAGTACTCCATACTCCCGTGGGATTGCAGAGGTGTGCGTGTGTGTATAAAATCCCCACTTTGATGCTGCTTTTTTGCAGTGTTCTTACTTTTCTTAAAGACCCCTCACTTGGCTTGTGTTCAGCTGCCTCTACATCCACTTTAACATTTCTATTTTCCTGTGGTGGTGTTTTTTAAGCCCTCCATTCTTCTTTCTCCTCCCACTTTTCTCTATGGCTGCAGACAATGATTGATCCGATGTAAGTATCCACAGCCAACTAATGAGAGGTTATTTTTCTTCCCATCTACAAGTAGGACAGTGATTCTATCAAATTGCATCTTGAGATATTTGGGGGGGCGGGGCGGGGCAGGGGGGGTTGCAAAAGTCCTTTCCCTGAGAGAAATGTTTCATTTTCTTAACTTCCAGCTTTGGCCCTCTTCCAGACAAAATTACTGGAAAGCTGATCTTGGAATAACAGAAGTATAACTGCTCATTGTTTTGCAATAGGAGAGTTTATATCTGAATGTGGGGGAGTTGTGTGGCTTCCCCTTACTGCTGCCCAACTCCTGTTCAGTTGGAGGCTAAACTCTCCAAAGTTAACTCTAAGCTAGTATTTTCCAAAGTTCTTGTGAACTTTGTTAAAAAAAAAAAAATGCAGAATCCTACCATCTACCCCCTCAAGATTCTGGTTCTATGATTCAGTGGTAGACAAAAAAAAAAAAATTGAAAATTGAAAATAAAAAAAAAAGAACTTGAAAATAACCTGCATTTTTATAAGTATTCTTAAAGCCCATCTACATGCCATAGGCAGGCAAGAAATAAAAGCCTAGTTGAAGGAGACAAGGGCATATAATTCAAGACATCATTGAAGTAGACCTAGACTTTGATATGATTCACAATGCTGTGAGGAGGAGGGTAAAAACTGTGGGATTTATATCCTTTGGAGAGAAAGAAACACATAAATCACTCTAGCCAGAGAGGCGCAGGATTCTATGTTGGCTTTGAGCAGGCATTTCTTTTCCTCATCAGTAAAATAAATACCACTTTGAACCTTCACCTTCCTTGAGCTCCGGCAACAGAGAATGCTTTGAACACCATTCTTTCTTAAACTTGCCTCCTCTTTTCCTATGTCTAGTCTCTAGTCTCTGCACATTGCCATTCTTCTCTCTGCCAGCAACACACCCCTTGACCCTCGTCACAGCACCCCAGGATTACTTGAAGTTCCTTTGTGCTTTCATTATACTCTTTTACCCTTTGCAATGTC
Source organism: Tokudaia tokunoshimensis (assembly GCA_036184795.1). Lineage (NCBI taxonomy): Eukaryota > Metazoa > Chordata > Mammalia > Rodentia > Muridae > Tokudaia > Tokudaia tokunoshimensis. The sequence continues at coordinate 53,166,220 of BTHU01000011.1, read as the reverse complement.
ACCCAAACCATAGTGTAAGCTATCACTCACTTATCCTTTCACATCTCTGCACACCTGGAACCCAGACTCTTGCATTAAATGCCAAAGTCCTTCACATCAATTGCTTTACTGACTGGCATGCTACAAAATGTCCTAGGTTTGCAAGGTTTGGACCAACTTCATGTTTTCCTGGTTCTTCAGCTCATCAAATCAAACATCTAACAATCCCCCCTGATATTTCCCTCACCCTGTCTCCCATATCTGTTGCTGTGCCAACTCCTAGAAATGTTTCCTCCAAAATCCCCCTAATGATTCCACCTCTTTCCTGTCACTGCTGCGCTAATTTGTCTAACTGCAGATAATCTGTGTGTTCTCTACTCTGCAGCCAAAATGATCTCTCAAAAAGCAAATAAGACTATGTCACTTGTTACAGAATGCCTTCAAATAATTTATTATTATTCTAGAATAAAACTAGAGTCCTTTTGGTGGCCTTTAAACACAGTCTCATATAACTCTTCCCTTGCTTCCTGGGCTGAGGATTTCCTGACCATTTTGTTTTTCAGTTGTACTCTAATTGGAATAATTGCATGTTCTGTACACCTGACCTTCTTCCTTTTAACCGTTGTCCCCTACTTACCCTTCAGGGCTCAATTTGAATAGGACTTGAATGGCAATAGGAGGGAGCAAAATCTGACATCCCAGATAAGGTTCAGATCCCTGGTTGATATCAACAATCCCACTGCCATGTATTTTTAGTTCTTATGATGTACCACAATTTATAATTACATTTTGGTATGTCTGAGTACTGCTCCTGTTGCTCATAACAATGAAGATAGTGTCTATTTTGACCTGTGTAGTACCTGGCACATAGAAAATACCAAAAATATTTCCTGAATGGTTGAGTGTTGCTGTCCTTTGAGGTTCCTTTTGGTATTTTAGGTTGTGGGCTTATAAAACTAGGAAATGACAGATCACTTTCAGGAGTAGTAGAAATGAGTTGGAAGACAGCTAACCATGTTGTTTCAGATGTCACCAACAGCTTTCATTGTAGATTATCTTTACAAGGATATTTGTGTAAAATAGACATAATATCCCTGGCAGAGGAGAGGACCTCCCCTTTTTTTTAAATTGCCCAGTGTAGTAAACACTCCTTGATGCAGTCAAGTTGAGCAAAAGTTTTTGCAGCCATTTTTAAAAGATTGAGAGATTCCTAAGCTTCAACTTCTTTAGCTGTGACTTATAGTCCATGTTGCCTCCTAAGACCATGGAGGTAGAGATGACATGGGTCTGTCACACCAACTTCAATAGAATCTGTGTGACAAGTTTCATAGACTGAGGCATTAGACTTGAAAAGAGGGAGGTCTCCTGGAACCAGTTGTGGAACTCTCGGCAGGAGTAAACATATTGAGCCGTAGTTCTCATGACAATTTTTTTGTTTTGTTTTGTTTTGTTTTCATTCCTTTTTTAGTTACAGGTTCCTGGTAGCCTAGGCCAAGATCTTAAGGAAGAATAATGGGTATGAAACCATCCCCTTGAGATGGGGTCACTAACAACTTTGTCTCTGGGGAAACTAACACTTTACTTTTTAAATCATTTATAAAATTATTATGCTAGATGAAAACTTTCCCATCAATAAAATTTTATATGGCTACACATGTGTCATCGGAAGTGGGTTTTGCTTAATTAGAAAGAATTAAAATAGTTTAAATTTATGCATTGAAGATTTATAAAAAATAAGACATTAGATATTAAATAATAATTGAGGATATGGGGCTGGAGAGTTAGTTCAGCAGTAAGCGCACTGACCATAAAGATTTATTAACCTGCTCTTGGATATATGTCACTAGTCTTGGATGACTGTCCCACTAAATACATCTTTTTAGAATTATTATATTTAAATGGTTTATATTAACAATGATGTTACCTGTTCTGTTTGTGATTCACTAAATGCATAGTTTCAGAGTCAATGCTCAGATGATTTTTATATTTTACTGTGCCAAATGATTTTTGTTGATATTAGTGATTGTTTCACTGGTTAGAGTTTCTAAGAGTTGTTATGTTTGGTTTTTAATGTATAAAATCCCCTGCTTGAGAGCTACAAAATATACTCAGATTCAAGCTGCCTCTGTGTTTGTTTCTGTTTGTCATCACTGAATCTTTACCCACCTGGACTTCAAGGACCTCAATCCCAGGGACCCCCATACCTGACTAGGGTGGTCCGAGACATGGGTCATCTCCCTTCTCTGCTGTGATTCCATCTTTTGATTCCAAACTGTCTTATTCTGGCATCTGTGAAACTGAAACAGGTTAAGTTAATACTAAAAAGAATGATAAAAATATGAAACTTTGAAAATTTGAGAAGGTATGATGGACTAAAAAGAGGAAAAGATGAAGAAATCAAATGTAGATATTGGGGCTGGAGATGGTACAGCTGCTAACAGCACTGGCAACTCTTTCAGAAGACTTAGACTTGATTCGTAGGACCTACATGGTCCTCACAACTATCTGTAACTCCAGCCCCAGGGAGTCCAAGGCCTTCTTCTGGCATCTATCAAGCATATAGTCATACATGCAGGCAAAAACCCAACACACATAAAAATAAACAAAATAATTAATTTTTTAAAAGGAAAATGGAGATTGTCTTTTAGGCCACTTAACAAAGGGGGGGGGTGGGGGGGTGGGCGGAGAGACAGACAAACAGACAGACCAAACAGAAGGTTGATTAGCTGTGTGCTGGCTGAATTCTCTGAATAATTCTGTCCTAACTGAATAGAGTCAAAGAGAACACTTCTAGCACTGACCCTCACACTGAGTCCAAGTGTAGAAGATGAAAATGTAGGTATGCCACTTAAACCAGCTGTATTAGTCACTGTTTTATATTGCTTTGAGGAGACAGCATGGCCAAGGTAACTTAAAGAAGCAAACATTTAGTTGAAGGCTTTTAAAGTTCAGAGGATTAGTCCACGATCATCACGGTGCAGGAACATAGAGGACGGCAGGCAAGCATGGAGCTGGAGCAGTGGCTGAGCCTTTGTTTTCTGTCTTTCCTTTTACTCAAAATAACCCTGGAAAGCTTAGTTTTGTTTCAAACCCAAGAAAGTCCACTAAGAATCTTTTCTAATACTGAAAAGGAACCTCAGTGATGGAATCTACCATATGTGAGGTGCTGAGTTCGATTTTCACCATCAAAAAAAAAACCAAAATAAAAACATATTAAACATATACATACACACACACACACACACACACACACTTCATTTCCTGAGTTGAGTAGTAACTATCCTAGAGAGATAGTTCTTAAGTGTTGGCAAAAATAAAAATCTCCTGGGATGCTTATTCAATATCTAATAATTCAGGTTCTACAGATGACTCAATGGTTAAGCGCACTTATTCTGAGTACCGGAGTTCCATTCCCTGCACCCACACCAGGCTGCTTATTACTGCCTGTAACTCCAGCCCCAGGGGTATCAAAGGTCTCTAACCCTTTCAGACACTGGCATTCATGTGTATGCACACACACACACACACACACACACACACGATAGTTAAAATAAAAATTTTGATGGAATATATAATATACAATATAATATATAATATGATGTACAATGTATGATATACTATATACTATATAATATAGCATTCCATTTCCCACCCCTTTTCCTAGATTCTACATTTTATAAGCTCTCCAGGGGTTCTGATGTGGGTAACCCACAGACCATACTTTAAGCATCTTAGAGTAACACATAAACAGTTAACTTTTACTAGGATTTTTTTCCTCTGTGACATTGTATTAACTTGAATTAATGGAATTGTTTAAAATTGCTCTTGCCTCTGGTTCAAGATTTTATATAGTTTCTTCCTTATAGAGAAACTAAAAAGGATTAAGGGATTTTTAAAATCATAAATGATAATCCTAATAGCCCAAATTTGTCACTGCTAATGATATGGTTTCAAAGCATACTACAGGGGACAGATCTTACTTCCCAAATGGGAAAAGGCTCACAAGATTGCCTTTTTAAACTGAGTAAGTAAATAAGTAAGTTTTCCCATATGAAAGGGTTACACAATCATAAGACAGACTAAGAATTTTTCTCTTGATTGGGAAAAATAGTTTCTCTATCTGTTCTTGGATCTGTCAACAGCTCTTTGACCTTTGTACATGTTTAGGAGAGTCTTATATCTACCCCAGGTTTGAGCACACCATTATTATTATCAAGCACAACCAGATGACATATGAATCAATTTTAGAGACAGAAGAGGAAGATAGTTATTTATGAGAAAAACAAGACAGAAGATGACTTGAGAGTTTAAAAACTATCCTCAAACTGCCTGGCTTCTCCTCCCCCAGCTGCATCCCACCATCCCTAAAATGCAAGGGGTGGGGAAAGCCTCAAACTAGAGCAATGCTTTCTTTCCCAAGATAGTGAAATTTTAATCTGAGAAAACAAAATGTACATGAGTTTAGAAATGAAAATCCATATACTCCAAGTTCAATTGTAATTTGCTGAACTTAAGAAATTCCTTCTCAAACTTTTGAACTAAATATTTAAGCAAAATTGCATTTTAAAACAACCAGATTAATCAACTATTCATGGTAGCAGGCATATATTTATGCAATCATTTGTCTTTGTATAATAGTTTAAACTACACCTTAAAATGAAATGGACAACTCTTACATTGAGACAAACATGTTTAGATGTTGAAAAACTAGGAAAGTACTAATATGTTTATGACTTTGCTTTATGCAGAATTCCATGTAGACCTGGACCATGTAGACCTTCTACTAGAATTCAAGAGTTCCTCTGGCCTTTGTGGCCTGGGTACTAGGATTAAAGGCATGTGCCCCAATGTCTGCAAGCAAATCTTCACAAAGCATTTAATTTCCATAGTAGTGGTATGAGTTTGGTTTGCCTTCTCAAAACTCATGATTATCTTGGGAACTGAAAATGTGGACACTCAGTCTGCCCATGTCTTTACAGATGTGACTTTGAGATGGAATGGAGAAGGAATAGGTTGTCAGGATGGATCCACAGTGATGAATTCCTGTGGCTTTATGAGATCTGAAGCAACATGTGTTCATACATGCCCCCATCTCTTAAGAGGGATGCCCTGTACCACCTCAGGAGTCTGTTGGGATGCTATCACCACATGCGGCCTTTTACTTTGCATCTCCAGAACAATGGACAAAAATAAGCCTTTTTGCTAGAGAAAAGACTCCTTCTTGCTATTATAATATTAGTAACAGAAGATGGATAAATTCAATATTTTAATTTCATAGAAGCTGTAGCTCTCATTGAGTAAGCTCATGGTATAGACAACATTACTAACATTAAGCCATTGTGAGGCAAACAAGCTCAAAGCAAACTTCTCATATCACGTTTACGTTTTTTTCCCTCTTGGTAAATAAGCCTACTCTATTATCTCTATTGACAAGCTCAAACATGCTTTAGTCCTAAGGCAGACGAGTCTAAGCTCAAGTTGTGACTCTAGGTATAAAAACAACTAGGTACTTCAGGTGAGGGATGTGGTCATTAAATAAATGACTTACTAATTTTTTAATAGCAGTTTCCATTAAACATATATGAGACTAGTTCTCTTATTCAGGAAGTACAAACTCCCTTCTATCAAGAGTCCTATTTAAATTGACAATCTAAAGTTGCTAAAGGGTCTATTGCAAAGAAGAGAATCATTTAACAATCAGGAAATAGTCATAGAATTCCGTTTATGGTAAAGATTCTGATCAAAGAACAAGTGCCTTGACCTCAGCAGATTTCCTTTTCATGCAGGGCATTTGTTTACAATTTGCTTTTAACTCCAAATCCACCCTTTCTGCCATTTGTTTTGTATGTGTATATGTTGATGAACATATGTGTGATGTTATATCTTCCTCAGTCACTTCTCTAGCCCCTCCTCTTTTTTTTAGAGAGAGATCAGGTCTCTCACTGAACCTGGAACTTACTGTTTTGGCCAGACTCTCTGAGTGACTTCTCAGGATCTTCCTGCTTCTGCCCTCTAGTTCTGGTGTTACAGGCATCCGTCCCAGATCAGATGAGATCGGGCATGGTCAGGGTGGTATGGCCCTAGACTGTTAAAGGCACACTTACCTTTGTTTTTTGGTTTTTTTTTAAAGGTGGGAGATGGAGATCCAGACTTAGTTCTTTATAGTTGTACAGGGTTAAGATCAAGAAATGCCCTACTCTGCATTATTCATTATTATGTAAAGTAATAGGTTTTTCCAGATGTGCTCTGCCTTGAGAGACTAATTTACAGGCCACTTTCAATTCAATTGTGAGGGTGGAGAATGACTGTTTCCTAGGGTGGGCCAGCAAACACTACTATCTAGCCAGTTCCGCCCACATAGCACTGATTGATAATGACTAATTCTTGAGCATAAAAATGATATGGTTCTTTACTTATTAGGCGAAATTGGGGGCACATGGGCGTATTAAAATCATGTCAAGAAAAATCATGCCCAAGGACTTATCAGATGTTCCAGATGGAGGAAAGGGTGTTACTCCTTCACCTGGACCTATAAAGTGCTGAACACACAGTACTGTGATGTAACAGCCTCACGCCTACCTGTTATCTCATAGCTGGTATATGGTTTAAGGACCAACAGGCAGAGAATTCCCGACAATCCCTGGAGCTTTAGCTCAGCTTGGTCACCCATTATTAATAACACCTGTTCGACTGCCATCTGCCTGTCTACCTGCAAACCTTTCTGGACCTGGATCTGCCATTCCTGTCCCAACCCAGTGGTTCTGTCCTTTCACATTGAAACCAGACTCTACTGTACCTTCTGTGTCAATCCTGACTCTCTCAGCCCACTTTTGAAACCTTTCAGATTCTGCTTAGCCTCTTTAACTTGTACTTGTTCTGTTAACTAGATAGATAGATAGATGGATGGATGGATGGATGGATGGATGGATGGATGGATGGATAAATAGATAGATAGATAGATAGATAGATAGATAGATAGATAGATAGATAGATAGATAGATAGATGGATGTAAATTTACTGTGTAATATGTGGTATGAGTTAATATTAGTAATTTAGACTGAAATAAAGAGGCTAAAGAGATGGCTCAGTAGTTAAGAGAACTTGCTGCTCATCTAGAGAACCCAAATTCAATTCCCAGCACTCACATGGCGGCTCACAACTGTCTCTAATTCCAGTTCCAGATGATCTAGACATACATGCAGGCAAAATATCCATACACACTAAAAAAAAATTAGGAATAAAAGACCTGAATTTGCCTCAGCTAGATCCAAGGTAGTGGGGATTATCTGATAACTTGCTGCCACTGAAATGCCTTCACCATGTGAATATATCGAATACATTTATTCAATGACAAACATACATTTATTTATTAAATTCTGACATTGTGGAAGGACATGAGCATGTGTCTACGTTTCTGACATAGCATGCCACAATCACAACACAAAGCAAGCACTTTGCCCACTTAGCCATCTACCCAGTCCCAATCATTTCAAGGGACTCTTCTTTGGAAAGCCAGTGCCAGTGAATGCTCTACTAATTAGTGTTTGGGATGAAGAACAAAAGAGAGGTCTTGCTTTCTGTTGTGATGACCAACAGCATAGTTCCTTTAAAAGACGTCAGCTAGGATTCTCTGCTTTGCCCCTTGACTTCTGTGGCCCTGCGGACCATCGCCACTTTCTCTACCTAACTCCATTTGCTCTTTCTGGCTTTTGTTTTGTTTTGTTTTAACATCTGTATGACTAGTTCCTTAGACATGACTCTGTCTGAAATAATTTATCCTGGGTTCTGATTTCTGAAGCCTTAATTTGGACTTTGACAGATAGATTTTTAATCAGGTTGGTTCAAAACGCTCGAGGACTCCATGCAAAAAAAAATCAAGACATGACAAGATGAACAGCTGAGATGAAAGTTGCTATAGAGTTCAAAAGGGCAATGCGGCTAGTTGCTATAGGATACTCAAAGACAAGCATCATAGTTTGAAAATTTGAGCTTTTAAACTGTAATCTTCAAAACGGCACTGTGATCAAAGCAGTATAAGTTTGACTCCATATGGGAGAGAGGTAACTGGAGAGGTATGACTTAGGCTCCCAGAAACCTGTGTTGGTAGTATAGTGGTGAGCATACCTGCCTTCCAACTTAGGCTCCTAGACACATAGCTAACACAGTGTCAGAGCTGGGATTCAACGCTCTATGGTACTCAGCATCCTCTTCCCACTAGTTCACATTTTTTTTCAGACAGTGTGGAATGCTATAGAAGGTTGAAGAGTGTTCTGGTAGTTATAAAGGCAATCAAGTGGGAAAAATATCAGGTATGCCTAGAATAAGAAGCCAGGACAAAGGTCTGTGATGGGAGGTATGGAGATGCAGAGAAAATGTATGGAGGCCAAGTTCAGAATGATTTTAATGGTACATAAAGAATTTTTAAACAGTTTTATAAAGGGCCAGGAAAATGAATGGGCAAAAGTTAAAAAGCTATTTATTTTAAAAGTTAAAAAGGCTATTAATGACCTTCAGGTCACTGTAGTTGTCTAAGGTACTTAACTAACACATTAAAACAAAACTAAGTAAAAAATGTTAGGGCTTATTTCCATTTCACCAAATATTCTAGGGTGTGTGTGGTGGGGAGGGTGTTTGCTGTGATAAAACACTGACCAAAAGCAACTTCGTGAGGAAAGGGTTTATTTGGCTTATGCATTCTGATCACAGTCCATCTGTGGGGATAAAACCACAAGCGGAGCAGGAACCTAGAGGCAGGAACTGAAGCAGAGACTATGGCATGTGGGGGATAGAAACGGTTGCCTTCTAAGGCTTGCTCAGCCTGCTCTCTTACATAACCCATGCCCAGCTGCCCATCTTCTATAGGGATGGCACAATCTACAGTGGGCCTTCCACATCGATCATTAATCAAGAAGATGCCCCCACAGACTTGCCTATGAGCCAATAAGAAAAGGAAAAAACACTGTATAAGGAGTGAGATTAATTGTTCTCCCAGAGAAAAACATATTTATTTGTTCCTTGCTTTAATCCTATGAGAGATCAAATAACTATTCTCCCTAAAAGGTGATAGTCTTGGACTAATACACCCTTAAAAGATATAAGGAAGAGATAGCAACATTTCTTTGACAAGCCAACAGCACTAAAAAGATTTTGATCAAGTGAGCCTCCAATCAGCCATCAATGTTCTGTTATATTCTGCTACAAACCTGTAATTGAAACAGTTGGGTTCAGACATGCCGTGCACCAGATCCTTTTGTGAGCTACCTTAGACATACAGCTGTCATTTATAACTTTGTTTCCGTGGCAAAATGCCTTTGCAACTTCCGTACAGCAGACCTCAAATAAACTTTACTATAACTTGCAACTTGGGGGTCGACCCCCTGTGCTCTGAGTGTAGATTGTCTATTATAACCAGTGCTTTAACAACACTGAATCTCAGAGGATTTGAAATTAGTTTATTTCTTTCAAATCCAATTCTTCATTTTAGAATAAGATATTTTTTTTAAAAAGTATCTTACTTAGCATAAACAAGAAGCAAATCCAATAATTTTTTGCCATCAAAGACCTGAGGAGAAGGGGGAATTCTTGTATATTCCATGTACAATAATTAAAACATATCTGAGTAGTTGTTTTAGTCTCCACAATGCAAAAGTAAAGAAAAGTCAGGAATTGAGTTGACTAACCTTGAAATACCTGCCTGATGTTCTTCCTCCGTAATAACATTTGGAAACTGTAGGGAATGTCTTTTATCCGAAGATTAGAATGGTAAAAATTGTTTCAGTAACTTTCTAGTGCACAGTACATACAAAGGCACAGGCTCATACCAACAAGTAATAACTTATGTGAAGAAAACCTGTCTCTTTTCCAGGGAATGGAATGATCTTACTGATCAAGAAAAGGCTAGGAAACACGTGACTGGATTTCTACTTCATTTTACTCTTTCAAGTAATTTCTTGCTTTCACTCAAACAATAAAGCCTTTGTAACAGATATGGAATATTAGGAAATATCTCTTGTCTATCAGCCCTTATTCTCTAAAGATGTTAATTATTCTCATTAAACTCAAAACTGATAATCTGAAGACACTATATCAATAAAGCTCTAGACAGCCACTAGCAAGACACACTAACACTGGTATTTTTAATGGAGGCTCGAGTCATTTTACCCTGGGATTTTTTTGTTTGTTTGTTTGCTTATTTTATAAGCCAGATTTATTTCTGGTCCATTTGTTGTATAAGGGACAGCAATGATATCATCAATACATTAAAGAAAAGTTCAAAATCTTAAAAGCATTTGCTTAGTATCATATGCCCGACAAGCTGAAAGTGTTAGATTTATTTAGAGTCCAGCTGGTCCTTTCTTTCATACCATATCTTTCAAATACTCCACTGTGCCATTCTTGCTGATGTTAAAGGTGTCAGGCTGGGATTCAAGACTCCCTGGATGATTGAGTCCTCATTCAAAAGACCTTCTTCCAGGCCAGGTGTGCCCACTGCCAATAGTTCCAATATAATTTTAATTTCCACAATTTCTCTCCCCATCCCACTGGGTTGTTTGGAAGTATTTTTTCTTAGCAAACATTTTTAAAGCATATTTTATGATTTTTTTAGTAGAAGAATGTATACAGAAAGGTATATAACTTGTTTCTGTTTTGCTTTTTTTTCTTTGCTTTTTTTTATTTTTTATTTTTTCTTTGCTTTTTTTTTTCTGTGAAGGCTTCCCATATAAGAAGTTGAACAAGTTTTGTGTATATAATGCAGTAAATTTGAAGAGAAGGATACACTTGAGAGACCCTCATTATAGCCTATGCTCTAAAACTATTTATTCACTCTGAAAGTCTCACTTTTTTTCTCTTTGAATTCTAACTTTTAAAAAATTCCAGGCCGAGAACATGTTTTATAGAATAGCTTCTTTTTTTGATGTTGTTAACCCTCTGTTATGACAATGTCTAGTCACCTAAAACTTTGTACCTGAAAGACTCCTGCAAAACTCTCCAGATCTGTGGAACGTGTTAATGTTTAACTTTTTATTTTTCTTATTAATCACTTTGTTTTTCTGTTCTGAGTTTTACACATAAATTTCCACTGAGGTTATCAGTTTGTCTTCGTAGTAATTTACTTATAGATTGCTTTACATCTTTGGAAACTATAATTTTAAATACTTACACGTTCAAGAACATATAATTTGCATCCCTGGGATGAAACCAATTTGGTCTTAATTTATGATTTTCTTAATACATTTTAGAACTCAGTTTTCAACCTTTTTGTTGGGAAAAGACTTTGGCTTCTAGGCTTGTTTTTTTTTTTTACTTAGATATTTTCTTTATTTACATTTCAAATATTATCCCCTTTCCTCATTTCCCCTCCGAAAACCCCCTATCCTGCCCTCCTTCCCCTGCTCACCATCCCACCCACTCCCGCTTCCCTGTCCTGGCCTTCCCATTCACTGGGGCATCGAGCCTTCACAGGACCAAGGACCTCTTCTCTCATTGATGTCTAATAAGACCATCCTCTGCTACATATGTGACTGGAGCCATGGGTCCCTCCATGTGTACTCTTTGGTTGGTGGCTTAGTCCCTGGGAGCTCTGGGGGAACTGGTTGGTTCATATTGTTGTTTGTTTTGTGTCTTTATCTGGTTTGGTGTCAGACTGACACTGGCTTCCCAGAATGAGTTTGGTAGTGTTCTTCCCTTTCTACTGGGAGCAGTTTGAGAAGTGCTGGTTGGCTCCTGCTTAAAAGTATAGTAGCATGCAGAAGAGAACCCCACAGTTCTAAGCCTCCTCTTTTTTTGTTTCCAGGAGAATTTTAATTACTTCTCAGTTTCATTACATGCCCTGGGGTTGTTTTAACTGTTTATGCCTTCTGGCTTTAATTTTGGTGGGTTTGAGTCATTAGAAATTTGTCTCTCTCATAGGTTCTCCAGATTTTTTGAAATAGAGGCTTTCAAAGAAATGATCTTTTGGTTTGGGTTTTATTGAACATTGTTGTTCTCAAATGTAATTTTATTGATCTCTCTCTCTGTCTCTCTCTCTCTCTTTCTCTCTCTCTCTCTCTCTCTCTCTCTCTCTCTCTCTCTCTCTCTCTCTCTCAGTGGATTGTCTAGAAGTCTATCAGTCTTGTTCCGTTTTTCAAGAACAACCTCTCTGGTTGACTCCATGCGTTGCTCCTTTCCCTCATCTTTCTGACTTCCCCCAATCTCCATTTCTCTATTTCTCGCAATCTACAGCACTCGGGTTTATATTCCCACCCCCAGGTCTTTAGATGCATCATCACATTATTTGTTTGAGATTCCTCTGACCTTAAAAAACCAAATATCCAGAGAGTTTCCTGTTACAGCCACCTTAGCCACACCCCAAGGGTTCTAGTAGGCTGTACTAGGATTTTAATTTGATTCTAGGGCTTTTACATTTTTCTCATGATCTCTTCAAAGAAGAAAGGCACAGAGTTCAGTCTCCAAGCATTTGTGCAGTTTGTGAGGGTTCTCTTGTTACTGATTTCTACTTTTATTTCACTGTGGTCTGATAATCAAAGGAGCTCTTCATTCCTTTATTTCCTTGTATGTGCTCCCTATCTGTTGGGTGGACCCCTCTGTAGACACCTGTTAAACTCGATTGATCTATGGTATAATTTAGCCCTGAAGTTTACTTGATGACTTTTAATTTGGAAAATATGTGGGCGAAATATTAAAGGTTCCCACTGCTGTAGCTGGACATCTGTGGTGTTTTAGTATTTGTTCTGTGCAATTGGGAGTACACATATCTGGTGCATAAATATTTACAGTTGTTATATCTTCTTGGAGAATGGTGCCCTATGTCTATATGTAGTGGCCCTCTTTTTCTAACCAGTTTTGTTCTGAAGTCGATTTTATCAGATATGAGATATAGCAGGATATAGAATCCGTTTGTTTGTAGGTTGATTTCCAGCCTCAGCTTTTAGACGTTGTTGCCTTTTTTAGTTACATAAGTATCTTGAAGACAGAATGTATTTGAAATTTTTTTATAAGAAAAGTTTTACTATGAAGGCCTAGAAGTTCTATATATGCTAGGCTTACCTTGAACTCTCAGAGATCCTCCTGAAGTCTAAGTGCTAGGATTAAAAGTGTACACCAGCAATCCTGGCCTGTATTTTGTTTTTTAATCCAGTCAGCTAGTGTGTATCTTTTAATCAGTGAGTTAATCCATTTGCAATTAAGGTATAATTGGGAGGGATTACTATTGACTATGATTTTTTTGGTTGCTGGTCTAGTTGGTTGGGTTACTGGTAGTTCTTTTCTTCCTCCAACATTAGTATGAAATTCCCTATTGGATATGATTGATTTCTTACTGGCCCTCCTGTGTTACTTTGTTCCTCTCATGAAATGGGTTCATTTCTGTCTTCTCATGGGTAAAATACTTTCTTCATCCTCTCTGAAGAGTATTTTCTGAAGTGCCAGCTTTCTTTATCAGTAGTGGCCTTAGGATATATGTGTCTTTAAATATTCTTCTTTCTGCATCAAATTTAAGAGCAATTTTCTGGGTATAACCATCCAGGTTGACAGTTGCTTACATTCATGTATCCTTGGAATATATCCTTCCATGATTACCTGGCTTTGGGAGTTGCTCGCAAAGAGCAAGCACTAATCTGAAGTTTCTGCCTTTGTGTGTGAGTTGATATTTTTCCTTTACGGTTTTTGGTGTTCTTTGCTGTATATTTTAAAGATTAGTATATTTTCTTTTTTTTCTTCATGTATGTGACAGTATGTGTGGGTATGAACTTGCCATGAAGCATGTGTGAGGATTAGAAGATGATTTGTGGGAATCAGTTCTCTCCTACCATGCCAGTCTTGTGGATACCCAGGTTGTCAGGATTGGGGGCAAGTACAATTGCCAGCTCAGCCATCTTGTCAACCCTTACTTTTAATATCTTGACTGTGACATAATGAAGAATTCTTCTGCGTTATGCCTCTCCAGGGCTCTAAACACCTGTGTGTTTAAATTTGTTGAGACTTGGAATTTCTCAGCTATAATTTCATTGAGTAAATTGTCTAAGTTTTAAAGCTGTTTCTTAGCACCTTCCAAACACATACATGCTCATGTGCCCTGTGCACTCCTAGCTGTACCCCTCCAGAGAGAAGGTGGAGATCTCACCTCTGCACTCAGAAGTGAAATCTCTGCTGGGATATCACTCTCTCCTGGCGGGCTAAGCACAGAAGGCTATGGAGCTGTCTGGTTCCCTGCTGCAAATGACCAAAAGTCCAGATTTCTTAAATAGAGAGAAGGGTTCCTAGTTTCAGGAATCCAAACAAGTAAACATGTCCTTCCAGGGAAAGATGTTTTTGTGGTCAAAGACCACTTTCTGCCCACTTTCTCATGCCTGATTTCCCCAGGTTCCAAACTACATCTCTATCCCGTGCTTTTCAGACAAGTTTGGGCAGAGCTCTCTGTGTCTGGAGTTTCGAGGAAGAGCATGGAAAGCCAGCAAGCCTGTGATTACCTTTATCAATCTTCCTGAAGTGCAGCAAGCTGTCCCACAAACTTCCTGTAATCCGTCTCTACTGCTTCTCTGAGCTATGGGCTATGGCTGGGGTAAGGACAGTTGAGTCGGAGCGAGGGCCGTGGGAAGATTGTCTATCAGCTTTAGATTCTATATAGCACACACTTGGCTACACTCTCCATAGCCTGGGTTGCTTGGGGAGTCTGTGGCTCCATGTTCCAAGTTCTTCTGCTCTTTGCTCTTTTCAATCATTTTGATCCCTTGTTCTTTTTTCTGAGTCCAGTTCCTAAGTTCAGAACTCTTTGCTTCTGCAGGCAATAGTGGGTTGTGGGAAAGGGTGGGTGTTGCAAATCCTTCAACTTCAGACTCCCACATCCATTCTCTGGCTCTGTGTCTGCAGCTCATTGTGCACTCCCCTCCTCTGTAATATGCTGAATTAAGACTTGGATTGACTTGTTAGAGACTGCAGTCTCTCCCCACCACTCTCAGAGCATACTTGCTTGGTGAGTCCCTGCTCCGTGAGTAGTTTGGTGGGAGTGGGAGGAACTGGCTGGCTTCTTTACAGAGAAGACCTCATCTTTCTTCCGTAGCTCTTTCTCTTCTTTCTCTGTTGGTGGCCTTTTAACCTTGATTTTCTTCCAATCACATGTCTCTATTAGCTATGTTTTAAGATAAGTGCTATACACTTTTGCATTTTACTTTATTCATTTGAAAAATTATTATTGGAATAGGGCGCATAGGTTTTGTTAGAATGCCAAAGGATACTACCACATAAAACCAATATAATATGTCACTCCTGAGGCTTCAGGATCCCTGTACCATTCTACTCACATCTGGATCCTTAAGACAGAATTAACTTCAGAGGATGAAAACTAGGTAAGGGGAGCATCTCCCAAAGAGTTGTCCATCTTCATAACTAAGAAATATAGGTTGGATGCCTTTATGTAGAAGTCTAGACACACTGAAACAAGACAGTCAAAAAGAGTGTTGTGAGGACACTGGATATGATCTCTTTGGCTCATTCTTTCTTACACAAGGCTAGACCCTAGTTCTCAAACTTTGGCGAATTTTGAGGGGTTCATCTGTGTGTTTGTTGTAAAATACTCATTTGGCTGAGTTAGCATTATTGGAAATATTGTGCTTGAGATGCCCATAATATGGAGACCAAACTCAAATATCGGGACTACTATGGTAGTACCTTTGCAGTATTTTTTTTTATTTTCTATATTTTTTTATTTACATTCCAAATGATTTTCCCTTTCCCGTTTCCTCCCTCCCTGAAAGTCCCATAAGCCCCCTTCCCTCCCTCTGTTCCCCATTCAACCCCCTCTCGCTTCTCTGTCCTGGTAGTCCCCTATACCCAGTCTTTCCAGGACCAGGGGTCTCTCCTTCCATCTTCTTGGAAATCTATTGATATGTGAATTGTGTCTTGGGTATTCCGAGATTCTGGATTAATATCCCCTTGTCAGTGACTGCATACCATGTGTGTTCTTTTGTGATTGAGTTACCTCACTAAGGATATTTTCCAGTTCTGACCATTTGTCTAAGAATTTCGTGAATTCATTGTTTTTAATTGCAGAGTAGTATTCCATTGTGTAAATATACCACATCTTCTGAATCCATTCCTCCGTTGAGGGACATCTGGGTTCTTTCCAGCTTCTGGCTATTATAAATAAGGCTGCTATGAACATAGTGGAGCATGTGTCCTTATTGCATGCAGGTAAAGCCTCTGGGTATATGTCCAGGAGTGGTATAGCCGGATCCTCCGGGAGTGTCATGCCCAGTTTTCGGAGGAACCGCCAGACTGCTTTCCAGAGTGGTTGTACCAGCTTGCAATTCCACCAGCAGTGGAGGAGTGTTCCTCTTTCTCCACATCCTCACCAACAGCTGCTGTCTCCCATGTTTTTGATCTTAGCCATTCTGACTGGTGTGAGGTGGAATCTCAGGGTTGTTTTGATTTGCATTTCCCTAATGACTAAGGAACTTCTGGGGGAATCAGTATCCCGGACCTCAAGCTGTACTACAGAGCAATAGTGTTAAAAACTGCATGGTATTGGTACAGTGACAGGCATGTAGATCAATGGAACAGAATTGAAGACCCAGAAATGAATCCACACTCCTATGGTCACTTGATCTTTGACAAAGGAGCTAAAACCATCCAGTGGAAAAAAGATAGCCTTTTCAACAAATGGTGCTGGTTCAACTGGAGGCCAACATGCAGAAGAATGCAAATTGATCCATTCTTATCTCCTTGCACTAAGCTCAATTCCAAGTGGATCAAGGACCTCCACATAAAACCAGACACACTGAAACTAATAGAAAGGAAACTAGGGAAGAACCTTGAACATATGGGCACAGGGGAAAATTTCCTGAACAGAACACCAATAGCTTATGCTCTAAGATCAAGAATTGACAAATGGGACCTCATAAAATTACAAAGTTTCTGTAAAGCAAAGGACACTGTCAAAAGGACAAAACAGCATCCAACAAACTGGGAAAAGATCTTTACCAACCCTACATCCGACAGAGGGCTAATATCCAATATATACAAAGAACTCAAGAAGCTAGACTCCAGAGAGCCAAATAACCTATTAAAAATGGGGTACAGAGCTAAACAAAGAGTTCTCACCTGAAGAATATCTAATGGCTGAGAAGCACCTAAAGAAATGTTCAACATCCTTTGCAGTATTTTTAAAGGACCTGTCAGTAACTGAGATGCACTACATTTTACTGTCCTTCAATATGAAAAGTCCAGTTGTTTCATCTTCTTGGTACATTTTGGATTATCTCAATACAATAGGGATACTTGGTACTGTTTAAATTATTTGTTCAAACAAGTATGCGACTATACTGAGAGCCTTGAAAGTAAGAGCTATTTTTACTTATCAAGATTTTTTTTACTTTATCACATCTTAGACATTTGTTTTTTCATTAAGAATTCTCATAGAATTTTCCTTAAAAATATCTAATATGTTCAGACTTATTTAGTTCTTGCTTTCTATAGAGTATATACAAATACATATATCTACATCTATAAAGATTTCTTGTTAATAATTGGGGCTGATATAATTATCTAATCAATGTTCCTTCTCCTCTTCATACATACAAATAAAAAAGAGAAACAAATAAAACATCTGAAAAAAAACTATCTTATGTCTTTCATAAGGATAAGGGCAACTATGTTAGTCCATTCTGAACTATGAAGAGAAATTACTGGATAGAACTTCCAAGAAAAACCCTTTACAAGGAACGTGGGTTTTTATGGGTTAAACGGGGTCCCTTCACCTCTCCCCTAACCTTCCTGCTGTCATGATAAGATACATGTTGGGAGACAGAAAAATGCTACATTATTGAGGAAACTATATTACAACATTTTTCAGGAAGAGAGTTATGTTAGCATAACTCCTTGAAGTGGCACAAGGGGAACTTGGGGAACGCTTAGGGAAAATGTAATGAAATATAAGGGAGAAAGCTTTCCCTGGAAGCACTTATAATCTAGCTTAGGAAAACAAGTCTATTCAGGCAGCAGGGTGACCACCCAGACTTCTGTTTTATAGGCATGTTTTATATTAAGTACCGTCCACACAAAGAGTAAATTTACCAGAGTATCTGAAGATGGGAGATCGATACTGTAGATTAGCATGAGCTACCTAAAAATTTCCTGGAAAGGGTAATTTTCTTTTGGTTCTAACAAGAGAAATGTTTTCCCTGCTTCCATGGAATTTTTTAGAACTTCTTTACCTATTATACATTTAAAATATTTCCCCTACCCCATTATCTAGTGTTTCTCTTAGCAGCAAAAATGTGTATGAAGTATTATATGTGTGGTAATTAACTCCTCAAAAGAGTACAAGTCAAGAAATATAAAATAAATGTACAAATTAACTTGATCTGGAATCTGTTGTCAAATGTTACATTTACATTGAATCTGAAGAAAAAAAAATAGCCAAAATGTGATTAACACTTCCTGGTGAATATTTGGAATACTAAAATTAAAATCAAATCATCTTGCTTGAGAATAAATGGGGTTAAGGCAGGCATGGTGTCATATGTCTCTAATCCCAACACTCAGGAGGCAAAGCAGGAGGATTGTCTCGAGATAGGCTGGTATCCATAGCAAGTTCCTATTAACCAGGGCTGCATAGCAATAAGTGGGCTTAACAACACAAAACAATAAAGGATAGTTATAATGTTTTTTAAAGTGGAATTGCAGAATGTAAATACATCTTGCTACTTAGACTCACTGTACTTCTCTCATTATCCTGGAACAACTGTCCAGGATTATAAAACCCCAGTATCTTTTCTATGCCTCACTTCATTTCTTAGAAATAAAGACTTGGATACTGTTATAACCCATGGAACTAATTGATAATTCCCTAAGTTTTTTCTTGCTTGTTTTTTAGTAAGGCTTTTCAGGAAAACAATGAATATGCATTTTTTTTAAGAAGGGAAAAAGAGAAATACGCAGCCTCAGGGGATGGAAGGTAGGGAGACCTTCTAGAAGGTACCAGAGACCCGGGAGGTGAGAGATTCTCAGGACTCAATGGGGGTGACCTTACCCAAAATGCCCAACAATGGGGAGAGGGAACTCGAAGTGTCCACCTCCAGTAGATAGGGCCTCAAGTGGAGGGATGGGTTTACCAACCCACAGTCAAAATTTCTGAATCAGAACTGTTCCTGTCTAAAAGAACTGCAGGGAGAAAAATAGAGAAGAGACTGAAAGAAAGGTGGTCGAGTGACTGACCCAACTTGTTATCCATCTCATGGTGAGGCACCAAGGTCTGACACTATTACTGATGCTATGATATGCTTACAGACAGGAGTCTAGCATGGGTGTCCTCTGAGAGGCCCTACCAGCAGCTGACTGAGACAGAAGCAGATACTTACACCCAACCATCGGACTGAAGTTGGGGTCCCCAATGGTTGAATTAAAGGAAGGATTAAAGAAGCTGAAGGGGAGGACAACCCCATAAGAAGACCAGCATCCTCAACTAACTTGGAGCCCAGAGAGCTCTCCAAAACTGAGCTACCAATCAAGCAGCACGCAAAGGCTGGTCTGAGGCCCTTGGCACATATACAGCAGAGGACTGTCTGGTCTGGCCTCAGTGGGAGAAGATGTGCCTAATCCTCTAGAGACTTGAGGCCCCAGGGAAGGGTGAGGCCTGGTGGGTGGAGAGCACCATCTCAGAGGCAAAGGGGAAGAGAAATGGGATGAGGAACTGTGGGAAGGGGGATTGGAACGGGGAGGGTAATGGCTGGAATGTAAATAAATGAAATAATTTTAACATAAATATATAAACAAAAAATTACTAAGAAAACTAAAGCTGTGGTGTAACCTTCTTCAGCTTCAAAAAAGCAAAACAAAACAGAAGGGGAAAAGAATACAAAATATTATTGAAAAATATGGTCAATCTTAAAGGATATAAAAGGGCCCAGGAATTTTACCAGATATTGTATGTGGTTCAGGACAATTATGGACCAATTATTTTTTACCTCTTGTTTTCATGGTCACCATATTTTAACACTGGATGGATAAAGGACTCTCCTAGCCAGGTAGGCACAGATCCTAATTGGTAGTTACTCTACTTAAAACTCTTTGAAGAAAAAAGGTATTATTTTAGTATTAGGCATTGTTACGAACATCCTGCCTTTTAGAAGCTCAAAGGGAAAGACAACGGAGATCCTTTATTAGTCTTTATTATTATTTCAAGGTAGACAGGGAAGGATGATTTATTCTCAAACCGTCTGTCATAATTTGCTTTCTATTGTTGTGACCATCACCATGACCAAGAGCAACTTGGAGAGGAAAGAGTTTATTTCATTTTATAGTTTACTGTCCATCATGAAGGTAAGACAACAAGCGGCGTTTCTCCATGGCCTAATCTTACCCATATCCTACACTCCTACCTAGATTTGGTTTTGGTCAAATCTGTGCAAGAAGAGAGATATGAACACAACCTCTAATTTTACTTTTAGTTAATATTAATACCTTAACAACAGAGTTTCCTGGTGTTGGCTAGATGTTTTTTCTGTTAATTTTTATTTTATTGCTATGATAAAACACCATAACCAAAAGTAACTTGGAGATAAAAGGGATGATTTCATCTTACAGTTTATAGTCTATCACTAAGAAAAGTCAGGGAAGAAACTCAAACAAGGCAGGAACCTGGAGGAAGGTGCTGATGCAGAGGCCATGGAGGAGTGCTGCTTCCTGGCTTTCTCATCATGGCTTTCTCAGCCTGCTTTCTTAAGAACCCAGGACCACCAGCCCAGGATGGGAACCACCCACAGGAAATAGCACCACAGGCTTGCCAACAGGCCAGTCTGGTGAAGAATTTTCTCAGTTGAGGTTCCCTCTTCCAAAACAACACTGGCTTGTGTCAAGTTGACATAAAACTAGCCAGCATAGACTGCATATTTGCTTGTGCACAAATTAGTTTACCTTCGCAAATAAGGCTTAAATTATTCAGATAATCAGTGCTATCTGCCCCTGAAATGAGAGGGTAGTACAAAGACATGTGGCTTTTTAGTTTGGGAGCTATGAAACATTGTGCCAACTCTTTTAACCGGGAGGGTCATCAGATAATTGTAGAGATTTGTTATTGAGAACTTATTTACTCCTTTCCAAAGAATCAGCAGCAGTCATAACACAGTTAAATGAATAGAATTATCAGTCTGTGAGCAAAGTCAATTTTATGACTTGCTGTTTATTGGGACTCAGCCAGCTCACATAGCTTTTCCACTTCCTTAGTTAGAATTCCAATGTCATCCAGCCGGAAGCTGGCCAAAGACCTCATGATTTGATATAATTGGCACATTGAGGGCTACAAATTGAATTTCCAAACGATTTTAAGAATTTGCAAATAACAACTTCGAATATCTTTCATGATGATTGAAAAAGGAGTGTGTCTGCATAGATTAGAGACTCGACTTAGATCATCATCAGTTTAGACTGGATAATTAGAGGATATAATTTCTGGCCCAGTAGGATGTGTTTGGAATTCAACACCAGTTATTTTTAGTAGAAGTAAAGTCTGACTATTTCAGATGAAAGTGTACTATGTCACCTTACCCATTCTAAAGCAAGGGGCCTCGCTCCTTTTTTGTCATTGCCTACTAGAAGTATGGTGTAGTAAATTAAAAATTGGACTGTAGTAAATTAAAAAAGGAAATCTCATCTTTAATAGCTTGAAGAATTAAAAGTTTGTAAACCCATGGTAAGTCAGAGTGCTGTTTTGTCTTTATGTACAGAAATATGTTGATTTTTATAAAGACCAAGCCTCTTGCTTTATTACAAGGATAGAGTTACAACTCAAAATGCACTGTATTCTCAGTGTGTGAGGTTAAAAAGAAAGTATAAATTTAAATTACAAGCCTGTATTCATTGTAGGTGGGTCTTCTGCAGTTTAAACAGAAGCTTCAAATCAAGTGTTATCTGTGTTCCCCCAGAAAGGATGATTCAGAACTTGATGAGATCTTGATGAGATCATTTGGGCCATCTAAGAAAGACTGTGACATCATGTTACTGTCACCTGAGTGCCCTATTACAGTGATTAGGACAACCATTTTGAGTCATCAAACTTAGTTTATTGATTACACACTAGAAATCCAGACTATGTAGAAGGGAATGGTACTAACAACCTCTGTGTTGATGTGAGAAGTCTATTCTTAAAAAGAACCACCTCTACTAAGAAACATCTCAAGGCCAGTGACTGGCTGATAGAATGGCTGGGAGAGAAGGCTATGCCCTTGCTTCAGTTTGTGGCAATACCGGAGGATCATCCTAATTCATTGAAGATTGAGTCCTCAATTGTAGGAGCTTTGCCAGAAATGCCTTTTCTCATCCTTTAAATGCCTTAAAGCATTAGGAGAAATGAATAAAGAAATGTGTGGGTGGATGACCAGGCAAATGTCAGATGAAGAGAACTCCGAGTTTAAAAAACAAAACAAACAACACCAAAACCTAGCTTTGGTGAGATATAAGTTCTATATTCATGACCTCACAAACCACTTAAAACATGGAACATACATTGTTTTACAGGAAGAAAAGGGTAGATATACTTTCGGGTTCCACTAAATCCAAATGATATTTCTCAGATGGCATTTATAATCTTAACTTGTTAATGATCTAAGCCTCTTGTTACAAGACTTGGCATCTCCTGACTCCATGTAATTACACTACAAGTGACAGCTCAGTGAGAGCAAAGAGATCTACCTAAAGGTTACATGAGTGTGCCAACACTGAGTCATGAAGGACTTCTTTTTGTTCAGAAAGTCTGTCACAGAAGGCCCCCTCCTCCTGTTGAACACAGGGTTCTGCCTTGTCCTAGAGAACAAAGCTGCAGACTACAGATTGCTTCTGTGTCTGGGGCCTAAAGGGCTGTAAAATGATTCCATTTCCAGGTGAACTAGCAGGCTCAGATTTCTCTTGTACAAAATCTTGGTGCATTCCTTTCTTCCCCTTAATCCCACTGGCCAAAATACTCAGGTAAAACATTTCTAGGAATGGTTCGAAATAAGGATAATAAGCAGTTCCTTTAACCATATTCTACTTTTCCAGAAAAAGCACTTTCTTCTTTTATTGGTGCTTGTTAAAGAACATTTCAGTCACTTCTTCCTCCAAATACAAAATATATACGTATTAAAATCATCTCTGTGTATCCATAAAGTAAAAATCCATGGGCTTAATCATTTAGCACATGATTGCTTAAAATAGATGTGGATGTTAAGTGGGTGTAGTATTGAGCCAAATAATGACCCCTTTCTGAAGGTTAAAGCATGCATGTCTGTAGCTCTCTCCCAGCTATGGTCTCACTGTAACCTTTGAGGTGGTCTGCAGTGACATTATTCATTTGAAATGGGACAAGCTATTTTTAAACAGGCACATTTGAAGTCACATTCAATAAATGGATTCTAGACTGAAAATCTATTAACTATTTATAAAAAAAATAGGTGTTTAATTACTGGGAAACACTCTGAAGTGCATTTGATGCATAAGGTAGTTAGATAAAATAGGGAACTTACAGAAAAATTGGAGATGATAGTAACTTATTACCAAAAGCAACTTCCAGTGAAAAGAGCTTTTAGTAAGAAAGGATATATCCTTTTGAGCCATGAACAAATATATTATTTAATCCCAAAAGTTCTTCATTCAACGTGATTGAAATGATTTTGGTCAAATAAAAAAATCTCAATAATGTTTCATGAAAAATATATCTTAAACAAAATAGCTTTCTGATGAACTGGCAATACAATTCAAGTTAATAAAAGGAATTTAGTAAGCCTGAGTCAACTATCTTAGGATGACATATTTCAAAAGTAGAACTCCTGTCCTCTCTTAGTTGTGTACCCACTGTTGAATCCACCAGGCTCCAATGGATAATTTCAAACTCAAGGTCACCCAGATGGCCCAGATTAATCTCAGTGAATCACAAAACAAGGAATAGACACAAACATGGGAGAGAGGTTTGCAGTACTCAGAAGGGCAGACAGAGTGGTAATGAAATAGGGCTATAAAACAGCTTACTATCCTTGGAGTATGTGTGCAGTGGTAAAAATACAGGAGTGAATAAAGCAAATACATACACACACACACACACACACACACACACACACACACACACACACCTCTAATGAAGCTATTTTGCCCCTGGATATCATTAGGTACTAGAAACATTTAAGTAAAATAAACAAGTACAATAAAACAAAATAAAATAGTATATTTAGCAGTGGAAGATTACCTTCTGTCTACTATATAGAGATAGAGAGAGTAGACACCACACATTCAAATAATTGGTCATTTTGAGCTTTAAAGGGAGTAGACAATCTACCTTTGATGACTAGAAAGATCACATCTGTATTCTTGTCTATAAGGCTAGACTGTGATGGTGACAGAAGCAGAGAAGAAAGTAAGGAGTGTAGTATACTAATTTGAACAGCTTTGAAAGGCTCCATGTGACTGGGATCTTTAGCATACACATCATTTAACTTTAAAATTTAAAGCAAATGAGCAATTAGATGGCTCTATCCTAGAACTGAACTCTTCATTTGCCAAAGTGTCTCAGTTGTTAGTTATGTGATTGCTGAAAGTGTGCTACTTTAATAACTCAATAGGTCCTTCATTATAATCTACAAAAATGCCTTCACTACCTGTTAGTTACTCCCTAAGAACATTTTTATGCTGTGTGGCTCTCTACTTTCTTTTTCTGCATGTAGTTTGTTGTGTTGGCCAGATGCTATGACTTGAGGCATTGTGGGAACATATAGAGTAATTTCCAAAGATGGAAAGGCATACCTTTTAAGAAAATTCATAATCTATTCTGCTAAGTGGACATAGTGTCAAATTGCCCTCTAAATTTTTATCTCTCTACCTATAAATTGGTCCAGCTCCCAGACCCCACCCGAAGTGTATCTTTGTTTGGTGGGCTGTGGTTAATGAAGAGACTCACAACTGGTCAGAGTATAAAGAATAAGTGTCATGGTGAGAGACATCTACATCATATCCCACAACCAAGGCTCAGGAACCACCAAGAAAGTAGGAGTAGAAAGACTGTAAGAACCAGAGATCAGGGAAGACCAGACTGAAACAGTGACTTTGGGTGTGACATAAATCACAGCATCTGTGCTTGCCTACACAAGACTTGTGCAAGATCAAGCCAATCAACATTCTAGGATGGAAAGGGGAGGGTCTTATGAGGCTCCACTCCTAACTGAGGAGTTATTGACAGTGATGCATGCTGGGGAAGACAATCAGTTTTCTGTAAAAGTATGGTGTGGCCACTATTAAGTTGACCATGCTCCAGTGAATGGCTCCACACTCACTGAGTATATAGACCACACAAATTGGACTCAGTGTGTTATTACAAATGAAAGCAAAGCCAAATAGAAGACATAAAGTTGGGAGGGGTAGCAAAGTCGGGAGCAGACCTGAAAGGAATCAGGAGGAGGAATGAGGGGAAATCAAAATACACTGTAAGAAATTCTCAAAAAATTAATAAAATAGCATATTAAAATTAATAACCTTGTTCTATTTATTTTTCTTTAAAAGTTTTAATTAACATGTTAATTTCACATATAAGTCAGTGTGGTGTTTCAGCACATACAGTGTGCATTAATCAAATCCAGGCTTTTATCATCACCATCTGTTTCTGGCCTTTACTCATCACTATTCCACATTCAAACTGGCTTAAAAAACCAACAAACAAAAAACAAAAAGAAAACTGGAGTTTGCATGAAACTTAGGTGGTAGAGTATCTGCTTGGTATCTATAAAGCCCTGGGTTTTGTCTACAGCATGTCATAAAGCAGGTATAGTGGCACACATCTATCTAGACTCTCAGTATTCTGGAATTAGGCGCAGAAGGACCAGGAGCCTCAGGTTACTCTCTACTACATAGCAAGTTAGAGACTGGCCTCAGATACATTAGAGCATTTCAAAACAAATAATCAGCCTTCTACATGTGAAAGGGAATGAATGTCTTGTATCTTCCTTTCTATGCTTAGTTTATTTCAGTTTACATGATAACTCCAGTACTATCTACCATCCCCACCTCTTGGGGCCCTAGCCTATTTTATACCCTCCAAAAATGTCCCAGAATTTCAAAAGTCATACAATCACAGAAACTATCTGTAGCTGGCAAAATCACACCTCTGCTAGAGCACGAGGCAAATCGTAGTCAGCTGCTGTGAAGCACTCCTATATCCCACACCTGAGATTAAAACAAAAGCACATTCTTAAAATATTTCTGTGTTTTTTTAAAGATACCAAAATTCCAGAATTCTCACTACATTGGGTGTTATTTTAAATTTTTTAGTTGTAGAAAATAATAAATTAAGTTTTCATGCATGTATATGATACACTTTGCTCCCCACTACACTCTTTTAAACCTCAGCCTTTTCCCTTTTCCTAAGTTTCCCTTCTGTTTTCATATTGTCTTATTCTTCTCCTAAAGTCCCCATATGAGAGAACACATGTGACACTTGCCTTTTTGAGTTTAGCTTTTCTCATTTACAGTGATACCGTTGGCTCTTTGTACCTTTGCTGCCATCATGGTGGTTCAGGTCATTATAATGTCTGTCCTCAACTTCTGTATGAATGCAAGATCTCCCGACTGACCCCACTGGCCAGCACTTCCCCTTTCAGTCTATTTTGTGAAAACAGAGATGACCATGGCATTTCCTGGTTTAGACCCTTAAATGAGTCCTCAGTGATGATGGTTACCATGTATCACCAGCACATCTCATTCTGCCTTTCCAGCTTTATCCTCCCTGCCTTGTTTGCACAGGATGCATTTCACCTTACTCTGTTTTAAGACACTCTTTCAGTATTACGTCCTCTAGTGATACTGCTTTCTATGGGCAGAGAACATCCCATACTTCTTATTTTTTCTGGGGTAGTTTGTATACATTTGTAGTTTAACTAACATGATATTGTGGGAGTATGTGGGTGCATGTGTGTGTGGTATATATGTATATATGTATGTGAACTTGTGTGTGTGTGTGTGTGTGTGCGCGCGCCTGTGTACATAGGCCAAAGGAGGGTTTTGTGTGTCCTGCTCTGTAACTCTGTCATATTTCCTTGAGACAGGATCCCTTATTAAATTAAAGTCTAGGCTGGCAGCCAGCAAGCCCCAGAAATCGCCTGTCTACTCCCACCCATAACACTGGGGACA
The DNA here is from genome assembly GCA_036184795.1 of Tokudaia tokunoshimensis. Taxonomy (NCBI): domain Eukaryota; kingdom Metazoa; phylum Chordata; class Mammalia; order Rodentia; family Muridae; genus Tokudaia; species Tokudaia tokunoshimensis. The sequence continues at coordinate 53,139,102 of BTHU01000011.1, read as the reverse complement.
CAGTTGTTCAGAAAGCCATTTATTCATGTAGCCATACTTACTAACATACTATCTTTCAACTGTTCAGAGTTACATTTTGCTTTTCTCACCTAGATTGAAAGCCACTAAAAGGTAGGGGGTTATCCCATTTATGACTGAGTCTTCAAGCTTAGCTTATTGACTGGTCCAGGGTTGCCACTCAAAGGATGGCTTGGTGAAAGTCAGAGCTGGTAGTTGCTTATTGGGTTTGCATAGGATACATCTGACTTTACACAATGCTGATAGAAACAACATAACCAGAATGTTTTTATTACATTGAACTCCGTGGAGGAAAGCCACCGACAGGCCTCTAATTTGCATGGGTTCTTCAGGTAAAGTTGTCTAATTCCCCAAAATCCTGAGTGAGAAAAAGTGTACCTTGCTCAGGGGAACAATGTGTTCTTTGACACTAACTGTGAAAGCTCTCAAAACAAAAATGTAAATTTTCTCTGCCCCTAGGCTGTTTTCACTAGTCTTTCTCGTTTACGAGCTCACTTGTTTTCTTTACACACAACGGTTTTTTAGAGTACTCTGCCATTAAGAAGCGTTCGGCAACCTCTAGTCAACCTATTTAGATTTTAGTGTTCTTATCTGTGTAATGAAGCTAATGGTACTAAGCTGTTCTCCCAGGGATGCTTGATTAAATATGTGTCTTGACACTGCACAGGCCCTGCATACATCAGCAAGGATTTTCAAAATAAAATGTTCTATATGCCCAGAAAATGGTTCCATTTGGCATTGTTTGAAGAGCAGGCACATTTCCACAAGGGAACACTTGCACCATCAGCAAACATTCCAAAATAGATCTGAGGTAAAAATTGTTATGACTGCAGCTAATGTTTTATTTGGGGTTGATAAGACAGGCAAGTATGTCAAAACATCTCCACCCATTATTTTTAATGGGGAGAGCAAGCTTTAGTGGAATGTGCAATTCCTGTTCTGCATTCAGTATCCTTGCTATTATAAGATGTTATAATCTTTTCACCCTGTGTATGCTACATTGGAGTTGCCCAGAGTGTCTTCCTTGTTACTTTAAGTGGGACCAGAGCCCAGAATTCCTGTGGTCATGCCTTGCCCAGCATATTTTCCTGTCCTTTCATGGGGCAACATGGGCTGCGTTGCTCTTCCCCACAGCCCTGGCCTAGGTGAATGTTCTCTTTTTCCATAACTCATTTTTCTACCATCCTGATAACTTGTTTATACTTTCCACTTCTTATATAAAAGATGTCAGTTTCCTTCCCTGTCCTGAGTGGGCCCTGAGAGGCAAGAGAGGTAAAGACACCAGAGAAAGGAGACAATGAATAGGAACCAGGGGTACAATCCAAACAAATGCACCCTGTTTTACTTCTGAGATGCTGAGAGGCAGTAGGATGAGTTTAGATTTCCATGAAAACAAAGTGTGGAACAGCACTGTGACTTCTATCTTCCTTTCATCTGGCCTCATCCGAGGTTGAATGATAGGTGAATTAGCTAATTCTTGCTTCTATAGACACCTATGAAAGAGAAACTGTAGTCTAAATAGGGGAAATGACGTCTGCAAAAGTTTCAGGACTGGGTAGAATCAATCTCTGGTCCATCTCTGCAGTCTAACTTGAATCCTATGGAAATACTTTTTAACCTTAAAAACACCTTTTATGGAAGCATACTGTACCCAGAGAAAACAACGCCTTACAAAAATTAGAAGTCAGATGAACCCTGTGAATTCTCACAAACCAAACACACTCATTAACTAGGGCAATTTGAGAGACACTTCTCTGTTTGTGTTTGCTTTTACAATTTAGTTTTTAGGGACGGTTCTCTGATTCACTGAATCAGAAACTCAAGAGCTGGAAGCCCACATGTTTAAGTAAATTCCCTTGGAAAGCCTTTTGCAGCCACACTGGCACCCATTTCATTTGTAAACTATGCTCAGCTCGCAGGCTTATAGCTTGGGTAGGGGAAGACACTAGGGCAAGTCTTAGTCTGGGAGGAAGGTAGATTAGGGGATTGCCCTGATTGGAGAAGTGATCTAACAGTAGCTTGAGAAGGATCAGATGGCAATCCCCCTCCAGTCGCCTTCTATTCTTCATTTGTCTTCTATTACTTTATCACTTGGTAATAGAACCCCAATTTCAGTGAAGTAAATAGTCACCAAGCACACACACATATGGCCTCATTTGAAGTCAAATGTGACTCTGAAAGTAATTCTTAGCCATATTGGGTCTCCGTGGGAAAGTCAGGTGAACTGGAAAAGTAGTTAAAGGTGAGGTGCATTCTTCCTGATCCTTCCCATCTTGCTGACCAATGGAGGCTGGACATGTCTGGAACTATAGAGATCATCTAGGGTCAGATGGATGAGGGCCATCTATCATGGATGGGAGATCAGAAAGCCTGAAGAAGTGTAGATTCCTTAGGAAAAATTGTAAGGATTTCACCCTGAATCTATAATACTGTGAATTTTGAACAGAAAACCATTTGTAGTTTAGCTAGTAATAAAATTTGAGTTTTATAATACCATATAAAAGTGTCAATATATCTAATTGAGACAAAGATATCCTCTTCTATTTAGGTCTATCTGAAGGATCTCAATTAGAAGTAGTGTTCTGGTTTGCCCTCCTCCGCCTCCTCCTCCTCCTCCTCCTCCTCCTCCTCTTTAACTAAAGAAATGCTTGAGAGAAAATTTTGGTTGTGATAATCAACTCTTAATGAAAACAAATGTGCTTTGTACATAGAGTAGAAGCTTGCTGTCGGGAACAGTGTGGTCGGCTTCTTGCCATAGGCTTCATCTGAACTTCAGCAGAGAGAGGTCTTAGCCTGTATCTGGAGCACTTTGGGGGCATTTTCCATAAAGTGCCTCATTCTGTGTAGGTGGGTGTCAGTTTCATCATGTAATAACTACAACAGACTTTTGTGGTCTAGAGGTACATGTCCAGCCAGGTGGAAACTGGTTCTACTTCCTAAAGATATGAAGCCTAGGTGTGTGGTCAGGTCACAAGCCAAGAAAGCAAGGGGGTGGGGGCTCTCCTTTTAGTTCAAGTACCAATGGAAAACAGATCATAAGCCAGAAACTAGATAAGGGCTCAGGCACAGGTTACAAAGAGGGAGTCACTCCAAGGTGATCAGATATATACATACAGAGACAACTAACTGACTCTGGGGTGCAGCAAGGCCAACTCCAAAGCCCTAAATGCTAGTACCTTGGATTCCTAACTGTTTGCTTTCCCACTAAGGAACCCACAGGAGACTACCCTGATAGGAGAGAGTAGAGTCTGAGGCTGAAGTGGAAAAGAGAAAGGTCAATGATGGATTGTCGATGTTCTCCTCGAAGAATTGAACTCTTTCCTAAGCACTCTACTACTGAACTATGTCCTCAGCCCTTTTTTGTTTACCTCTTACTTTGATTAGAGTGGTCTTGACCATTAACTAGATAAGAAGGCTTTGAACTTGTGACCATTCTTCCTCTGGCTCTAGAATAGCAGGGATCACAGGTCTGTGTCATCAGGGTCAGCATTGATTACGTTTTTTTGTTTGTTTCTCATTTAACAAATTCTTCTCAGCTTCATTTTCTATAACTGTAATACTGCAACTAAGAATACCTCACACACAGGTAAAAATTTTTATGTGTAAGGAATTTGCAAATTGTGCCAAGGCATATAAATATAAATCATTATTACTATTTTAGGAGAAGGAAGGCAGCAATTTAACTGTGCTGAGCCAATCTCCACTGTACTTAAGATGAGGAGAATTCATTCATTGAAAATGAGAGGAAGTGGGTTTATAGAGTTAAGATATAACTGGTAGATTTGTAATACAGACAAAAAAAAAACCTATATCAGAGAAAGAACCTGCACTCCTGCTTGAGAAAAGCACTAAGCTTTTCGGAGATGGCACTGTCATAGCTTTGTTTACTTTTAAAACTTCCATGGCTCATACACTTTATCTTAGGGAAACTATGGTTCAAGAAAGCACAGCTTATAATTCACCAGAATTGAGAGTAGCCATTTTGTGAATTTCTGCTTTGTTCAAAGACAACTACTGGGGACCAGATAGAAAAGCCAAGGGCTACTTGGCTTTCACCCTAAAACCAGCACTGGGGCATCTAGGTTTACAATTGTGTTTGTTGTAATAAACCATATTTTATAGGTAACAGATGTAGCTGACTTATAACCTCAATTGGGTGAGGCTGGTCTCTCAAGCTGGCTATAAAGGGATTTGAAAAGATTTAAGAGAGTGAGTGACAGCCACGGTGAGTCTAGGAATTGACTTTTAAAGGTGTCATTTTGGCAAATGATAAGTTACTAAAATAATGTTCTAGTGCTGATAAGAAGTTTATCTAAGTAGAAGTGAGGTTGTTTAGTGAAAATAATTCTCATTATTTAATTAGAAAGTGTTAATCTTTGGACATTCCATGAATTCAGTTGGCTCTAAACACATAGCCTGACTTCATATTGGTTTCTTTGCCCAGCAAAGGCCACCAGCATCTTTGAGGATGGCTATAATCTACTCAGTCTATTTAAAACATTCTGTGATTAGTTGATGTCCTTTTTTAAGTACTACAATTAATTTAGTGACCAAAAATCAGCTGCTGTAATTCAAAGGAAGAGGAGATGTGTTTTAATATAGATGTATTTTAATGTATATTAAAAAAAGAAAAAAGGAAGGAGGGAGGGAGAGAGGGAGGGAGGAAAGGAAGGTAGGAAGGAAGGAGAGAGAGAGAGAGGGAGGGAAGGAAAGACGGAGGGAAGGAGGGAGGGAGGGATGCCATGAACTTTGTCTGTTCACCTCCCTTCTCTGTGAGCCGGCCTAGGACCCCTACACTTCTTCTGCTCGCTGAATTCTCTAATCTCTGTCCACCTCTCCTATTTCAGAACTGTCAGCTGCTCTCAGAGGCCACCCATCTCAGAACTTAGCATTTCTGGCAGGAATAAAAGGAACATTTCCCCACTTTGATTTTTATTTTATACTCAGTACACTATCATAATAACCATAAAGAAAACTTGGTGGAGGGGAGAGGCTTGCAACTTCCCTTAAAATGATAGTTTCCTTTGTAATTCCATTCATTTGTTTTATTACATATTTATTAAAAAAGCTTCCTGTGACTAGGCTCTATTCCTGCTTTGGGTGATATTCCAGAGAACAAAGGTTCCAGCTGCATATGTAGCAGAGGATGGCCTTGTCAGGTGTCAATGGGAGGAGAGGTCCTTGGTCCTATGAAGGCCAGATAGATGCCCCAGTGTAGGGGAATTGAGGGCAGGGAGCTGGGAGTGGGTGGGTGGGTGGGCAGAGGATCACCCTCATAGAAGGAGGGGTAGGGGGAATGGAATAGGGGGTTTCCAGGAGGGGGAGGGGAAACCGGGAAAGGGATAACACTTGAAATTTAAATAAAGGAAATATCTAATAAAATATATATATTAAAAGAATGTAAATAAAAAAATCCAATAAAAAAAAGGAAAAAAGTCAAACTTTGAAAAGTTGGAGCAAAGAAACTGAGATAAAAATATAAACGAAACAAGATGAAAAGGGTTGGTTGAGATTGGCAAGATGGCCCGGCAGGAGCTGGCTACCAAGGCTGATTAACAATCAGAGGACCCACAGACTGAAGGCAGAGCACCTCCATAGTCCTCCCTCTTTCACTCTCTGTCTAAGAAAACATTCAAAGGTCTAGAAAAACAAAGCCCTGCTCACCCTGAGAAAACAGGAACATCCGCAATGAGAGGAACAGAAATAGGCAAATTGAAAAGTCTGACCAGAGAAAGCAAAGCTCTCCCGTTAACCCCACCTCAAACTGGGAATGGGTGGCCCAGTTCTCCCCTTTGGAAGACAAGGGGTTGGGTATATTGCCAGTACTGATCAAAAGAATGGTTAGAGCCATTTACTATGGAGCCTGTGGTAACCTGAGAATGCAATTAGAGTTAACAGTAGACAAGCATAGATTTGAATTCATTTATGGTGTCAAATTAATCAATTGGTCTCTGTGTCTATTTTCTAGCTGGTGCTACATTTCTGATGTTTATACAGAGTATAGTTTAACCCTTGGGTTAAAATGAGTTTTATGAAATTGCCCTTTTTATCTCAACAATATTTAAATATGAAGAGTGTTATGCAGTATTGCTTGGCATATAGTGGGTATCTCCCCCGTAACAGGCATCAGGATTGACATCTTCATTTAGTATTTTATTTATTTTGAGACATGGTCACACTGTGTAGCCCTGGCTAGCCTAGAACTCACAAGAGAGTTGCCTGCTTCTTCCCTTCTGGTGTGTTAAACAGGAGAATTTTAAATAGGAGGTTGTTGGTTTTTTTTTTAATTATTATTACTTTTATTTTTTACAGTCTAGTTGTTAGCCCCTCTTAGTCAGCCCTCCCACAGTTCCTTATTCCATTCCTCCTCCCCCTTCTCTCCAAGAGGATATCCTCACTCTGCATCTCCCCCACCAGGCCTCCCCACTCCCTGGGGCTTCAAGTCTCACATCACAGTGAGGATGCTTCAATTCCATTTGGGAGGGGGAAGAAAGCTATCATGAGAGGCAGAGGGAGGGAGGAACCTGGGTAGGAGAGAGGAGAAGGGGGAAAGGGGAACATGATCAGGTTTTTTTTTTTTAACTTGAAAATGGAAAAACATTTGGACATTGATGATGCTCTCTAGATGTCCAGATGACAATCTTGCCATGGACATCATTACTTTAGAAAAAATAAGAGTCTGAGAGATGCTCAGTGGTTAAGGACAATGGGTGCTCTTGCAGGGGACCTAGGTTCAGTTCCCAGCACCCACATGGTGGCTCACAACCACCTTTAACTCCAGTTCCAGGTAATTCAATGCCCTCCTCTAGCCTTTTTGTGTACTAGGCACAGATGTGGTCACAGACCTATATGCAGGCAAATGCTCATAAAATAAAGATGAACTTAAAAATCACCAGCTTTATTGAGATGTACTTCACATTTCAGAGAACAGATCTTTTTTATTATTGAACATTATAGTGGTTCTTAGTCTAACTACAGAATTGTGCTACTACCTCCAGTTTCTAACTTTAAAATGTCTTTATCTCCTCCAAAATAAACTCTATGTACCTATTAGTAATTAATCTCCATTCCACCCTTTCTCTTACTTCTTGGTAAGTGTCTTAGTCAGTGTTCTATTGCTGTAAAGAGACACTCTGACCAAAACAGTGTCAGAGGTTTAGTCCCTCATTATCTTGGCACAGAGTATGGTGTCAGGCAGGTGGACATGATGCTAGCAAAGGAGCTGAGAGTTCTGTATCCTGATCTGCAGGCAGCTGGAAGAGAGAACCACTGGGCCTTGATTGGGTTTCTGAAACCTCAAAGTCCACCCAAGTGACATATCTCCTCTAACAAGGCCAGACCTCCTAATCTTTTCAAATAGCACCATTCCACAAGCATTGGAACCTATGGGGGACATTCTTTTTCATACCACTACAGAAAGTAATGATTTATTTTCTGAGTCTATAAATTTACTTATATTAGGGATTTATTTAATAGTTTTTTATGATAGTCTCTTTTTGCTTAACTTAATGTTCTTGAGGTTTGTACATGCTGTACAATATTGAAGCGGAAATTTCTGGTTTATTTGGAGACTTAGTTGTGTCATTTGATGTTTTTCTGGAAACTGTCTTATGAGAGGATAATTTTTGCTGCAGCAGACTCATGGGAGGATATTTTGCTGAGACCAGACAAGTGGTGTTTTTCTGATAGCAGCCTGGAAAAAGGGCATGTGATGTTTTGCTAGGACAGAAGCTTGAGAGAACACATGATGTTTGGAAAGAGTATAAATATAACCCAACAGACAATGGACAACACTGGGTGGTATTGGTTCGCCTTGCTACTTTTTGCTGATCATCATTTGTCACGACTTTGTAGAGAGAAATGCACCAAAGGACTTCTGGTGGTATTCCAGAGGCTTCTTGCTATTTCTGTGGTGGACTCAGGCCAGTTGGCAGAGCCTCAAGGTTTCTTCTGGATCAAATTGCCATTGCTGATTCATGAATAGTGTTTGCTGATCCTTGTGAAATGAACTGCTGATATCCTGACAATGCAGATTGGATTCACCCCCAAAAAACTATTTCTAAACAGATCTACATCTCCCTTTTCCCTATTAACCTTTCCTTTCCACTAACTCTGGTGGATGGTGGGCTAGATGGGAGGTTAAAGCACCTAAGTACACTTATTAAAGTAGGTTTTGAAAAATATAAGTCTACACAGCATCCTTTCTTTCTTATGGATAACTATTGTTCCATTGACTATGACATTTTTTTATATTGTTTATTCATGTAAATTTACATTGTCTCTCACTACACTATTAATACCAATGCTATAAGCATTCTTCTACATGGTTTTCTCAAGAGGTATCTTTAGTTCTTTTAGGAATGGGATTGCGATTTCATATAATAACTGTATATTTAACACTTTAAATAAATGATTTCATTTTATTGTGGTGGCTAGTTTTTGGTCAATTTGAAACAAACTAGAGTCACCTGGAAAGAAGAAACTTCAAAGCTCAATCGAGGGATTGCTTCCATCAGATTTGGTCTGTGAACATGTCTGTAGGGCATTTCTTAATTGATGGTAGATGTGGGAGGGCCTAGCCCACCATGGGCAGTTCTACCCTTTTATAAGGGGTTCTGGGTCATATAAAGAAACCAGGCCAAGTTACCTATGGAGAACAGTCCCATAAGCCATATTCCTCTCTAGTCATTGTTTCAGTTCTTACCTCCAGGCCAATGCTTTGGCATCCCTCAATGATGGACTATAACTTCTATGATGAAATAAATTCCTTCTTCCCCAGGTTGGTTTTGGTCAGTGTCTTATCACATCAATAGAAAAAGCAAACTAGAACATTTATTCATTGTAAAGCTAAAACAACTGCTAATTCTAGGGTAAAATGGAAGATAATCTTGGGGCTTTTGACTAGAAATCAAGGAACTACTAAAGACATAAAGAATGGGAGGCATGAGCTCCACAGGAAGCAACTATAAACATAACCAAGAGGAACAATTGGTTACTATTATTTTGTTACATATTTGCAACATATATTGCATACATAGTATCAAACTGTCTCGTAACTGCTTCTCTGTATCCCCATAGATTAGTTCAGTTCTCAGCCTTCATCAAAGAATCTTGTTTGTTTGTAGTGTGTGGCAACTGATACAGAGTTGGTTAAAGTGTAGAGAATGAGTAACTGTGGCTTCCTCAGCCTCAAAATTGGATCTGTATCCATTTGCTTCCCACATGGCTTAGGGAATGGAAGAGGAGATAGAAAGATTGTAAGAGTCAGATGCTGGGGAAAACTGCCATGAAACAGTGTCCTAGATGTGACAGAACCATTGTACTCATGACTCCCATTAGCTGTGGATGCTTCCACAGGACCTGCACAAGGTCAATGCAGTCAAAATGCCAACATAGATAGGGGTGAGGTGTGGATCACAAAGCCCCACCCTTAACTAAGGAGCTTTCAAGGTTGAAGGTCTACTAAAATCTACTTTCTTCAGGGAAGTAGTTCTTGAATATTTTCCACGCTCCAGTGGATGACCCTATACCCAAGCATATACATACAGATAGTCCTTATTGGATCTGGGTCATGAAAGAGGACACGAAGTTGGGAAATGTACATAGAAGGGGGAGTCTGAGAGTAGTTGGGGGAAGAATGGGGGATAGGTGTGATTAAAAACATAGTGTGTGAGTGTGTGTGTGTGTGTGTGTGTGCATAATTCTCAAAAAAATGAACAATTTTTAAGTTAGGGCATGTCAGAGGAGTTCAAGAAGGAGCCTGAAAGAACTGACCAAAACGATTATTGAACAATTTGAACAATAAAGGAAACAATATCGTATTAGATTACAGCCTGAAGTATAAAAATAGCACATTGGATCCCACAGACATAAACACACCTTGGGGGAATAAAACAAATAAGAGACAAGTATTCCTAGCAGAAGAATGCAAACTCGTGTCAGGCATTCCCTCCTCTAGGAACTTCATTTCTCTGAATGTGGGCTGGGCTGAAAGTCTTAACTCCAAAGCATAAAGTATGGGGAAGGGCCAGAGAGTGGTTATTTATGGATAAAAATCAATAATGATACCTAAACTAAGTCATGAAAGCTACCATGGTCAGTCACTCCTGAAGTCACCATCATGCATCCCTGATACGGTGGGATGAGGTCATATCACTCAGGTGGTATTCTTCTCCACTCCCTACAATGACAATTTAATTAGAAGTACTGCATGCAGCAATGTGAATGGCCTTCTACAGATAACCCAATCAAGATTATGTAGCATCTGGCTAGGGTTTGTGTCCCCTACTTTCTCTATGAATTTGCTTTATCTCTTTTCTTACCACTATCTGTATTTGGTAAATTAATAAGCCAGTTACAGGACGATATGCAAATACTTTGGCCTCCTTTCACCTGGACTTGCTAATTCACTCTGCAAATACCTGCTGAAGGATTTCATGGAATCTAAGCCTTGGCAGTGACAAGCCCCAGATGTGTATTCTCATCGACCCTTCTCTCTCTCAACCTTATAGATCTCCCTCTTTTTCTCTCATTAACTGGCTGTCCCATGAGTACTATAATGGAAAGATCCCAAAGCTGAACTCCCCATCTTTCCTCCTTTGCTTCCTGTTATGTTGTTCTCTTGCCAGTATGTCATTTCTCAATTATCACAATTACCACTCAGAGTCAAAAGGGAAGAGGGACTTCAAGTGTCTTCCTACTATAACCATTACTTTTGTAGGTCACAGATTGAACTTGCCACCTGCTTTTGTTTTCAACCTAGTGTTTGACTGTACCCAGTCTCCCACTGAGCTATGTAAAGTTCAATGGAATTGGGATTGTCAGTATGAAATGATCATTTAAATAAAACCTCAATATATATATTTTCTTTAATAAGGGCCTAGTCAGTAAATAATTTAGGCTTTGCAGTTCACATGGTCTAACTAGGTAACTTTTCTGATGTGGCACAAAGATAGTCATAGAGAATACTTAAAATAAATATTTGTGACTGTTTTAATAACGCTTAATGAAAACAGGCCATAGATCAGATGTGACCTGTGAGCTCTGCTAATCTGGTAAGTACCCGATTTGAGAATAGCATTAGCTAAGTTTGCCTGGGACAGGACTGCAGAGCCCAGAGGATTCAACAGAATCCAGGAGATTATTAATGTTAAACAGGTTGCCTCAGGAAGAAAACTCAATGAAAGAAAATGAGAAAGGGTGGTCCGTGAAATAGGCAGAAAATTAGGGTGTAGTTGTATCCTAGAAACTAGAGCAGAAAAGTATCTCCACTATGGTCAAAAGTCACAGGGAGATGGAATCAGGAGGCTGCAGTGTGAGACTTTGGGTCTATGTCACATAGTCACTTTGAGACCAGGGCATATTATGTTGAAAGTGGATAGAAAACTGCAGGTGGGATCATCTAAGCTGGAGCTCTAGCCTTGTCTCTAGGCCATTTGATGAAAATTTAGCATAGAAAGGTAAGGACTGACACTCTCAGATCAAGCAGGACCTGAGGATTGATCTGGAAGAACAAAATAATACGCTTCAGATAGCACGTTCTGCGTGTTCATGATGGTGAAACTGAAAATCAATGATCCTCCAGTCCAGCTTGAACAGTGTGGGCACTGCCTAGGTGGTAGGTGATGCGTTGCTGCCTGCTCTTCAGAGGGGAAACTGGAAAGAGAAAGTTTCCAGAAAGTTCGATACCATGTATAAAACCAACCAGCCAACAGCAGCCCTTACTGGGCCCCTCCTCTCGCTCTGTTTTTGAGCGGAGAAGAAAAAACCAGGCAGTTTTTGAAGGATTTAGTTCTTCCTCCTATAATCTTCATTTCAAAATGTGGTCATACTTGGCATTTCTGGCCAGGCAGTTAATACTGTATAATCAATTTTGGTGGTGTTGGGAATCAAACCCAGGGCCTTGCTCAAAATGGGCAAGTATTTCTACTACTGAACTACATTTCTATCTGTAGAAAAATATTTTAAAAAGAAAAAGAACATTCAGTAGACATCTTTTATATCTTTTCCACCATTCATGTTATCACGTTTTAAGATTCAAAATATGTGGGATGGAAGTCTTGTTACTTCCTCTCTTCTCCCCCACCCCCATGGCTTCACTGTTCTGGGACACAACCTTCAAAGACTAACCACCCTATCCTGGGGCTCAAAATTATTTAACAGAAAGGAAAACTCTCTGAGCTGGCTACTCTCTTGTTCTAGGAAATCAACTGGGAGCTCTTGGAAAGCAAGGGACACAGATTAGCCCTGCATCTAAACTTCACTCAAGGCTGGAGAACAGAGACACCGAAAGAGGCTTGTAACCACTAATTTTGCCTTTTGATCAAGAGGAGTGAACTCGGTACTCACTTATTTCCCATCATTAGTGAAGCTCTTGGCCACGCCTTTCTCTTAATTCTTTCCTGAGTCAATTTCTAATTTGCCTTTGGTTTCTGTATTAAAACAACAGACTGAGATCAAAGAGGATGATGACACAGACTAAGTGGCAGGTGACTGACAGCTCTGTAAGAGGACTGCTTACTTAGAAGCTGTCTTCTGAGAAGTCCTTGACAATACATAGCATGCTTCAAGGGACTGTCCAAAAGTCATTTTTATTGCTTAATACTCATTTGTTATTCTTTTATTGAGTATCTCCTTAATTGTGTATAATTTCATATATCTACTGTATGTATGCATGTACACACTCACTCAATGCATGCTATATATGAGATTTGACTAAAGAAAACATTGAATAATCGATGAAATATTAAACAGATGCTTGAGTCCTGATTCTAACACTTACTAGCTATAGTTAGATGGTTAATGGCTCCCAAGACATGGTTATTTAAACCTTAGAGCATGACTATTTGGGATACATCTTCTTAGGTATTGTTGACATAAGACTTTGAAGTGGAATCATCCTGAATTAGGTTGGGTCCTAAACTGAATGATAAATTTCCTATGAGACACAAAAGGGGAAGATGCAGAAACAGAGAGATGCCACTTGGAAGTAGAGGCAGAGATTAAGGTTACACAGTCCCACACCAAGGAAAGCTAGGGGTTTCAAGCAGCTGCAGGAGACAGGGCAATGTTATGGGGTACAAATCTAGCTGCAATTGGATATTTAGATTTCTTGTCTCCAGAACTAGAAAACATCAAAGTGTGTTGTTGTAAGCACTAATGTTTGTGTTTATTTGTTCCAGAAACCCTCACAAAATTATAGATCAGTGACAAAGACTTTTTATTAACTCAATCTTATGTCCATTTCTGTTCCTATAAAATGAAGAGAATACCATTCACTCAGTTACTGGGAAGAGTCAAAGAGATAATGTATAGAAACTGCAGAACATGAAACCTTGCAAGCAGCAAGGGTGCAGCAAATGTTAGCAATTATTATTAAGGTATGGATGGTGATATAGGTCATGCTCCTTGAGGCTGTGTCAGGATGAATTTCAGACTTACCCATGCAATTATTACATTGACAGTTCCCTTTCCTGTTATTGCTTGTTTTGTTTTGTTTATTTGTTTGTAATATCATTTTACTTTTAAATCTGGAAGGAAGAAAGAGAAGGCAGCATATCATACAGATGAGCATCCTCCAAGATATTTTTCTGAAAAAACTACATGGACTTTAGAGCATCTGCCTCTATGACAAGAACATGGTACACATACCCCCCGGGTGGCGGGGGGGGGGGCTGTGGAAAAGTTGATCAGCACCAAAAGGGTTTATTTGTGGTTATTTATGACTCTCTAGGTTAACTGAAACCCCAAAAGTCTTCCATGAGGAAAATGAAGAGTGGGAGAAAGAAAACCCACTGAATAAATATAATTAAATCAATTTGTCAAATTTACTTGTACTGGTGTTTTACCTGTGTGGAAGTCTGTGCATTGTATGTATTCTGCTTCTGAGGAGGGTAGACGAAGGTGTTGGGTCCCCTGGAACTGTAGTTGCAGACTGCTGTGAGCCTCCATGTGGATGCTGGGTATCGAACCTGGGTCCTCTGGACCAGCAGTCAGACTGTTTCCTTTTATATATGTGATAGAATCAGATAATCCTAAGCGTCAGAGAATATGCATTTGTACAGAAACAAGGTAAAGAGATGTGGAGTTCAATTTCTATTTCCTGCTCTAGATATTTTACTAAGTCTTTAATGACAATAAATTTCAAAATTAGGGAAGTGATTGTGTTACCACTTTTAAGCTTATATTGCACCTTTACTGTACATACACATTCATGGCATGTTGTGTCTCAAATATGAACTCATATTTTTGTGAAAGTTGGAGGGCGATGGTGGCGTACGCCTTTAATCCCAGCACTTGGGAGGCAGAGGCAAGAGGATTTCTGAGTTCGAGGCCAGCCTGGTCTACAGAGTGAGTTCCAGGCCAGCCAAGGCTACACAGAGAAACCCTGTCTCGAAAAACCAAAAAAAAAAAAAAAAAAAAGAAAGTTGGAGAAATATCCCTAAACAGCTGTGAACATGCACAACAGCCAAGATATCCAAATGATTTCCCTTAAACAAGACTTGTGATACTACAAATTTATGCCACGTTTGACAAAGGGAAATCTACATCCAGAGACCATCCTACTCCCAATTTCCTATGATTTACTGCCCGTTTGCTTTTTTTGTTTCCATGGCCACTCATCCGCAACTTTCCCACAGCTGTTTACTCTCCCCTCTCAAAGTAAGACCCGGTCTGGCTGTTCATCCTGCTGCTCAGATCATTTTATTCACAGTGTACCATCCATCTTCCCTCCAGTTCCCATGCAGCTAATGCTCAGAATTTATGGTCCTATTCTTCAATTCTTTTTCTAAACATTTTTTACATTTATGTATGCATATGTGTGTGTATGTATGTATGTATGTATGTATGTATTTGTGGGTGGGTGGGACTGCATGTGAGCCTACAGTACAACCTGCAGGAGTCAATTCCTTCCTTCCACCATGTGGATCAAGTTCCTTTTCCCCTCTGAGTCACCTCACTAGCCCCATCTTGAGTGCTTCTTGCAGGTCCAGACAAGTCCACTGACCTCCTTAACATGTCTACTGTTAAATGACTCCAAATTAGTTCACATTCATGTTTCAAACTCAAATCAAGCACATGACATTTCTTCCTATCAAACTGTGGTGGTTTGGATGGGAATGGCCTCCATAGACTCATATGTTGCATGCTTGGTCATTGGCCGGAGGTGCTGCTTGAGAGCGACTAGGAGGTGTGGCTTTGTTGGAGGAACTGTGTCACTGGGGGTGGGCTTTGAGGTTTTAAATACTCAAGCCGGGCTCAGTGTCTCTCTTCTTCCTGCTGCCTACAGATGAGGATGTAGAACTCTCAGCATTTCCAGCACCATGTCTGCCTGTGTACCGCCATGTTTCCTGCCAAGATGGTGATGATGTAATTCATGGGAGTGATATAACCCAACCCTACTTAAATGCTTTCTTTTATAAAAGTTTCCACGGCCATAGTGTTTCTTCACTGCAAAAGACTACTGTTTAAAACACAAATTAAGACAGTATTCCTTCACGTGGGATCAGTTTGGATTATACTTAGAATTTTAGCTATGTGATTTTATTTTATTACTATGGAAGTTTTGTTTCTATTAGAGAAAGATACACATCTCCTTTTGGACCATATCATATCATGTCTATGTAGAATGTGATAGGTATTTGAATAGATTTGTTGAACATTGAGTCAAATGCTTCTGAGGGATAGTAGAAACAAAAGACTGTAAAATTCTCTCGTGCTTTTGGAAAACTAAAAGTCATCTCAGCAAATTTTGACATTGTCTGGTGACCAGTAGGAGATTTGTACTTGAAAACCCTTAGTCTTGTGCTGGGCAGTGGTGGCACATGCCTGTAATCCCAGCACTTGGAAGGCAAAGGTAGGCAGATTTCTGAGTTCGAGGCCAGCCTGGTCTACAGAGTGCATTCCAGGACAGCCAGGGCTATACAGAGAAACCCTGTCTTCAAAAAACAAGAAGCAAAAACAAAAGACAAACAAACAGAAAATAAAACCCTTAGTCTTATGTCAAATAAATAATTCCACAAAATCAAATATTCACTCACTGTATACATGTCTATAGATGATTATAATAATCAATATTTAATTATTATTTATACATTTTTATATACTTTTTATTCATATATATTTATTTGTATATGAATATTTATATAAATGCATACAGATAGACGTTGATTCCTTTTTTTGCAAGCAGAGTCCTTGAATGTATGGGATAAAGCTAGACTTCTATGGTTTAGAAAACACTGAGGACATAAGCATTGTGTTTATATTTATTTGTTTGTTTGGTCCTCTTTATAATCAAAAGAATGTGACAATTCCAAATGCATGGCATGGGATGGTGTCACATCATGTCTGATGAATGAATCCCTACTAGCTTAGGTTTTGGCTCTGTTGAGGATGTGAATTTTTTCAAAAAGAAAAGCAAATATCTTTGGTGAGAGTATCTTTGTGTCTTTTAAGAGCATGGAAAGACAGTTTGGATCAATCTACTCCTCCAGCTGAAAAAGTTACATTCTCTCATGTGATGAAACTATTTCTCCCCAAAGAGCATTCTCTTGGCTCACAATGGAGTAGGACTCAGCACTTGGATTTGCTTGGAACTCAAGCACAGCTAGAAAGCCATCTCTTTATTAAGCAATAGTCCACGTGGTTTAAAGAAGTCAATTATCAGCCTCAAGAAGAAATAGCACTAAATATTTGAGGATTTGTTAAACATAAATGAGAACATGCTTAGGAACATGTAGGAAGTTTTGCTGCATCGTTGCAACAGGACAATGGACTGTTTTGCAGAACTTAGCCTTACAGTTCAGTTTCATTCATTTTTTTCAAAGTTAGCATATAAAATCATGGGTCTCATTGCAACATTTTCAAACATTTGTTTAATTTATATCCCTTCCTACTGTTCTCATTCTTCTCTTGCCTGTTCTCTTCATTGTCCTGAATAGTTCCTCCAGTGGGCATTCATGTTATTACCCTTTCTCCCCTTGCCCCTCCATTAATATTTCTTCTTCCTCCCCCGACCATAGTTCTCTTTCTAGTTTTATGATCACACACACACACACACACACACACACACACACACACACACACACACACCTAAGTTCTGCATGGGAGAGAAAAGTTATAGTATTTGTCTGAGACTGCCATATTTTACCCAACATTATGATTTGCATTTCTACACATTTTCCCACAAAAATTGTAATTTCCTTTCCTCCCATTCTTATTGTGTGCATGTATCACATTTTAAACCCATCAGTCTGTTGTTAATGGACATACAAGCTGGTCTATTTCTTCAGTATTATGAGTGTTGCAGGAATGGATGGGTGTGCAGGTATCAAGACGGTAGGGCTTACATTCCCTTGAATTCATAGCCAGATGTTGCACAACTGCATCAGAGAGTAGTGCTAGTCTTATTGTTCCTGTTCTTCTTCTTGTTCTTGATTTTGTTCTTCTTCCTCCTCCTCTTCTTCATCATCTTCTTTTGTCAAGAACCTCCATACTGATTTCTGCAGTGTCTGTGCCAGCTTTAATTTCCATCTGTGGTACATGAGTGTTCTTGTTTTATTTTTAACTATGTGTGTTCACATGCTCACGTGTTCAGCATGCGCACAGGTGCTGGTGCCTACAGAGGCTATAAGAGAGAATTGGATCCCCTGGAGCCGGAGTTGCGGGTGTTTCTAACCTACCCAAGGTGGGTTCAGGCAACTGAACTCTGGTCCTTTTGAAGAGCAAGAAGCTCTCTTAACCTCTGAGTCACCATCCCAGCTCTCATAACAGTTCTGTCTTGATTGAGATGAAATCTGAAGGTAATTTTAATTTCAGTTTCCCTGGTGGTAGGGTTGTTGAAAGCTTTCCTAAAGACTTATTGGCCATTTGTGTTTTATCTTTTGAAAAATGTCCATTCAGCTCATTAATCCATTCATCAACTGGAAAGTATGTATGTGTGTTTAAAAATTGCAGACATTTTGGTCTGTATTATGGATATAGTTTTATATTTGTAAAGATTTTCTCCCACTCTGTAGTCTGTCCCTTTATTTTGCTGTACAAGATTTTTTTTTGTACTGTTCAATTGCATGTAAACCAGTTTTAAAATTTGTCAATTTTTAAGTTGTTTAGCTATTTGTGTCCTTTTT
Organism: Tokudaia tokunoshimensis; assembly: GCA_036184795.1. Lineage (NCBI taxonomy): Eukaryota > Metazoa > Chordata > Mammalia > Rodentia > Muridae > Tokudaia > Tokudaia tokunoshimensis. The sequence goes on along the minus strand of BTHU01000011.1, from coordinate 53,120,956 downwards.
AGAGATTTTCTGGTCTATTCCTGCTGAAGTATTTCTTATTTACATTCTCCCCCATCCGCTTAAGCATGTTAGTTTTTATATTAAGGTATTTGGCCCATTTCGAAATTGTTTTGTGTAGGGTGAGAAGTATGGAACTTATTCCATTCCTCTATATATGGAGATCCAGTTTTCTCCACTCCATTTGAGGAAAAGCTATTTTGTTGGTTTTGTCTTATTGCTTACTGGTGTGAATATAATTTGACATTTGTCACAAAATTTAATGCTATAGCTTTGTAGGTTTATTTCTGGGATACTCTATTATTTCATTGATTTACATGTTTGTTTTGTGCCAATGCCATGCAGTTTGTGTTTTTGTTTATTTAGTGTGCATTTAGTGTGCATTCTTGCATCACGGGAAAGCTTATAGGAGTCTGTTCTCCCCCTATATCACACAGGTTCCAGGGTCATACTCAGGCCACCAGTCTTAATGGCAAGTGACATTGCTTGCTGAGCCACCATGCCCTCATGCTGCTTTGCTGCTATCACTCTGTAGAATAGTTTGAGATCAGCTATTGTGATGCCCCTGCCATTCCCATTTCTGCTTAGGAGTGACTTGCATCTTCTGTGCATTCCTTATGCATTTTGGATTTTTTTCTAGTTCTATGAAGAATGTCATCAAATTTTATGAATATTCATTGAATCAGAAGGCTTTTTTCAGTTGTACAAATATTTTTATATAATTATTTTTTTCCAATACATGAGCATGGGTGGTCATTTCATCTTTTGGTGTCTTCCTTTTTTTTTCTTCAGTGTCTTAAAATTTCATTGTAGAAGTCTTTAACCTCACTGGTTAACAACTATTTTTGTTGAAGGCATTTATCAGATTTAAAAGCTTCTGATAGAGACTTTAGGGTTTGTCTAATATAGGAACATGTCATCTACAAAGAGGGATAGTTTGGTTTCTCTACCTCACATGTTTCTTTTATTTCTCTCTCTTGTCTTATTGCTTCAGCTGAGACTTCAAAGTCTGTATTGAAAAAAAAACAGTGGAGAGAGTGAATATTGTGGATTTTAGAGGACTGTTCTTAATTTTTCCCTATTTAGTAAATGATGGCATAAGTTTATAATATATAATCTTTATTATATTGAGATATGTTCACTCTGTGCTTACTTTTCTAATTTAGTAAGAAGACACACTGAACTTTGTCAAACATTTTCTCTGCATCTATCAGGGTAAGTATAAGTATATGATTTTTGCCCTTGTCTGTTCATATACTGAATTACTTTTATTGATTTTTACACATTGAACCAAACTTGCATCCCCGGATGAAACCAACTTGGCTGTGATGTGGTTTCTTCTTACCATGTTCTTGAATTCCATTTTGTTGAGAAAAATTTCCACGTATGCCCATCAAGTAATTTGGTTAAATGAGTTGCTTGTTGCTGTGGCCTTAATAGCCCATACCCAACTGCCTAGGGATGGCACTGCCCAAAACTGGGGCCTTCCATATCAGTTAGCAATCAGTCTGGAGTTGCTGTAGTGCTTCTCTTACTCTGGTTCTACTTATCACCAATAGTCTTACATACATCTGGTACATGTAGAACATGAAAAATAATACAGGTTGTTCCCCAATCCCAAGCATAAGCCCATCAAGTGTTGTGCTAAACTTTTAGGAGTAGGTGGAACAAACAAGTGCAAAACCTTAATTTTCCCCCTGGAAGAGGTATTTTGTGTTCTAGTCCATTGGCTCCTGAGATGCTAAGGAGGCCATGGGGGCTTTTGTTCTTCCTTCTGGTTTGCATCTGCACACATTGTCCTCGGGTCTCTGTTAATTTAATTAGAAAATCTTGACCTTAGTTTCTATTTCAGCTCATTTTCCCAGGTGAGACTGAACACTTACCTTTTTTTTTTCTTTTTTTTTTATTTTATTTTATTTTATTTTTTTAATTTACATTCCAAATCACTTCCCCTTTCCCGTTTCCTCCCTCCCCGAAAGTCCCATAAGCCCCCTTCCCTCCCTCTTTTCTCCATTCAACCCCCTCTCACTTCTCTGTCCTGGCGTTCCCCTACATCCAGTCTTTCCAGGACCAGGGGTCTCTCCTTCCATCTTTTTAGAAATCTATTGATATGCTGATTGTGTCTAGGGTATTCTGAGATTCTGGGTCAATATCCCCTTATCAGTGACTGCATACCATGTGTGTTCTTTTGTGATTGGGTTACCTCCATGCTCATGGATTGGCAGGATTAATATAGTAAAAATGAGCATCTTACCAAAAGTAATACACAGATTCAATGCAATCCCCATCAAAATCCCAACTCAATTCTTCATAGAGTTAGAAAGAGCAATTCAAAAATTCATCTGGAATAACAGAAAACCCAGAATAGCTAAAACTATTCTCAAGAGTAAAAGAACCTCTGGGGGAATCAGTATCCCGGACCTCAAGCTGTACTACAGAGCAATAGTGTTAAAAACTGCATGGTATTGGTACAGTAACAGACATGTAGATCAATGGAACAGAATTGAAGACCCAGAAATGAATCCACACTCCTATGATCACTTGATCTTTGACAAAGGAGCTAAAACCATCCAGTGGAAAAAAGATAGCCTTTTCAACAAATGGTGCTGGCTCAGCTGGAGGTCAACATGCAGAAGAATGCAAATTGACCCATCCTTATCTCCTTGCACTAAGCTCAATTCTAAGTGGATCAAAGATCTCCACATAAAACCAGACACACTGAAACTAATAGAAGGGAAACTAGGGAAGAACCTTGAACATATGGGCACAGGGGAGAATTTCCTGAACAGAACTCCAATAGCTTATGCTCTAAGATCAAGAATAGACAAATGGGACCTCATTAAATTACAAAGTTTTTGCAAGGCAAAAGACACCGTCAAAAAGACAAAGCGGCAACCAACTAACTGGGAAATGATCTTTACCAACCTTACATCCGACAGAGGGCTAATATCCAAGATATACAAAGAACTCAAGAAGTTAAACTCCAGAGAGGCAAGTAACCCTATTAAAAAATGGGGTACAGAGCTACACAAAGAGTTCTCACCTGAAGAATATCTAATGGCTGAGAAGCACCTAAAGAGATGTTCATCAACACTTACCTTTTGATCATCACAAGCTCTAATCTTCATTCTGAAAATTCTGGTTAAGTCCTTAGGAAACCGAGTGCCAGCATCTAAGGGTAATCATGTCAGATGAAGATATTTTAAAATAACCAATTAACCAAGGGAAATATTCTCTGAGACATGCAAGGTCCGTTTCCACTTCAGTCAAGAGAATCTCAGGGACACAGGCAGGGGAGGGTTTATGATCCTCTCTGTCTTTTGAACTCAAGCTAATTCCTTCCTTGTAGGTTTTAAGCTTCCCTCTTCCCCATCAGCGCCCTATTTACAGGAAAGACTTAGGTCTGGAATCGACTGTGTACTATAAATATGTGACTAGTTTGGTTAAGTTTTGAGTACGGTTTTCAACAATACAGATCCTATGAATATAAAAAAAGAAGTAACCAATGATTTTAAGCTATAACTGTTCTTTGGTAATCTTACTTAAACCAAGTAAGACCAAAGTTTGTGAATTTTCTTCTCAATTTCCCCTGAGCCCTCCAAAGGTTCTCTTCTTCGATATCAAGGTCCTGAAGGCAACTCACTTGATTAGCAATCCAGTGAAGTAAACCCTCATTTCTCTCAAGCACTTAATTAGTTAAGAATTTTTTCAGACTCAGAGACATAGCACTTGCCTAGCATGCAAGAACCCAGAGTTTGGTAACTCGTACCACCTCCCACTTTTTTGGTATCAGTTTTCTGGGTGGAGAGGCAACACACCCATAGCCTGTGAATCCAGGAAGCTGGGGTAGGAAGTTCACTAGTTTTGAGACTGGCATTTAGAAACCACTTTTGCTAAAAAGTATTGACTTCCCATCTGGGACCTCAAAATCTGCATGTAAATCTCTCAAGGATTGACTTGTCTCAACCATCTCACCCCATTTTAAAGTTGAAGGCACAGAGATAAGTCATTGTTCTAAACCTACAATCACCCAAGATTCCCAGAGTTATCCACAAGGGTGAGGCCTTATCCTACACTGGAACCACTCATCTCCCCATGACCATTTTGCCCATTGAGCAATAAGGACTTCTTCAGACCTTCTTGCAAGACTAGATCTGAGACAATGATAAGATACTGCACTTTGGTCAGGACTGCGAAATCATTCTTCAGCTTGTCTTCTGCTCTAACTTTGAGTTCTTTCTCTAACTTAAAGATTGTTATCAGTACCCTGAAGATGGACTTGGGGTCACTTGGCCCATTGGTGTCACTGGCCTTTCTTCTTAATGCAACTACAATGAACAGACCTCTTCCTGCTTTTCAGTAGCACTTTCTAGTTGGTGTAATGGAATGGGAAGCAGAGTCTAATAAACTGCAACCCAACAGAGCAGGAACTTTTGTCCTTAAATGTTTAATTACAGTTTGAAGCCTGCCTGAGCTGTGTAGCAAATTTGAAGCTGTTTTGGGGATGACATAATGTGATTCTATCTCAGAAAACCAAAACAAAACAAAAAAATGAACCAACAACCAATACACAAATATAACTTGGCAGAATATAGAACCACCAGGGACATGAGCCTCTGAGCCTGCCTATAGGATATTATCTTGACTGTGTTAATATTAGTTGAGGTTGGAAGACATCCCCATTGTTGAGGGACAGCTCTCTAGGCAGAGGATCTTAGACTGTATATGAGTAGAGAAAGCAAGATAAACACTGTTACAGGTAGCCCTCCAGAGATGACTACTCATTCACAGTTTGTAGCCAGTTGGAAAACCTTATTCTGGCCAGTTGGGACCACACCCATGTATTTGGATATAAGTATGGTCTCAGTGTCCAAAGCACAGCTTTTTAAAAGACAAAAACCACATCCTAATATCTTGTTCAGCAGCTATAGGGAGACATCTCAGAAACAAGCAGTTTAACAGAAGCTAACTTAGCTAGGACATCTTGAGCTTGGATCCTAGAGGAGAATTGTTTAATTTTCCTTGAGATTTTTCCATCAAGGAGATCTAATTCTTGTTAAACCTGAAATGACCTCAGCAAGAATACAAGATAAGGCACATTTGCACTGTCACAACGATAGCATGCATATATCCACTGCTGCCTTTTGATGGCTTGTAGCTATAATGTGACTAGTTGCTCTAAGTTCCTGTTGCTGTGACTTCCACGCCATGGGAGATGGTAACCTGGAACTATGAGCTAAATAGCTCATTCTCCCCTAAGTTGCTTATGTCAGAGTGTTTTATGACAGCAACAGAAAAAATAAACTAAGACAACAGGAAGCCACAAGTAATTTGATTAATTACATTGCCACTGTATGAATTACTGCTGTCCCATGTTCCACTGTCAGGCTGGTTTGGCAATGCATTCAAGCTCAATGATACAACCAAGCCAATCTTGAACATTCTTAAACATACTGTTAACCAATAAACAAGGCAGGCACCCTTAGGGACAAACTTTCTGAAGAGGACTCCAAATCACAAGAAATAATCGCAGGAATTGGCCAAATGGAAATATATGAACTGAAGTGGTTTCAGCAACAAAGGAAATCATCAGCAGAGTGCAAAGCAAATCACGCAAGGGGGAAGACAGCTTCAACAACTGTGCACCAGACAGGAGATCTACAATACAAAAACAACTAAAAAAATTAAACACCCAAAACTGTCTGGTCAACAAATGGGCAGAGGAACAGAATAGACTGTCTTCAAAACATAAATATAAATGGCCAATAAATATTTGAAAAAAATGATTTAATATTCTTAACCATCAAGAGAATATAAATTGAAACTTCCTTGGGAGTCCATCTTAACCCAGTCAGAACACCTGTCATCAGTAGACAAGAGACGACAAATGCTGCTGAGGATGTGGAGGAGGAGGGGATTCTAAGCTATTGTCACGAATGTGAAATTGTGCAGCTACTACGGAAATTTGTGTAGAGGTTCCTCAAAACCGAGAACAGACCTATCACATGACCCAGCTGTAGCATTCTTAGGAGTATACCCAAAGGACACAACGTTCGCATGCAACAGAGAATCTTGCACAGTCATGTTTATTACTCACCACTCCCGGTGGCAGAAATGAAACAAGCCTGTGTGTCCATCAACAAATAAATGCTAATGAAAATGTGTTACATACACATGGTATAATTTTATTCACCCATAATAATAAAAACAAGATATTCATAGGAAGATGGATGGAACTGTAAGGTGAAGTGTCAGGCAAAACAAGTCTCAGACATGTTTTCTATCAGTAGTGGTACCTAGATTTAAAATTTCACACACAAGGTTTGTGTGCACGTGTGCATGTGACATTAAACAAAACCACCCATCTTTAAAGATTCAAATTAAGCATGTTCAAGAACTGGAATTTGCATTCTTGTGATGAGAACAGTGAAGTCTGGGCATAGGTGGGATGGGATGATTTAATTAGCAAGGAAATGCAATTTGGAATCTAGATGGCACATAAAATGTATTTGTTGGTCTATATTTAACATACTGACCCTATATGAAGTCTTGATACTGTTGTAAAATAAATCTATTGGAAGGCAAAATGAAATTCAATGGATAATTTCATTACTTATGATTTTTCTTTTTATTTTAATTTTTAGAAATTCTTTGACACTTCCATACACTGTACAGAAATATTTCCATACATTTTTTTAAAACTCATCATATATTTGTGCCAACATGATGAATCATAACAGATCCATGGCTGTTGAATTTACCTTTAAAAGTAAGGAATGAAAACAGAAAAAATAAATTAGCCTTAGATAAGGTTATCACAGGGTCTGGTTGTAAAGATTCTCTTTATTTATTTAAGTTGTTCTTAATGTTGGCTTAAGTTTTAATAAACTGATGTCTGACTTTCCCTTGATCATCTTTATTCAAAATATACCAGATTAAAAAAACAAAACAAAACAAAAAAAACTTTATCCCAGAAACTGCAATGCATGTCCAGGGTTAATACACTCAAAATACATTCACATAATAAAATATACCAAATGCCACATTTAGTCTTTTGTGCACTTAGTATTTTGAAAACAGTCTAACAGCCTCTGTTTTTATCACTGTCACAAATCATAACACAGATGGTGGTTGAATTTCAGTCCAGTGTCACAGACTGTCAGTTCGGTGTTTGGTAAACGGCTTCATTTTGCCATTGATGGATCCAAAGAAGCTATGTCATTTATTTTGCTACCAAATAAATCACATGTAAGCATTTAACTTGACTAGCCTGATAACCCGGAAAGTGTTTTTATCTGCATGGGGAATATCCGACATCTCAACCCAAGCCAGAAAAATATAAAAACAAAAGTCCAATTTTATTCTCTTTCATCTGAAGAAGGGCACTGTGCAAGCAAATGACAGTTGTGTTACGGTGGAGGGCGTCTTGTTTCTTCTCACGTTGCCATGTCAGGAGCAACTTGGGAAGATAGGATTTCTTCCAGCTTCTTCTTCCACTTCCGTTTCAGTTTATCGCCATGGGGGAAGGGAAGGCAGCAGGAGCTGGAGACTGCTGGTCACATGGCACCCACAGTCAGGAAGCAGAGCCCTGTGAATGTAAGCTCGCTGGCTGCTGCCAGTTGCCTTTCTACAGTTTACAGTTCGGTGCAGGATGGAGGATGGCGGGAATGGTGCCACACATGGTCGGTGGGTCTTCCAACCCATTAACATAATCAAGACGGTCCCTTACAAGGGGGCAAAAGCTACAACTTTACAAGGGTGAAAAGAATGAAAGTAACAAGCATTAATGAGAACAGAAACTGGAATCCTCATGTACTGTTGGTGGTCACAATGTTGCACTGGGCAAGCAGTTATAGTTAAACATGATGTGATTATATGATGCAGGATTCTATTCTTAGGGATATATCTTAAAAAACTAAGAAGCAACCCATAAGAACTTTTACAGATATGTCTATAAGAGCATTAATAATAACAGCCAAACAGAAAAAAACAACACAAATGTTCTTAAGCCAAGATTAGATAAAAAGCAGGAATAGCAACACAAAGAAATAACAAGCAATGAAGTACTCATACAAGATATAACATGGATAAGACTTAGGGCATTATTCTAGGTGAAAAAACTGCATGAATATTCGAATCAATGTCTATAAAATGTACAGGTAGGCATATTGGTAAAGAGTGGAAGTAGATTTGTCGATACACAAGAATTTGAGGGTGTGTGGAAAGGGAATTGTTATGGGTAACATGTATGGAGTTTCTTTGGGGACTAAAACAAATCAGAGGAGTGGTTACATGCCTGTGATATACAGAATGTAAAGTTCAAACTTACAAAAGATGAACTTTCTGGCATGTGGATTAGATGTCAGTAAAGATATTTCTTAAAAACACTACTATATTTCCGTTCTCAGGCATGAATCCTACACTTGACTCTAGAGCATGTTGCTTGTCCCACCCTAAGCCTTGCTGCTACATTAGGGGATGAATGCAGCAGTGCATCTTCTTAGGCCTTATTTGCTTGTGCTGCTTCTCTTTACAACTACAGTTCTCCATGTTGTATCCACCAAGTGGCCTTCCTAGAGCATGCTTATGTCCCATGTCCCCTCCTCGCTCACCCTGAGCGAAGCAGGAAGGAGAGTCTCTCTGTGTCTTAATCTGCTGTAGCCATGTGAATACCTCATATGTAGTAGGTGCTCTGATCCCTACTGAATCAATTCTCGTTTCTTAGGAAAAAAAATACTCATTGATTTCCTGTTGCTTTTAAGTTGAAATCCAGCGTCCTTCCTGGATGACTCGTAGGGCCTTTTGTGACCATTCTTTATCCATTGACTTGATCTCTTCCTGCTTGGAGATCCCCATATTCTGCTCTGGGCTTCCTGAGCCCTTTGCCCTGTGAGCTCCTCCTTTTACTAGAACATTCTCTCCAAATACTAGCTTGGTCCCCACCTTACCTATTTCTCTCTCTCTCTCTCTCTCTCTCTCTCTCTCTCTCTCTCTCTCTCTCTCTCTCTCTCTCTCTCTCTCTCTCTCTCTCTCTCTCCCTCTCTCTCTCTCTCTCTTTCCAGATGTCAGATGACACGACATCATAGTCTGAAGGGTCTGGTTTTCTCTGACTCTCTCCTCTTTCTTCTTCACTGACATTATCCCCAACAAATCTGTTTCTCATCCCACCTTGCTGTTTCTTTCTCTCTGGATGGGAACAAACTGTTACTCCTGTTCTCTTAGTATTATTGACTTCAGGAGTTGTGCAATTTTTTTTATATGAAATTAATGCCTTTGCTTTCTTTCTAAACACCATGAAGACTTAATACCCAGCCTGATTTTATTGAATCTGGTCTGTATGTGACTGATTTATTGCTTTGCTATAGTTTTATGTGACTGTCACTGGGGTCCAGTCATGGGTGAATTTATACTTTCATTGTTCCTCATCCCTCCTGTTTACACCTACTGCCATTTAATCTGAATCACCTCTTTTAAAATTTCCTTTAATGAGAATTCTGGTAGTAAACTCTCTTTTTGTTTTTATGAAATTTTCTTTATTTTAGCTTCACTCTTGATAGGTATTTTTTGCTGGGTATAGAACTATTAAGATGACAGTTCTCTTCAACATGATATGAAAAGCTAGAAAATTGTCTGTCAATATTGTTCAAGTTGTTATTTTCCTTGTCTATTCAATAGATATAAGCATGCTCCAGACGAATTAAAAATGTAAAAGATAAATCTTTTTTCTTAATAAAAGAACATCTAGAAGTTTATATTTTAATTCAAAAATGCCTAACCATGAGGCAAAGTCTGATATAGATTTGACTATGTGTACAAAAATAAAAAAAAATTCTACTGAACATAAGGCACTTGGATAGTTCAACAAACAGATGCTAAACCAAGGGAAGGTAAAATCATTAATGTAGTATTTGCTCTTTAATGTAGAAGAAAATTTTAGAGTAAATAAATGATATTAATAAAAAATAGATGTACAAAGTTCTGATAAATACACCAAGAAGGATTCAGTCTCATTAGTTCTCACAGCATGAGCATTAAGCAGTAGTAAGGTACTTTTTGTTTAATGCTTTGTTAATAATTTAAAGCATTGGTGGGTAAGTGGGATTTAGAATGGGATTCTTGTCTACTCTGAGAGTGAGGAGATGAGCTTTGATGGAGCTTTCATTTAAGACCAAACTACCACCAGCACACACATCCCATGACCTTAGTCCTAGACAGCAAGAAAAGACAGCAATCTGTCATTTCTCGGTTATCATGCATTGACTCCTGTCCCCTGCGTCATTCTCATGACGTGGACATGAATAATTACACATGCAAGAAACTCAAGGGTTGTCCATTCAAAACAATTCTACTGTAACTTCCACATCTTCTCCAACTTCCATTTTAAGCTGACTCAGTTGTACCTACTTACATCTCCATTTTTCTTTTTCAAATCTCTCTCATCTCCACTCTGTCAACCTTTCACCTGTCACTCTACTTGGAAAGTACTTATAAAAGTCAACAATTATTTGTAAATCCAGCTTCTTATGTCATAGGTCATGACCACAATGGAGTCATGAGACTGAATGGATTGGGGGGGGGGCGGTGCTGTGAAACATTAGCATTAGTTAGTGGACAAAAATTAATTTAAAATTCAATGTAATGAGTTTGTGATGTTTCAAATGTTGGGATCTCTTACCTGTGTTGTTTGGTTGACTTTAGTTCTTTAGTACTTTAGTACTCTGAACACACAACATGAGTGCTTTGCACCTCACATGCCAGCCAGTTCTAACAAGGCTACCCTGGAACACCTCTGCTCAGAATCAGGACTATTATTTGCTGTGAACTGCAGTGTTGTCGCTGCTCTTACGGAAACATGATGGCTCAGTTACAGAAAACAAAGACCTTGAACCTCATCCTGCTGTTATTCCTCAGCATGCAAGTATCAAATTAGTTTATCTTTGGATTGTATTGTGTTAAGTGTTTGATTTAAAAAAAAAAAAACCTCTGTTTCAGTTCCTGACTTGAGTTTCATAAAAAACTTGTTAAACGAATTTTGACTCAAGTCAGGACAGAATTTTCAACTGTTGGGAATGTCTATAAATATACTTCTATCAGTGTGTGTGTGTGTGTGTGTGTGTGTGTGTGTGTGTGTGTGTGTGTGTGTTTCTTAGGATGATGCACTCACATGTGGAGGCCGGAGGTTAACTGCTTTCCACCTTAACGTTTCTGAGACAGGTTCTTCCATTTAACCTGGAACTCACCATGTCGGCTAGACTGACTGACCAGCAAGCTCCCAGGATCTTCCTGGCTCAGTGCCCTCTCCCTTTCACTGCTGGGCTCAAGATCTAAGAGCCTCTGATATAAATCCTGGCATCTGTAGGTAGGGGAACCAGGACCTGGGTGTCTGGTGGCAAGAGCAGATGGATGTCTCAACAAAAGAGAATTCATCTTGCCCCGGTTCCTCTGTCTTTCTTCTGTTTAGGTTTCCAACCAATTCTGTGCTTGTCCACACTGGCATATGTCTCTTCCTTATTTAGTCTATTTACTCAATAACTAATCTCTTCTGTAAATGCTTTCATAGACACACCTAGCAATCATGCTGTACCAGACATTGGATAGTTCTTAATTCAATTCTACTCAGAGGGTGACTAGGATGCATTGGTCTTCGGGGTTGGGCCGAACAAGTGATGTAATTGTCCCCTTAGCTTGTTTGTTCTTCTGCATTGTGGAAGGCTGCCCCCCCCACACACACACCCCAGGGTCTTCCCAACACTTTCTTACTAGTAGGCTTTGCCAATACAAGACAAAAGAATGATACAAAGATACTCCTCTCTCTCCACTCTTCTTCTCTTGTGACAGTGTTTCCACAAGCCACTGCAACATCTGTCCAGTTTCCCTGGATTCCATATCAGCAGCCTAGAATGGCCACAGACTTTTTGGCCTCAGGCTCTGAGAACACTGCCTGCTTTTGTCTCTCTGCCTTGGGGTAGTGACAGCTTCCTGTTGTTGCTCATCTTTGCTTGCTTCCCTGCTCTGGGTTTAGATTCCTAGCATTCTTTATCTCCTGCCAATCAACTTGATGCTTTAAATCCCCTTGTCACCATACTATACTGTTTTAATTTTGTGGATGTGTGTTCTATGTATCTGTGTCTGCTGGTGTGTTTGCTTGTGGTGTGTATGTGTGGAAGCCAGAAGTGCCTTCCTAATGTTTTGAGACAGGGTCTCCCATGGAACTTGGGTGGCCAATGAGCCCTTAGAACCTTCCTGCTGCCTCCTGCAACCTCAGTCAGTGTTCAGTTCCAGGTAAACACCACCATACTTGGCTTTAAGGTGGCCACCCTCCAAGCTGAGGTATTCACAATTGTGCTGCAGGCACTCTCCCCATTCCTCAATCTTGCCAGCCCCTCTTTTATTATTCTTTTCTTCTTTTACAGATAATGACTAAGTACAGAGGTAGTATCCTTTGGCTTCTTTCCTGTGTCCTGACCTGTCCTCTGATGAATTGTTTTGGTGATATTTTGCTCACTGCTTCCTCTGAAGTCTTTTGAGTAAGCATTTTGAAAGAGAGGCTTGCCTACAGGCGTCAACTTGACAAGCAAGTGCTGAGTAACTCCCATTACCAGGCAATCTGTATAGTGAGTGCAGTGAGGTTAGAAAAGGAGGCTGCCTACCTTTAAGGATGTGTTGAGAGAACACATCTCCCAATTTCCTGAAAAACATACTTCTGGCATATCTCTTCAGTGTACCATTTTGGAAGTACACTCTTGGAGGTTGATATTGTGTCCAAAGCAGAGGGACTGTTTTTAGTGGAATGCCTTGGTTTTATGCTCAAAATATTGTGGAAACATGTATTGTAACATGCCCAGCTTTGATCAGTGTTTATGTGACCATCCCCTTAGTTTATGGCAACATTTTCAGTTTCTTTCTGTTTTCTTCTCCATGACAGTCTATCTTCATCACCATAAAAACATGAAAGAAGATTTAGAGATAAGCCATTTGGTAGGATGTCAGCGCCTTTTCAAAAGCTCTTACAAAAAGTTCTAACTCTACACTGTATGAAGGAGGATGTGTATACTTGTGTATAGGTGGAAAGTTTGGGGAATGTGGAATTTCAGAGTACAATTTTAAATGTAATTTACTTCAATGCCAACTTTCTAAGAGGAAAAATGAGGTTTTGAAAAGATCTAATCTTTGAACAAAAACAAAACAAAAACCCAAGTCTTTAAAGGAAAGAAGCCCAAGTGTTACTGTGCAGAATCGCCTTACAGCTGATGTGTCTAAGGTTGAGGATTAGGCAATCCTGATTGTCATAGCTACAAAGATTGTGATGAATGCTGTCAGTTGTGGCAGAGTGCTCTTCAGATCTCACTTTGTAAAGAGAAGCTACTTTGAAACACTCCTTTGGTACCTGCCACTGGATCCATATCACAACCGTATTCTCTTGGGTGGCTTCTGGCCAATGACTGATTATGTGTTGGAAGTACAGCCTGGCCTTACTCCTAACAAGCTATCCTTTCAGGAGTCTCTCTTGGCCTGGCTAAAACTTCCTGAAGTTGTACTGAAGCCTGTAACTCTTTGTACCCAGCCCCCTCCTCACCCACCCTCTATCCAGAACAGACATACACACATCTTGGTCTAAAGGTTCTTCCTGCCTCCATCTGCTCCTTTGTCCCTAAATCTTTCATAGGCATTTCCTCAAATTTGCCTCCCAGAAATCCCCACCTAACACTTTGCAACCATTTTTTGTTTAATCTGAAACTGATCTCCCCCAACTCCTTTATTTTTTTTAAACTACCACTGTGAAAGATCTATGGGAAAGTATCCAACCCTGTTCTAGAAACTTGGGGTCAAAAATCCCCAGCTAACTTGCAAGTTTTTGGCTTCTGTTAAACTGCTTGCTTGCTTTACTCCTTCCCAACCCCTCCCCCAACCCCTGCAATTGCCAACCAGTATGTAGATATTTTGTTTGTTGTTTGTTTGTTTGGTTTGGTTTTTGGTATTTGGGTTTGTGTGTATGTGTGTATGTGTGTTCTTTGCCTTTAAAATACTCCTGTGAAATGCATTTGCAGATCTTCTATCAAAAGTGTTTCTCTCAAGGCAGTTGCTGGTGACCTCTTACAGACAGACTTACAATTCAGACATTTGGTGTGCTGAGTGGTCTTTTGGTCTCCACACAACACTTAGCTTGCAATAAAATGGTAGAACTGAACTTTTTCATAGCCTATAGACAGAGGCTCAATATCAGAATGGGCCAAGAAAGCAAATTATAATCCTGAATAAGGATTTATTTTTTATTTTCTACTGTTTCTAGAATGTATTGATACAAACTTAGTAACATTGTTTTGTTAAAAGAAATCCTTAAGCTTTCATTTCTTTTGGGGACTGGAAATGAATGAAGAGCCCACTCTTATTTTTGTTTGTTTGTTTTTTAAAATTCAGATGTTTGCTTATTTTTCTTGTGAATCTATCCCCTGTTGTGTGCATTATACCTAATAAAGCCATATGAGTATACTTGTTAAATCATGAAGAGACATTTAACAAGAAAGCCTGCTAGGTCAGAAGCAAAAGACCTTTGTCCTTTGTCCTGACGGTCTTTATAGCAAGCATAAAACAGTTCTTCATAGATGTCCCATGCCCAAACTTGTACATATTACTTCAGAGAATTAAAGAAATTCTGCAGAGTGACTAGTAAGGATCTTGAGGAAAGATTATCTTGGATCATTTAAACAAGTCTAAAGTAATCTCAGGGTCTTTATACAATGGAGACAGAAGGTTATTCATAAAAGAACAGCTGGTGTGATGTTGATGATTTTGAAAATGGAGGATGTGGCCACAGCCAAAGAGCTCAGTGTATGTAACCTTTGCAAATGAAAAATCAAACATCTCCTCCTGGCTATGGTTTCATCATCTTCCACATGAGAAAGGGATCACCACACTACAGTCTTATGTCAACCCAACGCTTTCAGAGGAATATCAGCATTTAGAAGAATGCTCCTACCCTAAGAATTGAGTATGAAGCAGAGAAAGGAGTCTAGTCCTCTAGATAAACTAATCTGGTGGGGGAATATGTTCCAAGTTGAGAATGTATACAATGAATATGGAATATTTAAGAATGTTTAACAAGAAGAAGATAGGTTGAGGTGATATAAGTGCCATATGGTTCTGATTGGATCACTTGATCTAGAAAACTAAACTTAATTGCAACAAAAACAATTGTGATTTTCAAAGTTAGTGCCCATAAAGGGTTCTTGGACAGTTCCTTTAAAAATGTAGGTCCTAGAAACTATTATACCCACCTCAAGTAACACTCAGACACATTATTCACACAAATGTCTTCTCTATGAGGACTGACTGATGTGCTGGAATGCTAACCTGTCTTGATGATCATTTGATGAACCTGTAACTATGGGGAAATGTGGAAAGTGGCCCAGGAATAAGTGATATTTTCTGAGATGTTGAGATTTGGAGACTAGTTTTTCCTATTACTCATTTTTCTTCCCCAGGAGCATGCACTACTCAGGCAATTGCCCCAAGTATTGCTTACTCATAGTAGTGTGAACCCAAACACAAGCCAAAACAGAGTTCTTCGTCAAAGGTCTGTATTTCCCTACCTGAGCGGTGCTAGGGTTTGCTTTATCCTTGATACAAAACAGAACAGCAGAGCATGAGCTTCCTGCATTAGAAAAGAAAAGATCTGTTAGAGAGCTTGGCCAGGCTGCCCTGGAGCTAAATCTTGCAGACCATTTTATACCGCAGGTCAGAAAGAGGCAAGGCACATTGGATATGAATAGATAATCTGAATGAACAGAAGGGACTACTCAAACTTCCAGCAGAATGTCAGTTTTAAGAATAACCATGAAGAGTGGAAATAGAAAAGTCACTCTTTGACATGAACTACCATAATGAGTTGTTTCAGAAAAGTGTCTTTGTGTGTAGCTGTTAAAATTTGTCAAGGAAGGTATATTGAAAAACAAGTGTTTGTCTCTTTTAAAATACACATTCCTTCAATATATTCAAAATTAAAAGGGCAAAGCCATTTTACAGCAGAGAAACCTAGCAGACGTCCCTTAATTAAGGGACTGAAGTAAATATCACTATGAGACAGTGAGCATCCTGGACTTCCTGAAGTGATAGTTAAATGCTGTGCTTCTATAGTGTTCTTGCTCAGAATCACCAGAAAGCATCATAAGAGGCCTAAACTGAGGGACAGTCTACAAAACACCTGCAACAACAAAATACAACCATATCTATTCTTCGCATCTCTTCTTGATCTTCCCCCACACTCCTCTAACATTTCCCCTCCCCAACTTTGCCTTTTTTTTTTTGATAACTCATCAAATCCAATTAATACTGCTCATATGTCTATGGGTATGGGGTCATCTTCTGGAGAACCACTAAGAACTTTCCCCCTAACTTAGGCTTAGGGAGTATCTCCAAAGAGGAGAGTGTAAGAGTGGAAAGTAGAGAGGAAAGCAGTGATTGGTGTCATCTGGACATCACTGTAGCTTTAAGTATGAAGCTTTATGGTTTCTTTCTTTCTTTCTTTCTTTCTTTCTTTCTTTCTTTCTTTCTTTCTTTCTTTTTTCTCTTGGCTACTTTGTTTATGGGTTCTTTCTTTATCTGTCTCCCACCAATATCTTCTCTGGCTTAGCTTAGCTTCTCTTGGCTCAACTGTCACCAATTGTCTTCTCTACTAAGTCTGTTAGCCCAATCCACTTTCAATTGTCTCTCATTTTCTCTGTCTCTTTATTTAACTCTGTTCCATCTCTCCTTTGTCCTCCTCTCCTCTCCTTTCCTCTCCTCTCCTCTCTTCTCCTCTCCCCTTCTTCTCTGCTTTAGTCCTATCAGTCTTTCTTCTTGAATCAATAGTCATCTCTAACCCTGCTCTTCTGTCTCCTGGAACCTACTCCTGTCTACTCCCCAGTCCTACAACTCTCTCCCTTGCTATTCTCTCTTCTACTTCTCTCATCCTCTGCTGGCTTTTTATATCCTCTCCTGTTCCCAGAAGTCCAAGAGCTAGCTGACCCTGTGGAGCATGGGATCATTTAAAGAGCCAGGCACATAAAAATTTCATACTACATATGACATGGTTATCCAACTCAGAAACTCAGTGTGTGCAGCTATCTGCATAAAATCAAGATAGCCCAAATTTCAGATAAGCAATGAAAGTGTTCTCCAAGCACTGCCCCTTACTGAATAGCTACTGGCACTTGATACCTGCAGAGGGATGGGGAATTATTTTTCTTCCTATTTGCTCCATGCAGTACTTGGTTTTTGTTTGTTTGTTTGGTTGATTAGTTTGGTTTGCAACTTGTCATATGGTTCTAGAACAAAAAAAGGAAATAATGAGCCCTTTCTTGGAAGTATCTCTTCACCTTTAGATTAATGTGATGAAACAGAGCAGAAATCACATAGAAGATGATGCTAAATCAAACATGCATCAGGTATCAATTCATAATCTACTAAATTACTACTATAGTATTGGGGCCCAATTTAATAAAAACATGAATGAATGGATTGGGGATTTAATGATGCAGTATGACTTAAATATGTAGAAAAATAATTTTCAACTCAAACAAGTTTGGTTTTATGGCAATTTCTCAAAAACAATCCTCTGAAGTAAGAATAGCCATAATCTAGGTATATTTATCAGAGAAACTAAACAAATTCATGGAACCTGGTTTTTAGGGAGGTTCTTAACATCTTGTTTTTTTTCCTAATTACAAGTAATCATCAATTATTGGATAAACTTAATTGCAGCTAATATATAGAGAGAATGTTGAGGGGCTTGACATATATTATCATTCAAGAATGCCTTGATTACAAATAATAGAAAAGAAAGACATGACCTAATTCAATTCTGGATTCTGAGAACAGCTTTCAGTTCTGAAGTCTCAGAAGCAGCAGGACATACTCTGGGAAAACTCATTACCTGAAAGGAGACTTTTGTTCATCGAAAAGCCTGCATTACAGAACCACAGAAGACATGAAAATACGCACAACTCTCCAAAAGGAAATGAAATCAGGTGCAGATTCAATACCTATCCAATTTGGATGATGAATGTCATCCTGCCTCCTATAATACAGAATATTGACATACTGGTTTTGGAAGTGCAGGGTAGTGGGGGATAGGAATAGAAATGGTAAGATTTTGGTGTGATGGTCCACACAGCTTCACTGCAAAGACGTGGGTGAATAGATGATTTTTCTAAAAGAAAAAAAATACTGATTAATATTCTTTAGGATCATACTTTTGAGATGAATGGGAGCCAAAGCTTTACATACTATGTACTTTGTGCTAGAATCTAGGCTACAGGTGTTCTACATCAACTCATAGAACCTTCAGAAGCCACCATAGAGGTAGTTGTTAATCTTAATCTCTACTTTCTTTTCTTTTTTTATTAGATATTTTCTTTATTTACATTTCAAATGCTATTTCCTCTCTGGTTTCCCGTCAGAAAACACCCTATCCCACCCCCACCCCATCCCCTGCTCACCAACTCACCCACTCCTGCTTCCCTGTCCTGGCATTCCCCTATACTGGGGAGTCGAGCTTTCTCAGGACCAAGGGCCTCTCCTCCCATTGATGTCCAACAAGACCATCCTCTGCTACATATGCGGCTGGAGCCATGGGTCCCTCCATGTGTACTCTTTGGTTGGTGGTTTAGTCCCTGGGAGCTCTGGGGTACTGGTTGGTTCATATTGCTGTTCCTCCTGTGGGGCTGCAAGCTCCTTCAGCTCCTTGGATCCTTTCTCTAGCTCCTCCATTGGGGACCTTGTGCTCAGTCCAATGGCTAATCTCTACTCTCTAAATGTGGAAGCTGAGGTGCAGAGGTAACCTTACTTGCTCAAGTGGCTAGCAAGTACTAAGTCAGGGTTCAGACAAACAAGTGCTGAGTCAGGGACCAGACTTCAGCAGCCTGGTTCTGGGACTTGGCATTCAGCGCTTCTACTCTTCATTCAATGCCATTTAGGGTTGATTCTTTATTGTATTATGCTCACTTTTACCTTCTGCTCACAGAGCATCAATTTTCTATTGGCTTTAGATATGTTGTAGTTGCAATCAATGTCTTAGAAGCACTTTCCGTTCATCAAACACAATTCTCCTAAGTGTGTGCGTCTTAAGAGCTCTGTTTTACAAACTGGGGTTAAGTATCAGACTCTCAGAAGATAGTTAGGAACTAGTCAAGTAGAGTCAGGGTGTCAACTAGCTAACTAGTAATCAGCCAGGGTTAGTCTGTGTCTAGAGGCCAATGATGTAGGGCTCCTGTTCTCAAACACTGCACGGTAAACTAACTCGGAAGGGCTGTTATTTTCCCCCTCAAATCTGGTTTTCCTTTCTTCCATTCTATGGAGTTTTAGTGACTACAAGACCACCCTGCTTGCATGTCATTTCCCCAGACGCCCTTGAAGCTAGCTCTAGTTGGGCAATTAAGCTTTAACCGAAGGAATGTGAGCAGGAGGAAATGTAGCAATTTCTACCAAGAAAATTGCTCACTGCAGACATCTCCTCTTCCTGTTAGGTGAATAGCAGAGCTGTCACATTGACCCAGACCTGCCAGACTGCAAAGCCACATTTCTTTGGTTCTAGAGATGAGTCACAGCTCTTAAAGAACTACTATTCTCACCCATCACATTGGAAGTGTCTTGGTGACAAGAATATGTCCTGACAACAAGGGGTTTGTTTTGTTGTTTGTTTTCCTGGCGATAGCAGCTTAACTTCCACCACCATGTCAAATGACTGGATTCTCCAACTCATCACCTGAGCTTGTAGTCTGGGATCTAAACATTCTGAGAACTGCCACCTGGCAATGGTCAAGGTTTACTAGTTAATGAACAGATAGATATACTGCCAGTCAAAAACCCGTGATTTTCCCGGGTTGTTAAAATGATGCGACTACAGACTACATAGTGTTTAAAGAAGCAGAAGGAAATATGGTCATGATTTTTTTAGTATTGGGAATTGAACCCAGGGCCTGTGCCTTCTAGCCAAACATTCTATCACTATACTATTCCCAGGCTTTCATGATATTTTTAAGTAGGAAAAAAACTCATACAAAATGGTGAGCTCTGTCTTATAAAGGTAGCTCTATTTGTAGTGAGCTGGTAAAGTGGAAGGGTGTTTCCATTTTATATTTTGTTTCTTTTCGCTTCTCTGCATTTACACTATTTTTTCCTATGATTCTTTTTTTAGTAAACTCTATTAAGACGAACCAAAAGTAAAACATCTGTGCAAACAACAAGGCCACGCTTATGAATAAGGGTCCAAACTCTAGTTCTCAGACAGCTGTAGGCTTGGTTCTCACTTGAGTAACAATAGACAGATGTAGGTCAGGCTGGTTGGTCATGACTTTCCCCCCACACACACAATCTTCCTGGGTCCTGGGCTGACTGAGGCTCTGCCATATTGAACAAGCAAATTCCAAGTTATCATAGTCACCTTCAGTCCCTTCAGGAAGAATGAATAAAGACTGAGAAATGTGCATGACAGGTGGTTTAGATCCAGCAGCACATGCTCTACTCACACTACAGAGTCAAGAGCAGGCAGGCCTGTCATGAAGAACAGCACCTCGTGATTTGCTCATGCAGTAATATCCCTGTTCCCAACTCTTCGTTCAGGTTAAATAAATGATTGGGGTAATTTGGTTTTATTTTTAATTCTTAGAATATTTTTTTGTTTAATCTTAGTGCTGTTGAAAGATAATATTTCTTTTTTTAAAAAAAAATCTTTCCTAAAGAGAAAGGAAGAAAAAATTCTTCTCTTTCCAAAAATTCAGGACATAGCTTGTTATTTCTCAGCTTTGTAACAATCCCATCGATTTCGCTTTGTTATTATGCTCATTTCAGAGCTAGTGGCACCTATTACTTATAGGTCAGGAACAGAGCTGACATTCAGTCCTGTCTCTAGGGTGAAGCTAATGAATTGTAAGATTGGTTTGAGCAAATTAGTTTTGAAACCAGGGAATTCACAGGTTTGGTATTTTCTTTCTTTGACTCACAGATTGCTATCTGTGGATCCCTGCTGTTTGTCCTTTGGTTTTATAGACATAAGCTCTTTACTTCCTTTTCTTTACCCTCCTTATTTGAATCCTCTTTGTCAGGTAAATGAGTAACTTCTGCAATGCTGAATACAATCTAAAGAATCATGTGAAGCTTATTTCTTCTTGAGGCAAACTCTGGTCAAGGACACATTAGACCAATGTCCCCTCTCAACAGCTGTGAAATACTCCCAGTTAGGGACGTATTGCCTTCTGACTATCTGCTACAGGTGGACGCAGAGGGAGGGGTGTGGGTAAGAGCCTTCAAGTTCTGAGTCAGAAGCAAAGTACTAATGGATGAATGAGTATGAAGCTTTGGGGCTCGGGTTAGGAAAAAAGAAAGGGAATGGACCATGTTTTCAAAGCTAATAGCATCTCTGAGGACAGATTTCAAACCTTAAACAGAAAAGTCAGTAATCATGGGGAAGTAATCAACACTCTAGAACCAGTCTCTATTATTCTTTCTCTTCTACCTCCAGTCTTTCTATTTCCTTAATTTTTTATTTTTTTTTTGCTTGCTTTTCTTTTTTCTTGATACTATCCTTGGCTATTCATATGGCTTCTCCATTCCTTGAAATAGCCACCGAACAGGCCAGTCTAAAACACACACATTTGCTGATAAGCGTCTGAAGCACCAACTGCTAGTCAGTCCCCATGCCGGGACCACTGAGGCTAAACAGAATGCACTTTCTGCTTTCCAGTTCCTCATGTGTAGCCATTCAGGCTCTTTCGCTCTTGAGCATGAAGGGCAGAAAAGAAATATCTCCCAAAAAGAATCAAGAGACATATTCCTGATACTTAGGATTGAGTTTTCAAGATAAATAGGATTTTTCCAGGTAGAAAGGGATGGAAAAGTACCTTTTAACCAGAGAGGATGCTTCAAACTCCTTTCCAAAAAAACAAAAAACAAAAACAAAGAATAAAAAACCCTTTTCTTAATACAAAATCAAGAATTAATAGTGAGGAAATATCTCCTTCCTTATGTATCATGAGATAGATCACAATGACTAAATCTGGGGGAGTGTTTGTTTGTTTGTTTGTTTTTAACAAAAAATCTGGTTGTCTAGAATGTTCATCAACTGAGACATAGGTGGGTACCGAGTAATATGCTCACAAAGGTCTGAGTAACCAAACACTTCTCAGTTTGTAGAAGTTCCTTTGTCCTCCCAGTTAACTGATTTTGGGGGATGATGGACACCATTCTTGCAAAACAGTTCAGAAACGGCCATGTGGACAGCTGTAGGGAAGGCACTGGTTTGGGGTTATTTCAGGCAGGCTTAAGTTCTAAGAGTAGAACTACAAAGTCATTTCTTGGATATTGGGAGTTTGGAAATCATCAAGGCCAGAAGTGGGTTTAGAAATTGCATACAAATTTAAGACACAAAGAGAAAATACAAGGGGGCCTGAGTCAGCTCTTCACAGTAATAGATTTTTCATAAAGGAGGTTAAATTTCTTTCAGTGGGTTCTGTCTTAGAAGTCCGTTTGTAATTTTAGAAAAAAAAATCCTGACCTGAGAAGTGGAAATTACCATTTGAAGCTATTGCTATAACCCAACGTCTACAACCCAAATCTTTTTAATCTTTAAAAGTTTTATGGTTTTACTGAATATTACTTAGACACATTGCTTCTTTATATTTTGCCTTTCAAAATAGCTTCAGAAAGGTTTTGAACTGTCTTCCTATGTTAAGTTAAGCAGTGAGCTGACAGGGCGTGGAAGGCATCCAGACATTCGTCCTATCCACCGGAACCACCCCTAGCTTGGGGCTAAGGTAGACAGAAGTGTAAGGCTAAGGTTACCCATCCTGGAGCAGGACAATGCTCAAGGAGGAGAGCCCTATTAAGCCAGACAGCTCATGTTTGGTTACAAATAAAAATCTTTCCAAGGCCCCACTTGGCACACAGCTACGGTAAAATGTCTACAAGAAGCATTGCCGATGTGAAAAGAAACCTGAAGAACTCTCATTAGGCAAACATTCCATCAAGGAGTGTACAGGAGAATATAAGAGAACTTGAATATATGGCCTCATCCATCCACCTGGAGTTAAGCGCTGTCCTTGACAAAATACTATACTGTGTTTGACCATGTTTTATTATTGGCCCATGTTGGTTCATTTTATCCATCCATTTTCTAAGTTCTGGATATATAGATGGTTAGATATTCCTCCTACATACTATGCTTGGGTCCACACAACTCACAGGATTCTGCTATGCCTATTTCAAAAAGAGAAAACTGAAGTCTGAGGAGTTTGTGTAGCTTGGTTAGAATAATAAGTGGTAAACAGCACAGCTGACTCTCGGTAATGACTTCCACTGTCAGACCATTCCTGTTTCCATGTAGACTATGGAGGCCAGAGCTGTCTTGATTACCTCTTTATGGGTGCCTCTCCTTTGCTCCGGGATTTCTTTGTGAATCTAGACCCATGCAATAAATATTTAAGTACTCTTTGGGAGAGACATTTTGAGCAGAAACCTAAAAGGTGTTTCTTTAGCCTTCAGAGAGTTTGATGAGGAGAGGACATTCACAGAAATCTTAGCATGGAGTGTATGTAGAGAACAATAGGGATGACTCAGTGCATAAAGGAACTTGGCTTCAAGCTTGACAATTGAGTTCCATCCCCAAGACCCATGTGCTCAGAGAGAACTTGATCCCTTAAGTTGTCCTCTGACCTCACACATGCACCACAAAATGTATGCATATGCAGATGAAATCAAATAAAGGAACCAAAGAAGAACATACTAAAAACTTTTTTAAAGTTACAAATAAAAATATTATTGGGATAGTTGGTGGGGTAGATTTCTTTTAGCCAGGTGTCAGTCAGTGCTTCAACCCTTGGGTATGGAAAGTCTTTGTGAAGAAAGAATAGCAAAGATGGAATTTGGGTTTACTCATGATTTCTAAAGAGAAAAGGGACAAGAGAGGCTCTTCCAAGTAGAGAAGACAGTGAACATCAAAGCACGGGTTGAGAAAGCCTGAGGCATGCTTCAAGAATCTGGTTTGGAAGTGGACAAAGCTTGCAAGGGATGTTGTTGGGCAGAACATCCGGAAAGGAGAAGCAGTTTCTGAAGCTCTTCACTGCCGCACTCCAGGCGCACATGTGGGTGGTGAGTGTGAGGAGAGCCAGCATGTTGCTATGTCCTGTTTTGCAGTCAGGGCAGAAATGCATCTGTCAGTGCTCTCCTCCTATGTGAGGGGAGGGAGTGCTGGAGCTTTTATAGCCAAGGCCCTCTATCCCTGGGGGAGCAGCCAAAGGACTCATGTCTGATGCTTTTGACTGGGTGATGCCACATGACTATGCCTCCCAGGTTCAGTGCTTTTTCTCCATAACGATGTTTTATCTTGCACCATAGGTCAGGTCAACCTCATTCTTGATGTCGACTGGTCACATGATCTCCCTTTGGTGCTTCTTGCTTAATCAACAAATTGTTTCCAGTCCTCTGAGCTGGGCTATAATTTCTTTGACGATATGAATAAATTCTTACACTTCTTTTTTTGTTTATTCTCCTGTGCAGTGACAGACAAACAGCAGGCTTGCAAAATAAACAAAACAAAAACAAAAACAAAAAACAACAACAAAAACCAGGTTATACCAGCCTGCTTCCTTCCCTACAGAATGTCCAAATAGTAAGTATTTTAATAGCAAATTGTGTAATCCTCTAAAGATTCTAAGAAGTCAAATATTTAGATTTTTTTCTTTAAATTAGTGTAATTAATTACATGAGTATTTTAGCTGCTAACAGGACATAGAAATGTTCAAAGTACTTGCTGCCTCCGCCCACTTCTTGGCCAATATTTTACCAGGCCCTGAGTTATATAGTCTAGAAATCAGTTTTGCCCTTTACTACAGAATCATGACAGGACCAGAAGAAAAAGGCTCTTGTTGTTTAATCAGCAGGGGTGCTGAGAAAGCAAGAAAAAATGTTATTGTGTGATAAGGGTCTGAATGTAGACCACCAAGCAAGCACTTCGAGAATACTATCACGTACACTTCTACGTAGAGATAGAGTATACGTCAGTGTTCTGTGCTAAGCCTTGCTCAGAGTGAGGTCAATGGCAAGAATGCTCTCATGTGAGTCACAGAACTGCCAAGTCTGGACATGTCCAGTTTCTCAGTCTTTCATCTCTCTCTCCTCCCAGTAAGGGCAATCTCAAGATGAGGCAAGCAACCAAATCGAAGTACAACGTGAAATCATTGCATTATCATTTTGGTTCTATCTTCCTTACTTGAAAGAAACAAAAACTAGGTTCAAGAAAATAGTCAAGAGAAAAATAGAGAAAAAGCCAAACTGACCACACAGTCAGAAAATGCATCCGGGACACAACTGTTCCCATTGTCACATCATACATGCCAGGGAACGTTAAGACTGTGGCAGCAGCTGGAATGTAAAGAAGAATGACTTCTGAAAAAAAGAGTACATTTTTAGTTAAAAATTAAATTGGTTTAGGTGCAGTGGTGAATGATTGTAATCCCTGCACTCTGGAGATCTAGGCGGAGGCTTAAGGGTTGCAGATTAGTCTGGGCTACAGAACAGGTCCCTGGGTGGAAAACAAAAATGAAATGAAGTGGGTAACTAAGTTAACTTATATTGTACATGATTACAGGGTAAGTGTGATGTTTGAGTATACGCATGCAGCATAGAGTAATAAAATCAGAATAATTAACAGATTCTTCACACTGAACATTTATCATCCCGGGGGTGGGAGGGATTAGGGGCCAATTGCTGGTCCTCTTCTGGCTTTGTCCTTCTCACTATTGAGTGCATTTGGAACCTGTGTCTCTCTCTGACCAGGAGTTCCCAGTACTGAGAGGTTTTCATACAAAGTTCTTTCTCTGATGTCTAGAGGTATTCTAATGGCCAGATTTCAGTTTATAGTCCCATGACACTTGTCCTGAGATTCCCAAGAGTAGAGATTTTCCATTATCATCCATCTGTTTCCAGCATCCCCTAGTTTATTCCTTAGATGTTATAGCACACTTGCACTATGCATCATCCTTACCTTGGAACAGTTCTTTGCTTTGATAAGTGTTTTTTGCAAAGGAGACAGATGTATGTGCCAATGATTTTATTTCCAAATCTTAACAGGACTGTTGGTTCAAATGAATGAGCTAATTGAGAAGTTATGAGAACAGAGTATTCCTAAAGCATGAGACTATTTATGAAAGGGTCTGAAGGTGGTTTCTGATGTCAGGACACTGTCCTGTATTTTAAGAAGGAGTAGTTTTACAGGGGCACACTCTAAGATGACAGCATTGCTGCTGCTGTTTGGTTCTTTACAGTGTTTGTGCTTTGGACTTGCAAGCGAGAGTTAACAGGGGAAGAATGAAAGCTTTCTTCTTCCATGTTCTTTATACGGGCTGTCATCAGAGTTGCACTACACAACTAAAGAACTTAACAAGTTTTCTAATTTATTGAAGCAGAAGTCTGGGGACTATGTGTGGGAATGGAATTTAAGGGTGTGGGATAATGGTAGAAGGAACATTAAACCAGATCAGCCTGAGTTTATTGATATGGGTCCACTGAGTGAAGAGTCTTATGTTTAGAATGAAAACTTGCACAGATTAAAAAAGAAAAATGTCAAAAGTTTGTTTGAATGGTTGGATGAAGCATTTGTCAAAAGACGTTCTACAGAAAAGGAGTTAGAGATGTTTGCTATCCCTTAGTTTAATGTTGATGAGGGGGTTTTTATGACTCAGGGAAAGTTCAATGCTAGAGTGGGTATGTTGTGTAAAACCTAATTCTTCACAATGGAAAGGCCCAGAAGACATGTCCCTCACTAACTCTATAGGACACAAAATGGTGAAGGGGCACCAGAAAGGCTTTGTCGTAGCCCTTTTCCTTGTGCCAGACCTTAGGTCCGGAGATGCTGCTGTTCATTTGAATGAATTAAATAAAATATGTTCCATTGGGCTCTGAAGTATCAGAGTCCAGTGCTAAGGCAAGGAGATGGTAGATATGGCAATGGGCAGCATAGACCAAGCAATGCCCATAGTCATGTTATGGCAATGCCCATAGTCATGTTGCCATGATGGGCAACACAGGCAAAGTGAATTTTATGGTATCATGACTTGTATGGACCTTTGGTACTGACTAATCATGGTGTTTCCAGACATGAAATAGATAAAATGTCTACTGCATTTTTGTTGGATCTGTATAAGTAGAAAAATTCTCAAGCAAATGAAAGGGGATCTTGGCTGATGAACCGATTTCCAGAGTGAGCCAGTTTGCAGACCCAGAACCCCTTTAATGAAGGGATGGCCAGGTTCCCCGAGAAGGATCTTCTTAAAATAACTAAGAATTTTACTGTTAGCCTTTCTCCAGTCCATTCCTAGAGGGATCTATGACTTTTTACAAGGGTAACTGTACACTGGGGGAAAGGAAACAAGACTTTTTGAGATTTATTGGATACTGGTCCTGAATTAATACTCAATCTGGGAGATTCCAAGAAACATGGTAGCTCTTCAGTTAAAGTAGGGGCTTTGTGGGGGTCATGTGATTAATGGGCTTTTGGCTGAAGTCCAACTACAGTAGGTCCAGTGGGTTTCTGAACTCATCCTATAGTTATTTCTCCAGCCCCAAATGCATCTATATATATATATATATATGTGCAGAATTCTCACATTTATTCCTTGACCTGTGATTGAGGGACATTATGGTTAGAAAAGCTTAATGGAAGCCTTTAGAGCTACCTCTGTCAAGGAAAATAGTGAATTAAAACCAGTATTGTATCCCTGGAGGAACTGCAGAAATTAGTACCACCCATCAAGGACTTGCAAAATGCAGGTGTGGTGGTTTCCACTATATCTCCCTTCAGAACTTCTGTCTGGCTAGTGTAGAAGATAAACGGATCATGGAGAATGACAGTTAACTATCAAAACCTAGTGATTCCAATTGCAACTGCTGTACCAGATGTAGTGTTCTTACTTGAGCAGATTAACATATTTCCTGGTATATGGCGTACAGCTACTGATCTAACAAATGCCTTTTACTACATACCTGTCCATAAGGACCACCAGAAAAAATTTGCTTTCAGTTGGCAAGATCAGCAGGATACCTGTACAGTTTTACCTCAAGGATATATTAACTGTCCTGCTCCTATGTCATACCTTAATTTGAAGGGATCTTGATCTTCTGTCTCTTATACAAAATACCACATTGGTGTACTATGTTGATGGCATTATACTGATTGGACTAAGTAAACAGGAGGTAGCAACTGCTTTGTACTTGTTGGTAACATAAATGTGCCCCAGATGATGGGAAATAAATCTAACCAAAACTCAAGGGCCTTCTACCTCAGTAAAATTCTGAGGCAGTGGTTCTCAACCTGTGGGTTATGACTCTACTGGCAGTTGAACAGCCCTTTCACAGGGGTCACATATCAGATATCCTGCATATCAAATTACATTGAGATTCATAACAGTAGTAAAATTACAGTTATGAAGTAGTAATGAAGATAATTTTATGATTAGGGTTAACCACAACATGAAGACCTATATTAAAGAAAGGGCCCAGCATTAGGAAGGTGGGAAACCACTATTCTAAGGTGAGGGCTAAGTTACCGGACCAGGTCCTTCCCACCACCAAGAAAAAAGCACACTGTTTGGATTCTGGAGACAGAACATTCCTCACTTGGGTGTATTATTCCAGCCCATATACCATGTGACTCAGAAAACTGCTAGCTTTGTGTAGGGCCGGGAATAGGTGAAGGCTCTTCAGCAGATCTAGGTTGCTGTACAGGCTACTCTACTACTTGGACCATATCCAGGAGACCCAATAGTATTTGAGATGTCAGTGGCAAATAGGGATGCTGTTCGGAGCCTTTGGCAAAACCCTATATGTGAATCACATAAAAGACCTTTGGGATTTTGGAGCAAGGCTCTACCATTGTCTGCAGACAAGTATTCTACCTGTGAGAGACAGCTCTTGGCCCGCTATTAGACCTCAGTGGAAACTGACATTTGACAATGGGCCACTGAGTTACCATGTGACCTGAGCTTCCCATCATGAGCTGGGTATTGTCTAACTCATCAAGTAGGATGAGCACAGCAGTAATCTATTATCAAATGGAAATGGTATATATGAGATTGGTCCTGAAGGCACAGCAAATTATATAAAGTTGCCCAAATGCTATGGCTCTACTACCATTATGATGCCATCTGCTGCCAAGCATGCACCTGCTACCTCATGGTGTGTGTCTTATAGGTTGACTAAGGAAGAGAAGACTAGGGCTTGGTTTACTGATGGTTCTGCATGTTATGCAGGCACTACCCAGATGTGGACAGCTGCAGCATAACAACCCCTTTCTGAGACAACACTAAAAGACATTGGTGAAAGAAAGTCTTCACAGTGGGCAGAACTTTGGAAAGTATACATGGCCATGCATTTTGTTCAGAAGAAGAAATGGCCAGATGTGCCATTGTTCACTGTTTCACATAATGCTTCTGCCAAAACCACAATCCATGGACTTACAGAATGCTTGATCTGCTCTCATGGTATTCCATACAGTATTGCTTCTGACCAAGGGACTCACTCCACGGCCAGAGAAAGGCAGCAATGGATCCAATATCATTGAATTCACTGGTCTTACCATGTTTCCCACCTATCAGCTGACCTGATAGAAAGATGGAATGCCCTTGTGAAGACACAGTTGCAGCTCCAATTAGATACATCAGACTGTAGGGCTGGGACAAGGTTCTCCAGAAGGTGGTGTATGCTTTCAATCAGTGTCCAGCAAGTGATAGTTTCATCCATAGCCAGGATCCACTTGGAGGAAAAGGGAATAGTTTCACTCACTATCACTCTTAGTGACCCACTAGGAAAATTTTTATTACTGTTTTCTGCAACCTTAAATTCTTCTGGCCTAGAAGTTTTGTTTGCCAGAGAGGAGGGTGCTTCTGCCAGGAAAGACATTCCACTGAACTGGAAGTTCAGACTTCCCTCTGGCCACTTTGGGATTCTGATACCATTAAACCAACAGGCTAAGGAAGGGATAACAGTGATTGATGGGTGATTGATTCACATTACCAAGGGAAAATCAGATTGCTTTTCCACAATTGAAGTAAGAACAACTATGTATGAGTACAGGAGAACCTTTAAGGCATCTCTTTGTGCTGTCATGTCCTGTGATTAAAGTCAATGGGAAATTACAATGCCTAATCCAGGCAGGATGACGAAGGACACAGACCCTTCAGGAATAAAAGTATTTGTCATTACTCCAGGAAAAGCACCAAAATGTGCTGAAGTGCTTGCTGAAGGTAGAGAAAATACAAAATGGTCAATAGAGAGCAGTTGTTATAAACACCATCTAGGGTTATATGCGCAGAAGCAGAAATGAAGATTAAAATTGACATGTTTCTGTCATGTTTTGCTGAGAATCCATTTGTATAAATA